>LR999991.1:635000-1260000 GCA_905220455.2 Deilephila porcellus | reverse complement strand
ATAGGTTAAACAAATTGAATAAAAAAGAAAAAAGAATAAAAATAGAATTCGCATCCATCTCAAAACGCTTTTAATGTAAAATAACATAGGAGATAGGGAAATACAAAAAATTGAAATGTGAACCGCATTCCAGCTAGGTTCACAGATATTTCCGAAAGTTTTTAGTGATGGAATTTTCAAGCAACGATACCTACATTCTTGATGTCTCTGAGGAGGGATAAAAATGTATTAAATCAACTAGCCTGACCCATTTAAATAAAAATATTATATCATAAATCACATTTAAAGAAATGACAAAATATTTTACGATAATTTCTAAATCACGGTGTATTTTTCTGTCTGCTTTTTTGCGTTTCATTGTCGATAGAGCATAAACTACCTTTACTGAAAAATAAATCGGTTTCCTACAAATCAAAATAACATATTTTCATTTAAATCCTTCACCTTTACCCTACCATAAAAAACACTAACTTATTCATAGAATTTATCGACAACAAAACGTCCCATAAAACAATTCACAAAACCAGCAACTGATGTCGCTACTAGTATTATGAACAGATCCAACATGGCGGTCCTGCGTTTACGCATCGTTTGTGCTTATTCAATGTCCATTTATATGCAAAGGGGTAGATAGAGATCTAAACTGCTCAATCGACGCCAGTATTGGGGCCATTCAAGGTTTTCGTATTGTAATTATTGTGTTTTTTTAATTAAAATTTTGTAGTAACGCTTGGCTTGCTTGACGTTTGGGATATTGGAAGTGTAATACTGCGGGTTTGGCTATTAATAGAATAATTAAAGCTATACTAAATTGTTAATTAACATGAATAATTAATTTTATTTGCCATTTATTTAAACGAGCACTAAGAATTAAAATCATCAAGAAATTCCACTAAAAAACTCGATATGTTACACTGTATAACTATGGTCGAGTTACTGAAATTATCTTATTGAACCTGAAAATAATATTCTGAACAAAATTATCGATTTTATGCCACAGATCTATCAAAACCAACAAGCAACGAAACATATAACAATTTGTTACCCAGTTATCATTGGCGCAATATTTGATGATCAATACCCATTGCCAGCTTTAAAAAAATTACCTATGGTAAGAATAAGATAATCTTTCAACCAACGCAACACCAAAATGATCCAAATCAAACTCGAATTAATGACCATCTGTGATTACAAGCATAATAGCGATTACAAAAGCAACAGTTCGAAGACAACGCGCAATCCATTGTCAAACACACAAAGGCTTTCGAAATCAGCTTGACAAATCTACCGAAGCTTGACTACCGAAGCATTGTGCGTTGTCTTTACACGAAATGAAAATTGCGGATGTAATAACACTAGTTTTTATATGTAGTTCGTGGTAATAGAGGCTTGGGTGTACAAGCGAAATAGTATGCAGGCCACTTCCTAAAAGAGGCTGTAGAAATCTTTGAAGGTCCATTTTCAGCGGTAGATAAAACGATAAATGATTACAGCTAATAATTACACTCAAAACAAGTGTTACGTTATGTTATATCATACACGATAGACTTTCAGACACTAGAAGACGTGAAGCACTGCAGCCGCAATGAAGCAGTTCAGTGCGGCTTAGCTCTATGAGACATCGGCACTTTCCGGTGGTAAAATAAAAAAAACGTACTACCTTTGTAACAATTACAATGATCTCCTCGATTGCTACAACTCGAGCTATGAACCCGTACCAATACATAATTCAGTAAGCTATACCACAATTTGATACATCAGAAAATCGAAGCACTTGATCTCTTTCGACTCAAGGTGGTAATTACCGCAAACTAGTAATTCAACCAGCTGTACTTTAAATAAGAAACCAAAAGACGTTAGTTCCAATAATTAAGATCATGTTAAAGATACGAATAAAAATAATTTTGATGTAATTGAATTTAAATTATTGGACCGTGAACAGAAGACGTATGACGCACAAGCGTACACGATTCGGTACCAGCGATGCGAAACGAGCTGTTTTTACATCGACATCATAACTTCAACACGCGAAACTGTGACGTCCATCAACCATGTCTAATGTCTATCTATCTATTCAGCCCCAGGAAGTCCACCAGGAAGTCCCAGGAAGTCCTGCTGTACATAAGTCTATGTAGGCGGACGCCCTGGTTAAGGTTTCAGGAAGTCGCTGGATGCAGGCTGCTTCCAACATGTCAATGTCAATGTCCACCGCAATGTCTATTTCTCTCGCCAAACAGCAGTGTAAATGCACTGTTGTGTTCCGGTTTGAAGGATATTGTAGCCAGAGTAACTACTGGACATATCGAGACTTAACATCTTATGTCTCAGGATGGCGAGCGCAGTGAAATGCCAAGCAATGCCTTGTAACTCATGGTGTAGTTTGGTATTGCTACTGTCCATGAGCGGTCGTATCGCTTACCATCAGGCGAATGGCAGGCTCGTCTCGTCATTCATAGCAATAAAAAAAAATGGAGATCCTTGGGGGAGACATATATCTAATTCAGTAGAAAGAAATATGTAAGTAGTCATATATGGACGGCTGTACCCAGCAGACAGCAATTGGTGGATAAGGGGTGACAATTTTGATTTAGATAATTATGATGATAGTCCACCAATATTAGGTAGCAATAAAGTCGTCATAATCGTGTCAAGTGGTAAGAGATAATGTTTTGCTACCAATCATCATTCTGTTTCGACCACACGGCGTAGCAGTGCCTATTAGATGCCGTGCAATCAATTTGCTATGACATCCTAAACTTGGGCTGGTGTATAGTGAAGTTCTGATAACTACATAATTGTTGTCAATGTTACCTATAATTAAATGTGTGAGTTGAAGGCGAGGGTAGCCTGGGTTAAAACTATCCACAATTCGGGTCACACAAAACAGGATGAATAACAATTTTTGTTGCATATGTAGCCAGGAGACTTAATAGCACGCCTGATGTAAGGTCACCACCGCTCATGGACTGAAATTGCATACCATACGGTGCAAACTCTCTTCCAGCTTCGTTTAAAAATGGATAAGTCGTAGCGGTCAAAGAACACCAAAGCAGGAAACCTATTCCAAAGCCCAATTGCGTAGTAAGAGATGACCACAAACTCACATAATCTACGTACTAAAAAATAAAAAAACCAAATTATGCAATATTTCAACAAGTTAATTAGGTTTATATTGAACCGACTTTTAATGAGAACAATAAAGCAGCGAGCCGGGAGGCATCGGTCAATTTTTCACCAGCCCTCGGCAGAACACAAAGCATGAATGAATTTCTTTGAACCGTGACCACAACGTATGTACCACCATAGAGTAAGTACTGACCATCTGACGCAGAAGCGACAAGTTTTTGAAAGAATCCTAGTAAGCAATATAAATATTTGCATTTGATGAATGATGGAAAAAAATCCTGCTAATGTTAGAGCTACAATGTATCCAATTTTGCCTGTAAGAGAAATCGGTCAGTTTTACTTAGAAATAAAAAAAGATATTTTTTATCTTCAAAGTTCAGTGACATACTTACGATACCCTTTGTTATGAATCTTCATCTGCTTAAGAATTTAGCATCAAGTAGATATTTCGATGATTCTCACCTGATTTCTACATTTAAAAAAATACATTTATTTGACATATTATGTAGATAGTCCCACCGGAGATACTCCATGAGCATAATTTAATAACAAACACACACATACACATACACAAATTTCGCCTTGTAAGTTCCGTCCCACGATGTGATAGGGGCCCAAATTCCTAACTCCGGGCTGATAATGAGTAGAAAAATACAATGTAACTTTGCCCGACCCTGGACTCGATCCCGAGACCTCCGCTTTGCAATACCGTAGTACAACTACGCCACCGAGGTAGCATACGGTATAAATTAAATATACCCACGCAACAGTCACATACATAATATAGGTATAAAAGGTATATTTAGGCAAATAAATATATTTGTGTCTCGTCTGCAGCACTTAATCTAAATCAAACAAATTCAATAGACAGTTTGGCCACGGTCCGGTAGCCGCCGATAATTGTGAATCTGATTGACACACGCGTATAATGTTGTGGTTTAATGCGAATGTTTCACTCACTGCCGTTGTGGATGGACAGCTGATGTTATATTACGTATTCTTGTGTTGATGATAAAGATGATAGTTTGGGTAGGTAGTTATTGTGCAAGAGGTCATTTTAAAATTGCTTACTGAAAAATTGTTTATATTAAACGAAATTGGCAGTCGAGACACAATAGTATTTCTTCACTCCACATTTGGTCAGCTTTTCTTAGTGGGCTAATGTATTCTCCCATGTAAATATTTATATAAAAAATAAGTGTATAGTGAGCGTATTGACGTGAAATACATATAAGCATTAAGTAAAAATATACTTATATAAATGTATAAAACCAAACAGAAATCAAATCTAACTAATAAGCATAACAGTATTAAAAAACAACCAACAATATTTTCATACTACACCCGAATCATCCAACAAATTTGCCGCCAATCCCCAAGGTCATTGTGTAGCGCCAGTCCTCTCCCACTCCACTGGAGCGCGTCCCGCTTAAAAATTCCAGCGGTCTATCGAATATTTTCGATAAACAAGCGTTTTGTATGCACTACACACTGCCGCGCCGATCTGACAGCGTGTTAACGAGCATGGCGTTACGTTTTTATGTGGTAATAATGTTTTGGTTTGTTTTATAAGTGTTTACAGTTACTCTTATATAATCTGGTGACGAATTATTTGTTGCTCCTCCGTGATTTGAATGATATGGAGAAATTAGTTAAATGCTTGTTGGAGTTTAACGATGTAATGAACTATTGTAGTTTTATTGCCGGGTTTTCTATGAAATGGTTGTTAGTATAAATTGTATTGTTTTATAGGGCCATGGCATGAAACATATGTTTAAACGATATTATGTGACCACCGCTGCCTGTGATCAATTTTTAATTAAAAAAAAATACATTTTTAATTTAAGAGAATTGCATGCATATTTTACTCGAAGAATATCTCAATATTCATAAGACATACTCTTGGCAACGCCCACGAGACCGGATCAGAAGAGAACAGTAGGAAAGCAAAGTAATTGACATAACAACGCAAATCAATTAACTTGAATTACAGAACACATAGCGAGAAACCGAAAGCCAATTAACCAAAAAGTTCGCATTCGCATTATCGGACGTCCAATGTCCAATTCCCATGGGAATGGGTGTATAAACTTAATTAAATATATTTTTATACTAGTCCGTTGTGATCTGTCATGTATGTATCTTTGTCTCAGTTGTTTCTTAAGGTTAAATTTTAATAATATATTAATAAAATATAACTTTATTATTTCTCTCATAAAGCACAGAAGTTAAAGAATGTCTGATATTCACGTATTTGATTATCGAACGTGCCATTTACATGTAGAAATGTTTATTAAGGTCGTACGTTGGATGGTAATAAAAGCCTCTGGTTTCTGTGTCATATTTTTTCTCAATAGAGAATTCAATAAGACGGCTTTGTTGTGCAAAAGCCTTTCCTTTATTGAGGCTGACTGTTACACCGTTATGTGTTAAACCATGTTTTTTATTCTGCCGTTCTTTGATCCCCCTTTTCCCGGCTTTCTTCGCTTTTATCCTCCCTTTTTCACTTTATAAAGGTTTCCTATTTTTTATCGGAATAAATAGAAAGATGGATGCGTAAAGCTGCAGACCGGGCTCTGTGGCTTACCTTGGGAGAAGCCTATGTCCAACATGATGATAATGATGATGAAGAATAACGAGACCTACAGGTCACCCGCCAGATGATAAGAGACATGCCAGCCCATATGGCAGGAGGCAGTACCTAACCATATAAAAAAAATAACAGAGGAGTATATTAGGAATTAAACTCTTTGAGTGAACATGATGACGATGTTTACCCAACCACCTGGTTCAGAAAACTAAGCTGCCTCGTTTAGTCAATGAGATGGCTACAAATAATATAATCATAAAGCATATTTCTTCTGTCTTTCTTGTTTGTCTCTTCCATTATATCTCATCTACCTTTTTCTGTGAATGGCGAGGCGAGCATGCCATTCGCCTGATGGTAAGCGATACGACCACTTATGAACCGTAGAAAACCGAAAAACACCATGAATTACAAAGCAATGTTCAGCATTCCGCTGCGCTCGCCATCGGTGTTAAGTCTCAATATGTCCAGTAGTTACTCTAGCTACAATGTCCTTCAAACCGGAACACAACAGTGCATTTACACTGCTGTTTGGCGGGAGAAATAGACATTGCGGTGGTACCTACCCAGGCGGCCTCTCACATATGAGAGATCTACCACCAGTACACCCTTCCACCATAAAACAGTTGTCAATACACATTAATGTAGTTTTATGTAATTTTTTACTACCCTTGTAGGCAATAATGGCTGGTTCCCCACGAGACTACATTGCGTGTGGATACTTACTTAATCATGTGTTCATATTTTAAAGCGATTACATTGTAACGATTGATGTGTACTTAGTCGCCGTGAAATTAAATTGCATTAGTGACGTCATAATTGCTAATATATGGGTGATGTACTATATGAGTCAGTATAAAAAAAAACACATCTAACAGTCACATACATAGTTCTGACCCCGCAATAAGATTCGAGTCTTGTGTCGAGTATCAGAAACTTCGAGAGACTTTTCGGTCTCACAAACACTCAGACCCTTTAAGGCTTCTTTTAGTGACTAACAAGCAAATCACTTCAATTTGCACACAGATATGTATGAAGGTCACACCTATATCCCATGGGGGTAGGCCGAGAATTTCAAGATTGCTTGATCCTGAGATATTTTAGCGTCGTCCAATTTCATCAATATTCATGCAACCTCGTGGATATCGTGAACCCTTGTCTAGGGTGCCATCGGTTTGGTTGGATAAATTCTTATGTCAGAATAAAAAAATGAGTAAAAGATTACACGTCTGTGTAAAAACATTGTGCGTATTTAATAGCGTTCGTATTGTAACAGAAAACGACAGGAAGGTAGACATCTAATTTGACGTTTGACATAATTTCCATGAGCCACCGGTACGCCTATGGCTATTGTGTTAAAACGATAAATTGATCGTTTCTTTCAAGGCATTGTGTTGGTTTCCTATTGTGGAAAAATTGCTAAATCAGCGGTCGATATTTTGATGTTTTCTGAATCTCACGCTATCTTGTGATTATGGTTATTGGGCTTTCGTGCAAATGTATCTTCTGGATGACAAATTATTTTGATATTATTTATGTTTTTTCTTGGTTAGGCTATATGAAATTGTGTTAACATTTGAACAAGACAAGTCTAATTGTTTTCAGTCTCCGTGGCGTAGTTGGTTAGACACCCACTGTGAAACGAGTAGCCGCGGGTTCAATCCCCGCACTGAGATAAATGTTTGTGAGGCCCACAGATATTTGTCTCGAGTCTGGGTGTTTGTGAGACCGAAAAGTCTCTCGTAGCTTCTGATACCTACGACACAAGACTTAATTGATCTTAATGTGGGGTCAGGACTATGTATGTGTGTGACTGTTGGGTGTATTTATTTACTATTATCTAAACTTTTTTATATTTATCGTTTAATATGATAGATCCACGCTGTTGTCAGTCTACAGGGGGTCGACCGAAAGTGACAGGTCTGCTGTCGCTTTTCCTTCGGTGAGTAAGATTGCCGGGTGCCTAATACCCCTTTCCACTTCCCATCCTTTTTCCTTTCCGTTCCCCTCCCGATTTTATAGGCCAGCAACACATCCACGATCCAAACGCTGTAGATGTTTATGGTCGGCAGTGATCATTCACCATCAGGCGACCTGTTTGCTAGTTTGACGGATCTACTACATAAAAAAATCACATTTTCATCATTTCATATTTTAACATCTCCAATATCTTTAATATCTCTCGTCCTTTCTACTATTTGTCCAAGATGTGTCACTTCTGTGCTTTATTCCACCATAGAAACTTCCTTTCAAATCAGACTAGAACCAAATCACGAAACGAATCATGTATCACAATTATCAGCCCATATATCTCCATCAGGATTCTCATGAAGTCCGAAACTTTAATTACAACTATAGTAACCTTCACAATTATAGTATTTTACCCAACCTTGAGCCTACTAGGACGTGTCTACCAACCCAATAAAGAATTGTCGGCCCAGACTAGTCCAAAATTGACAACCGTAACCTAACCTCTCGTCTACCACGAAAGGTCATGAGTCACCGTGAGCCATAAAACTGCGAGTTCCTTGTTGAATTAAACCAATTTGAAACATCAACATATCAGCACTTTGTGAGTCACTAGACCAAATGTAATAGACAGTAATACCAAATTGAGGTTAAATTTATTAACGACCTTATCAAAAGTCTGATGAGGAACCATGTTTGAATCTATTGACAGCCTCCGTGGCGCAGTTGGTTAGACGCCGGCTGTGAAACAAGAGGCCGCAGGTTCGATCCCCGCACCGAAACAAATATTTGTGTGAACCACAGGTATTTGTTTCGGGTCTGGGTGTTTGTGAGACCGAAAAGTCTCTCGTAGTTCCTGAAACCCACGACACAAAACTCAATCTTAGTGTGGGGTCAGGACCGTGTATGTGACTGTTGTGTGTATTTTCTTATTATTATTATTTTATTGGTTCATTTTTTCAAGACACGTTGGAGACCGCTAGAGAGTCTTAGAAAAGCTTATGTTCTGTAGAGGATACCTACTAAAATTACAATTTACCCGAAAAAGCGAGTGTGTCATTTCCTTAATTTATTAATTTAGGGTCAATTATAAACCTATAGATTTTTATATTAGAACCAATTGGCTTGACAACAGCTATTTTAAAAGGCATAACGTGTTCTGAAAGGTAATAACTACTCTAGTTTCTAATCCCCATATAAGCTTGGAATCTATTGTACACAACTCTAAATGGCTCATAGTAACAATTAAAACAATTCTGGCTTCCATAAAAGTTACTTCCAATAAACTATTACACATAGTTCGAATAGCGAATTGTTGAATTGTGTCTGTCTGGTCCAGTCATCTATTAAAATGTTTACAGCCCAATAACGCGGAGTCCAGGGTTCAAATAACTCGTTCCCACGGTTTAGTCACAATCATCTGAGGAACTTCTCTACAGCGCGACACGAGATCAATGTTACGTCTGGTTATTGTTTTGGGTTGTGAATTATTTTCTACATTTTCTTTCTTGTTTGTATATTCAAGAATTATAACATAGATGATGTATTTAAGTGTGATTTTGCTGAGGATTGGAAATTAGTATCTACTTGGGGAGGGAGCTGTAGGTATTTATACTTTCATTACTATTTTAGTTCGTAAATATGACATGTTTTCAGTCTAAGCAGTGTATATCGCGTTTTATATAAACGAGCATATCATTTATAGAGGTTATTGTTTATTAGATTATGAAATAAATCCGCCACGCGACCACGAAAGCTGTAACCATAACGTCGGTAAGTTAAAACATGTAAAAATTTAACCAAATAAAACGCCATAAAATCCGTAAAAATTATATTTATTGCAATTTTTAGAGTTTTTCTTTCACTAGTAAATATTCTACCTACACTGCAATGCACTCACCATTAACCAACGTGATTTTACCAGTAGAAAAAATATGTCTATCTCGAGATTATTTTTTACTACTTATTTATTTTAATTGAAAATGATAAAAGCATTAAGATTCCCGTAGGCTTATACGCTACTAAAATGAATCAATTTTCACAACACATCATGTAACTTGTAAGCTGTGTCCACCTCCAAATTGTTCCGTCTACGTGTAAATGCTCTATGATTGAATTAACGCAATTTGCAAGCCGCCGGGTTGGCTTACATAATGAGACGGAAACGTGCTTGTAAGCCCGGCTTCTCTTACATGTACTGTATCTTCAAGATTATCGGGAAGATGGTGAATAGAGATATTTCAAAATAAAGTTTGATAAATTATAATTAAACATAATATTTAGAGTCGGGATGAAAGGTCGATGAAAAAATCGTTAAAACTAAATGATAAAAAAATAAAATCAAATGTTTCTTGAATTCGTTACTAAGCATGTTTTATTAAATTAAATTAGTTTTGTTTTTACTGTTTATTTAGGCAAAAATTAAAAAAAAAACAGCGATGGTGGTTTGATATAATATGTCGGAATTATATTTTGAGTCCAAAGAATGAATAAAGTGATGAAATGGAATAGAGCCTTGACAGTAATAGACTACCAATTAGACACAATTTTAAAGAACTACGTACCCTGCATTGGCAATCTAGCTTTATGATAAAAAAACGATAAACAAGGAAAAAGTAAAGAGTGTTGGACACTCGGGCATCTCAACTAAGATTGATTTAATACCTAATTATTAATTAATAATTTTTACACCGAAAAGCCTCAAATTCGGACGACGCAAAGTTCAAGGGGACAGATATTATCTAAGCCCATAAATACGCTGAGGTGATTCACAGAACACCTCCTAAACTTACGTCTACAGCCTCTGTTCTCAGATATCACGACATTTCCTCTAAATTAACAAATTATGAACAATTTAACAACCGTATTAATGTTCTTAATAGTTTTAGTGTGAGAATATTCTGTTAAAAACTACATACTAATGAAGCTATTAAGAATGATATGTTGACATTGATTTTGGTGTATTGCGAAATTAAACAGATGCTTTGCGGTTTTAAGAAATTATGACTGTCACATAATTTATTCAAAGGTTAGTTGGTTAATTTTTGCTGACTAAAGGATAATGTCTTGAGGAAACTTGCTTACCTACTATAGATATTTGCACCACAATTCCTGTTTTCTCGGATTATTAAGCAGCAGCGTCTATAGCCTTTTTCGTGTCTTTCTCAGCAAAGGAAGTAGAGTACAGTAAATAAGTGACCACAGTCACAATTTTGATTAGTAACATTACCTAACCAAGTTTATCCTGCATCGACCAATACCAATTGTAAGCAGAGAAATTTCTAACGCAAATTGACATTTGACAACGCCGATCTCTTTAATTCCTTTTCCATACCTAGTTTGAAAGACTCTAGCAATATAAACTGTTTCGGGCCAATTTTGAGGACTCAATAAACGCAGTACATGAAACAAAACGAGTGTAACAAAGCTGTATGCAAATGTGTTCACACGTTTGTTCCGCTGTGCGACCGACAAACACACAATATTGTCGCTAAATATCATCTATTGCATCAATACCCTCACAATGTTACAATGGACGCTTGTACCTACCAATGCTGATTAAATTTGGATTGGGAGGTGTAATTTAAGTATAATTAATAGTAAAACAGCTAGTCATAACGATATGTTGTGAAGAAGGTATAGAAGCGGAAGTAAGAGATGAAATTAGACGTTTCAGTGACGTGCGTGTTCGCAGTTTATAATCAGTAATAGTAAATATAGCTTGTTGATCGATCATTGCGAATCAATAATTTTCGTATAAACCAAGCAATACTAAGCTCTGACTAAAACAAGAACGAGCTGGATCTACAATGATGGTATGATATTGTGACAAAATTCTAACATTCTAACAGTTAAAATAACAACTATTTCATTTCATTTTTAAAACGAACATGCCGGAATACGATTCAAAATCTAGTAACCTACGATGAATGACTATGTATGACGTGATACACCATATTCGCAATAATATCCAGGTATTACTTGACTAATAACATAACCTGATAAATTCAGTCCACAGATTTAAAACAAACTTGACAAATCAGTGACAACTGCCTTCGTGTATGACGTTCAATACACCATGGTCGCAATACCCCGTCATATCCAGGTGTTACATGACTATAAGTGACTCCTTGACCCTGAGATCGGTGGTCACAATACGTATAATTGACGCGTCCGCTGGTTACCGCGACCAACCGACCGGCACTGATTTGTGGTACCGCGCTCGTTACGAAAATTACTTGAGGATGTGTGGTATTGAACTTGAATGTTCTCATGTTTTGAAATATTTTGTATGTCAGGTGAAGTGAGAGATGATACAAGACAAGAGATTAAAAAGAAAGAGAGGGTTATATGAAGGTACACCAAAAATAGAAAACTTATTAAAAGTAAAAAAAAGCTGCTTCAATAAGGTTGCTATGAAAATTCACGGACAGTCTTATTTTCGGCAGTCACAAGAAGTCCTCCTGTGGCTGACGAAGATAACCTTTCAATTTTTTATAGATTTCTCGAAGGAATGCAAGTTTCTCACGATGTTTTCCTTTGCAATGAACGATAAATTGACACATAACATCAAACAATCTGAGATGCGTCGATATCAAACCTCTCACTTTTGTATTTGAGTCCGATCTACTACCAACAAGATATCGTCAACAAAATAGTATAGTAAAATTAAAACTACAATATCACTCAAGGCAGTACAAAAATGCACGTCAAAATTAATTACCAGTGGAGGATATTTTTCACACTTAACTCGACATCGAAAACGCATTAAGTGCGGCAATAAAGAAACATCACGCTATAAAATCACAAAAGGAGTAGACAGGAAGGAAGAAGGACATAGCGAGGGCGCGACATCGGCTATTATATCAACAGTGCCAAGCCGGCCGGGCGTGACGCCCCGATGTTTTGTACAAGTTCTTTATTTGGCAGTGTTCTTTTAAGAATTCGGATTGTTTATTTGCATATCGAGTTGAAGATAAAAATGGGACGCGGTTTTGGTGTTCTAGTTTTGATTTAACTGTATGTGGACTTTTTTAAACATGCTGAAAAATATGATTTATGGTCCTTAAGAAAAAATGATTAAAATTATAGCTCCATTGATTTCAATTTTTTTATCTAGCGAGATGGATCATTGTTTCATTGAAAGGAGGGATGTCAATTCTCCAGTAGCGAAAGGATCAAATGATATTGCTCCATTCGTAAACCGGAACAAGAAGGAGTTCACAAGCATAGGCCTTTGCCTAGCAGAGAGTATATTTGGATTGTGGATAATATATAATTAATAAATCAACATCCAAAATATCTAGAATGGAGATTGCATCTCCTATTTTGAATTATTTTAATAAACCATCCTGTTTTTAATGAATCCTAAACTAAAAATTAATTAATGATTAAAATTGTAAACACAAATAACGTGAAGTGAAGCAAAACTAATGCCTACTTAATACATCAAAAAATATTTGACAGTTTCCCCATTTGATTTATGACTCGAATTTGTGTCAATCAGTGCCATTGGCTTCACACGTTCAGCCTGGTTGGTTCAACAAATGGGCATCGTATGGAATCAATCAGTCCATCACCTTTTCGTGGCGTTTCGTCATGCTCACTGACTGAACCAAATAGTAAATTTATTAGGACATAAATTGACACCTGATTAAATGTTGTATTGGTTGTTAATATTTAGTCTGTAAATACCAAAAGCAAATACAATTGGTTACTAATTTTAGGTTCCCATAGGAGCTGCAAACCTAGGTAATTCATTGTTTAATTTACTGGTCGTAGGTCTCTCATATGTGTGAGGTCGCCTGGGTAGGTACCATCGCAATGTCTATTTCTCCCGCCAAACAGCAATGTAAATGCACTGTTGTGTTCCGGTTTGAAGGACATTGTAGCCAGAGCGTATAAAGATAGCAAGCGCAGTGAAATGCCAAGCATTGCTTTGTGATTCATGGTGTTGTTTGGTTCCCTACTGTTCATGAGCGATCGTACCGCTTACCATCAGTCAAATGGCATGCTCGTCTCGCCATTCATTGCATTAAAAAAAGTCCACATGATCGATGGATTAAGTCCAGTGCATCATGTGTTACACTGGATGCGTTGCAGAATATATTGATCCTAGCTCATAAATCATAATGTATTAGAGTTAATGTGTTAACCAATAAAGAATATTTTTTACTATCATTTGAATTATCTCTTTCTTTTTGGATGACTGCATTATCGGTTTCAGCCGCCACTGCATTTCCATCTACCATTTAAATTGTTTTAACAATCCTTAAGTCACAACTTAAACATCCAAAAAACACTTAAACCATTCCCTTGCATAATTCACCAGCACCCAAACCCACTTCACCGTTTATTACTATAAAACTTGGTAGCTCAGTGCCGCTGTCACCCCACACCACGCCTGGTTGATCCCACAAACGAGTCGTATTCAATCAATCCCTCACCTATTGGTCACGGTTACTGGTCTATGCTAATGACACGTGACGGCTTGTTTAGTTCGACCAAAAGAATTCGTGTTTGTGAAGGATTTTAGGAGTATGTTTTATTTACATAATACATAAATCACGCCTTTTTCCCTGAAGGGGTAGGTAGGGGTGCTACCAGGACATCCACATTTCGCCTTGTATGTTCCGTCCCGCGATGTGATAGGTGGCGCCACCTTCGCCACATCGGGCACAAATTTCTGACTCCGGGCTGATAATGAATAGAAAAATCCAATATCACGTTGCCCGATCCGGGATTTGAACCCAAGGCCTCAGTTTTGTAATTTTTTAGCAACTTATAACTTGTATATAACTTATAAATGGAGATATCGACCATGGCGCAAGACTTTTAATTGTAGTGGAGGCTCGTGCCCTTCAGTATGACACATATGCGCTAAATTCATTAATTGTAAATAAGTGATTTGATATTGTGACTCTACGGTAATTATAAGCAATGGTAGGATTTTTTTGATGATCTGTAGCTAGGTCTGAAGGTAACTGTTAGTAAGTAGGTAGGTCAGAGGGTCATTCTTCTGGCAACCTGTCCGGCTGTCTTTCAGAATGGCACGGGCACGCACTCCCGGCCCCTCGAGCCACCATTGCCGCATTCCACTTCCCAATCCGCGGCTTTGGTGTCCCCCCCCCACCCCCATCACTGGTGGTAGGGTTTGGGGTTGAGTTATATTTTTTACTCAATGCCAAATCCAAGCGGGTTGGTACCACCGTCCGGTCTTTTTCTGCCGCTAAGTAGAAATGCGTTCCGGTAGAAGGGCTGGATAGCCGTTCCCTCATCCGTTCCCAACCTTCTGCTGGTGTTGGTAGATCCAGGCGATGCTCGTTTATGTGGTTGGGTGTCGGGGTGGGCATTAGGCTGGGGGACGCTGGTGTGAAGTACAGGGAGACCCGGTGGGAACGGTCACCGCCGGCCGCCTGCCGGTCAGTAGGGGACCTGAACCCGGGGGCCACTATTATCAAACTCCCTCCCCGGGAAGCTGTCCCGCCAACCGGCGAAAATCCCGTCATGCAGTCGTCGTGCCAGAGTGGGAGACTGGAGTGGATCCCGGCGACTGCACGCGGGGGGGCACCGGGGGCCCTTCCGTGCTTCTCGCTGGCTCCTCCTATTGCCGTATGCCCGTCTCGCACTATATCCTCCCTTTCTCGGGTATCGTCCTGGGTCAACCACGCTTTTTCCTATCCCTATCCCACTCTCTTAAAAAAAATATATATACTATGCGAAGGACAAACAAAAGAAGGCTCTCCACGGCGGGAAATGCATCCACATTTTCTGTGGACTTCTGCAATGTCAGGGGTCTACACAGCAACCTCGACGCCGTCCACCACCATCTAGAGACGGCGCGGCCTGCCCTGCTCTTTTTAACGGAGACGCAAATATCCACCCCTGACGATGTATCGTACTTAAATTACCCCGGTTACGTGTTGGAACATCAATTCTTACGTAAAGCCGGGGTGTGCGTCTTCGTCAGGGGTGATATCTGTTGTCACCGCCTTCGGGGCTTCGAGCGTCGGGACCTGTCCTTATTATGGCTGCGGGTAGTATTCAAGGGTAAGACCCGAGTCTACGCATGCCTGTACAGGTCCCACGGCAGTGATACGGGATCAACTCAATTATTTGAGAGCGTCCAAGTGGGGACTGACCGGATTCTCGAGCAGTTCCCATCCGCGGAGGTGGTGGTCCTCGGTGATTTCAACGCTCATCACAAAGAGTGGTTGGGATCCAGGACCACTGATCTCCCCGGTCGGGCTGTTTACGAGATGGCCTTGGCTTATGGTCTCTCGCAGCTGGTAACACAGCCCACCCGTGTTCCAGATGTTGAGAGCCATGAGCCCTCTATGTTGGATCTTCTGCTGACGACACACCCGAACGGATACAGGATAGTGGTTGATGCTCCACTGGGATCTTCTGACCACTGCCTGGTCCGTTCGTGGGCCCCTGCAGCGAGTTCCAGTCGTTCTTCAATAACTGGAGCTCGCACGGTTTGACGGTATTCGTCAGCAGATTGGGACGGACTCCGAGAATTCTTCGCGTCCTACCCATGGAGGCGGCTTTGCTTCTCCTCTGATGATCCTGACGCCTGTGCGAACTGCGTCGCGGAGACAATTAGCTTGGGTATGGAGACATTCATACCCAGCTCAAAAATACCCGCAGGGCGTCGCAGCAAGCCGTGGTACAATCGTGCCTGCGCTGCTGCTGCGCGCCTCAAGCAGTCCGCATACGCGGCGTGGCAAGACGCCAGGAGGCGTCGGGATCCAAATTCGAAGGAGGAGAAACGGAAGTTTAATGCCGCCTCTAGATCCAACAAAAGAGCCTTAGCTAAGGCCAAGGCGGAGCACATCCGCAGAATTGGCGAGCGGCTCCAAAGATATCCCTCTGGGAGCCGTGCTTTTTGGTCGCTCGCTAAGGCTGTGGAGGGCAATTTCTGCCTATCCAGTCTTCCACCACTGCGTAAACCTGATAACAGTTTGGCCCATAGTGCAAAGGAGAAGGCCGATCTCTTGGCCCAATTCTTTGCCTCGAACTCGACTTTGGATGACGGGGGAGCCACACCGCCGAACATCCCTTGGTGTGAGAGTCTCCTGTCTGATATTAAAATCACCCAGCGTGCTGTCAGACGGGAGCTCATGGCTCTCGACATCCATAAGTCGAGTGGGCCAGACTGTATCCCCGCAGTGGTTCTTAAGACGTGCGCCCCTGAGTTGACCCCCGTGCTAACGCGCCTTTACCGTCTTTCCTACAAAACCAACCGGGTTCCGGCTTCGTGGAAGGTCGCCCATGTCCACCCAGTACCCAAAAAGGGTGACCGATCGGACCCTTTGTGCTACAGGCCGATTGCTGTCACATCCTTACTCTCCAAGGTCTTGGAGCGAGTTATAAACACTCAGCTCCTGAGGTATCTTGAGGACCGCCAGCTGATTAGTGACCGCCAGTACGGTTTCCGTCACGGTCGTTCAGCTGGTGACCTCCTCGTGTACCTCACGCACCGTTGGGCGGAGGCTTTGGAGAGTGGGGGTGAGGCGATTGCGGTCGGCCTTGACATAGCGAAGGCGTTCGATCGAGTGTGGCATGGCGCCCTTCTAGCGAAGCTACCTGCGTATGGTATCCCTGAGGGACTCTGCAAGTGGATCGCCAGCTTTTTGGATGGTCGGAGCATAAAAGTCGTAGTGGACGGCTGTTGCTCCGAGACCAAGACCATTAACGCTGGTGTTCCACAAGGATCGGTGCTATCGCCTACACTCTTCATCCTGCATATCAATGACATGTTGTCTACCGACAGCATGCATTGTTATGCGGATGATAGTACGTGTGACGCGCGATACATCGGCCATCAGAGTCTCTCTCGAGGTTCCATTGAGGAAAGACGGTCTCAACTTGTGTCTGAAGTCGAGAGATCTCTGGGGCGGGTCTCCGAATGGGGTGAATTGAACTTAGTTCAATTTAACCCCTCGAAGACACAAGTTTGCGCATTCACTGCGAAGAAGGACCCTTTTGTGATGGCGCCGCAATTCCAAGGAGTTACTCTCCAAAGATCCGAAAGTATTGGGATCCTCGGCGTCGAAATATCAAGCAATGTCGACTTTAGGAGTCATTTGGAGGACAAAGCCAAACTGGCGAGCAGAAAGTTGGGTATCCTGAACAGAGCCAAGCGGTACTTCACGTCGGGTCACAGATTGACGCTCTACAAAGCACAAATCCGGCCCCACGTGGAGTACTGCTCTCACCTCTGGGCAGGTGCCCCAAAATACCAGCTCAACCCACTTGACTCCTTACAGCGACGAGCCTGTCGAATAGTCGATGATCCCAATCTTACGGACAAATTGGAACCGTTAGGACTGCGGAGAGACTTCGGGTCTCTCTGTGTGTTCTATCGTCTGTTCCATGGGGAGTGCTCCGAGGAATTGTTTGAGATGGTACCAACGTCGCCCTTCTACCATCGCACCACCCGTCACCGCAGCAGAGTTCATTCCTACCACCTGGAAGCGTACCGCTCCCGAACGGTACGTTTTCAGCGTTCTTTCTTACCACGTACGTGCAAGCTCTGGAATGAACTCCCTGCATCGGTGTTCCCTGAGCGCTATGACCTGTCCTTCTTCAAAAGAGGCTTAAAGAGAGTACTCTCCTTAAGGTAGGCAGCGATTTTGTTGTGCTGGACCCCTGGCACTGCGAAGTTCTCTGGGCAGCGGTAGCCGCTTACCATCAGGCGGGCCGCTAGCTCGTCTGCCTATAACGGCAATAAAAAAAAAAAAAAAAAAAAAAGTAGATTATAAATATTCTTATATTCCAACGGCCTTATTCATAGACAGATCTGAAATATGTTTTAGTTATTAAATGTTTTGTCCCTTTTGACTTTTGAAACCAGTTTGAGTGAGGAAAACAAAACATTGGATACCTTAATTAAGTTTTAAAATTGTCTGTGAATACAGCAGTTTTCATCATCATTTATTTATATTCTAATCTCATATGCATAATGATTTATTATAAGCTAAGTTTAGGACTTATGACTGATCAGATGTTGACACGAATATCCTATCATCAGGTACGCTATGCTTGCCATCGTGTTACACGTGCCAGTGTAACAAAATAATGTAATTGACTAAATCAAACGAACTGCAGAGATGTTGACATTGACTTCTGTAAGATTGTGGTAAAAGGGACAATTCAAGATTATTTACTCAAATCATATTAGATTTACATACAAGCTTACTAAGCTTAACTTTACACTCAAAGCAGTCAAATAAACTTGACAGCCTCGGTGGCGCAGTTGGTTAGACGTCAGCTGTGAAACGAGAGGCCGCGGGTTCGATCCCCGCATCGAGACAAATATTTGTGTAAACCATAAGTATTTGATTCGGGTCTGGGTATTTTTGAGAGAGATCGAAAAGTCTCTCGTAGTTCTTGATATCCACTACACAAGACTCGATCTTAGTGTGGGTTCAGGACTATGCATGTGACAGTTGGGTGCAAATTTATTTAAAAAAATAAAAGAGCACATTCTTTATATGCTGTATAATATTTAATTCCATTCCTATTATAACATTATATTACTTACTTCAATTACGCACACGGAGCTTCAACTGGCAAATAACAAAGATAATGACGTGACAATTAAAAATAAAGTAACATGGAGGAAAAAAAATAAAATTATTTGTAATAAGTCGTTATTAGCGGAGTCGCCGATGTGTGGTGGCGGTGGAGACAGATCGTTGATAACAATCCATTGTTCAATTCTTGATACGCACGCACAACATCACAATTATTACGGCTTTTGTAACTTGTAACTTTGTGACATCTTGTAAGGGCCGGGGGATTGCTCAGTTAACATTTTTTAGTTTTTTTTTTTATTATTTATATCCTTTATTGTACACTACATAAACTTAACAAAGAAAAAAATCTTAGTTATTAATATCTGGTTGATAAATTGTTGAAAATGTGGACTGTAAAAAGTCGGATTTATATTTATCAAATACACCCAACAGTCACATACATTCTCCTGATTCCACACTAAGATCAAGTCTTGTGTCGTGGCTATCAGAAACTACGAGAGACTTTTCGGTCTATCAAACACCCAGACAAACCCCAGTGTGAGTGACAGAGTGCGGAATAGCGCGGTGTTGAAAACTTGTGGAGTGAAAGAGGATGTAGTGACAAGAATAGACAAAGGAATGTTACGATGGTTTGGTCATGTAGAGAGGATGGATGAAAGGAGAATAACCAAGCAAATATACAAGGCGAGTGTGGAAGGGAGAGTCGGTAGGGGTCGACCTCACCGTACCTACACCATCCAAATCGGTGATACCCTCAACAAGGGTCAGGTCAAAAGTACCCTGAACCGACGAGAATGCATAACGAGATTGATGAAAGTTGATGAAGCGAAAGTAATATGTCAGGATCGAGCAAAGTGGCGATCCATAGTCTCTGCCTATCCCTATGGGATACAGGCGTGACGATTATGTATGTATGTAAACACTCAGACCCGAGCCAATACTTGTGGTTCACAAAAACATTTGTCTCAGTTTGGGGATCGAACCTGCGGCCTGTCGTTTCACAGCCAGCGTCTAACCATCTGCGCCACGGAGGCCGTCCAAAATGATAATGCCTAGCAGTAGATATACTGATAATTGATTGATCAAAAGAAAAACCTCAATAGTCATTAGTCTGCCCATACTATAACGACTTGTTCGTGATGGTGCAAGTGCTCTTCAAACATTAGGTGTAAAATTAACGATGCGAGACAGGATGTGCGTATCTAGATATTACTTGGATGAACAATTACCACTACCGTTTGTTACGTTTTTACGTGTAGTTTACGCAGTCACTTTAGTTTGCCATTTAGTGGTGCATAATATGGTATTAAATTATGCATATATTCGACCCATCACTGTGATAGTGTCTTTTGTCTTTGGTGACAGATAATCTTCATCAGTGTAAAAGACTTTTTCATGTTGCATAATGACTTGAAGTCTGCACTGCTGGGCGTAACGTCATTGGTAGATATCAAATCTTTGAAATTCTTATGAAGAGCTCTCAGTTTCTCTTCATTAACTTTTCTTTCATTTTTAAGGCACGTGACATTTAACTAAGAGCTATGTTTATTGAAATATCTACATAAATTACAAACTACATCGTATCGCATGGTGGATGAAACTTCATCTTGAGCCGAGACATTGTAAGTGTGGATAGGAGGAAGAAGAACACGATAGTTAACTACACAGACCCCTAGTAGTGGTCGTCATAGAAATATCGCATAGCATCGTTTCCTAGCGCGCAACAATGGTCTTAACCGTGTCTAATCAGGAAGCGATGTTATCTGTTACCGGCCTTAGTGGCCGTAATTATTGCGTTACTCACGCGCTGCCCACCTCAAGTGGACAGGAATTGAGTTGAATAGAAATCTTCATACCCTCACCACCTTTACGATGATGTCCAATTCCCATTTTCTCTTCCCATGCGTTTTTCTTCCCGCTCCCCTCCCAATTTGATGGTTCGGCAACACATTCATAATCTGAGCGTTGTGGATGTTCATCGCAGTGATCGCTTAAAATCTGGTGAGCGGTTTGCTCGTCTGCCGGACCTTATAAATAAGAAATAAAAAAATCTATCGAAGTGCCTAAAGACTACATTGACAGCCTCCGTGGCGCAGTTGGTTAGACGCCGCCTGTGAAACGAGAGGCCGCGGGTAGGATCCCCGCACCGACACAAATATTTGTGTGATCCACAGGTATTTGTTTCAGGTCTGGGTGTTTGTGAGACCGAAAAGTCTCTCGTAGTTTCTGATACCCACGACACAAGATTCGATCCTAGTGTGGGGTTAAGACTATGTATGTGACTGCTGGGTGTATTTATTTATTACTTATTTATACAGGATGCTTTATTCACGTATTATATAGGATGCGTGGCTTAACCACCTATACGCGCACCCAATACATTTTCCCTTATAATTACGTCCAACATTACCGCGTGTGAAACGCAGATATTCCGATAGTGCGCACAATGCGTGAGAGAGCGCCTTTCCAATGGGCAATCACTGGCTCGCCACAGATCTGACTTTAATGAGAATGCCGGCTTTCTTATGGGGGTTGATAGATGGCTTTTGAATGTGTTTATTGTATTCGATTTGTGAGACAGTGAGAATAGCTGAAAGTCTACACTTTACTACATTTACATGAATCCTGATTTTTATGAATCCTAGAAAAATATAAAACAAAAGATAGATGAGGCGAGTGTGAATAGAAGAGTCGGTAAATGTTGACCCCGTCGGACCTACCTCAACCACATCGATGGCACTTTAGACAAGGCCTAGGTTAAATGTACCCTGAACCGACGAATCCATGAAAAGATTGATGAAAGTAGACGAAGCGAAAATAGTATGTCAAGATCGAGCAAAGTGGAGGTCCATAGTCACTGCCTACCTCTATGGGATACAAACGTGATGTTTATGTATGTTTGTCGAAAATTATTTGGTATATAATTGTAATATCCACTTCAGAAGAAATTATGGATTAAAAATGTATAGTTGACATCTAGACTATCAAGCTGGTATTATAAGCGATGAGAGAATCAATGAACTGGCATAGAGTTTACAATATTAATAAACTATGATGATTAAAAAAAAAGAATATCCTCTCACATTATTCGAGAAATTAGCAATAGGCCAATTTACGGTAAAATACCAAGTCAAACATGCCAAAATAACGATATACATACATACATTTGAAAGAACATTTACAATAGTTTAAAACCAAAGTGACATAACTTTCAGTTCTACGCGTCTTTTTTTTCATTTATTTCAATACAAAGTCCCTTATTAGAAATATATATCCTACATACAACTGCAAACTGCAGAACATAAGAGCAATATCATACCCAGACATCCATTGCTGATCAATTAATTGGCTCAAAATAGCTTAAGTTAACCAAACCATTCCGCGTAGCTCTAGCCTAAGCGATCATAATTAAACGCGGATGAGTGGCGCCGAGTGATTTACTATAGGCAAAAACTCGCGGAATTGCCCAGCACTCGCCCACTGCTGGACGTGGACTGATGGCGCGACAGACAAATAAATATCACTATATTTAGTTATGAGTGGGATGAATGAAATCCAGGAATACGGGCGTTCATTCATGTCGGGGATATTTTGCTTCTGTTTTTGTGATAAAAAGTTTGTTTTAAATCTAAGGGAGCAGCTTAAGGATGTGAGGGATGTAGATTAGGGTTACCAGGTCAAACTTTAGGCCTCATAAATTTCTATGAACTAGTAATAATCACAGTCTTTAAATAAACCGTAGGTGTTTTATCAGCTTTAGGAAAGACTTTATCATCCAAGTTAATTATTTTTTTATTGCTCCACTAACATATGACCGGATAAACAGGCCTGATACCATCGATCTGATCTGATATTTTCCGTCTAACAAAACTTTAAATCAAAAAAATATGTCCAAACTCTCGGCATTTTTTTCCACATTTTAGGACAATTGTAAAAATGCGGATTAAAAATGTGAATTAATCAATATTTAAAAAGTAAAAAATACATTCGCCAAGAACACATACTGTTACCCATTACAAAACCCATCGAAATATTACCAAGTACTCATCAAAGAAGCATACATTATAATAATACACGCTTGTAAATCCGTCAAGAAACGTCCAAAGACAGGAATACGGTTGATAAACAGAATATTTGCAGTAATGCGTCACCGCTCTACCGGCACCAGAGATTTATACCAAGTACCAACACATACAAACATACGGACCGTGTTATTTTAACTACACGACAGATTCACATCACTGATCTAGTAGCAACTGTGAGCTATATGAGTGTTTGAATTTGATGCCCGAATCGGATGTTGAATTAAGTTAAATTCGATTTATTTATTCGCTCGATTCAACGATTTTTTTTTATTTTTTATTTTTTATTTTTTTTTTTATTGGTCACGTAGGCAATTAAATAGCTCTTATGACAAGTCAATACACATAGTACTTATTTTCTATTTACAAGATATTCGTTGTAATTTTTATATTAATTTTATTATATTAAGTATTATATTACTTATTAGTATTTTATGGTAATTTTTTTTTCCCTTAGGAAATACATTATTTACGATAATCGATGTCTAAGTGGACCATAAGTATTAAATTAAAGCGGTGCGTAGCGGTTTAATGTTACCACCGGATCTAACGCGGCCCTGGCTGAGAAGACCCGGCGAAACAAACTCAGTGGGCTTCCATTACCACTGGAAACTACGCGACGCGACCCAATTCTGAGCAGATCCAGCGAGTCAAACTCAGTGGGCTTGGTTTTGGTCAAGTTACTGAAATAAATATTTGTGACTTGTCTTACAAAGCTTGCCTTGCTTATTTTTATTATTATTTATTTTTCTCGATCGGTCGTCATATAATTTAAATAGGTATTTTATTTATTCATTATTTAATTTTATTTATTTTATTTTATAAACTTGTTGATTAATTAATTTGTCTCATTTTGATTAGTTTTTATTTTACAATTATTTATTTTATATATTTTAGTTATTTTAAAATGAGAATGTAATAAGTGAATACCTCAGTGCCCCAGGAGGTCGCAAAGTGCAAGAAAACACCTAATGCCAGGCTTCCTTATCCTCAATATATTGTTTAATACTATAATAGCCCCTAGTCATAAGAATGCTTTTAATATGTGTCTTAAATAATTTGTCCGGCAGATGCGTTATCGAATTGGGAAGTTTATTATAAAATTTTATACAGTTACCCGCGAAAGATTTTTTTGACTTTTCTAATCTAAAGGAGGGTATAGCTAATTTATTTTTATTTCTCGTATTAATACTGTGGGTGTCACTAACCTTGAAAAACCTATTGATATTTTTACGAACGTGCATTATATTCTGAAATATATATTCAGATGGCACGGTTAGTATATTACTTTCCTTAAAAACAGATCGTAAAGAATCGCGACTACCAAGATCGTAAATAGCGCGGACTGCCCTTTTTTGTAAAATAAATATGGAATCAATATCAGCAGCCGATCCCCACAGTAGAATACCATAGGACATTATACTGTGAAAGTATGCAAAATATACCAACCTAGCCGTTGCAACGTCAGTAAGTTTTCTTATCTTTCGGACAGCGAAGGCTGCAGTACTAAGTTTACCTGATAATCTCTCTATTTGAGGACCCCATTGCAACTTCTTATCTAAAGTAATCCCAAAAAAAATTGTAGAACTAACTAAATCTAGTGTTTCTGAATTTAGTTCTATACGCGAGTTTACGCTTGCCACATTTGGTAATGCAAAGCGAATACATTTAGTCTTTCCAGCATTTAAAAGCAGATTGTTAGCTGAAAACCAATTCGAAATTAAATTCAGAATATTGTTCGGAGTATCAAGATTTTTGTCTTTCCGGCTGACCTTAAATATAATCGATGTGTCGTCAGCAAATAAAACTATGTCTGACCATTTCTGTACCATGTAAGGAAGGTCATTTATGTATACTAGGAACAAAAAGGGACCCAAAATGGAACCCTGAGGAACCCCAATTTTAACTTTTGATCCTACCGAATTGATCCCGTTCAAAGAAACCTTATGTTCACGACCCGATAAATAAGACATTACGAGATCAAGCGACGTACCACTGACGCCGTAGTAACGTAACTTCATAATAAGTGTTTGGTGGTCAACACAGTCGAATGCCTTAGAGAGATCACAAAATACTCCCAGAGCATCTTGAGATGCCTCCCAGGCCTCTAGGATCGATGTGATTAAAGACGTCCCAGCATCTTGAGTTGAGCGACCCTTTGTGAAACCAAATTGATTCTTATGTAATATCTTATGTTTGTCAAAATGTGCTAGCATTTGATTAAGCATAATTTTCTCGAAAATTTTGCTAAGAGCTGGTAGTATAGAAACGGGTCTAAAATTCGACGGATTATTTGAACAACCTGACTTAAAAATGGGCACAACTTTACTAATTTTCATTAGGTTGGGAAAAACACCGGCACTTATGCAGGAATTGAAAATAGAAGCCAATATCGGAGCAATACCAACAATAATAGCCTCTATAGCTTTAACAGACAGTCCCCATATATCTTCTGTAGTCTTCATTTTGAGTTGATTGAAAGCTTTTATTATTTGATAACTGGTTACTGTTTCAAAATCAAACCTAGCCATATTTTCAAAGACATTTTCCTTTAAAAAAGATTCTGCTAAATCTGCTGATGATTCTAAATTTTTAGTCAATTCTAATGGTATATTAGTGAAAAAATTATCAAAATAATTGGCAATAATAAGTTTATCTGAAACTAGGTCATCATTAATGCGGAGGGCAATTTTGTTGTCAAATTTTCTATTTTTTCCAGTTTCAGTATTAATAATTTGCCAGGTTGTTTTTATTTTATTGTCGGACAATCTAAGCTTTTCACTTATATGATTTGATTATGAATATGATTTGATTATGATATATGAATATGTGCTGACATAGTTTTTGAAATTGACATCAGGTGTATAGGACCTTTTGTCATACAACTCATACAATATTTCCCTACTACGTTTAATGCCTGTGGTCGCCCAGGCACAAAATTTTATTTTGATGAAGATTGTTGCTACCAACCATGAAGATCCTTGGAGTAATTCTATATTCAACCGTGGATGCCTCGTAGCTGAAGCAGTTGATGATAATATTTTTATAGAAAAAGACCTGCAAACAAGCATAAAGATTCGTCGACGAACCATGAAATTGAGGTCAAGGTTTTCTGAAAAATCTTACTGACACCAGAGTACCGACTATTACCAATAACAAAGTGACCTAATTATATCATAATTAAAACTAACTGCAAAGAAGTTCTACCAATTTTTCGTATTTAAAACATTTCCACACATGACATGCATATGCACGAATGCATGGATATGCACGAAGATACTTAAGAATCAGACGTTGCAAATTGCAATTAACCGCTTTAAGTGAAAATTATCTCGTATTTCGTTTTGTCCTTGATGAAAAACAACTAGACTGATCACTAAAGAACCCTACAACCAATTCAAAAGAACGTTATTCAAATGATCTTTGATTTTCCACTGGTGTAGCTACCGAGGCGTCATCAACGTGCGTTTCCGCACATTGTTCCTCTGTGCACGCTTTATTTACTTTTCACAGCTTTATTATTTAGAATGCCTCATTATCGCCACAGCAATCGGAATTTAAATATATTCAAATAGGTGAGCGGTCAATGTTTGCTTCGCTGAGCGTTTTGTATGTATCTCTTGGATCTGCTCTAGGTGTAACGTTAACAGATTCTCGGTTGACTTCATTTTTTGTCTCATTAGGTTTAGTTGACTGTAGATTGTTTATATTTAATAGGAAATTGTTTGTTATTCATCAAGGTACGAAGGTATTCAAGACTGTGATTTTAACACATTTTTTTGTTATTCTGGATTTTGAAACGTGGGTGAGTCAGCAATCAATTTTTAGTATCAATTTGTTTTAGCTATGAAAATTTGAACAACTCTAATAATATTTTATTTCAATATTAGTTTATTACATCGATAATAACACATAATAACAAAATAAGCAACGGTATATCTGCTGCCATTTCAGCGAAATATTCTTAATATTTTTCTAAAACCACAGATATCAAAGAATCAGGAACCCTAGAAGTATCTTACAACTAACTTTACACTTCCACAGTCCACTATTCACACGAAAATAAAAAATGGCATCCACACTCACCCTATCCAAAAAACTACAAATTGACACCCAATCTCTTCCACACCGCTGCTTCCAGATATGTTAACACCCAACCGTGTAAAACACGTTAAAATCAGGAATCGTTTAAAAAACCATCAAGTGTATAGTTCCGGTTTCACCATAAGCTACCCGAAATGAACGTCGTAAACCTTCAACAAAAAAGCAATGCTTGTCGCCTATTCCAGAACAATCGACGATTTGTTGCTTTGCAAACTTACATTTGCATATATTTATATGTCGATAATACACTTTTCTTTCGAATCTATTTGTGTTTACTATTTTAAAAACTGCATTTAATACTTTGTTTCCTTACTACAAAGATTACGCCATTTTAAACTTAAGGGTGAACCTTATAAAGTTCAAAATGGATTCGAGTGAAAAGTTCCATTGAAGAAAATGAAGTCGTCACAATATTTTCATGGCAAAGCAATTTGCGCTTTATAAACACGCACAGATGTGTGGCAAGACGATAAATACAATAGCACGTTGATATTGTCACGGCATGTAAATATGGAAGTATTAAAAATACATTAGTGCGCGATCTTTACGATTCACGCGTTTGAACTTTCGATGAATTCGCTCGTTGTATCGCTTGTTCGCCACGGTCATGGACAGACGGGGAATTCTTTGATGTTTACATACACATATTGGCTTCGTAATACCAGATTGATGAGAAATTCCTGATTGACGTGTATGGAGTCGGTAGATCCAGTCAGGCAAGAGAAAAATCTTTGTGCAATAAATTGTTACTTGTTCAGGGCTGGCTGTGAAATTAGATTCGCTATTTAGTGGTATTAATTGTCACTTAATTTAAATTATATTAATCGTTTGAATATTACATACATACATACATAAACTCACGCCTTTATCCCCGAAGGGGTAGGCAGAGGCGCCACTAGGACACCCTCATTTCGCCTTGCATGTTCCGTCCCACGATGTGATAGGGGGCGAGCCTATCGCCATATCGGGCACAAATTCCTGACTCCGGGCTGATAATGAATAGAAAAATCCAATATCACTTTGCCCGACCCGGGACTCGAACCCGAGACCTCAGCTTTGTAACCGTACCGTAATACAACTACGCCACCGAGGCAGTCGACGTTTGAATATTAATTGCCTGAAAATATCTGAGATACAAACAACTAATGGCTATCGCAAAAGCTCAATTACCAAAGCCATTGGCATCCTAAAGCAAGCATATAAAATTAATTACAGCCTTCATATTATATATTATCTTCATATAACATACAAGATTTCCCTTAACATCTAATATTTCCTCCAGAAAATCTAACTAACCAATTCCCGCCACCCAAACCAAAACCACCAACAGCGAAATTCCGATCATTTCACCGCCATCTAAATATATCGGGTATCGGATAAATGGTAAAAAACATCGGGTGATGGCGAGTCGGTGCAGGTCGCCGATGATTTGTGCGCGCGCAGGTGCACACGCAAATACATCGCGACATTCGGTTTCACCGTCTCAATTGGCATTTGTACGTGGCTGTCAAACTTTTGTGTGTTTTGCTCTTGTTTCTCAGCGTTTCCTGGGCACATAAGTCCGAATGGAATATTTTAATGAGAATGCACTGTATCAACCCATATACGACTCACGCGAGCCTGCTCTACAATCGAAAGTACTGTTGAGAGGGGTTAGGCCATATATTCCACCACACTGGCCCAGTGCGGTTTGGTAATGAGAATAGAAAATGTATTGTCTTTTTTTTTTGTTAAGAATATTTCGTTGGAATTATTTTAATTTCTGTTATAGGTGGCGGGCCTATAGCCATATCGGCCACAAATTCCTGACTTCGGGCTGATAATGACTAGAAAAATCTAATATCACTTTGCCCGACGCGGGATACGAACCCGAGACCTCAGCTTTGCAATCATACCGCAGCACACTTGCGCCACCGAAGCAGTACTTCCAAATTAGTTCGAAAAAAAATCACTCACATTTTTAATTATAGCACAAAGTTTGAGCACCGCATCGTCATAAGTCTGGTCCGTCGATAAATCTATGAAAATGAACGTGACTTTAATGTCACTGAAACGCTTTCATGATCTGACCGGCCGTGGGCCGCACTCGGCGCGCCGGGTTAAATATAACTCATTACTTTATTTGTGTTGAGTGTTGGCAAATATAGTATATGGGTTTGAATACCAGGATAATGAGGCTGGCTTATTGACATGTGTGTAATAATGTATTAATCGTGCCCTGTCGGGAAAAGTGATATTTACTATTCACTATCAGCCAGGTCCAGGAATTTGCCCGATATGGCGATAGGCACGCCCCCTATCATATCGTGGGACGGAAAATGTAACACATACTCTGCCTTCTGGGATAAAGTCGTGAATATATGTATGTATGTATGTGTATTGATAGTCAACTATCATGCATTTTAATAGTAAAGAACAGTGTGAGAATACCAACCTTCTATAAAGATTTTCGATGGTCTGTGATGGAATGCGCTTACTTCATTAGTTGTATTATTCGTATAGTTTTGCAATTAAATATTTGTGAAGGTTATTTTAATCTAAGGTTTTTAAAATATCCAATATTGAGCATTGAGTACCTAATAACGGGATCGATAGCTTCCTAACGGGTTTTGTTTGTAACCAAGCTTAAATTACAGTAATTTTCCCTCGTGTCCTTTACCAGACCTTTACAATAAAATCATATAAATATGTGTATTTATTTATTTATTATTTAAAAGAATAATGAGAATCGACAATTAATTATTTTTATACTGAATCCGTCCCAAAGTCCATAACTAACGCACGCCACCGACATCGGAGTGCAAGCCGGCCCAAATATACACGCGTGACGAGGACCCCCCCTCCCCCGCATGTACCCCTCCTCGCGTCTCCGCGTCGATGCGACAAATTAATACCTGCTGGACGTCTCGCACTTTGTTGACGATAGATGTGGATAATTTTAATATTTTAGCTGAGAAAATTGCTGTTCAATGTCAGCTTATGATGTTTTTTTTTTGTTTTTTAAGTGGATTAAAATGTCGCATTTCTTCTAGATCTTTTATACAGACAAAAGTATCAATGGACTTGACCGTAAGTGCAGACATCTTTCATTGAATATTACACGCGAGTGATTGCCATCTGGTTATCAGTCGCCGGTTGCCACAATTATGACGGCCTGATTGTATATACAGAATTGATGGTAGCGAAAAGCAACACACTCTGATGGGTCCCTATGACGGGTAAACTGCTGTTTACGGTGGTCGGTACTCGAGTTGTTGCAAATTTCCTATCACCTGCATCCATTATCGAATATGAACACAAACTCTGATGACAATTGGTCATCATCATCAACATAACAAAATCGCTCCTCAGATTTTGTATACATGCTTCAATAATATCTTAACAAGCGATTAGAGCTTAGAAAAAGGAAACAATTCATTAATTCTCTTTGATAAGGATTTCAGAGGTCCAAATATTCCCAATTTACTTTCCTACTGTTTTACAAATAGCAGCGCATTTAAATGATTGCTAAACTGAGGTCCCAGGTTCGAATCCCGGGTCGGACAAAGTGATATTGGATTTTTCTATTCATTATCAGACCGGAGTCAGGAATTTGTCTCATCATGGGATGGAACATGCAAGGCGAAATGTGGGTGTCCTGGTGGCGCCTCTGCCTACCCCTTCTGGGAAAAAGGTGTGAGTATATATATGTTTGTAGGTGTAAATATGAACGGTTTTCTTTTATTTCTGGCCTAACAATAACAAAAAAATTGCTGAGGGAGTTTCCTTTACCATAAATTCTCAATTGGTATTACTGCTCAATTCAAAACATCTTATAGAAAGCTATTCGAAATAAATGATTTCAAAAAAGAACACCAAAATTTCCACTAAATCTGCACACTAAAATACTCAATTGTAACATCGCTAAAAGGTACGAGCCGAAATTGCGAGCGTGATAATAGTGCCGAGACGCAGTGTCCTTCCATCTGGAACACTTAAGACGGGATCTATAGACACGCCTCCCCAGCCTCCCCTGTCGCCTTGCTATAGATTTTTTCCCTTTTTACACCGTGCCACGTTCAGATATTAAACACTAGTAAATATTACTCTACTTCTCTTGTTTTTTTGTTTTTTTTTTTTAGGAGAACGTCTTGAGTTGTCTTCAGTATTGAGTAATCACGAGGCAAGGAGGTTTTGCTCGGTTGTGATTGCACAATTTGTTTTTTTTTTTTTGCAAAGAATTGCAAAGTATAAAAATGCCAGTTTAGCCACTTCTGTTCTTTATTACTATTAAAGCCTATATTATGAAGAAGGAAGCGAGTATTTTTTATAGAGCGTGATAGATAAAGACTAGCGCATTACTATGAGAAATCAATACGCCAATAACGTGGCATGACATTAAAAATTATCCATTCTGTTCTACCTATAAAATTTCCGTCCTGTGATTTGATATTAGTCCGAGTGTATAATATCAATAAAGCTTAAATTATGTTTTCATCGTTTCATGTCATGCTGCTGCCACGAAAATATTTTCTTACAGTAGCGATTAAAGTACCAAATCTACTGAAATACCGAGAACAGAGTATGACCGTAATGACCATGAGAACAATGGACACCCAGAAAACATTGAGACTTGCGATGGATTTCTATGGAAATTGGATGGGACAAACTAGATAAAAACCTAACATTTGGGTCTCAATAGCATTCAATGAACATAAAAACGCGCAAATTTTTATTATTAGTGATTTTTTATAAGGATATATTTTAAACATTGCAATAGTCGTGCGACGGTGTTGCTCCTAGTTGGATTTCTAGTTAACTTCGCTGTGGAAATTGAAATTCCATTAAGGAGATTGCTTTTTAACGTGCCGGCACTGGGAGGACGCGGGAGGGTAGAGGAGAGTGGGGAGGCGCCGTATCGCTGTGGGAGGTATCGGGGGCACTGATAGAAATACTGAGTGCCTCCACTTTTTTGCGATAGTTTGAGTTGGAGTGGGGGGTACGTACTTCCTTGTGATGTAATTTTATATAAAGATTTTTTAGTTTTTATCGTGTTTTTAATTAGGTTATTTAATGCCGTCTTTTGATTGAGAACACGGGTGTAGATACACGGTTTTTTATACTTATGGTTTTGTATAAGACTGAATATGGCTTGCAGTCTTAGACCTAATAAAAATCCTTAGTTTAAAATCCCTATACTACGAAACTCCTTTAGACAGAGTTGAATAAAGCATAAAATTACAAAAAACCAGCTTAGTAATAAAACAATAATATCCATCAATCAATATAATAACATAAATTATCAATATCCTATAACTTTGTAAAATCTGCTACACGTAAAAATACAACAGCCTCCGAAAAACTGTTAAAAAAGCATTTACCAATAGCGCGCGTCAAATCACACCTATATCCGTAGACGAGCGAAAAAAAACGCGGGGAAAATCTACGTGACGTATCACGACGCCAATAGCCAATGGCATATCGAACCTTCGACTTCGACCGTCCAGTTTACACTGAACCCCCACACCTCCCCGCGACCCGCGTGATGCACACGCCGCAGGAAAACGCCGAACTCAATCGAAGGTCACGTTAAAATAGCCGAGCGATATCGAGTACCGACGGCGGCACGTGATTGGCTGATCGGTTCCGCGCGATTGGGCACAACAGCGCACACTCGAACCGATATTTACCACGTTCGACGTTTGAATTTGAACGTGTGTGCGTTCTGAAACCGCCTTCGATAGGTATTTAACATTCGATAGACGTAGGTATCGATTTAAATATTGAACGCGTTTGGATTTCGAACGCGATTGGGTTTGAATATAGAACATGTTTTATTGCGTTAATAAACAAAAAGTAGATTGACAATGTCTATACAATATTCAAATAACTGTCAAGATAAAATAGGCGCGAAAGTGTGAAAGAGACAAAGAGAATATGCGGCCAGTATTTATCTCTCAGTTTGTGATACTACTGCGCAGTCTACATCTACGATTGTGTCACATTAATGTACGCCGCCGTCCTAATAATTTAATCTGTTTCTATTCATGTTATAGAACTGATTTATTATGACTTGGCATCGGTTCGTATGCGTCATTAATTACAGGTGAGTGAAAAATTGAATTGCTTGCGATATGAAATAATGCTCGTTGTGATATTAAACGGGGTTTATACTTTTAATTGGCTAATATAATATCATTGATATTGTTATTTCGTAATTAAATTGTAACCATCAGCGGGACTATTACAGGAAGAAGAAATTTACATCAATAAAACTCTTTTTAAAAATCTGTGTGGGGTGTAGATTTCTTTGTAATGTTTTCCTTCACCATTAAATGCGTGGCATTTTACCTAGGACACAAAAAACTTACACGGCAGTTAATGTACTCCATGTATATATTTCGATTTATAGATTGCTAGATTTAATTTGTGGAATGTTCACGCAACACTAATTTACCGATCGTAACTGTCGGTTCTGTTAATCGCACGTTTAAATTTAGAATGCAACGTTCAAATATTATTACGTATTTACTAACTCGACACTTAAATGTCAGTTTAATATGACACGTACATATCACAGGAAATTCGTTCAATATAAATTTGTTTCGGTTTTGGTTTCGATCAAGCTGGAGTATTTGTGTCGACTCGACTATATTTCGACGGCTTTGCAAATGACGACTGTGTTCAATTTTCTTGCATGCAACAAAAGACTATAGCATCTTTAACATCAATGAATCATGAGAAATTATGCAAATAAATAAAAAAAAATAACTATCTGAAAAGAACAAGAATTTCAAAGTCATATTTCATCAACACTCACTAGGCTAGCATGGGAGACTTAACCCTCTCAATCGTAGAGGAAGCCCGTACTGAATGGGACGTATATGGGCTAATATTATTATCATTTTATAACAACTATCATTTTTCAACGGTCGAACGCATGTTGATTTAAATTAAGAACGTCTTCAAACTTCGAACGCGACACGAAGAGATTCGAAATAAGAATTATTAAAATGTGACTCATATTTATGTTGATAATAAAACTGAAAACGATATCAGTATGATGACACGAGTGATGGGGCGATGAACTTTGAGTTTAAATTTAGATCATTTTTGTATGTATGACAAAGTGGCTGCACTGTACCTGATGAATCCAAATAGAATATCGAGCTGTAACAGACCATTATCACTCAACTGATGCATTCAGAATATATTTAAAACTAGTTAAACTTTTGATTCATGCCAACGTGCCCTTTCTCTTTTAGCTACAGGAACTCCGTAGCTGAGCATAAGCCTTCCATAAGATTTTTAGTTCAATGAAAGCGAACTGCAATCTGTAATAATGGGTACCGATACTGCAGAAAACCAACGTCCTAACTGCTATGACAATGGACAATTCCAAACGATATCATATTCTTTTATGCCCCATAATTGTTCAAACAATGACATTTTAAAACAGCCTGCATATAATATGATAAATTAGAAAAAACATCGCCGCCATTTTTATAAGATACACACGACGCGCGGCTCCGCCCGTTTATATTTTACGTGGAAAAATATTCTTCCGCATTTCCGCCCGTTTCCGGGCAGATAGCCGCGAATGTACTACGGGGCGTTTTTTTCCGCCCCGGCTTGAAGATAGATGTCCTGCGATTCACTAGGTTTGTGCTTGACTCCTCTTGCAGGAAAATAGCGGAAAATTGAATGGAAATTTAGGAAAACTGCCTCGGTGGCGTAGTTGTATTAAGGTACGGTTACAAAGCTGAGGTCTCGGGTTCGAGTACCGGGTCGGGCAAAGTGATATTGGATTTTTCTATTCATTATCATCCTGGAGTCAGGAATTTGTGCCCGATATGGCGACAGGCTCGCCCCCTATCACATCGTGGGACGGAAAATACAAAGCGAAACGTGGGTGTCCTTGATTGCACCTCCGCCTACCCCTTCGGCGATAAAGGCGTGAGTTTATGTATGTATGCTATCAGAAGTAAACAAAAGTTACGTCGCTGGATGCAGACCGCTTCCAACAGGTCTATGTGGAGACCCATGGAGGAGGCCTATCTTCAGCAGTGGACTTCCTGGAGCTGAATAGATAGAAAGAAAGTAACTAGGTCGTGGAAAGCTACAGAGCTACTATACTTAACTTCAATATAATCATTAGCACATAAACATCAGTGACGTCATTATGAGATCGGCTGCCATTGCTGAATATTCGCTCTACCGTTGGACCCATCGTGCGCGCCGGGTTGAGGACACACTGGGACACAAATATTTTTAAATACCGTTTCGAAGGGGTGTGACATCTATAAGGCTAAACTAAGCTCTCGCCGCCTATAGAACCCATTACAAAATATACCGAAAAGAAATGTATTTCCTTAGAAAAAAAGAGATTTCCGTATAATAGTAAAAAATAATATAAAACTTGATATAATATAAAATTAATATAAATATTATACCAAACATCTTGTAAAAATAAATAAGTACTATGTGTATTGACTTGTCATAAGAGCTATTTAATTGCCTACGTGACCAATAAACGAATTTTATTTCATCTATACATATAATAAAAATGTAAATGGTCGATGTCTGTACATGGAAGATATTTAAGAAATTTTAACGCGAGGGGTCTTTATAACAGCAATAGAAGCCAAAACAATTTTTTTTAGAATTTTTGTCTGTCTGTCTGTCTGTCTGTCTGTCTGTCTGTATGTTTGCTTGCGCATCACGCAAAAACTACTGCACCAAATGAGATGCGGTTTTCACAGTTGTATTGCTGTAGGCTCAACTTAAAAACTGGTATATGTTGCATTTACATACAGGGTGTTTCTTTTTGTTTGCCTGCACATTACTCAAAAACTACTGCACCAAATGAGATGCGGTTTTCACAGTTGTATTGCTGTAGGCTCAACTTAAAAACTGGTATATGTTGCATTTACATACAGGGTGTTTCTTTTTGTTTGCCTGCACATTACTCAAAAACTACCGCACGAAATCAGATGCGGTTTTCACAGTTGTATTGTTGCAGGCTCGACTTAATATTTGGTATATTTTGCATTCACGTACAGGATGTTTCTTTTTGTTTGCTTGCACATTACTCAAAATTTACCGCACGAAATGAGATGCAATTTTCACAGATGTATTGCTGCAGGTCCAATTTGAAAACTGGTATATATTTCATTTACATACAGGGTGTTTCTTTTTATTATACCCATAGGAAAGACAGGGAAATTGATTTAGAAACCTCTGGTAATATTAAATTGTTGTCTGTTACAATTGTAAAGTTAATTTGACGTTGGTAAATTTACATACAGGTTGTTTCTTTTTTATTAATACATAGTAAACGCAATGAGACTAGATCTTAGGGTTATGTAGTGAAAACCGCCCTACGAACCGGGTGGTAGTTAAAAAAAATTACTGAATCTAAATGATGTATAACATTCAATAAATTATTTTCATTTCATTTCGTTGAAAAAAAAAATCTTTATTTTCTTAAAATCAACACTTACCTAACCTTTACTTTTCAGAATTTGATCCTTATTAGTGACACTATTGAATGATGTAATAATATAGGTATGTTTCTTTTTCTTCAAAATTAACGGGTTCGAATCCTAGCTAGGAATGATTATTTTCCAAAAATTCAATAATTACAAATAAAGTTAATCACGCAGACAAAGTTTGCGGGCAGAAGCTAGTTTCAAATAAAATAAGCAGTTGATAAAGATGATGTAAAGATGAGATTATTCAGCACCCATGTGCATCTCCAATGAACAGCTCATGAATAGCTACAACTCTTGGATCGTAAATGCATGCTGGCCACTTAAAAGGGGGGAGGAGGAAAGCGGTAACCACATACACCGAACGATCGTCGCAACAGGTTCGTTTTCTGTAAGCGACCAACCTAGTCGAACAGCCCATTTCTACATTATTCTCTACCACTTTAGAATACCTACCTAATATTCCTTCAGTGCTATTTTTCTGACCCACACGTGATGCTACTACTTTAAAGCTCCTATGTTGACTTAGTTATACCGCTCTTACATAGATACATACATAAACTCACGCCTTTTTCCCAGAAGAGGTAGGCAGAGGCGCCACCAGGACACCCACATTTCGCCTTGTATGTTCCGTCCCATGATGTGATAGGGGGCGAGCCTATCGCTATATCGGGCACAAATTCCTGACCCCAGGCTGATAATGAATAGAAAAATCCAATATTACTTTGTCCGACCCGGGATTCGAGCCCGAGACCTCAGCTTAGCAGTCGTATCGTAGCACAACTACGCTACCGAGACAGGCTTACCGTGCAATACTAGTTTCGATCGAAATAATCTAGTCAGAGTAGTTGCAGTACTCCCGGTGCGTCGCCCGGCTTACCGAACGCCAGTGCAGGAATATGCTCGATATGCACGTCGCTCCCACTCGAACCCGGTGAAACATTGCGTCCGCTATGGACGGGACATGTCGATAAACAATTTAATACAACTGTGATTTCCATTTTGTGTACTGTATTAGTAGAGTACGTGATAAAGGTTGGAGAAAGTGGCTAGATTGAAACCCAATCAGGAGGTAAAGCTCGAAGGACATCACTGGTTATTTCCAACAGATCACCGCAGAAGTCTTTGAAGGTATTTGTTCAGCAGGTCATTCTGTGGCTGAAGATGATAATAATGATTCTGTTTCATGATATTCGGAATTATGGTAAGTTTCTGGAATGTCGCTCAATTTATTGCTCTCAATAATCTCGCAAGGAAAGAAAACTGCAAGAGTATTTCTGTAATGCAGTACATAACCTCACGCTATATTTATTAAAGTGGTTTATTTTAGAGAAAAAACAACGCATCAATATGTCTGCAACTTAATGTTGGCTACATAATGTGTCTGAAACCCAACAGAATTGGGCTTGGACACCTAAATCACACTTAAAACTCTCGACTGATATCGGAAATATAATGAAGCAAACCGACATAATTGTGTCAATTGAAAAGAGATATTAATCTATCGATAGCCGATGATTTATTTATATCTCATAGCTCTTAGAATCAACTAGAGAAGTCACTGTACCATGGCAGTACAAAAAAAAATACAGCTTCAAATACTTGAATATCGATACTTCAACTCTTTCCCAACACTACCCAGCATGCGCTGCCGATATAATATTTCACATTTAATAGTGATGCGCCACGAAAAATCCCCCGCAGATGGCTCTCGCATTTATATTTTACAGGAATTCGGTTTCCATATTGGATTTAGTTTGAAAATTTTCTACTTTAGCGTATACGTTTGAATTAATATTGTGTTTATTCGCAGACGTTCCTCGCTCTCGAGTTGGTAAATGGGATTTTAAAGTTCTTTACAGATACTGATATATGCACTTGAGTGTGGCTTGAATGAGACGAGATGGCAAGTTGGGGTTTGCACATCTGGCTTATCTTTGTTTTCGTAGTTAAGTATCGGTGTAATGGTGAAAGATTTTTTTTTATGTCAACATTCACGTGCATAGTCCTGACCCCACACTAAGATCGAGTCTTGTGTCGTGGGTATCAGGAACTACGAGAGACTTTTCGGTCTCACAAACACCCAGACCCGAAACAAATATCTGTGGTTCACACAAATATTTGTGTCGGTGCGGGGATCCAACCCGCGGCCTCATGCTTCACAGCCGGCGTATAACCAACTGCGCCACGCAGGCTGTCAAATTGTCAAGAAAGTGCTTCTAGACCTTTGTAAAGCGTTAAAAGGTCCATGAAGTCCTACGAATCCGCACTAGGGTTGCGCGTTGGTGAATGAACCACTGTAAATGGTAGGAAAGGACTTTTTGTTGATTAAATGAGTAAATGAAACAAGAGAAACAAATAATAATTATGTACAGTAAATGAAACACGTCAGCAAAGTTGCTTCACGTACTTTTGTCAATCAGTGCTATGGGAAGACATCGGTATCAGTGTAGTAATTCTTGTCCCCATAATAAAAACTTGCTTCATGATATCAACAGCCTCAACTCATCCGAAGAATTAAATGCCACATTTAATATTTATTACAAACATTACATTGACCCCTACTAACTAGACTATTGTTTGATCATTATAACGAATGGCGAGACGAGCAGGCCTTTCGCCTGATGGTAAGCGATACGACGCTCATGGACAGTAGCAAAACCAAACACCATGAATTACAAAGCAATGCTCGGCATTCCACTGCGCTCGCCATCCTGAGACATAAGATGTTAACTATACATTATACTAACGATTTTGAATATTCTTCAGTTCTTACCGAAATTCTGCAAGCAATCAAACTTATCAAAGCTTACATGAATGAAGCAATGACCTCATTACACAGCAAGCCGTCGCGAACAAACTTCACAGGGCACATAAAGCGTATTTAATTTTTTTACATTTTTCAATATAACGCCCGCGCCGCAGACGGTTAACTAAAAGTTATTCTCTCACCTTGTTTTTAAATAAAATCAAAGCGGCAACTTGGTCCGTTCTTTATGGAGTTCATAAAATGGCGATGCTTGGCTGTTTGTTTTGTAAGTTTCGAAGGAGTTTGCGTGCATTTGGGCTTATGTAATAGTTGCATAAATGTGGAAATAGTATAGTAATGTAGTGAAATAAGTGCATCTAACACTGTAACAGTCATTTACATACTCCCGAGCCCACTTTAAGAAACAAGGGTTGTTTCGTGTGTCTTAGGAACCACGAGAAATTTTACGGTCTACCGACACCCATGTTTAGAACATTTTTTATGGATCACGCAAATATTTGCTTTGGTTCTATTAACCACCTCTCGTTTCATACCAGATCAACACAATAAATTCGGTTTGCAACAGATATACCTACTGAATGTATAAATTATACAGGGTATATCAAGACCGCGACCGAAAACGAAGCCAGGTGGTAGTATTAGTGACTTCAAACACAATGTAACTAAAAATTTTGCAAAAAAAATCGTCAACTTTATTTTGGTAAGTTTTTACTTATCGTCGTATTTGGGTGATAAATACATAGTTTTCCCTAAATAATGATGTACACCTTTCTATTTTTTAAGGCGCAATGGTACGATAGGGTTTAAATTACTATTTTCGCAATAACTAGGTATTTACTACCCAAACACAATGATTTTTAAAAAATTGCAAAAAAAAAACTGTCGCTTATTTTGCGAAATTTTTATTTGCATTGAGTCTGTAATTACTAAAACTATCACCCGGGAATCGTTTTCGGTCACAGTCTTGATATACCCGGTATATTGAAATAAAACTCACAACCACGAAAGCTGTAAAGTAATCGAAACGTCGGGAAGTTAAAAAATGTAAAAATTAAACCAAATCGCGATAAAATCCGTAAAAAACAGTTTTATTTCAATGTATAATATTCGCGTAAATCTAATAAACCATTATGCAAACAATATTTATACTTTTCATGACGAATTCTCTATCGTATACAAATATTACTTTCCGGATACTCACCAACTTAACATCTTATGTCTCAGGGTGGCAAGCGCATTGGAATGTCTAGCATTGCTTTATATTTCATGGTGTTGTTTGGTTTTGCTACTATCCATGACACTGTCTGTCGGTCATATCGCTTACCATCAAGCGATTGGCATGCTCGTATCACCATTTATCGCAATAAGGTATACACCTATAAGGATAGAACACACTGTCCATAACTTTAGTTATTGTATGTTTTGTGTCTCTGTCATTGGTGTGTCATTTATATAAATAAATAAATAAATGAATGTCCTACCCCCAAACACATCTCAAAAGCCATCAAATATTGCTGAACAAATAACGATGCAGTTGTCGTGTAAAAATCGCGCGAACAGAATCCTTTGATACGCGGCAACAGTTCTCAGAGCGGAACACGTTGCATTTTAACAAGTTTAAAATACTTTATGCATAGACATTACGGGAAGCTTTCTGTACCGGGGAAATTTCATCCGATGTGCGCGTGGAATTTAGGGTTCTGGATTGGTAATTTGTAAAATTCTAGTTGCAGGTGGCAGTTGCTGGGAAAAAATAAAGCAAATTATTATATAAGCCTGTGAGCTAGACTTACATTACATTACACAACACTTTATTGAACACCACAAAGTACGGAGACGATACAACATAGAAAACTTAAAAAAATAGTGCACAATTGGCGGTCTTATCGCTATAAGCGATCTCTTCCAGACAACCAAAAACGATAGAATGGATCGTACGACAAGAAATAGACTTACCAATTGATGTCAGGCTTCATCTGAAATCTAGTCCAACGCTTTGGTCGACAGCTAATTAATTGAATTAACATAGCCTCAAAATATTTTTGATTACTCTAAGGTATGCAGTTTTCCAAGACATGGTTTGCTTCGCTGTTAAAATGAGAGGTAATTAAAGTCAGTGACTTGCTTTTGTCATAATTTCATCGCTCATTCAATTACAGGACTGTCTAAAAGAGATATCCTTATAACTTTTGCCTAGAAAACTTAACCACACACCACCTAACACCAATCCACAATTCTCCAAATCCGTGGATGTAAAATACCACCCAGCGGCAGCCAATAGCGTCGGCCAATTTGAATATAGAACGCTCGCCCGGAATTTATAACGGACACACGAAACTTAAACGTTCGGCTTCGGGCAGCGTTCGGCCACCTTTCGGCATCGCTGCAATCGTCGGGGGAGGAATTGTTTCTGATAATGTCGTTTGCATGTGAGGATTATTGCAAGTTGCATTTTGATTTTAAGCATATGCTGTACTGCACCAGTCCTTCTTGCCCACTGCTGGGCATGGGAGTTGGTTTTGAATAAGAGTTCGATTGAGTGGGAGTTAGCCCATAGTCCTCGAGCTAGGCTAGTGCGGGCTATAAGTAGTAGAAGCTGATGTCATTAGATTGTTTCGGATGTTGTGTATTTACGAGTATTCACATAAAAATTTCATTGCATTTAATAAAGGAGTTTTCAATAACCGAAATACTTTGAGATGTATAATTTAATCTCGAACAGTAGAAAGTTGTCACCACTGCTTAAGTACATAGTCTTTGAAGTTGAAAGGTAAAAGAAAAATTAAATAAGCGACAGAATGCAACAGCAAAGGTTTTACTTTAAGTGGAATTTCTGTTGGAAACTATATACTGATCGGCTAGCATCATTGCATCGGCTCTACCCGATAACTACTTGTGCCTCACATAGGATAAAAAAATTAATTTATGTTATAAGCAAGAAGAATTTTCCACTACATATCGACATCAAAACTCTCATGAAATTATCCATTCCATTGTTACATTCTTAAAATCGAAAACTTATACATTTATCGTCCGCCTAAGGTATCGATCCTTACCACTCAGTCTTAATAAATTACCAAGCGAATGACGACTACCAAAATTAATTTCAAATCTATGCTCAATAACCAGTTTACGTCTAACTCCAAAATACAATTTTTTCACAATTTTCCCAGCTACCCTCATATTTATCACAAAATGTAAGAGTAACCCAAAACGCTGGAACTAATAATGCAACAGACTCCAGATTGCACCAATACATAGCACCTGGCCTGGCAGAGTCCTTGTCACCCGCCCCCACCCCCCGCCTACCGGGAGGGGGTGGCTTGCAGATATCAACCGTATAGTAGAACGTGTGATTTTTTGCTTCATATTTATTGCTTTTAGTTTACGGGTTCGGTAGAGTTTGTGAGAGTCTTTTGTTGGGATTATTAGGTGTGGCATAACATTAGTACAATAATTGAATGAATATTATGGAAACAGGATTCCATCGTATCTTGCCAGCGATACTTCATCATCTGGTGGTGATCAACCGGTCGACCCTGGTGAGCTTTATCGACCCTTCGATCTCCTCTCATTTATTGTACACGGTGTCTCAACTATTATAGCCAGTTATAAACGCTTTTAATAGAGAGGTCACAGAAGATTTGTGAGACGTGGCAACGTTTTGGAAGCTAATATTCATTTGCTAAGCCATCTGAAAAAGAAATTGAGTGATGATCGATTATAATTTTAAAACTATCCACAATTTCTCAAATGATGATTTATCTACAGTATTTTATATTAGCAAAATAGCTGATTGTTTGAAAGAAAATTCTGATAGATTTATAGAATCCACTGATACAATGACCTAGGGCAACATGAAGAACTAATGCTTAACTGTCTCTCTAATTTGATGGCGCAGAGAGATACTTTCCACCCATTTCTAACTATGCTGTACTGTAGATTGCTAAACCTAGCTGTCTAAAATAATTATTAAATGACTCACTTATGATAACACTATGAATTACCATAGTGTCATAAAACCGACTTTACATTACCATTTGGTTGAATCATACACTAGTCACATCGAACAACTCTTCTGAAACCATCTCAATAACTTACTCAAAACCACACGGCATACAATCTTATATTTTCCACCTGACTTTTTCCCACGTGACTGTGTCAACCCCACAAAAAACCCACAAACCCCATAAAAATCCCACAGTAGCTGGGATGGTCGCAGAAATCCCACGCCCAGAGGTTGGCGCAGGAAAAAACTTGAAAACGTAGCGGGTAGCGCTGGGTTGCCTGGCCGGGATCATAAGGCATTTTTCCGAACACACACGTAGAGCCTCACACCCGAATGTACCCCCCTCTCCCCTGATCTGGCCGCCCGATTGCACAGAGTAGACGGGGCGTGTGCGGACAGAGGTTGATGTCGAAATTGTTTTGAGTGGGTGCTGAGATACATTTTTTTATTTGTGGATTCTTGTTGATATGGTTGGGTGCTGTTAGAGTGAAATTTAAGCAAGGCAAAGCTGCTATAATATAGCACTATTAGGAAATATGTAATAACGTAGTATTTTATTTTATTGTAGTGTGTGCCAACTTGTTAAGAAAGTTTGATTTCGTTGTCAAAGTAACCCGAGGTATAAAGATATGACATAAAAATTAACTAACTTATTTCAATAATTATGTCTAGAGGAAGTCAATAAATTTATACTAAACAAATAACCCCATTAAAATCATAATAAACCCGACCAAAAAGCCTCTGTACCACACGCGTGCTCTACCACCACTCTTTGCTCCTTCGTCTCGCCGATAGCCGGCGATGTGTGCGGCTTCGGAACGTTGAAAGACGCCCTGTGACGCTGGTGCCTTCCTGAAAATGTATGCTACCCCTCCCCTAGGACCTCCCACAGGACCCCTAGGACCCCCTTCGCACACAGCCAAACGGGAAAAAACTGGGAGAGCGGGTTGTGTGAGTGCTGTGAAAGATTCCAACGGGGTCTGTGTGTGTGTAGCTGCTAGTGTGTTTATTGACATTTTTCTACATGAAATTTTATGTGAGCAATTTAGATGGTGTATATAGGTGTGTGTGTGTGCGTCTGTGTATGTGTGTGTGAATTATTTGCGGTCGCTTTCGATGTTAGCGGAATGCTGAAAGGTTGTAATTAATTCTTTTCAGTCCGCTTCGATGTTTTAGAGTTGTCGCTTGATATTATGCGATTTGGTATGTAGTGGTTGTTAGTGGAATTGAATAGCGATTGTGGTTATCAAGAGGTTATGTCAGGTTTATAGTATAGTTAATTGAGTGCCAGATATGAGCGTGGTGTGTTTGAAAAAAGGTACAAAACATTGACTATTTCCTTTGATGTAAGTAATTTAATATTGTAATTAAGTAATGTGAATGTCTTAACCATACAAATTAAGAATAATAAGCACTCATTTGTGTGAGATCTTTGATACTTAAATCATTTGATTTTAGTACTGTATTTCAACATCTTTTTACAATATCATATTGCCTTTTAAACGTAAATACGTTACGAAAGGGTAATTTCTAATCAATAGATTTTCAAAAATGATCATTTCAGAGAATCAAGATCTCTGATTGTTATTAACTGTAATAAAAGTATACATCATAAATATTACGCATAATCTTGAAACATCAGTAATATTTTTGTTATATACTCGTAGACTCACAAGCCACTCTTCGATTTCAAGCAATATTTGTAGAACATAAATATTAATCCCGATTTGTGATTGTAATGGTTTTCACATTTCAGAACCACGTTTCTATGCAAGTCACAGAAAAGCAGAGTTAATAAAATTAATTAAACTACCGACAAATAATTCTTCGACTGCCTCGGTTGCATAGTTGTACTATGGTACAATTACTCAGCTGAGGTCTCGGATTCGAATCCCGGGACAGGCAGTGATATTGGATTTTTCTATTCATTGTAGGCCCGGAGTCAGGAATATGTGCCCGATATGGCGATAAGCTCGCCCCTTTCTCATCGTGGGACGGAAGGCGAAATGTGGGTTTTCTGGTAGCACCTCTGCCTACCTCTTCTGGGAAAAAGGGGGAAATGAGTTCATGGATGTATATATGTACTAATAATAATATCTATTGTATAAGGAAAATCTCAAATATACTTCCCATTATTTTGTGTAGTGAATATAACACAAGTTCGAGTAAATCCTGCGGGATCTGTCGCGTCCCACATAAACTTTTTATTTTTATTCTCCTGTCCGACGGTAGCGGGAAATATAGATTTTAGTTTAACTCCATTCCACTAGAAATATTGTACTTATGCTCGGTATTAGTTTTTGAAGTGCAGTTGGTCGCAGTTTTACTGTAGTTGGTTGTGCTGGACCCCTGGCACTGCGAAAGTCCATGAACGGTGGTGACCACTTACCATCAGGCGGGCCGCATGCTCGTCTGCCAGCGAAAGCAATAAAAGTTGGTTAAGAAAACGCCTGAGAGACCAGGCTTGAATTCAGCACTGATTTTTTTTTATATGAACCATGAAATTTATTTGGATCTAGGTTCGCAGACCAAAATCTAACTCATATTTTCTGATAAACATGGCATAATTTGGCTCTTTCTATAGGTTCAGGACTATTCGTGTGTTAATAAAAGGATAGTTTTTGGTAAATTTATTTTTATAGGAAAGCCATTCTGAACGTACATTTTTATCAAGGAATTTGCCTGTTGAAAGCCACCAACAACTAGCATCTTCGCCACATTGGCAATAACTCCTATTATTAATTTAGCTCTAACACATTATATTTTAATTAAAAGTGTCATTCATTCAACCTACACTGGTAACAAGGCTCTTATTAATAATAAAAAAATATTTAAATATGATAATAATGAACCATTGTTTGAATGAAAATCAAACACATTTTGAGTCCAAACCACTCAATATCTTGAATTCATTTTAGCCGCATAACCTAGAACTTAAGCCCACTATTACATCACTAAGCCTTTCATTTCACACCACTCCCAAACATCCTATATATCACCATTTCACCATAAAAATAACTTAATATTCAGATATCTGTTAAGAGTCGGAGCTGCTCGCGAACATGCGCCGCCCAATGCCACTTCAGACAGACATTTCGTTTTTATATACGTAATACGTAGCTAACTCCTGCGCTTTAATGGCAGGATTATTCAAGGAAGGATTAGCTGCCGTGTTTTTGCTAGATTTTTTAGCATCTTTTAATTTTTTACTCTAGTAGACGTCTTTGAGCTAAAGGATTGAGTAATAAGAATTATTTGAGGATAAGTCTGAGATCTTGTAACGTTTTATGTTTTCCTCGTCAATGTTTATAATGTCGCGTTTGCTTGATAAAATTAAAGCTTCATTACTACATGGAAATATCACTTATTGTTATTGGTAATTAATTTCAACTTCCTTCTATAATCCACTTTCCAAAAAGTCTTAATCAGATGTATAAATCGTAATATATGCAAGCCATTTCATAACAGTCTCTACAATAGAATAAGCTAAATGCCGGAAAATGAATTTCCGAATGTAGATTCAATCTGCACACCGAGATTTATCTTTGAATGATTTTCAAATATTTAGACGAGCTAAACGACATAAGAGTAAACTGTCTTAGAATAATATTGCTAAGACTATGAAGGAAAGCGAACTGTACCTTGAGCTGGCATAACATCAGGTAAAACGAACAACCAATATGGTACCAAAAAGATTCCCTCAGTTTCTTACACCCATGTAAATTAAATTGTGATATTGGACCCAAAATTTCTCATTTTAATACCTACTAGTGCGTGGTGGCCTGTTGGTAACGGACCAGACGCGGCTGCCTACATGTTCACCGTGGTCGCGGGTTCAAATCCCAGGGCACCTCTGACTTTTCGGAGTTATGTGTGTATTGATAGTCAATCACCACGCACTTTAACGGTGAAGGAAAGTATCGTGAGGAAACCTGCATACTGTAGCGATTTTAAAGAATTTCTACGGTATGTAAGTCCGCCAACCCGCACTAGGCCAGCGTGGTGGACTATATGGCCTAACCACTCTCAATCGATTCCCTCGATTATAGAGTAGGCCCGTGCCCTGCAGTGGGACGTATATGAACTGATATATAATACTTACTTAGGACTATTAGCTATAATTCCAACCCGTAATTTAGACATGAGTCTACAGAAAAACAGCCTTCAATCTCCACGAACCTCGCTCACGAAATCAATACATTTTTTATCATTTATTAAATGTGAGTTCGCCGGTACTGGATAAATAGGTCGCGTGCCACCCCACCCCCACTGGGGGGAGGGGGGAGGCATCATATATCTCGATTCCGAGCACTCAGTTCACACTGAGAGGTAATTGCTGATTCCTATATTTTTACCTAAGTAGTGTCTATGTATGTTACTATGTACTGAGCTCAGCAGTTAATATTTAGTATGTTAAGGATTTTTTATGTGTAATGAGATTGTACTGTACTGTATTGTATCAGCCCATATACGTCCCACTGCAGGGCACGAGCCTTCTCTACAATTGAGAGTACGATTGAGAGGGTATGGGCCATGTAGTCCACCACGCTGGCCTAGTGCGGGTTGGCTGACTTACATACCATATAAATTATTAGAAGTCGCTATAGTATGCAGGTTTCCTAAAGATTTTTTTCCTTCACCGTTATAATGGGATGGTGTAGTTGTTAAACTGCCTCGGTGGCGTAGTTGTATTACGGTACGGTTACAAAGCTGAGGTCTCGGGTTCGAGTCCCGGGTCGGGCAAAGTGATATTGGATTTTTCCATTCATTATCAGTCCGGAGTCAGGAATTTGTGCCCGATATGGCGATAGGCTCGCCCCCTATCACATCGTGGGACGGAACATACAAGGCGAAATGTGGGTGTCCTAGTGGCACCTCTGCCTACCCCTTCGGGGATAAAGGCGTGAGTTTATGTATGTATGTATACAGTATGTAGTTGTTAAACTATAATAGAAAAAGAAGGGTTGAAAGTAGAGTTTTATCGAATGGTTTTGGAAAAGGATATAGCAAAGACGATATGTTTTTGAACTGTTATAGATGAAAAATTACGTTTTTATTTGATTGTAAAGCATAATATTTAAAACCATAATAATCTGAGATATAAATTTTTCTACTGAAATTTCGCAATACTAGTATAGACATTTTTTTCATTGTCTCAATAAAGGATTTCTAGTGTAACACAGACGCACTATTCCTGGATATAATTATTTATCCTTATAGGAATCTTATCGAGACCGATCGTCAGATGAGTATCTGAACTTTGCAAGAATTATTCTCTAAAACAATTACTTCTCGTTAACCTCGAGTTTACACAAAAGGAAAAAGGTCTACTAGCGTATTCTATCATAAAGCGGATATCAAGGCAGGCGATGTTGATTTCCATTCTTGCTTCAGTCGAAGTCGCTGGATGCAGCCGCTTCCACCAGCTCGATGTGGTGGTCCTTGGGGACGTCTATTTTCAGCAGTGGACTTTAAATTTATTAGTTTTAGTAGACAGATGGCAAGCAAGCAAGTGAGAATTTGTACACGCTTTACCAAGCATTGAGGAATATTGAATATTGAGGAATATAGGAATGAATTGCATAACGAATGAAAAGGGTGGGGTAATATGATGACTAGTGATTGGTCCCAACAGAATAAGTAAACTTACACGTTCACTTATAGAAATATAAACATTTCCTGAACTATTTCCTTAACCTAAATTACTCCCCATTCAAAACTTAAATAACACAAACTACAGCCCCCTAAAGACTACAATTGCAACCGTAACAATAGTAAACAATTTCCCCCACAGTTGTATTGTAAACAAATCGAAAAAAACATGTAGTGTTCCGATCCCTACAGGTAGAGCTACAAACAGCTTCTTATATTCCATTCGCAGACAATAGATACACGAAGGCAGTCTCACACGCTCTATCATACTGCGAACAAAACAAAACATAACTAACTCGGCTATACCTAGATCTAGTGCTTTTGTTGGCGCGGAGCTTTCAATGTTGCAACGTGTTTCACCGGTTTTCACTGGTAGTTTTCGTTTTGTGACACTGTATTGATTTCGTAGTTGAGGCTGTGTATGTAGCACAATATAATATCCTTTTCTATGAAGTTTATGAGGCATTGTCTTATTTACAAGGATGGTGTACTTGATTTCTAAGGCTTCGATGAATCTTATGCGTCCTTGGGTTGAGGATTTATAGTATCGTCATTTTTACAGGTCAGCCCATGAGTTTGTATTTAGTACTTTCTTAATCGATACACACACAACAGTACAAGACGCTAACATTCCAGACATGCCAACAGAATTGTGTCATAATATATCTGAATCAGTCCTGGATTTGACTGTCACATATCATTCTGATATAATCCGATCAGTTTGAAACATCCTCATGAACCTCAACAAGTTAAACAATTACCCCAGTTAAAATAATGTTGCTATAAAATAAAATAACTTCAGCAAGAGCAGTTTGACCGCGTTACTCAACACCGAGACAGCTTAGTGGAATTTAATCATAATTTCCAGGGCAAATCCTAAACTATCAACCATCTACATGCCCAGCCATTACAATGTGCAGCTCTAAGTCTACAACAAAACCTGGGAGTCGTGCTCAAAGCGTGCGAAAGTAGAGCCCTCTTTATCTAAGAGGCGTCGAGGAGGGGCTGAGGGCGGCGGGGGTACGGGGGGAAGGGGGTGAGGGCCACGGAGGAGGACAAGTGCATCTCAAAGAAATGCAGATTTTACACGTCGCTACTCTTCGGGTGTGTCGGATGTATCGCGTAGACGGTACGGTCGGGAAAAAAGGATTTGGAGCGGGAGAGGGAATTTATTGATAGGATTTGTGGGTGATTGGGTATGGTCTGCAAAAAAAGGATCTTTACGCATATAAGTTCACTGGAAACATTCTCGGCAAAGCAAATGAGATATTTGTTAGTACTTCGTCGGTTCTTGACAAATAACGTGAAAGGAGTAGAAAGGGGTTCCAATAGAGCCAAACGCAACATACTTGCTTTGCCGGATTCTTTGTGAAGCCCCAGGTAATCTATGTCAATGCAAAAAAAAAACACAAAACCTTAATTTCAGTTTTCGGCGAGGCATTGGTACCTCGATGCCGGTCCATTCTCACTATAATTTAAGTGTGGTTCTACGACTTTTCATTTAGATCATTTAGTACTTTTTTTTAATAGCGGACAATCGATCACTCGGGGCAACTCCTGATGAGTATCATTGCCTTTGACCACCCACACTTAGAGGTATCATTGGTGCATGACGTTTAGAAAAGTATCTGTATAATCTGTATAATCTTTATTGTACACAAAAGAACATAACAACACAAAGAAATAAAATAGTACAAAAGTACAAAAGGCGGTCTTATCGCTCTGAGCGATCTCTGCCAGACAACCTTTGGATGGATATAGGGGAAGGAGAGAGAGAGAGGGCAGTGTAAAATAAAGAATAAATGCTCAAAAACAAAAACAAAAAAAAAAACAAATAAGTAACTGATTCAAATACTATTAATACATATATGCAACAAGATAAACATACGATATATAAACACATATAAATTTATGAATAAATAAACATACATATACATACATATATAAAATATATATATATATAATTATTATACTATGAAATATATAATATGAATGACAAATAGCAATAGAGAAAAAACAGTATTGATCAATGTTTATTGCGAAAGGTAATACTCTTTCATCAGCTTTTTGAAAGACGACAAAGTTTGAGCCTGTCTCACCGCTATAGGAAGAGCGTTCCATAATCGGACAGCTTCGACAGTAAAGGATTTATCCGTAAATGTTGTGGTGTGTACGGGCATTCTCAGTTTCAGATTCTCTGACGATCTCAAGGATCTAGGAAGTATAGACTCTAGTTCTTGTTTCTTGATACATCTGCTGCCACTACCCACCGAATATGACACTCATTATACAGAGACGGAGGATTTCTCTAAAATATGTCAAACAACGCGAGGCCCGCTTGATTCGTCGTGTGCCCTTCATGTAATTGCCGCCTGCTACGTCTTGCACAATAGAAACTTTATACGTCTTTATTTTCTGATAGATTTCTCGCTTAATTTCAACAAGTAGAACTTCAATTTGGTCCGGTGATTACTGAAACTTTATGTTAATGACTGTAGTGTCCAGACAAATATGCATGCGACATTTATCCTAGAGAAACTGTCACACCTGTGTATTTTGGTTAAACAACGTGTTCTGCTATAATCCGGTCGCTCAGAGAATGCGTTCCTGACACATGTCAGTTGATCATGAGTAGTGATGGGAAATAATTATCATTTTGCTAAACTTTTGAATTATTCTCAGTAAAAGTAGCAAGTTAGAATAATTGGATACTTGACTATTTTCTATAAAGTGTTTTAAAATCTAGGTATAATCATTCTTTAAATCTTCCAACCGTTAATATATTTTTAAAGAGATCTTTATAACGAATAAACATGTTTTTCTTTATTACTAAAAATATTGTCACCAAAACGGTTGGTCACGTGACGATTTAAAATTCAAATTTTTACTTTTTACGTTTATAATACCAGGAACGCTAGTTAGTGGAGATATAGCTTGGCAATAAAAAATAATAAGAAAAGGAGGCGCCACTGAACCGCTTAAATAGTATCACATTATAGATCGGATTTTAATTTTGATTCTTATTATTATTAAATCAATTATAAGTAAATAATTTAAGTTAATATTAAATGTTCTTATTTAAAATATTTTAATAAAAACGTAAACTTCAATGCCAAATTTAAGTAAAATTCACAAATGTGAAAGATATTATATTGCTGCCAGGTGAAATAAAGAGTTAGATCCGTTTAATTATTACGTTATACATTATTAAAAACACAAATGTATTATTTTATATTATAACGGAAAATAGCGTTATAATAATCTGCTATTTTTTGGCCACATCACTCCAGAAATGAACAGTTGACATAACCTTGTAACGGCGTGGTATGAACTTATAAATATAATATTTTTATTTTTATTAACCCGTCAAATTTAGTCCAGAGTGATAAAATTTAACCTAAATTTACATATTATTTATTTTTTATGATGTTTTATTTCGTAAGTAGGGTAAATAAATAAAATTGTTCGATAATGTATTTACATTTGCTGTCGTTGCATTTGCAACGACACTTCAAAGTTACGTCGTCCGTTCGATTACAACCTTTCAGGAACGCATTCTCTGAGCGGCCGGATTATACCTGTCATATTGTAAGATGCCAATCGAGAGAGCTATCAAATTGCAGGACAAAAAGTATTCTTACATATAACTTGTTATTGATTCATTTCTTCGTTCCTGAGCGGAAGGAAGACATATATCGTTTCTTAATAGGTCAAATGGCTCTACATATAAAATCAGGCTCTGCAAAGTCTCGAAACTATGACGATATAACGAGTAAACAATGTTATAGAACGATATTGTCTTATTATAATAAAAGCCCCATCTAACAACCCTTTCAGGAAACAATTCGATACATCATTCTCAATCACAATAAATGCACTTTTGGACATCACCCTCCCCGAAAGATTTCCAATACCACTTGCATTCAGCTGCTTCCTGTAACCTTTCCCTTCTAATTCATAGAAATTAGGATTTATTTATTCTTCGCCCAATTAATTTATTACAATGGGCATAGAGTAAACCTCTTATACTATATTTATCCGGGTCCCAAAGCAAGCTAGGCCTATGTCTTAGGCACCTATCAGTCAATGTAAAAGTTTAAATTTAAATATTAAAACATCCGGCACACATCAAAATACTTTCCTCTTCCCACACGCCAATAAAATTATCTCAAATTATTTCTAATCTCCAAACTTCAGCCATTTGCTAATTAACAAGTTCCGCGGAAACAAATATGTCTCGATACTGAAGAGGCAATAGGGGCGTATCGGGACAGATTCAATAACATTGAACGCTAAACTTGGCACATTACAAGATCGTAATGTGAACCGATTAAAAGCAAAGTTTTTACAAAAGGGCGTGGCTGCGAGACTGCGTTAGGGCGGATTTTATAAAGCTGATAGTACCAATTTTTCATTATAATAAGTGGGATCTAACGGTTTTGGTAGTACTGGAATTAAAAAAACTAGTTCACAGTAAGCTTCTTACAGTATTTCAATTATTCTGATCTAAACATTCTAGAGTATAGTTAGGATAGGACTGTAATTAGTAATGACCTCACTGTTTTGTTAATGGGAGAAAGCTTTGGTGTTGGAATTGCCTATCGTTTGTCTGGGCAGCTTGATCATTAAAAAATCTACATAATATGTAAGTCTGTTTTTAAACTAACATATAAAAATTCAACATCAAGTGAATTTCACTCATTTTCCTGATCATTTTGAAGGATCTCTAACCCCTGCTCCTGCCCTGCCTGTCTTGGTATAGCTTACCTAGCTATTATAACGTGTTCGCACATTCCTTTCATCTTAGACATAATTAAGTTATGTATGAAACTTTTCAGTATATTTGCATCTGTGAGTCAATTTAAAACCAATGATATTGTTTATGTTTCAGATGCTATTGCAATAGTACATAAATGTTCGGTTCTTATTTTTTGCCTATTTATTTTACAAACACACTAAAACCATCACCAATCACACCACTCCACAACTCGCAAGATATGTACAATTAGACAATCGGCGCATCGGTGGACCATGAGCCATTAGGGTTTTAATTGAAAATAGCGTAAGAGCTGTAAATTGTAGGAGTGCAACCCCCGCGGGTGGGGGGTGCAATGTCTCACTGTCCCGCCGGCCCATTATATCTAACTATTGGAACTCCGATGGCAATAAAATTATACCGTTAAAATGTTCTGATGCTGAGAAGGAGATGGAATGGAATTGGGGGAATTAGGTTGAAACTATACCATTTTAGTTATTTTGTTGGGGTTATATTTCTCTGCCATGGTTAGAAATATGGCGATATAAAGTTGAAAGCCGAAGAATATGGCACACGGTGAGTAAAATCCTCTATCAATTTACATGAGAGAGCTTTAAATTAAACCTTCAAGCTAAATAAATACGAATTTATGGAATGAACTCCATCACAGTTTTCTAGTAACACTCTATAGAAATACTACGGCAGCCCATATACAATCTTTCGTTTTGATTTCCTTAGCATTAGCTTCACTTACTTTCTATACCAAGCCGCACTAGACCAGCGTGGTGGACTATATGGCCTATACCCCTCAATCGTAGTTTCGATGTAGTAGAGGATGCCCGTGCCCTGCAGTGGGACGTATATGGGCTGATACCGATACACTTATTGAACAACTGCTAATTCCTATAAACCAGGATCGACGGTAACACGCACGAAATATCATCCAAATCAAACAAAATAAAAAGATTCAAAAAGAAGTCAAATAAATGTCCACATCGAAGAATAAGATACGAATATTAATTTATTACTGGCAATGTGTTTTCGCCCAATTATATTCTATTCAAAAACTTGAGTTTTCACCTGCCCGATGACCCCAAAATGTAATTTAATTCTAAAAAAATCGTATTGACCCCTCATGTAAAAACTCTGCCCACGACAGTTAGGTATAGGTGTAGTGGTAATAGGCCACTATCTGCCGCCCGATCAGTTCGATTCCCGAGGGTTGTAATTAGATTGTTAGTCGCATGCGATATTAACGTGTCATGCACTCGGAATGGTGTGTTTTGATACTTTTAGTTTATTTATTAGTCTAAAATAAGACCAAAAAGAAATATGTAAGTATAGTTTTTTATAATATTTTATTATGAATATACTATACAATTCTTATAAATATTGTTGTTATTGTTCATCCAAATGAGTATTCAGCTATTCTAAAGTAAGATTATAACTTTAAACCAGTAATCCAAAAAATACTTTTAGAAATACTTTTATATTTTACCGACACTTGAAGGTTTATTAAAAAGCAGCATACAATATTCCAGCGTGGTGGACTATATGGCCTAACCACTCTCAATCGATACTCTCGATTGTAGAGTAGGCCCGTGCCCTGCAGTGGGACGTATATGGGCTGATATAGATACAATATTCAATGAAAACGTACGAAACATAAGAACTTCTAAATTGAACTTTACTAATAATTATCGTACATAAACAAGTTTTTCTAATCATCTCGAATTCAACTACATACATATGTGTTATAGTTACAAAATATTATAAAGTCGTATTCAAACCACAAACTTAGAAGCATAAGTCACTGTTAATAAAACAACTCCAAATTCAAAAATATTTTTGTCCAAGTATCAAAACACCTCGTCCGCAGTTCCGATACATTTTGATGTTGATAAGAAATTCAGTTGAGAATTTAATATACATAATTTCTTTGGAACATTTATAGCCGCTGTGTCGGTTTGTGTGTCCGCGGTAGAACCCGCGACTGTTGCCTTTATTTATTACTTTTCTTTCACCCCCTCAATAAAGATGTGTCTTTTGAACACGGTTTTTGGAGTCAAAACTTAGTTGACATGCAATTTTATGTCTACACACAGTGTTAGTTAACAGCCACTGTGGCGCAGTTGGTTAGACGCCGGCTGTGAAACGAAAGGCCGCGGGTTCGATCCCTGCACCGAAGAAATAATTTGTGTGAACCGCAGGTATTTGTTTCGGGTCTGGGTGTTTAGCTTCTTCTCCTCCACTATGAACAAGAACAATCGCAAATCATGATACAATTTCAATCTCTAAAAGCGATAGAAACACCACAAAACTATGCACAAAATCCAATCAATATAACCAAATCGGTAATCTAAATGAAATAAATTGGCGTCTGTTAATTGATAGAGGGGAGGCAGCGATGCGTCACTCGAGGGAGCAGATGGCTGGACTCCAAGATTGAGGATAAGGACTCGGGATATCTTGATACTGACCCTTGGGTAATGAGAATCGGTTGGAAATTGTATTGTAGTTATATAGGAAGCTTAGTTAGACCCAGTTGCTTAAAGTAACTTTGACGACAACTTTGACAAACACAACTTTGAAAATCTTAATATTTTGGCATAAAGTATGGCACATTTGAGATGGGATTGATATTCAAAGTATTTATCGCAAAAATAGTGTATGCAATAAGGCCTTAGTGCTTTAAAAATAAACAAATACACAAGAAATTGTCATATTGTAAGCTTTCTATTTGAGATTATCAACTAATACTAAGTCAGCGCTTTACAATTTTTCCCATACGTTGTATTACGTTTAGAGATTCGATAACAATACAAATAATACAATTTGAAATCTTAATAATCTACGTGCAAGGAAGTACTATTAGTCCATTTTGACCAAATAAACCAAAACGTAGACGAACCTAAAACGAAACTCGAAAATACAAATAATATTTAATATCTTTACGAATTTCTGAAGCCACTTCTGCTTGAAATGGGACAAAACCAATTGATTCTACAACACCGATCTAACGTTCTTAATACTAATACGATCATCCCACAAAACCCACCGTTACGTATCGTGGGATCCAATCCCCAATATTAAAAGCACATTAAACAAAAAACCTTTAACAAACCATGTTGTAATTAACAAAACCGAATTCGCCGATGCTATTGACCTGTTGTATCTCGTTCCAAAAATCGTGCAGACCACTCAAAATTAAACCTTAACCCCTTGCCTTAAAACCCATAGCTGATGACGGGTACTGACGCTACCCTTGAAAAGTTGCCTAAGGATTTTGAATTTTAAGATATCGTAGTAAGGTAAGGTTTTATTTGTAGTCACAGTTGAGTGGTGACCGTCACGCTTGGCCGTCCAAGAGTAGTGACCAATAGAGAAATAATTAGAGGCACACATAAGAAAGTGTGCGGTTACAATTTGAAGGAAGTCGTTTGTGGTGTCGATACGGAATTTTGAACACGCGGTTTGGAGACGGTCCGTGAAGGATTGTTGGAGTGCAAATTCTGATATTTAATATCATATTATGCTATTTAAATTAATCAAGCGAGTGAACAGGGAAGTCGGGACTTCCGAACAGGAAGCCGCGAGTTCAAAGCGATATTTATTTGTTAATAAATACGAGGCATTAAATGGTAATAATATTGGCCCATATCCTACTGCAGGACACGAACCTCATCCACAATTGAGAAAGAGTTTAGAGCTTAGTTCGCCACATTGGACTCGAGATAGCTGGCGGTTTTTATTTTTAAAATTCATGAAATTTAGATAAGCAAGTTACCTAATGTTTTTTTATCAACTTTAAAGTGGGTATTGTATTGTATCAGCCCATATACTTCCCACTGCTGGGCATGGGCCAACGTTAAAGTGGGTGATAAACGATAATTAACAAAATATTCATAACTAAATTTTAAAAGTCTAAATTACTTCGGTTTCGAACCTACTACGTAAGTTCTGACAATCCATTCCGATACTAACTCTCCGATATAAGGATATCGTTATTAAAACAATTTATAAAAAAAAAACCAGCACATAAATTTCTAGAAATAGTGCTTAAAGCTATCGATAAACCGCACCTGGTAAGTTAAATTAATAGCAAGCAAAAGAAAGTAATAGAATGCCAAACAATCGCATTGTAAATATATTGTTTGTAAAAAATTGTGAATTTTTAACCGCCCAACGGCCGAGGACGACATTAATGTCGCATTTCTATATAAATTACCACTTTCTAATAAGAAAAGTACGGGTTTATATAGGACCGGATTGAGGAAGTTTGAGGGGGGTTATTGATAGTTTAAATGGGTGCAGAAATTGGAAAAATAAATTTGTAGAATATATTTGTGTGGTAAATATTACTTTATACTATTATAGAATATTTTTTTAGCCAGTAGTGTTATCAACATTAAAACAATATTTGGACATCTAACAGTTATTTATTTATCCTTTATTGCAAACCAAAGAAATTATAGTTACAATATGAAAAGCATTCAAAAATGACCTTAATAAATATACAATTGCTTATATGGTAGACTTAGTACAATCGTATCTAGAAAGCACAAAGACTAAATGAAATATTGCTTTCACTTTGGCATATACACGTAATTTGCAATCTAGACGCAAACAATTATAACAATACTATATTTTACCATTTCAGTTACGTTATATCATGTCTGATGAAAAAGTTTGTAATTCGTAATGTAATTGTAAACATACAGTTCCTAAAAAATATTTTTATTGTCATACTTGTATTGGGGGTCAATCCCCGCGCCACCTACCCAACTCCAGCCCACGCCGCTAACGTGCCAGGACGCAGTTCGCGTGTATTGTAAATGCAACTGTATAATTAACTCGTACACATGACATTGTGACACACTGACGAGATGACAGCCGATGACATTGGACGTGTCATGACTTATGATTAGGTTGGCAGTACACCAGACAATGATTTACTGATGTTTTAAATGGAAACCAAATTGGAGCATCCATCAGTTGCCATCGATCCTTTATTAATCTGGTATGTGTGCAGAATGTTGAAGTCCAGGATTCGAATTTAACGTTAAGCGATTTAATTTGTGTTTTGCAGTTGGAAAAATCTAATAGCAGTTGCCTGGAATTGGAATTTGTCATGATACGGCGAAACTATCGCCTTTTTTATATCTTTCTGTGATACAGTGGTGACGGCACTGGTAGAGTCAGCTAATTTCTACCATAGTGAAAAGTAACTTAGAACAGGTGCTTCGAAAAGTCGCATAATTTGACTCACTCGTACCAAGTTTCAATAGTGCAGCGGTTATCAAGTGGTTCACACGCACAAGGTCCACAGTACGATCCCGGGCGGAAACATTTTTATATTTACTTGAAGAGTTTACTGGGCTATATTATTAAATGTTAATTTACTTAAAATTATATTAGGTAACTTTTTTCCATAATAAGTCAATGTATGGTTTACGTACATAAAAAAATTTTGTTTTTTTGTAATAATAAGAATGATACAGTCGTGATATTTCAAGCGGAATAACAATCGACCTTGGTAATATGAATCGTTTTATTCACTCAAGGATTTCTCATTGATTTCAATTACTTATGAATACATTAGTTTTATTATATTTTGATTTAATAAATATATAAACCGCATTTTATTATTTCGTTTTGATTTCATAAATATACATCAGCTATATTATATACTGGTGGTAGGTCTCTCATATGTGAGAGGCCGCCTGGGTAGGTACCACCGCAATGTCTATTTCTCCCGCCAAACAGCAGTGTAAATGCGCTGTTGTGTTCCGGTTTGAAGGACATTGTAGCCAGAGTAACTACTGGACATATTGAGACTTAACATCTTATGTCTCAGGATGGCGAGCGCAGTGGAATTCCAAGCATTGCCTTGTAATTCATGGTGTTGTTTGGTTTTGCTACTGTCCATGAGCGGTCGTATCGCTTACCATCAGGCGAATGGCATGCTCGTCTCGCCATTCATTGCAATAAAAAAATATATATATATATACCCTCCCTTTTTCACTTCAAATAAATCGTATTTTACTCTATCTTTTTCTCTCTCTCTCTTCAACAACTGTAAGTCTACTGTTGAGAACAAACCCCCAAAGATATTCATAGCGACCTGCAAGCAAGCAATGGTGACTGTCTGGATAATTGTGCCTCTATTTCCAAAATTATAAAATTTCAATCAATCAAGTGACCAATTTCTATGAAATGTAGTGTTCTCTAAGTTCTTCAACCAAAGAAGCTAAAAAATGTGCAAAAATGGTAAAGTTTTCAAGCTGTATGTATAATGGCGTATATAGAGCAAGGTGCAAACACAAAAGGACTTCCTCAAAATCCTCGCGAAAACAAAAACGAGGATCTAACAAAAATTAACATAACAATCGATAAACCGCTTCGATACGTTGCAAACGGCTTGATAATTAACTGTTCCCAGACGCCACATGTCATTCTAAACAAAAGCCAATGTACAGCTAATTACGAAACTCAACAAGAGAGGGACAGACATACGAAAACACACAAGAAAGAGGGGGATAGCCAACACGCCCTGATCGGAAACTGATCGGTGCGCTCCACTGCCCACTGACCGAATTTTTTATTTTCGAACTTATACAGCATAGAAGAAAGTATTGTTGAAAAAATTTGATTGAAGATGCCATTGAGTTGGATTGAAAGTGGTTGAAAAACGCGAGATTAGTGTAAAAAGGTGTTTGCGCGGCCGGTCAAGCGGTGAGATTGATTTGACATTTGAAAAATGTGTTGTGTGGATAAAGAAATTGTACGTACAGATGGACTGTTGGAAAGAAATTGTTTGTTTTCGAAGCGATAATTGGCTCTCCATAGCCAATTATTGCATTTGTATTGTTTAGTATTGTAAAAATTATAAACTATATTTTTGTGACACACAAAACAAATAATTATGGTTCTGAAAATCGGTAAAAATTACAATTTACCCAACCTGGGAATTGAACTTAAGACCTCATCTAAGCACGAATTACTACTACTTATACTAATAACCAATAGTTTTTAAATCAGAATAAATTAAAATAAAAAAATCATAAATTTCTCCTCAACAGTATTTACTTCAGGAGTAAGTACACCATGGCTGTACCAATTACACTAACTAATTAAAAATGCAGTCGTCAGTTGATGTATTGTCTTTGTGGTTTGGGAGTTGTGTTTCGGGGGGGGCGTGCGGTCAATGAGTTCAATTGACTTTTATGATTTTTATCGCACTTTCCAAATGGGGCTATAATAAGCGGGATACTATAGGTTAGGGGCATTGGAGTTAGTTAGTTGACTAGCAGTTTTAAATAAATTTAGCTGTATCCCACACTTACGTGGACTCGTGAAGCGAAAATCATTGCATGTTGCAAGATGATTTAACTTCGGGAAATTGAATCGACCTTATTAAAAGAATTAAAAAAAGACGTGACACTTGAGGGTCCATACAATATGTTAGTAAGCCCAAAAACAATTGTTTAAAATACACAGAAGACCATTCTGAATCATATTAGACTTACTCCTTCATTGATAGTCACCACGCATTTTAACAGTACAAGAAAACATCGTAAACAACTTGCATACGATAGAGCTCTTGACACGATTTTCTGTGGTATATGGAATTCGCATACCGTCCGTGAGAGACCACGCCTCGGCAAACGTAGCGTAGGACCTCCAGCCAGGTGGAGCGACGATATTCGTGGGGTGGCTGGTAGCGGTTGGAGACGATGGGCTGAAGATCGAGCCCAGTGGCATGCTATGGGAGAGGCCTATGTCCAGCAGTGGACGCAGAAGGGCTGATGATGATGATGATGATGATACCGTCCGTGGTGGACTACATTGTATAACGTCTCAATCTACCCCTCATTGTATAAAAGGCCCATGCTTTTAGCTATTATGGGCTGATACAGTAAAATATAAATCTCCTGTAAATATTGAAACAAAACTGATTTTTACGGATTTTATCGCGGAATTGGTGTAATTTTACATTTTTTAACTTCCCCACGTTTTGATTACTTTACAGCGTTTGTGGTCACGGGGTGGACTGAGGTATAAGTCATCTAAGAAAGCTAAGAAACCATTATCCTCTAGATATTTTATCTAAACCATGATGCACTTGTCTCCCCCCCCCCTCTCTTCAGGCACAGGAAGTCCACTGAACTTAGGCCTCCCCAAGGATATCCACATCAACTTTCACTTGCCACAAGTGCATTTATTAATTTATTTATATAGGACATAAAACAGAATACAATCAGACACAAATACAAGCATTTTATCATAATTGTTAAAAACTAGATTGCATTCCCAAGCTTATGTCCTAATCTAATAATTATAACTTATGCTTAAATAGTTCAGATTATCTTGCTTTACATATATATTTTTTTTTACAAAGAAAACTAAGACGTCTCGCTTACTCTTAGTAAATTTAAGTCACTGTATCGTTCAAAATCACAACATACTGTCCTACTAGAAACCATTATGCACCTAATGACGTTCCATTCAAAATCTCGAGCAGCCGGCCATAAATCTCATACAAACACGCCAAAAATGTGAACTATATCGAAATCATGCAAATCAGCCCTTCACAACTCATCCAAATTCAAATTACCGCCATAAAATTGTTTATGACAACTGACTTGCTTGTATTGGAAATGTTTGCGGTGCCTGTCTGTGTGTCAGAATGGTTTTAAGTTTTTTTATAATTTTGTATGTCCAAAGGATTTGTTAATAGGTACATAGTCTAAGTTATAAATGTGACCGTCATTTTGAAATTGAAGGTGTATAAGCTATGGAGATTAATGCGAAAAAGAGAACAGTCAATATTTGTTACAAATTGTAATAGTATTATAATGAGAAATATAACCAACAGTCATAGACATAGTCCCGGTCCTGTGTCGTTATCATAATCAGAAACTAGCGGAGACATTGTTGTGCCGCAACTTTAAAGTAAAAAAAATATCACGTAGGATTTTTTTTCTGTCCTGGAGTCAAACCTGCATCACCTATAGGTTAATTTATTTAAAAAGATTTTAGAATATAATAGTTTCAAATATTTCAACGTCAAAAAAATGCCTGTCTCTGATTTTCTCAAAAGCTAAAAGATTTTCTCAAAAGAATTGAATCAAAAGAATTGAATTGATTTTCTCAAAAGCTACTTAAGTAAAAAATATTTATAATTACTAGAAAAACACGAGCAAAACCACGGATCTGCGCTAGCTAAGTACACCAAAGTGCACACACATCGGCTTTAGTATACCTTTAATGAGCTATTGAAAAATGATAGCAAAAATAATTCGCTTTGTGCAAAATTATCATAAACCATTTGGGGTTGACATTTCCCAAACGACAATCAGGCATGCAAAAAGCAACTTTAACACGAGGGCTAAAAGTAGAAACTTGTGTAACGCGTTCTCTTTAAAGTGCACCTAGGATTTTTGCGTCATTCATTTATAACAATAGCAACACATGCAATTTTGAACTCTATTATCAGATGGCTAATGTCCAAAATCAGTTGTATAGACCATGGAAGCAATCACGATGTTTTTTTTTCTCAACCCTTAAATAGAGTATGCAAATTTTGCTCTTTCGGAGCAGCGCGTGCAAGGATTTATAGGAGATGCGCGGAGGGTTAAGTCAATACGGCGATGACAGATGCAGTCTGAAAGCAGTTTCGGGTTACCCGCGCTCCATTTTCGATGAGCGAAACGAATTTTGATTATTTCCCACGATATTTGGCATTATACTCTTTGAAATACCTGCAATTTTTTATAATTTACCGAATAGGGTTCTAAATAAAATACTAAATATCAAGTAACATAAGATAAAAGAAAACAATTGCAATTCTAGTTATAGACAAGCACGGAATGTGCTAATGAATCTACATCATATACAGCTAGCTCATCGCAGTATGGTCTGTCATACAGTTGAAAGTGTTTAAGTCCATAACGTTTGGTCTAGTAAGGGTTAAAAAATACCTTTGAAATTGGTGTGGAAAGTTTCCAGTGTGCAGATTAATTCGTGACGCTATTTTCCACCGCTGCATTGACTAAGCGATCATTTACCTGCAAATGAACATAATTTCAAATAAGTCTGCTATACATAATATATACATACATAAGCATGTATAAACAAATATACTCAATACTCAGACAACATTCATAAACAAATTTTGCATAAAGTTTTGATAAATAACAACACCTAGAAATATTATTGCTGGTTTTTATGAAGGAGATATATTTTCCTATTTAAAAAATAAATATAATTTAATAACTAAATTAACAGTTGTACTGAATATGATCAGCTTTAATTTCATACATACATACATACATAAACTCACGCCTTTATCCCCGAAGGGGTAGGCAGAGGTGCCACTAGGACACCCACATTTCGCCTTGTATGTTCCGTCCCACGATGTGATAGGGGGCGAGCCTATCGCCATATCGGGCACAAATTCCTGACTCCGGACTGATAATGAATAGAGAAATCCAATATCACTTTGCCCGACCCGGGACTCGAACCCGAGACCTCAGCTTTGTAACCGTACCGTAATACAACTACGCCACCGAGGCAGCTTTAATTTCAATATTTTTATAGAAAGTTGCACGGGGTATTTGTCCTTTAATCCTCTTCCAAATACAAAAAGCGCAAGCTAATTATTTTATAAATCAAGTCTGTAAGTAGAAATGGTAAAAACCGGCCGTCTGATAAGAATATCGATGTACATTTAAAAAAGGAATGGCTTGCGAACGAAAGCCATCATTGTGATTATACCGCAATTATTAACCGACGCTTTACTTTCCTTCAAATGAATCGATTGTGTGGATCCGGCTCCTGGCTTGTTTTTTTTTTATTTTATTTAGTGCTGTCGGTGTTATTGTGCCAGCATTTGGGCATGATTTTTAGTGTTAAAACCTTTTTGAAGGCTGGAGTGTTTTTTAAATGATTTAATTTTCGAATTTTCGCTGTTGTCCGTAAAATTAAACATTGTGCTGCAATTGTTTCGCAAGTCTAAAGATACTTATTTTTTATCATAATTATGTTTGTTTCGTACGTCAACCTTAATGAACGTATATGATGTAAATTTCTGATGCAGTGAAACCTAACCCAGATTATTAGCATAACCGAAAAATAATATCTCGATTTTATGATACCATAAAAATCCTTCTTACTTTTTTAATACGACACGATACACCTACATCACGGGTACAACAAATATAATCAGGTATGTTATTCCTCTTTTTTGTTTTTTTTTTTTTAATTTAGTTAGTTTAGTTCACCAAAAAAAAATTCCGTCTCCACACCCACTGCACCAATGTCTCGAGATTGGCGGCAGGTGGTGGTCGCGGTTCATTTAGTGCGCCACCTCGCGCCGGCGGTTACACGCCACCCGCCCGTACTTTCACCGGGAACCGAACCTTGGAGTAACACAAACAATAACTTACGTAATGGTTTTAATTGCTTCATATATCGTCTTGGTTGAATGATGGTATGTGTGAATTTAATTTCAATTAATACACCCAATTCAGCAGAAATCGTAGATATTCTTTGCAAGTAATTGTTTGGTATCAACGAAAAATACAAGAAATATACCGACTTAGAAATAAAAATTAGTAGCTTCTATAGCCAGTTCTTGAAATCTATTTTAAAAATAGTAAATTAATAAATAACAAACGTAACGAGACATTTTTTGCAAAAGATCGATTATAATGAATGGTTGTCTCGGAATGCAGATTAATGATATCGAGTGACTAAAGTTTGACGAATATATCGATATTAAAATCGCGCAATCATCAATACGAATTACACGGTACGGTGGCTGGGAACGAATGCGACAGGGTTACTTTTTATTTTTTAAAGCAAAGGTGTAAGATCGTAATGCCATTCGATTTTAAAATATCAGTTTAATTTTTAATCGATTTGTAATAGATGCTCGTTGGCTATGATGCACATATGTTTCAATTTTGATAAGGGTATTGTTATGTTATGCCAAGAAAAATAATATATGAAAATAATTGATGTATGTCATTATTTATAACATAGCCACGAAAACGACACAGTCAAATTATTATGTTTAATATACTCATCTACTTGGTACAAATTAAAAGAAGGATATCTTATACTACAAGTCACATTGAATCAAGGAAACCATGTGAATTGAACCTCATTCCGGAGTCTATAGGAGTCCGGAGTAATCTATGCGAGAATAAAATCTCTAAAATTACATTGTGTTAGACGTACATTTCTATTTTGGAATACAAGTAATCATTCAGCTCATGAATTATGCTCTAGGCTATGAATGATAATCCTCAAAAGACCTTATACAATACTGGCTGCGGTAGGCAAACAAAAAAAGAAAAAGCAATATTCAAACTAAATCCGGAAACGATTAAAATAATATCGACAGCATCAACGCGACAAAAGCACAAACGGAACTGGCGCATTCAAATTTAAATTTTGTAATTCGAACGTTCGAAAAAAGAACGACCTCGAAGCACCCATCAATTAGAGTAACTCAATACTGTGTCACATTAAAATGACGAGTCGCACTAATGGATTTCCAAATTTGAATTTCAAAACAGTTTCGAACGCTTCGGATACATCGGTAACATCGGGATGCGTCGGGTATTTTCGGCGCACGAGCCGAAGTCCGAACTATCGATGTATTCGGTTATTATCGCGCGTGAATGTGCGTGAATCGTCTATACCGATAGTAGCGTTGTTATTTTAAAAAAGGCCGAAGTAAATGGTTATTTTATTTAGAAAAGACTTACTAATCTATGCCACTGTGTGTATTGCTTTACCAGGCTCATACTAGACTAATAATCAGTAAAGGCTCTATTATTACTTTTCATTCTGATTTACCTCTCGCACCTCTTTCGCCCTCTTACGCTTTTACATTTTCATCACCGTAGCTAAAATCTCAAAGAGAAGACTTTGTTAGCACCGATGGTTATAGCCAGTTCACCTGTCCAATTATTTATCGGACTTACACTTAATTTAAGGTAAAATTAACCGTATTTATTTGAATTTCGAATTTCTGTTTGATATTCGAACGAATTCATACAAATAAAAATGTATAGGGACCAAGTTATGCAGTCAACCTAATTACACAAAAAGAGTTCTATTTAGTGTCTTATGACGTCATACGAATAATTCATGCCTGACAGAGGAGTAGGTAATTATTTTTAACCTCACTAGGGACAAAGCTAAAAGCATTCTGCGAAAAGGCGTAGGATTTCTTATATTCCACGAAGTGATGTGAATATTTTATATGTAGAATAGATAATGAATTTAAATTTTCATATTCGCCTCTAATGTATAGAAGTTCTACAATATTTTGATTTCTACATTAATGGATATTTCGAACTTTAACGCCCGAATACTCAAACGCCATTTAAATTTTAAGTTACACTTAACTACCTACGTCCCACTTGGTCAGTACATTTAAGCGGGACTTGCGTACTTAAGTGCAACTTAATATTTTAGTTGCGTTTGAGTATTCGGGTGTAAATCTAATAACTTTTTTCACGATACAATTACATAGCCTATTTTCCTCTATATCATACCGGTAACTCCACGTGACTAATATCGCATATTTATGCAAGAATACACACTGCCGACACTTTTTAAGTTAATTATCGGTTAATGTTACGATGAGTGCAATTACGTAATTGTGGGTAGACAGAAAAAGCGCAGCGTAGGGCGGTCGTCACGCCGAGCGGGCAGCGTCGGGACAGATCCCGGACTTTTTGCGTCAAATTGATTGAAGGTGGTGAATAGAGACGAGGGGATGGTCAACTCATAGCTTATTTTTGCTATAATATTGCCAATATAATCATCTAGTTTTAAATTTAGAAATGAGACCGATTACACTTACAAAAGATAACTTATAATGAAATGGAAATGAAAAAACCTCAGTCTAAAACTAACTACTGATGTGACTTTCGATAAATAAGTAAACGGATCACCTGTTAATAAGTTACCTGTGAACCACCACATAGATATAACTAAGAAATAAGTAATGATGTCCATAAGTATATGTCTTAATATAGAGAATTGGGAAGAGAAAAATAAGACAAACGATGCACCGTTTCCAGATCATTTCTTTCAATGCCAATCTACATGCGAGTGATAATGATATGATCACAAAAGAACAGCTAATGACATGGATGATGGAATGGATCACGCATGAAGCCGCATCCAAAGGGGTTTAGCTATTTAACGCTACCATTAGAGGTGACAAATGATCGAGACACGCGTGGCGAATCTAACTTGTTGGGAGATTAGGGGATGTATGGGATTTGGTGATCATAGAGACTGCTTCGGTGGCGCAGTTGTACGGCATGCTTGCAAAACTGAGGTCTCGAAGCCCGAGTCGGGGAAATTTATATTGGATTTTACTATCCATTATTAGCCTGGAGTCAAGTATTTATGCCCGATACGGCGATGGGCTTGCCTGTCACATCGTGGGACGGAAAATACAAGGCGAAACGTGGGTGTCCTGGTAGCACCTCCGCCTACCCCTTTTGGGAAAATAGGCGTGAGTTTGTGTATGTAGATTAAGATGGTGGAGGCGATAGGGATATCGGAGTGGATTTGACTGTAATCATTAATTAATATGATTTAAATACATCTGATACCGCCATAATCTTATTTTTTTTTCTTTCTGTATCTATATCAGCCCACTTCAGAGCGCGGGTGTCCTCTACAATCGAGAGTACTATTAAGAAGGGTTAGGCCATATAGTCCACCACGCTGACCTAGTGCGAGATTGTGTGGGCAGTGAACCGTTAGGTCTTAAATCCTACGTCAAGCAATCCAATTTGATTGAGAATGTCAGTTTGAAAAACCGTGATGATGGACTGGAATGACGTGCTCGGCTTGGTGATAGCCTCGCCCCTCGTCAGATTTGAGACGAAAATAAGCTTGATGATCTCGCTACTACAAAGCTGACATCATAAGAACTCCATCATTCTATTGCGGTTGTTATGATGTTTATCATTTGAGTCATAAGATCTCCTTTATTAGACTACTACTTATTAGTTCGCCCGTATTTCCTTCAAGGCTAGCTAGCATGTGGACGATTTGTAGCAAATTTTATAATTCAATAATTGGTAAAGTTGTAATAAGTGCTTTACTAAAAGCACCTGAAGTATTATTATTATGAAACCTACCATCAAAATTCAATACTAATTCTGAAATATAGGACCCAGAAGATCTAAATTCCTTTAAAAAACATAAGTGAATAAACGAACACATTCATTACAAAAGATGCTATTTAAGGGCGATCGCATTCGCCCACCACCATCCGAACTCGTTATTAACAATGAGCCATACATTATGCCGTTTCCGGACCTATCACGTTCCCTCCCTTTCTAACTTATGCGTGTTTGTATCTCCCATCTTGCTCTTTTTGTACCATTTTTAACATTAACAAGCAATACTGATTTGTGTACGCGTTTGGTGATTAATTTATCTTGAAGTCTGAAGTGGAAATTGCTTAAAGGATACATTTTGCAGTGAGTGAATGCTTAGTTAAGAAAGGAATTGTCTACCCACAATCAATTCTTGAATTTGATTCCTGAATACATTGTATTAAGGAATGTAGACAGGTAAATGATTGGCAGCCTCCGTGGCGCAGTTGGTTGGACGCCGGCTATGAAACGAGAGGCCGCGGGTTCGATCTCCGCATCGAGACAAATGTTTGTGTAAAACCACAAGTATTTGTTCCGGGTCTGGGTGTTCGTGAGACCGAAAAGTCACTCTTTCTGATACCCACGACACAAGATTCGATCTTAGTGTGCGGTCAGGACAATGTATGTTTCTGTTGGTTAATTAATAGATATCATAGCAATGCGTGGACACGATGCAACAAAGGCTTTTCACTCCTTTTACTGCCACTACTTTATAGTCAAGAAAGCCTTCCCGTTTATAGAAAAATCTACTCGAAAAAATTATAGACCCAAATCTCATAAGAGTCTTATACCAGATACACATCGCAGTGTCAATACGCCAGAGAACGGCATAATTAAATGGCAAGAGATTGTCGTCGTTTGCATATTAATGTATTAGGACCATCAGGTGCTGTAATTATCAACTACAAAAACAATATTAAAAACTGTCACTACACACCAATCCTATGTAATTACATAAAAAAATATTTATTATTCCCTAATCAAACACTATAGTCACGCTGGCCGCGGTGTCACCGGCAAAGAATAGAAATATGGCGACACGAAATGACAAGGGTCGGGATTCGTATGCAAATCAGTGTTCACAAAAGGCGCATCATATTTTGTTTAGTGAAAAAACTATGCGTATAGATTTTTACTGACAATGGCGTTCGATAGACATGTGTTTTCTAAAGTTTGTGTACGTGATCGGGGTATGGGTGTAGTGATAGCGATTTGTATGCTTATGAAATCGCTTTGGATTCTGATGTATTATTGTATATTTTATAAAAACAATGTTTTTGACTGGATTGTATTTATTTAGTAATTTAATAAATACTTTCATACAACTATGTTATTTTGAATTGTTACCTACTCATGAATAATTTATTACTAATAGGCGTTTGTGCGACCAAAATGTCTCTAGTAGTTCCTGATACGGCACAAGACTCGATCTTAGTGTTGGGTAAGAACTATGTATGTGACTGTTGGGTGCATTTATTTATTTATTTTATTTTACAGGAATTCAATATATCAATATTTTTGTCTACTTACAAAAAATTCATTTTGTACTGCTCAAAGGTACTTATTGCATATTGGTAAAAAAGCGATATATTTATTCAAACGATCAATAAATTGCTTATTCAACGAATTAAGAAGCAACAAAAACATTATTATGCACCTTTTTTCACAATATATTCACTTCTCCATAAACTTCTTCATACATACAACTTAGTATAAACGTCACAAAATCGCTATTACAACCCTCTTACAATCGAACCCCGACCCCTTCGTCGCGACAGGCTATCACAAACTAACCCTTTGACAATAGCTGCAGTCATTAGGACATTTGAATAAAAAATATAACAAGGGGAGATAACGCACTGTTGCATAAGTAATTATAACAATTATTTTCTGATAGATAATAAATTATACGCAACGGATAGCGTCGCGAATTTATAGGGTTAAGTTTCATTTATATTCGAAAATGGCCGATTTTATGCTGTTTTGTCCTGGTAAAGTTGTTTTTATGTGGTTTCAAAATGGTTTGGATTTGAAAATTATGGCTTATGGTATTGATAGTATTTTTGGTAGCGTCCTCATACCACACAATTGGGAAATATTTCTCTTATAAAAATACACGTGGGTTATAAAGATGGGTCCGCTACTCTGTCAAGGTTCGATTTCGAAACAAGATTTCGGAAGCAAGAAGTGGAGTGGCGTCTATCGAAATTGCACTAAACCAGCTTGCCAAATACTTACTCACTTTGTTTCATTAGGTAAGGTTATTGAGTGATATAAATATAGGTACTATGGATCGAATATAGGTACTTCTCTACTCGTATTAGTATGACAATCTATTAATACGTACGTATGTCGAGCGATGATTTTCTTCAAATTTAACAAGTGGCCCAACCTGGCAAACAAGCCTATGACCTCACAATCCACTCCTACCCCAATAAAACATAAAAATACACCCTCCAACCCCCAATTCAAGGGGAAGTAATAAGACGCAACGCCGATACGCATTTAGAAAGTGGATCGTCAATGGAAGCTATAAAAACTGTCAAGGTGCACGCAACGCCAAGATCATATTGATAAAAATAACGTGTGGATCAATTCAATATTTGTGTGGTAAACAAGGTTTATAACTTTTTCAAGGACAGGAGAATAGTTTGCATTGATGGGTTTTTTTACTAGTGGTCTCTCATATGTGAGAGGCCGCCTGGGTAGGTACCACCGCAATGTCTATTTCTCCCGCCAAACAGCAGTGTAAATGCGCTGTTGTGTTCCGGTTTGACGGACATTGTAGCCAGATTAACTACTGGACATAATGAGACTTAACATCTTATGGCTCAGAATGGCGAGCGCAGTGAAATGCCACGCATTGCTTTGTAATTCATAGTGTTGTTTGGTTTTGCTACTGTCCATGAGCGGTCGTATTGCTTACCATCAGGCGAATGGCAGGCATCCCGATGCGGGATCGAACTCGCGGCCGCTCGTTTTACAGCCAGCTCTCAACTAACTGCGTTACGGAGATTGACGATTGCTTGGTAAAAGCAGCCAAATGAGGAATAATGTCTGCCTACTCCTATGCCAGGTAAGCAGGATGTGTATGTGAATTGATGCTCTAAAGTAAGCTTTATAGACATGGACCGATCCTGACCAAATCAAACGGAATCGAAAGAAACATTATTAGTTATATGGAAGTTCAACCAAGAAAAATACAAAAAAAAATATCAAAATTTTGTATATATTATTATAATTAATTCGTTTATCTATTTTTTTTTTTATTGGGGCTTGTACCCTTGAAATTCTAGACTGCCCTCTCTACTTTTCCTTTTGTTAAATCGATCCTAAGGTCGTCTGTAAGAAATCGCCTAGAGCGACAAGACCGCCATCTGTACTTTTTGTTAATTTGCAATATCTTTAAGTGTTTTTCCTATTTGTGTGCAGTTAAGAATAAATAAATAAAGACGGCCTCAGTGGCGCAATTGGTTAGACGCCGGCTGTGAAACGAGAGGCCGCGGGTTCGATCCATGCACCAAGAGAAATGTTTGTGCGGCCCACAAATATTTCTTTCGGTCTGGGTGTTTGTGAGACCGAAAAGTCTCTCGTAGTTCTGATACCTGCGACACAAGACTTAATTGATCTTAATGTGGGGTCAGGACTATGTATGTGACTGTTGGGTGTATTTAAATGAATTTAGTAACTGTTAGTCATAAATGTAGTTTTGTGTGAGTTTTTTTTTTCATTTAACAACAACCTCGCAAGTAAACGCCGCCACCACAAAACCATCAGGTGTCAAAAATCCCATGCTTGTAAAAACATCCCGAACTTTCTATCGACACAAATATTGGTCCACACTCGATTTCATCCGAAGTGAAACTATAAAGGGTTGAATCAGATTTTTTACCAGGTGACAAACGCGGTGATCTAAATATAATAAAATATTTGAATGTCAATGGAACAGATGCCGGCCCAATGGAAGGAAATGACAGTCGTATAAAAAATGTGTGAGGGTGTATGATTTGTTTGGGAAGTTTTTCTGTCTGACTAAAAGGTAGCTTCAGTTACATCTTATTTAGGTCCAGCTAGGTCTAAGATTGATTGGGAGGGGTTAGGCCTTGGTCTAATAGAAGCCCTGTAAGTTTAAGGTCTTCGAAATTCTTGTAAAGAATCTTAGGTGTTAATATATTTTCGTCAAGGTATATCAAGCAATAACCAGTCATCAATGCATATGTAAACATCGTGAGGAAAACTGCATACCGTAGCGATTTTAAAGAATTTCTACGGTATGTAAGTCCGCCAACCTGCACTAGGCCAGCGCGGTGGACTATATGGCCTAACCACTCTCAATTGATTCTCTCGATTGTAGAGTAGGCCCGTGCCCTGCAGTGGGACGTATATGGGCTGATATAGAATGCATATGTATTTTTTAGCCTCCGTGGGGCAGTTGATTAGACGCCAGCTGTGAAAGAAGAGACCGCAGGTTCGATCCGCGCACCGAGACAAATATTGGTATGATCCACTGTCATTTGTTTCTGGTCGAGGTGTTTTTGACACTAAAAATTCTCTCGGAGATACCTATGACACAAGACTAAATTGATAATAATGTGTCAGAAATTGAACAATGAGTGTGGCTGTTGGGCGTATTTATTATCGTAGATCCGAACCCGCGCCCAGTTTCGGCGGTACACGTCCTTTCAATTACCACCCGGTCACCACAGGCACATTCTATATCAGCCCATATACGTCCCACTGCAGGGCACGGGCCTACTCTACAATCGAGGGAATCGATTGAGAGTGGTTAGGCCATATAGTCCACCACGCTGGCCTAGTGCGGGTTGGCGGACTTACATACCGTAGAAATTCTTTTAAATCGCTACGGTATGCAGGTTTCCTCACGATGTTTTCCTTCACCGTTAAAGTGCGTGGTGATTGACTATCAATACACACATAACTCCAAAAAGTCAGAGGTGTGCCCTGGGATTTGAACCCGCGACCACCGTGGACATGTAGGCAGCCGCGTCTGGTCCGTTACCAACCAGGCCACCACGCACTTCAAGGCAACACACCAGGCACACACTACCTTTAAAACTAATTATCCCATTATAAGCACCCAAGTATTTTCAAATCAAGAATACTTGCTCCCCCTCCCTCCCTCTTTTCCAGGGTGCAGTTGACATCCAATGGGTGCAAGTGTTGCAAGACGCGTGGAGTGCGCCGCACAGTGCACCCGCATCATCAAATTTTAATTGTTATACCGACGCCATGGTGTAGATAGAGTTATGAATTTATGTGTTTTAATAAAAAATAAATTAATCGCATGTCGATTTTTGCGATTTAACATTTAGGTTGATGTCGATAAGAATCATAATTATAACAGTGTATATTATGCATAACATATTATCATAATACTATTTTTAAATATTCTAAAATTATACGCATGCGTTTTATAGCTGCCAGAGAATCTACAATATTCTTCTCTTCCCTTTACAGAATTATTCTTCCATTTTATTATAATATTACCATTGAACCCAATTTATTTATTTATTCCGTTCTGTAAAAAAATGGTACTTCTTTGATTATTAATTATCTAGATTATGGATATCGTCTGAAAATTGTTATTATTTTTATATACATATAAAAATATTATTTAAGTGTACCAAATCTAGTCGCAACAAAAAATAAAAAAAATCTCTCCTATTCTATAATTTCCTAACTCTGTAACAAACCATTTTACAGAGAAACATCAATTCGGCACTTATTTTTTTCAAGAATATAATGCAATGATTAATTAATGAGCGTTTGTGCGTTGAAACAATGAATCACATGGGGGCATTACCCCCTAATGCCCCTAATACAATGCTATCAATTCCATCTGGCGTTATTGATGTTTTCATATTTGTGGATATTTTAAGCGTATTTTTTGGTACATGAGTGGCAAAACAAGAGCTGGTTCGATTGGCGATAGGTTGTAACCAGCAATGAATAGTTAACAATTGAAGAATTATGGGTAAAAGTAGCGGCGCATCAAAGGTGAATTGAAAATCGAAGCAATAGCAAAACAATAAGGTCTTAGTCATATCGATTCTGTGTAAATAAATACTGGTATATTTTAAATGATGGAGCAGCTTGAATAGTCAATCTTGAAGTTAATTACACAAAATCGATAAAAATATCCAGTTGGAGACTTTTAATTGTTAGTTTAAAATACTTGCTTACGTAACTGATTTATTAAAAAGGTCATAAAGATTGTAAAAAATTATTGAAAACAAATTAACATTGATTTACGTTTTATTTCCTCTATAAAGGAGTGCTTCCTTTGTGTCACCCAAAAACTTTAAGTCATATATGAATTAGCATATCTATCTCCGAATAATTATGTTTCGATGATGTCAAACACGAGAAAAGAAAGTGGCTCATGCATATGCATGTACCTGTTAAATTATCATAGACAAGTAATAATCAGCTCCAGATTCATAAATAATTAATGCAAAACTCAATTCGTGCTACAGAAGCCGGACCGGCGCTTTGATCGTTGCGTGTGGCGCGAGTTATGGGCTGTAGCGGGAGCGATAAGCAATTAATAATTACTTAAATATATAACTATAAACCAGTAAGAGCTCATGATCAATCACTCACATATACTTTATGGGATTCAAATAAATAAATAATACTCGAATTTAGAATGTTGTAAATAACATTGGCTGGCGATAACCATTTATTCTCAGCTGAGCCTTTTGCTATTTTGCCAGACAAACACACAAAATAATTCTCTTTTAAAAATTGATAATAGAAACAAAATACATCTAGGATTTGCTCCTTATTTTTCTAATTTATGATTTTTAGTTTGCACATACTTAAATAATATCGATATAACAGCTGAAAATTACTGTGTAATAAATGCATTCAGAATGCAAGTGGACTGTGGCTGAATAAATAGATAAATGCATTCAGACATAAACCGGTACAGCGATATACAAATTGCCATATGCAATCCCTTACGATATTTTCCACAGCACCGTATCAACCCAAAATTAAAATCCACATATTAACAATAATCCTAAGCTACCCGCTACCTCTCTCCACTTAACCCTCACGATCGAGAGTGGGTGCATTGTATCAGCGCCGCACGTGTTACACCATTGTCTAGTTTTTCTTCAAGGGTGACTTGAATGGCGCAACCGGTTACTAGTTCCTGTGACGTTATGGGTCATATATACCCGGTGTGAATGAAAGGGTTTGAATGCCTGATCTGAGCGTTAATGGGTTACTTTTGATGCTTGTATAGATTTTTTAATTTTCATATTTAAGAATTGAATAAAATGTTGCTTTTACTGTGATTGAAAACACTTAAGTAATTATAGTGTAGTCAAGTTTTACTTTAAGCAGCTTTGCGTTTAATTACTACCTATGATAAAGATTGTTGTTTTTTATTCGGAAACCTCCGTAGCATTATTGGGTAAGAATCCGGCTGTGAAACGAAAGCTTACGGGTTCGAAACCCGCGCCAAACGAAATGTATGAGTTTTTACTAAAATAAATATGTTTGATCGCAGGGCACGCCTCTGACTTTTCGGAGTTATGTGTCTATAGATAGTCAATCACCACGCACTTTAACGGTGAAGGAAAAGATCGTGAGGAAACCTGCATACCGTAGCGATTTTAAATAATTTCTACGGTATGTAAGTCCGCCAACCCACACTAGGCCAGCGTGGTGGACTATATGGCCTAACCACTCTCAATCGATTCTCTCGATTGTAGAGTAGGTCCGTGCCCAGCAGTGGGACGTATATGGGCTGATATAGATACAAATGTTTTGATAATAAAGCTCCTCGTTTCTAGTACCCACAACACAAGAGTTGGCACTTATAATGAGGTCAGGACTATTTGCTTACATACATACATAAACTCACACCTTTTTCCCAGAAGGGGTAGACGGAAGTGCTACCAGGCTACCCACATTTTGCCTTGTATGTTCCGTCCCACGATGTGATAGGGGGCGAGCCTATCGACATATCAGGCACAAATTCCTGACTCCGGGTTGATAATGAATACTAAAATCCAATATCCCTTTGCCCGGGATTCGAACCCGAGACCTCAGCTATGTAATCGTACCGTAGTACTGTGCCACCGTCGCAGTGTATTTATTTATTTTAATTTATTTTGATTCATGAGTGACATGAATCGCTCACCATCAAGTGAAACCTTAGATTACGTTACAAAAACCGGCAAAGCAAGTGCAATTTCGCAAGTAAACAAGAAATGGACAATTACCAACCAACAATGAGATGATAGCATCGCCAAAGACAATTATTACTAGAGATAACGTTGCTGTTGCAACTCTATTGTATTTTGTTTTGTCGTTGGAATCGAGGGGTTGCTGTAAAGTATTGTAAAATTTTAATTATTCTTGAGCTGTGTAGATGGAACGTAGTAGGACGCCCTCGATATTCGTAGGGTGGCTGGTAGCGGTTGGAGACGATGGGCTGAAGATCGAGCCCAGTGGCGTGCTATAGGAGAGGCCTATGTCCAGCAGTGGACGTAGGACTGATGATAATAATGATGTATAGATGGACGTTAACGTAGCGTGGGACGTCCTCTGGCCAGATGACGGGACGACTTGCACAAGAGGGCCGGCAGCGACTGGATGCGTAAAGCAGCAGACCAGGCTCTGTGGCGTACCTTGGGAGAGGCCTATGTCCTATGGACTGCAACGGGCTGATGATGATGATGTATAGATTGAGATTCAATGCCCTATTTAATTCTCAATAATGGACCTTGAGTAAGTTATTTTTGTTCTACCAAAAGTGACCACACTGCTTATATGAATCATGTAAATTAGTTTACTTTTAGAGTTACTAACACATATTGTTATATCCGAAAATATGTCACTAATATTTATTTAAGGAACTTTGTGCAAGAACACTGTCGCCCAAAATACAGGAGCTAAGCTTAGTTTGGGTGCCAGGGGACCAAAACCATTGTTATTGTACAAATTCTTTTGGGAATTAAATAAATAAAAAATGTATTAATTAAATGCTGATTATATAAAATATCGATTGATGAAATACAAGTATTGTGTCTTGATCGATACAAATAATATGCCGGCTTACATTACAACGCTAATACACGATTAACTCCGGATCATAATATACTAACGTGGGCCACTTTGCCATATGTTGTGTGGATACGATAGCAGCTACGAGTATAAGATAAAATCCTACTAAAAATATTCCAAATTTAAAATACTAATTAACAATCAATGAATTCAAATATGAAATACAATATTTCCAAGAAAGAAAAATAACAAAGGATCAATTTATAAACTCGGAAACGTCCGCTAATGATTTCCATTGAACGCGAGAAAACCCTTTTCAATTCATACAAAATTAACTTTTATAGAATTTCACGGACGGTGAAAAAACGCTAATAAATCATTTGGAAAAATTAATAATTAATAACAACACTCCGAAGCGACGGCGCCAAAATCAAATGGCGGAAAAAAAATTCAAAGATTTGCATAAGAAGGGATATTTTTTTAATCGTGTTTCACTTTTTGATTTCTCACATTGGCATTTTATGGATACGCCCCATATTTTCAAACAAGCGCAGGCCATTTAATTCTTCGTCCTCTGATTGTTTTACATTCCTTTGTAAATGTCACTTTTGTCTAGAACTTAGGTCGCTCGCCATGGTTTTCCTATGCTGTGACACCTTGAGGTATCTATTGGTCGACAATAATTTGTGAGCTTATGTATAGAAACAATAAAATCACATGTCATCACATTTCACTGGTAGTAGGTTTCTCATATTATGTTAGAGGCCGCCTGGGTAGGTCCCACCGTAATGTCTATTTCTCCTGCCAAACAGCAGTGTAAATGCACTATTGTGTTCCGGTTTGAAGGACATTGTAGCCAGAGTAACTACTGGACATAATGGGACTTAAAATGTCTAAGGATGGCAGGTGCAGTGGAATGCCAAGCATTGCTTTATTATTCATGGTGTTGTTTGGTTTACAAATGACAGTAGTATCGCTTACCATCAGGCGAATGGCATGTCGTCTCGCCATTCATGGCAATAAAAAAACATGACGTCAATAGCGTACGTATAAAAAACCAAGAGGGGATTCTATAAATAACATAAAATTTGTATTTCATAATAATATAATAAACTCTGTCGTGGCTATCAGAAGCTAAGAGAGACTTTTCGGTCTCACAAACACCCAGTTCCGAAACAAATACTTGTGGTTCATACAAACATTTGTCTCGGTGCGGGGATCGAACACCGGCCTCTCGTTTCACAGCCGGCGTCTAACCTACTGCACCATAGAGGCTGTCGATATGCAAGGGTGAATCCGAAAAGGCGACACTCGTCGGTCACTATGAAAGGTTGTAAATCACTCACTGTACGTTGATAGCTATTCAAGCAAAACGAAAATGTTACCACCAGCATCGTATTATCATCATATATCATTCCAAAAAACTTAAACTAATGTAAAAAAAAATCCTTCACTAAAATTTTCATTAAGGGTTTAATTACAGTTGGTAAAGCTAAAGAAATATGAATGGATCGAAAGCATGTATGTATGGAAAACTCTCAAGTTAAAAAATAAAAACAGTCATGTCCTCTCTAAGTCGAATATCAACCCTTTGCTAAGGGTGCGGGGGTGTGATCGGAGGGTTCCGACAGATGTTCACAATATCTAAGAATGTCTGAAGGCAGCTTACATTTGCGCATTGTTCGATGTTTACTTAACGTATTACAAAAAATCCTTTTGTTTGCAATATTGTTTGCTGTTTTAAATATTTTGAAGGTATGATGTTATCAGATTGTTGTTTTGATTTATTTGATGTTTTTGTTGGTAATTATTATGGAAAATTATGGCTCAAAGTACTTTGTAGTGATAGAGTCTTGAAGTAGATAATACTGTCCTTAAAGCTAGTAGCAATGAATTCACCCAACTGGATTGGTGACTGCCTCGGTGGCGTAGTTGTAATACGGTACGATTACAAAGCTGAGTTCTCGGGTTCGAATCCCGGGTCAGGCAAAATGATATTGAATTTTACTATTCATTATCAGCCCGGAGTCAGGTATTTGTGCTCGATATGGCGATAGGCTTGCCCCCTATCACATCGTGGGATGGAACATACAAGGCGAGTATGCCATTGGGCTGATAGTAAGCAATACGACCACTCATGGACAGTCGCAAAACCAAACAACACCATGAATCAAAGCAATGCTTGGCGTTCCACTGTGCATTCCTGAGATATAAGATGTTAAGTCTCAATATGTCTAGTAGTTACTCTGGCTACAATGTCCTTCAAACCAGAACACAACAGTGCTTTTACACTGCTGTTTGGCGGGAGAAATAGACATTGCGGTGGTACCTACCCAGACAGCCTCTCACATATGAAAGACCTACCACCAGTATATATATTATCCACTTTATGTATTACATGCACTCTGTTAAAATTAATATTTCATTAGATGTATTAATCATTGCACAAATTAATTTCGTATTTTTGTAATAAGCGTGGATTTGACTGCTAAATGCAAACTTCAAGGCTATACGTCTGCGAAACAAGCCATGATTTATAATTATTAATTATGTAAACCTTACAAATTATACGTAGATTTGATGTAGATATGTATATTATTATCATACAAGAAAAACTCGCCTTATTGCTTCAGTAGTTTGGGTGGTTTAATTCAAAGATCAGTAAATTCACTTGAATTGAAATATTCGATTTAAAAATGTCATATATAAGTTACCCGTAACTTGTTCCAATATTAGCGACAAGTTCAAAATCACAAAATACGAAATGAATGTGTTCGTATTCCCACCTTACAGGTCAGCAACGCATCTCCATGCCCCATGGTGTTGCAGATGTTCAAGGGTGGTCATTTACCATCAAGTAAACCGTATGCTCGTTTGCACACATACATACGTAAACTCACGCCTTTATCCCAGAAGGAGTAGGCAGAGGCGCCACCAGGACACCCACATTTCGCCTTGCATGTTCCGTCCTATGATGTGATAGGGGGCGAGCCTATCGCCATATCGGGCACAAATTCCTGACTCCGGGCTGATAATGAATACAAAAACCCAATATCACTTTGCTCGACCCGGGATTCGAACCCGAAACCTCAGCTTTGTAGTCGTACTGTAGTACAACTACGCCACCGAGGCATTTGAGGGAATCACAATAAAAAAAATCACTTGGAACTAAAATAAGCTCAGTTAGCTGTCATTATTTACCACTGCAATAACTACTGGATAATAATACAAAAGATTACATTAAAATTCGTTGTTTTACAAAAACGAATAACATGTTTCATTTTAATAAGAATATGTATTCAATGTGTAAATCCAGATGGATTATTACCTATGATTGGTACCTATCGCGGAAGCAGACGAGTTCGCAATGCTAACTGACTTTACATCTATTTAATGTAGGTCAAATGACTTGGTTAAGGTCATCCAAGATTTAAATTTATATTTTAGCAAAATATTAAACATACATAGATAACATTACATACATATTGACAGCCTGTGTGACGCAGTTGGTTAGACGCCGACTGTGAAACGAGAGCGTGCGGGTTCGATCCGCGCAGAGACAAATGTTAGTGACGCCCACAGGTATTTGTTTCGGGTCTGGGTATTTGTGAGACCGAAAAGTCTCTCGTAGTTCCTGATACCCAAGACACAAGACTTATGAATCTGTAAGAGTATTCAATACTTTCAACAAACACATACTTTCTATTTTACAATAAGCGTGTGTTCTGTAGTATCAGAAACTACAAGTCACTTTTACTACAAGTCACATCAGCGTTGTGTTGTGGTTTGCACAGCATAACATTTAACTGAGTGGTGACTGAAAGTAAGTGGTGACACTAACCGAAAGCAGTCACTCTCGTAAAGTCTCGGTGTAGAGATAGAAATCAAATCCGCGTTTTAAAATTGAAAGGATTGTCTCTTGTCAGTCGAGAAAATAATGCCGTTCCGCGATAACAAGATACCCAAACTGAAACCAAAGCACTATGATAGCTTGGGTTACTATAAAGAATAAACCTTCGTTTACATTATGCGTAAATACATTTTACTGGTGGTAGGTCTATATGTGAGAGGCCGCCTGGGTAGGTACCACCGCAATGTCTATCTCTCCGTGTTCCGGTATAAAGGACATTGTAGCCAGAGTAACTACTGGACATAATGAGACTTATCATCTTATGTCTCAGGAAGGCGAGCGCAGTGGAATGCCAAGTCTTGCTTTGTAATTCATGGTGTTATTTGGTTTTGCTACTATCCATTAGCGGTCGTATCGCTTACCATAGGCGAATGGCATGCTAGTCTCGCCATTTATCTACATTAAAAAAATCATTCAATAAAAAAACACATTCATGAACCATAATCAAAACTATATCTTGCCTATATGTTAAAAGTATAGATACGTATACAGACTATGAATATTTCAAAACGTTTACATTTGAATAAATTTAGTCCCGAACGGGCCGAAGTTTTATCATAATTACTATGAAGTCTCTCATTCCGTTTTTAGTTACTTTAGATACATTTTCCGCGTTTCTATCCATACTTGGAGTATAAGTAATATATTAAACAATTCACAGAAACGTTTCGCTTGGTTGTTTGATGTTTAAATTGATATATTATTACGAAAATATATTATTAATATTTACAAGCATATTTAAATATAGTAGAGTGAAAAATTATAGTTCCTTTTAAATATTTTCGTAATGATTATTTTTCCGAAACATCAAAATGTCTTGAGCATACAATAGTCACAATGTTATCATTCGCCGTTAAATGATTTACTAATAATAATACACCACGCAACTTTACAACATTGAAAGCGTACTCACTACCCGGGCATCGCATACTAGACCTCTATATATAAATACTATTTAGTTATCAACGAACACATAAGTTACAATGTTACTCGTTTTATATAAATTAATAACCATCTTTATTATACATTTCACTGTGAAAAGTATTTACTTAAATATCCGAGACTCATTGTAATATGATTTAAGAACTCCTACGTACAGAAAACTAGTTCTTAACAGCTTGAAAAACTAAACTTTAAAAATTATTTTTTCCTAAATGTCAATGTTTTTCCGACATAAAATCTATTATTTTATATTCCCAGATAAATAAAGTATAATGTATCATAGAGATTTCCTCGGAAAATGCCGTGGAAATGAGGAAAAGCGGCGCCTAATGCCATCTAGCGGTGAATGGAACGAAGCTGCGTTCCTTCCTCGACTGAAAGGAAAAATGCTGTCGGAAAATTGTTTCGTGAATATACTTGTATTTCCTATGAGTAATTTATTTGATATATTGATATATTTATTTATTAGCTATAAATATGTGTAAGTTAATGTTTTTGGTATTTTTGAATTTGTATTTGTAGAGCATTTTTTGTAAATCTTAAGAATTTGATTTTAAGTTGTTGGTGAGTTAGCAGGCTTTAAAATCATTATAAAGTTGTCTGATTAAATATCTAACTCAAAATCAATATAAATATCCATCAAAGAGCATTTAACGCGACAGATTGTAGTTATTATCTCAGATTAAGGTAAACATGACAATAATTGACTGTCGAGAGAGTCCGCGGAGGAACCCACTAACCGAAATTCGAGTGGCGCGAAACAAAAACTGACCTATTTCGGCGCCCTATCGAGTTCACCCACCCCTGCCGACTGAGACAATCACCCTACGACTCTCGCCCTTTGCGTTCGTATCATGCACTTTGCCGGCTTTTCAAGGTGAAGGCGATTTTTAGAACTCCACACGACTTGCATACATGCGTGTACTAATAAAATACACAAAAAAATAATTGACCTGCTCCGTCATTATTTTTCAAAAGATATTATACCCAAATTTAACGACATCGATGACCGTGATTTTTAAAAAAACTCCGCTACATCGTTCCGGTTGGCGAGCATACTCGTTGTAAACAGCGGCGAGGTCCGACCAGAGGATAGTCGATCGCGTCGCAAAAAAAGCGCATCCCATTATCGACTACAACAAAAGGACTTGTGCAGTGATACCTAAGTACACATCTCGATTCATCGTCTCGACTCGATCCGCCGAACCGATCCCATTGGCGCGCCCCACTGTCGCCGCGCGCGAGCGGGACGGAAAGCGGGTTTTTCGCCGCGAGCGACGAGGAGGGAGACGGTCATCTTAGCCGCCGAGTGGCGTCCCACTGGGCGGGGCCGCGCTAAGGAGTGAGCCTCAGATGCGCGTAGTGCTGGTGGGGTTTCGTCCGAAGGATCGCACTGCAGTCGTGTGTCGCGACTACGACGCGCGCTCGCCGCCACGCCGCGCGCCACTACTCTCGCCTTACGTAATAAATAATCGGATCGAAACCGCTCATCCGATAATCGATCGTGTATCGTGAACTGTCAATAATCGTGAACGTTTCCAATTGTTTTTTCCCGGTTTTTATTTTTTTTTTCTGTCACCCGGCGACAACAGTGAACTCGACTTGTGCTGTGAAATGTTTTTGTTTTGTTTTGCGGACGAACTTGAGAGATTATTTTTGGGCGTAGCTGACTGTGTACGGCATTTGTAAATTATTAACGTTATTGTCACGTTGTGTTTGTGATTTTGAACGTAATTTTTTCTCAAGACTATGTCGTTGTGTTTTGACTAGAGTGATGTGAAATTGTGATGTCTGTCGACTAACACGTAAGTGTTTGCACATTTAAGTGTTTAGTTTTGTGTTGTTAGGCAAGTTAAGTTCCGACTTCTTTTTACTTTCCCTATTTGTGTTATTATTTAGTTATTTTAATTAATACCATTTATGTTGGACAAATTATCTTATAAGAACTTTTCTGTTGTTACTTTTAAAATTCCAATTGACTGTGTAAATTAATAAAAGGTCACGTCACTTCGCAACAAAAATTAAAGGCAAAAAACAAGGCTAGAAATAAATATTTTCGGTGAAAAAAACAAGTCTCAGATTTTCATATCAAAAAATCTTGACGCGGTTGAAAAAGCCACGTCCGGATTAAAATCATCTCCATTACTCTTAACGTCATTCCGATAAAATCTGGTGAAAATAAAAAAATACCGAATCGTAAGCGGAATGTACCACTAATTAAAAAATAAAAAGTACATTGAGTGCAATCGTCAATAAATCAAATGATCAATTACATCCAATAAGAAAGTTTAATTGGCGGACGTGTGAGGCGGCGGTGTGTCGCCGACGATCCGGTATCTCACACTTACCGGGATTTCGACGTGATTGATTTGTGTCAATTACTACCACGTTCACCCTAATACCGGGATTTTGTTAGGGAACTGTACCGTAGGGTAAATGATACAATAACGTATTTGTAAACGCGAAACGATTACGGATGCAGGCCAGAATATTTCTTTATATTTACACCTGTGATCCGCGCGATTTTTATAAGTTTACAAAATGTTGATTGGTGATAGATTTACGATGTTATTAGTTATATCTTGGGTTTTCTTAGTTTTTTTTATTTTTGTTAATCAATCGGTGAGATAGTCTCGTTGTGGTTGATTTATAATTAAATAATAAGCGTTTTAGTAATAAATAAAAATAAACAAAAAAGCTGATTTAGCTTGAGTGTGATACATGTTAATAGAAATTTAATTATTCCAACGTGTCACTTTTAAAACAAATCCTGAGAAGTATTTTCTAATGAATTGACAATTTCTTTGCCACGGACGTAAACTGCCGTTTTTCAATTAACTTTTTAAAAATTATAATCTTAAGAAAACGATTTATTTTTCCACATCCGGTTATTCATATTTTTTACTCAATAAATTTAAGTGTCAGATAACATTTTTCTAAAATAAATTTCGTGGAAAAATATTGTGCTATTATTTTTGGATAATGAAATGTAAATTTATATCTCAGAGACAATAATGTAATTATTGAAATATCTGTACGTAATAATGTAATGATCTTATTAGAATTGAATGAGAACAAACAGACGAGTTTTTATAATATAAATATTAATGTATGTTCAACGAGTAATATATTAATAATTTGACAGCAAATAATATACAAACAGTTTTTTATGTAATATTTTTTCGCTTGTTTGTTTTATCTCGTTATAATTAACTTTGAAGAGTCACGGGTTCGATGCCCGCGTTGGTACAAATATTTCGTAACTTACGCTTGCGTTGGGCTTATATGTATGTCCTCAGCTGGACCATGGCTATCCTACATATTATTTTGAAAAGCTAATGGTCTGTTGGTGTTACAAAAACATATTAAGTTTTTTTATGAATAACAAGAGGAGATTTAATTTACCTATTTAAACTTACTGACCGCGGTTTCTTTATAGTCAAATTAAAATAAAAATACATATTTCAATAATATAATAATGATACTAAAAAAATGATTGAGTATGACTTTCGTTAATACATGTAATTTCATAAAATTAAATATTAGTGCATTTATAATTTACGTGCAAAAACATATATTTAATTATTAAATTTATTTATTTTTCATACACTAATATTTTTGTTGGAACATTTAAGGTACTGTAGTTATAAGTTCTATTTATAAGAGGGGTTAAGATTCAATACCCGGCTTAATACAGTCACAAATGAATTGTAGAACATACCGTTTTCATAATTTATTTCTCTCTATTTTAATATTTCTATCACACGATGTTTAGGTTCTAAAATAAATTTAAAATTTTATATAAATGTTTTAGAATTATCACTTGCTTTTTCGTTCCTCAGTAAAAGTCTCACTTCTTGAATAATTCTAATTATTTAAAATTACTACGAATATAGGCCGGATGGTATTTTAAAAGTTCATTGAACTTTCAATTTAGGCTTAGTTTACGAGAAGCGAATCTTTCTTGAACTCAAAGATTTTTGTAGTTCAAACGTGACTTTTTACTATTAAACTGTTATTAACATGAAATTAGAAAATGATTATTAAATTTTTGTACTGAATAAATATGATATAATTTAGTGTGAAATGAATATCATATAAATTGAAGTGTTAATACCAGTGTGGTTATAGAATAACTCTTATTGATTTATTAGGAAACAACGGCAGTAATGTTATAAAAAATATGAGGACGTGGATTATTTCCAGAAATACAACTTCATTGGAAAATATATTGATTATCACGAAATTATACTTCAACAACACTTCACGGACTCAATAGTGACTTTCCTTGTCTATTGTAATTCCAATATTATATTACAATTTATACATTTTTTTAATTTTATACTATGCACTCAATACATTAAAATACCTACTGTTAAATTTGACGTTGATAGAATTTTTTTTGTCATTAATAAACTTTTTTAGACCTTTACTCAAATATGCGTAATGTTTTTAATAATCCATTATTATAATTCACAAAACATATAGCTACAATATAATACTATTAAATATATTATAATGTTGAACAGTATGTTTCTTGCGGCTAAGTTTATAATCGTAATGATAACATAAAAATGTGTTTAAATCTTTATAATTTGTCGATTAGTAACTAATATATCTATTACGGGTCTTACTACCTATATATTTATAGGGAATAAAGAACATACAAAGATGTTAAGAATAGGAATTCAGGATTTTTTGCCCGATATGGCGATAGGCTCGCCTCTCTATCACATCGTGGGACGGAACATACAAGGCGAAATGTGGGTGTCCTGGTAGCACCTCTGCCTGCCCCTTATGGGAAAAAGGCGTGAATTTGTATGTATTTTAAGATAAATGGAATTTTCACAAAAGTAACTAAGATTAGTAATATTTAGTGCCTACTGTCCAATAAGAGTTTTGACTTATTAGAATGTGTAACAATCTCTTTGAATAGATGGTTCTTTCAGAATGGTTTTGTCTTAATATTTATACAACAAAATAAAAAATCTTTCAATAACTAATTTCGAATTCAGTATTTAATTAAATTCGTATTTTGCGTGTATTTTTAATGGAAATAAAATTTAATTTTGAAATTTAATAGATAATCTATATAACTAATATACTTATCAGAATGAATACGCATTTAGTTAGTTTCCTTATAAATATGAAATATTTTAATTATGAAGGTTTTAATCGTGAATTGAAAACCCAATTTTTTTCAAATTACACGTATCATTATTTCATTAGGCGTAAGATAATAAATCATCGTTAATTTAATATATTTTAATAAAAACACAACCGCAGTCATCCGGTAATACATTATTAGATATCTTTTTTTTTATTTTTCGGAATTATTTCAAATAACGCTTTATTTTTATTTTTTCTACATATATTTTTGCTTCAGGAGTACCAATTTATATATATGGTAACAATGTTTAAGTTCGACTCTCAAATGCAAATTATCTTACAAGTTTTATTATTTGAAAATTTATGAGTTGTTTCCGGGCATCTTCCTGTATTGGATATACTGATTGTCATTTGTCCAATTAAATCTATAATATGATTCCATATATGAAACAACGCTAAGTATGAACTATAGTATTAAGGTATATGTATAAGTACAATTCTGAATGCCTAGCGAATAGTCAAGGAATGTAATGGTCAGCGAATAAAGAGATAACTCGTGGGACGGTCCTTGTGGCTCGTCTCTCATATTGTCCGGTCAATATTACGTCAATATACAGGCTGTTTTACTATTAATATTATAATTAAAATATGTACTATTCAATGGGGGAGGCCTATATTCAGCAGTGGACTTCCAATGGCTGAAAAGAGAATTCTTGATTGTAGCGACCAACGAGAATTCGATCGAGTGTTAAGATTTAGTCCACTACACTGGCCTATTGTCTTAGCGGACTCTTAGATATTCTTGTATAGATTTTTATGGTAATAGTTCCCGCGATGTTTAGCGCCACAGTTAAAGTGATGCACTTGATTTACGAAACACATATCAAAATGCTAAAGCCAAAAGAATTCAATTGAACATAGGCCTTTTGCAAGGATCTCAATATTGACCTGTTTGAAGCAGCCTGCATCAAGCTACTTCCTACAATATTTGTTCAATCATCCAGCTTGCAGATGTCAAAGATACAATGTATATTGACTCTGAAAAAGTTGGATAAGAAAGTTAAAAACACTAGTTATGCTACATTATATTTTAATATTTTAAAAATAACACAAGAAGGTGACTACGTTGCATCTGACGTTAAGTGCGATGCCGTCCAGAAAGAATGTCGATATAATCAAAAATGTTTATTAGTAATGACGTCAACATATAAAAATAATATTAAATAAACACAAAAACAGACGCACCTGAAAATTAATTTTCGCGAACGCAAATCAAATAAAAACGTAGCTGAAGCAATTACTTGATTTATTATTGAGCTACACGGCGTAAAGATTCGCTGCAATGTAAACATTATATGAAAGTGTGCCAAGCTTCGGCCGGCCTCAATACCCAAACTCGAACTACATTTTCTCAGAAACTATTATGAATATCGCAATAAAAAATACACCAAATTATAGCTAAGATCTTTAGCTACCTAACAGTTAAAGTTTCATCGAAATCGGTTAAGCAGTTTCTGAAGAATTTAAAGATAAACAATCATGTCTATATAAAAGTGCTCGGTTTTGGATTTATGTCGTAAATTATATTGAAACTATAAAGTTAGAAGGTAACACCCCATAAGTTAAGTTGGGTACTGTTTAGTTTCTCGAAGAAATATGAGCATATAGTAATCGACCGTAAAAAAATTAATGATGCTTAGGTTTATGAGTTGAGACACGAGAAGCTCTGGGTACGATCCCCGCAAATTTACATTTTTGTCCTTAACAACTTTGGTCTGGGTAACACCCAAAAAGCTCTTATGGAGTTTCTATTAAATATGTTATGACCTTCCTTGCGCAGGTGGTCAAGACGTCAGCGGTGAAACGAGAGTCCGTGGGTTCGTTTCCGTTCAGAAATATTAATGTTTGTGTCATTCACAAATATTATTTCGGGACTGAGTGCTGAGGCCGAAAAGTCTCTCGCAATTTCTGATATCGATACAATGAATATTGGGTTAAATTCTAGCGGGCTTATTCATAAAAAGATTTGATACCTATTATCGTATGTTTTGTCCCTTTCGAACGACTTTAGAATTCAGTTCAAGCGAAGAAGACAAAACATTCGATAACTAAAATAGGTTTTAAATCTGTTTATGAATAAGGCCGTAAGTAATAAAGTCGGTGTGTTTGTAATTCATTAATTTATTATCTTGGCATAGGTTTTGTAAGAACTGTAACTGTAGCTTTTAACATTTCATATCGCAGAATAGGTAATACAATTTCTTACCCTTTGGAGATATTTACGAGGCCGTCGGTAAGCATAACAACGTATGATTGTCTACATACCCTAGGCGCTAGGGTAAAACATGAGACTGCAGGTTCGATTCCTGCTTAAAAAAAACTATCCTTTTCCTAGGCCATCTTGTTGACTAAGGCTTTCCTCTCAATTGTAGATGAAGCCTGTCAAATATAATTACAGGATATTTGACTAATTTTATTCTTCTGTCTACTCTTATTCTACATCTAAGATGAACACGAAAGGTAGAGTGAAGGCCGCGTAAAGGCAAGCGAAGTTTCGGACGCCTGTCTACAAGGTGGGCGGAAGACCTGGGAAAGCAGGAAGTTGATGCAGCCCGCTTCCAACAGCTCGATGTGGAGGTCCTTGGAGGCCTATGTTCAGCAGTGGCCTTCCTGTAGCTGAAGAGAGAGAGAGAGAGAAGATTGACATGACTTTCCAGCCATGATGCAGATAAATTAACTTATATCAACCTGATAAATGAGATGTACATATACATGTATTAAATAGTTTAGTAAAAATTCCATTGAGAACAAACGCGCCATTGACGTATCGGTGTAATTATACGCCATCAATTGACACACAGCAGCATCGTCACTTTGTTTACATGGGTTATAGTACACCCGGGTGGCGCAATGTACAGGATACAGCGGTTTAATGGTGACAAAATTAATTTAATAGGTGTGTCAAATTCCAATTATTTGTTTTCGTGATCTAGTAAAAGAATTGAACGTAGACAAGTTACATTTAATAAATATAAAAAATAATAAATACACCCAACAGTCACATACATAGTCCTGACCCCACACTAAGATCGAGTCTTGTGTAGTGGCTATCAGGAACTATGAGAGACTTTTCGGTCTCACAAACACCCAGACCCGAAACAAATACCTGTGGTTCACACAAATATTTGTTTCGGTGCGGGGATCGAACCCGCATAAGTTAAACTACACCATACAAATCGGTGATACCCTCAATAAGGGTCAGGTCAAAAGTACCCTGAACCGACGAGAATGCATGAAGAGATTGATGAAAGTTGATGAAGCGAAAGTAATATGTCAGGATCGAGCAAAGTGGCGATACATAGTCTCTGCCTACCCCTATGGGACACAGGCGTGACGATTATGTATATGTATGTAAGTTTCGTAGGTGTTGGCCGCAATAATCACCTAAAAATACCACCTACAAAATTATTCCCATGCGTTATCGACTTCTCATGAATAACAAGTGAATGTCGAAACGTAATTGTCTTGTTGGTCATTTCGGCAATTCGTTTGGACATGACATATATTTACTCGCACGAAATTATTATGTTTCTTAACCGCAAAGGTCATTTGTCGGGATTAAAAACATACATGCGTTATGAAACATTTGTTTTATTTGACAACGGAGGTGGCACAGTTGTTTGAAAGCTGAAACGAAAGGCCACGGGTTCGATCCCCGGAGCGAGTCAAATGTTTGTGCGGCCTACAAATATTTTCTTTCTAGCCTAAGTACAGTGCCACCGAAATGTTTTGTAGTTTCTGAATTCCACAACTCCAGACTTATGTCTTAGGATGGGATTAGGACAGTATGTGACTGTTTAAAGTATTTATTAAAAAAATATTACAATATTTCGTTAATATTACTACAAAGATAATTACAAAAAATATTTACAGTAAATATAAAAAAAATATATGTAAAAAAAATTGCAAACCTGCCACCTCTTTCACCTTAAGCCGTCCCCACTTCCTCGTACAACGAATGCCAATCTAAACTCCACCTTACTACTATATTTTTAAAATTCAAAATCTTCCAAACCAGGCGTGAGAAAATCGCCGATCACTCTCATTTTGATACTGATAAGCGTAGACCCGCGAAATACGAGCCCGGTGTTAGTAAACATTTTTTATTCGCTATTCTTAGAAACGTATTGTTTATGCCATGAGACTCGAGATGAAATGACGGTTGAGAACATAATGCCATCTTTCATTCATGCGTTTATGCCTAGTCCGCTGATTGGTCAAAAGGGCAACGTACATTTCTTAAACAAATGTAATTAAGCATAGTATGAAGTTGAAAGAAATGTATAATGTAGATAACTTGTGATGCAGTTGGTTACATAGCATTGTATGTGGTGGCCGATTCGAACCCCAAACTGTTCTCGAATGTGACGACCCACATGATTGACACCAAATAATCTAGCTAAAAACTATTTCGTGGATGGAAAGTCTGTTATAACCTAATAATGTGTGGTGGAAATAACAAGCATATTACGTCAATACTTACTCCGAATTTCACTAAACTTACCACTAGTTTCACTATGGCAACTTTATCAAACCAGAAAAAAAAACACCGGATCAAAAACCCTAACCGAAAAACAGTAGCGCGGCGCAGTATCACTAACTAATCGCGCTTCCATCGCCTATCGAAGTCAATTTAAAAAAAACTTAAAAAAACAACAATAGCCACATCGTTTATTTGCTCACAAGCCCCAGTAACCAATTTTATAACCATCAGAGCTCTGAACATGTGGCGAAATCGGTGCCTCCGATGGCTGTATAAAAAAAGGAAAAAACTGTTTCCGTCCCGCTCTGTCGTATCGCTCTGTCCTTGTCTTCAGGCACATGTGTTCCCCGCCTGCTATCAATGAATAATATTGTTATATCCAAATACTCATTTATTGTACTGGGAATTTATCAGTCGATTATTAGTGTGATCTTTGATAAGGAAAACTGCTGTATTCACTTCCGCTCAGACAACCATACACTTAAGGACCCATCTTAATGACCCATGTAAGTGTATATATACGTAATATATATAGATAGAATCAGCCGGTCTAATTGTATTGACCACTAATTGATAACCGACATTTTATTTTTAATGAGGAATCTTAGAACTAGGTTAAAGATCAAGGATATCTGACATTGATCTGCAGTGACCTATGATTATGAAGCTCATCGAGCCTTCAATGTCGTAAACTATTATGTTATGGTTCTTATACCGATAATACTTAACATATTATAAACACTTATTTTTATACTTTTTATACCTCGTTAAATTTAACTTGTTTCTTTTTTTTTGTTGAATGTGGAGCAAATTGTACTTAACTTACTTAAAATAACATTACTTGGAGGTAAGAGTGATACTCTCTCTCTCTCTCTCTCTCACTCTTCAGCCACAGGAAGTCCACTGCTGTACATAGGCCGCCCCCATGGATCGCCACATACACCTGTTGGAAGCAGCCTGCATCCAGCGACTAATTAATGCAATAAAACTATAAATAATTGGTGAAGTACGCAAAATAGTACCTATGATATAAAACTATTTTTTACGGATTTTATCGCGATTTGGTTTAATTTTTACATTTTTTTAACTTCCCGTCGCGACGTTTCGATTACTTTACAGCTGTCGTGGTAGTCCGTCCCGTGACCACGAAAGCTGTAAAGTAATCGAAACGTCGAGAAGTTAAAAAATGTAAAAATTAAACCAAATCGCGATAAAATCCGTAAAAAATTGTTTTATTTAAATGTGTAACATTCGCGTAAATCTAAGAAACCATTATAGTACCTATGGTTTCTTTAGGTGCAACGCCTTTGAACGGTTATTATTTTGGCACTGCGCTACGGTCATCACCCCGAGACGTTCGTTAAGTCTTTATGCCCACTACCCAATACCTCACTAGCTAATTATGAATACACATTATAATGTGTATGATCGAGGCACGAATCCATGATTGCCTACTCAAAAACTGCACTAACAAACTGACTATACATTAACTGTCTTATTCATAGACAAATTTAAAAACTATTTTAGTTGTAAGGTACGACTACAAACCTGAGGTCTCGGGTTCGAATCCCGGGTCAGGCAAAGTGATATTGGATTTTTCTATTCATGATCAGCCCGGAGTTAGGAATTTGTGCCCGATACGGCGATAGGCGCGCCCCCTATCACATCATGGGACGGAACATACAAGGCGAAATGTGGGTGTCCTGTTGGCACCTCCACCTACTCCTTCTGGGAAAAAAGGCATGAGTTTATGTATGTATGAATGTTATGTCCCTTTCGCACGACTTTTGAATTCAGTTTGAGCGAAGAAGACAAAACATTCGATAGCTAAAATAGGTTTTAAAACTGTATATGAACGAGGCCGTTAAGCTTTTACCGTCTTTAAGCTGTTACCCCTACATTTTATCAATACAATTTTACTTGTAATCGTCTAAAATCGATAACAATCAAATAGGATACCTAACGTCTTCTCGAAAGCTCAGATAGTTACCACACAACTGGCATTTACACCTGGCAAATGCTCAAAATGATTGACAAAATTGGCAGATCCCGGCCACAGTACTTATTGCATAACCTGCATGCAACTGTGGAAGTTTTAATATGCTATGTGTATTGATAATTAATATTTAAGGTTGCTAAAAGGGACTTTAGTCATGGCTTTAGCTTTGGTATTTCGATTAAAACCCTGAATAAGGTATTCAAGCCAAACACTTTCATTCTTGTACCCTGTGGAAATGTTTTAATTCCAGGATGGTTGCGAAATATAATTGTTTTAATCGACGAGCGATATAAATCATTATCGTAATGTATATTATTCGTATCAATATAACGCTTCACCATGATTAAATAAATATACTCAGTAATCACACATATAACGCTGACTACAGAAATTTATTTTACAAGTAAATGGAAGATAACAATACACTTGTAGTTCCAAAAACACTTATAGAATATATAAAAAGTACCAATACATTGTTTACAAATCATTTGTTTTCCTAAATATGACACCAATAAACTAGTTGTATCAGCCTTCAGGAAATGCATCTACTGATCCCTCAGCCGTCATTCCCAAGAACGAATCCCCAACACCATCATACCCAAGACACAACACTAGCCATTACAATTCAACGCTAAGAATGTTGGCCGAAGCACAGACAGTGACAAACGAATATTAATCATAGCAACGCATATAGATGGATTGGCAAGATATGACGGTGATACGTACATGACGCCAGCCGACCATTATATTGCTGGTTATTTTCGACCACACCTGTCTGGGTTATTGAGATTTGTCTGTAGAAAGTGATCTGATCTTATGAGGAAGACAGGATCATCACATCTATCCTAATTTCCGCATAATAAGTATCCAAACGTGGTCATGTTCGGTGACAAAAATTCGGTTCTTTCTATGGACTGAAGAGCGTAAAATAACAATCTTGGCTGATACTAGGCAGCAATTGCAGCGCTTAAGTTCAGAAATGTTATTGGCGTACATATATCGAAAAACAAGAGTGACCACTTCCTAATCAACCCTATTGATGCTACAACTATTTGTAATTATATGTGTATAGATTTCGGAAACCGCTGTTGCTATAACATAAAGCTACGTAAGGAAAGTAATTTACTTAAAATTCTTTTACAAAAATTTGGAAGGTGTAATATAAAGTTCGACACCTCACAAGACAGTGTGGTAGACCATTCTCACCTTTTGTATAATAGACGAGACTCGTGCTTAGCATTGCGACTTATATGAGCTGACATATTACAGATTGTAAATCACTTCATCGCAAGATTTCTAATAGAAAGCGCGATTTACCTTTGCCCTTGATTTTCTCACCGTAGTAATTGTGGTTGTAACATAAATGTATATACATTGTTTGGTATCAATTACATGCTGTATGCTTTTATAATACTTATAAAAACGACATTAAAGGATTAATCGGTTATGTAAGGACAAAGGTTTGAACAAATTAGCAATGTTTGATGGTTCGCGATTATCGAAACATACCCACAATACTTGTAGACTGGACTTGAACCCTTTAAAAGAAGAGGAACAATGGGGGGAAATGAGGAGTAGGAAAATTAAGGACATTTGAATATACTCAGTCACAGAAAAAGTCAGTGTAACACTTCAATTATCTGTATCTGTATCAGCCCAAATACGTCACACTGCAGGGCACGAGCCTCCTCTACAATCGAGAGTACGATTGAGAGGGGTTTTATCACGCAGTCCGCCACGTTGGCAGAGTGCGGGTTATTTTATGCTAATATTTACACTAATTCCTACAGAATCCTTCTTCTACTAAGGGTCTATAATAGGTATGTAGCTATTGGAACAGTATGCGTCTAGTATTGCCAATTGCTGTGATGTCACCCTATTGGAATCGGCTTGCATTCTTCATTTATTATTACACTAAAACTTTGATTTCTTCTAAGAAATCGATCTATTCAGTTTTTTGTGTTATTTCCAAATATAATGATGTCAATTACTATGCGTGTGTATTGTCGGCGTCATGCCTCTAGTCTCTCCACTGTCCCACGCGACGGAGTAATGACATCGCTTTTTTGACGGTTAGTGTGGCCTAGCTATAAGGGTTATTTGAGACAGTTTTGGGGACAACGTTTGATAGGATGAAATAATAAATAATAATAGAATCTTTATTTGTACCAATCTTTACACTTAAAATAATATAAAATGAAATATTAAATGTTTATTGGTTTATAAGAGATGATTATGTCAAGTCATTAGTTATAGAAACCTATGAGTTGTTTACAAAATTTTGACAAGAGTGAAATTTGAAATCAAGAGACAGATAAGACAGATTATTTGGAGAACTTTAAAATATTACATTAATATAGGCATACAAAAAATAATTCTAACTAACATTACTCCATATTTATATTATTTTTTTTTCAAAAACCAAACATACCAAATTTCTGCCATCTGGGACTATCCCACCTCAGCCACCAGCATACTCACCACAATAAAAAACTGAACTGACACATAATTCTTTTTGTCGCTCCCCCGTGCTGCCGAACGTATTGAACAGGAAATGCTTCTGTATTCCACTAACAGTTGTGATCGCTCCATCAAAGAGTTAGGGTGACATGTCTTTGAGATTATTCGCTAGTATATTTTTTTGGTAGTTTTTCGTGAGTTTTTCGGTTGGTTTGACGACCTTTTTTTAGTAATTTTGGTGTCCTTGCCAATGGGGTTAAGATGCCAGATTTATGTTTAATTCAATAATTATATCCGACTCTACACTTCATCGTGATATTGTCTTTTGCATGTGCAGAATTATTTAATATTTTCACGACTATTGGTCTGCTTCATGTTTTTTCGTGTAATCATAAGTTCTATTTGGTAAAATAAAAGCATTTTTGATCAAAATTATTCATATAATTTTTAATTAATTTAAAAGCTACTAAACCATTGGTACCACAAAATATCTATTCATTCACTACTCCACCTGTACCAAACGTCGGGAGCAATGATTAAAAAACCTAAACTTTTTTATCTCCCTTCAAAAAGCATTAAGGAAATAATTATGTCAGCCGAACACTTAATACCATGTGAAAACTACGCATAAATTGTCCCCGAATGTTCCCCTGTGTATGGTTTATAAATACATTGGGTTATATTGATGGAACTTTAAGAAACCCTCATATCTCCTTAGATAATAGGTGTATGTTTGTTACGTTACCACGCAAAAACTACTGGACGGATTTTGATGAAACTTTGCAGTGCTATAGCGTTTATATTAGAATGAGATGTGGTTATTCAATTGATTTATTATCACTCACACAGCCTTATTAAACATAAAAGAGCTTTATACATACAACATAAAGTATATTTTAAGTTGCAATCAAATTATGGAATAAAAATATGACTCATATTTTCGTAATAATCAAATTAAATTCAATAAATAAATTTCTGCAAATTAATTCCCGCTTTCTGAGAAATGTTTCAATTGGCAATTTATAGTTTCAAAATATTTATTAAACTATCGATCAGAACTTACGCTTTGACTCGTAAGTTTAGTAAGGCGATACGTCGCGTGCTACTTTCAAGTACACCTGAGGACAGAAATGATTATTGATTAAACTTAATTTATCGCGTGGGGGACCTTTAGGAAGTTGAGAAAAAGTTATACGAATTATTTAAACTATTAGATGTAGATTAGCGAATTTATTGCTTTCGCGATGTGGTGAAGGTTTAATTGCGTCGTTTATATTTGAATTAAAGTTATTAAGGTATTTTATCGACGATGCTCTATATACGTTACTAACTTGTTTTGTAGAAATGGAGTAATAAATAAGCTTTCATATTTATTTATGCATCACTACTGACGAATGTCAACCGTCATTATCGTTATGATAGTGACGTAATAGGACGGCGTTTATTTCCATTTGAAATAAATATTAAATATGAAAATAGTTTTTAACTCAAATCACGTTGACCAAATTGAAAAAAACTGGCCCTTAGATCTTAATTAAACAAATAAAAATGAAAACTTTTAATATCATGTTTGTCATATTATGTTTATGACAATTAGAAAAATGGCTTTAAACCGATTCAAACGATAACGTAACTGTTTTTTTATGTGAAGCATAACTGGTTCCACATTATATTAATACGTCATCGATTAAAAAATCAAAAATGTAATTATCCTAACAAAGAATAAATTAACACTATCTCGTATTAAGAAAATGTTTATTACAAATAAAACTTTCCGAGTGGAGCAAACTTCGCACCGTTTAATTTTTGTCAAACTTAGTTGGTCTAGCCGAAGTTCCGTCCCTCGCAAACCCATGAATAAGTTACCGGACTTCACAGATGTTAAATACTATTATTTTTATATGAATGGATCGTTTTTACTGGCTTATCGTGTGCAGATGGTAAGATTATGAACTAGCAAATTCGATAGATTCAAAACACTTGTGAGGTTTTTCGCTTACAAAAGTAGAACAGTGACGTCATCATTCAGTCCTCCAAGACAAAAGCATTTTGTGATATAAACATCCATACTTTGGATTGTAGAGAGGTTTTATTCTCAACAATTGATTATATACAGGGTATATCAAGACTGCGATCGAAAACAAAGCCAGGTGGTAGTATTAGTGGCTTCAGACACAATGCAACTAATAATTTCGCAAAAATATCGTCAACTATTTTTTGGTAATTTTTCACTTATCGTCGTATTTGAGTGATTATTTTTCCGACCCAAATATCGACCAATAGAATTGCACCATTCGACGTCACGTGGTACAACCTACATGGTATTATACTGATAATTTTTTGAAAATTTTCTCTGGTAGTTGCTATATATAAAAAACAAAACATGATCCAGTCAAATTAACCACACGTCAAACTGACAGGTTGAATTCAATTGTGAAAATTGGAGATTTTGCATGAAAATGAGTCGATTTGGAGTTTGTTCTCTGTCCACCATCGATAAAATAATCCCCCGAATACCACAGGAGCTTCAAAATTATCTGGCATTATAAGTGATAAATCATAGTTTTCCTTCCTTTCCTTAAAAAAAAGTAGGCGTCCTGATTGCACCTCTGCCTACCCCTTCTGGGAAAAAGGCGTGCGTTTATATATTTATGAATGTAAATAATAGTTTTAAGACATTAATATTGGGCTCGTCAAGACCTTATAAAGAAGATATCTTCCTTCATAACAGTTCTAAAGATTCTTCATAGGTACAGGCGATTTAAAAATATATCTTGATAGCTCAGCATAAACTAGTAACACAGTTCATAAGCATCATTCTTATTTCCATAGTTTTTAACCTCATAACCGATCCACTCACGTACGCGACGATATCGCAGTTTTTCTAATTCATTCGCTCATTTTTTCCGCCTATTCAACTGTGTTGGTAATTGATGCTAATTATTGAGTTTACCGCTCGATTTGTTTCTGTTCTAACTAGTTGCTAGTTGCTACCACTTTTAGTTCGAGGCTGCGGTGTAGGCGAGATCGGAGGTGCAAAATGCGATTTAAATTTTTAATGTGGGAATTTATAATTGATAGGTTTGAATTTGTTATGTGATTTAAAATCATTACGTACATAAACTCACGCCTTTTTCCCAGAAGGGGTAGGCAGAGGTGCCCAGGACACCCAAATTTCGCTTTGTTCGTTTCGTCCCATGATGTGATAGGGGGCGAGCCTATCGCCATATCGGGCACAAATCCAATATCACTTTTGCCCGACCTGGGATTCGAACCCGTGACCTCAGCTTTGTAATCGTACTGTAGTACAACTACCCCACCGAGGCAGTCATTGATATTATCAGTTTCTATAGAACAGTATGAGAAAAGCTGGCAGCCGAAAAGCCACGAATTTAAGCTCAAATAAGACAAATGTTTATGATCTTTTTTTTCGAGTTATTGAGTATTTATTAAATGTATGTAACTAAAGGGAGACACTACGAATCATTACAGTTTGTTTTATACTGCTTAACTTTAACACATTTGTTTATAACCATATTATTTGGACTACACGTATAAATTCATATCTAGACATAAATTTTTACATAAGGCACCTGGTGGTAAAGCATGATGCCTTCCAGATAGAGTATCGAATGGTATCAGACGGTAGTCTCATACCATTCGATACAATCATGCCGGCCCGCTGAGATGCCTCTTCACGCTACGGCGGAAGGACCCAGGATTATAGGAAGGTATATCTATAGTTTTTAATAGTCTTTTATTTCACTATCCAACTAAGTTTAGAAAGTGCCAATAAATACAATAATGCCGTTAAACCGACACACAGACTGCGCACCTGCGTTTAAACGCCTCGCGACACGCGACATATCGATACACCGATATCGACAGTCGACATTTTCACCTTGCGCCTTACTATCGCAGAGTTGATCGGTTATACAACGTATTTTATCGATTAATTTAGGTGCGGGGTGAATTGTTTTATGAAACATTGTTTTTAAGGTATAAATAATGAAATCGAAGAGAGGGCGCCACTGCCACGTTCACATCGTATCCGCAATTAAATTCTGTTGAAATTTCCATTTTAGTAAATAAATAAATGAAATAATATGCATTTGAAAACAATCTCGTGATTATCTCAATAGTGGAATGAACGGTTTGTGAAGTGAAAAGTCCTAGGTTTGACGTCAATTTCTGTCAAATGACACAACATTACATCTTTGAATGTTCCCTACATAATTTTGTAATTGCTAAAAAGTATAATACATGATTATTCAGCTGCCATTAAGTTGATACATCAACACAAAAACACACGTTTTTTCAATCATTAATTAAAAGTTTCACTTTAAACGAAATGATCCCAATGGCCACCATTATTCATCATTAACATTAAATTAAAAAGAAAATGACGGATAACTATCGCTTATATTATTTAAGAACCAATAAAACACAATATTATAACCATATAGGAAATTTAGAAAGTACCTTAAAAAATGCTTCACTCAGTAACGAGCACGCAAATAAAAACAATTTCAAAAGTGTCAAATTGTAATGGAGACTATAACTCGCGTTTACGACATCTTTTGACACAAAGTTCACAATTTCCATCGCAAACAGATAAATATGTGTTTAATTATTCTAAAGGTGATGGAGTGAACTGTTTGGTTTAAGTGGCAAAAAGCGCGATAATATTTCAACTAGATAGTGAATGATAATTTCTGAGATGAAATATGTACTCCATATTAGATAAGACCAAACACAGGTACGCTTTTCAAATCAGAAAAAAAAACTGTTCAGAAATCGATACACGACACAAAAGACCACTTAGCGCACGTTCGGAAACCGCTCGGAATGTTAAACGAAAAACAAACTCGCATCAATCAAAGAACGGCCAATGAAATAATAGAATTTCAGAACGTCGAGCGCAGTTCAAAGAGCGCGAACGGAGAACCGCAACAGATTTTTGAAAATCGAATAGTAGAAAAAAAGTAAAAGGGAGTATGCGAACATGACTAATATCTGGCACAAAGTACGTGTCGATAACTCGACGGAAACAAAAGGAGTGCTCGCATCGGGGGAAGGAATTTAAAAATGGAACGAGGCGCGTTGTGGGAATGCCAGTTTGAATTTGGAATCTTCGCTTTGATGTACGACGAATGACGTTTCGCGTTCGTTTTTCCAAATGTCATAATAACTTTTGCGGACATTACTTTTCTTTCGTTCACTCTAGTATTCGAGTTTGCAAATGTCGGTGTTAGTCTCTAGATGTCTAAAATACAGAAAAAATAAAATATTGCTTCATTGCTAAGCATTACAGGTTTTCTATAATTAATCAATTATTTATTACAGTGTTTGTTCATTGAGCGTATTGAGTTCATAAAATGGATTGTGAATGAGGCAGTTTTTCTTATATTCTAAAAAAGTATGTTTACATAATTGCTTATTATCATATTAATTTGTCATCGCGCACTCATTTAATCAAGACATAAGTATAAACGCAGGTGGAGTGAGGCAAAAAGCAAAAAACGTTGTCTCCCTACATTTTCTGTTCGCATGTGAATAAATTAAGTTAGTAAGTCGAAAAAACCAAACCGCCGAACTAAAAGGCATCGATTGAATGAGAGTTGGAAACTTTTTGTCACGAAACGGTTTTTATCAATGCACGATAGATTTTTACTGTTCGCTTTTTATACTTTAGCAAGGTTGTATTTGCTTTTAGACTGCGCAAAAATAAATCTTAAATCGAGGCAGTAGGGGTGATTTGTGAAAATGTTTATATTTATTTGTTTATTATCATTTCTTCGATGTATTTTCAAAGTTTACGAATGTGAGGGTAATAGAGTTTTAATGTGAGGTGGGAGTTTCAGTAAGTTTTGCAAATGTATATAAAATGTGAATATATTTTAGTAATAGAATGTTTTTTCAGTTTATTATCAACGAAATAAGTTTCAAAATATAACCAAAGTATTTTTTTGCCACTAATTCTAAAAAAACATTTGATTTCCAAAATTGTATATTAAAAATGCAATCACATTTTTCAAATTTCGAATTCAGAAACACAATTTTAAAAATAGAACGCCAATTTATTTTTCAAAAATAGAACATTATTTAAACATAATAAACGGCGCATCGGAGTGGCAACAGAAGTCGATAATCTCTGTAAGTATTTACGGGCGGCAGTAAAAACGTTGGCGGTCATGTCGCGAGCAGTTTTGTGAAGCACCTGTCTTGTTCCTACAATGTGATCGTAAACGTTGCTTCGTTTGGGATGCACGCGAACTGATCTTGGGGGAGTTTCGGTTTTATTGATTGGGAATTTTGGGGGTTAGGATATATGGTTTTTTATAGGAATCACAATGTGCAGTAGTTCTGTTAGCATGAAACACTTATATAATTATATTTAGTTGCTTAAGAACTGGACTTTTCTTTGAAACTGGATTATTTATATAATTACTGTTTTCAATCACCAAAAAAGTTCGTCTTCTGGGACCCCTCTATATTAGAAACCTTATGTAATAAGGAAAATGATATCATTATAAATCCTGATACCCACGACACAAGACTAGATCTTAGTGTGGGATCTGGACTAGGTATGTGACTTTTGGGTGTATTTATTTAAAATTGCTTTTAGGGATATGAAAACATACAAATAAATAAAACACTAATGATACTATGTCACGCTGCAAAACTAATTTTAAAAAGTTCACGAGCTTCTATGTATCCCTAAACTTAACACAATATTCCAAAATTATGAAACGTAATTTCCTAACACCGGCTACTCATAACTATCGAGACTCGAGCACCGAGGGCAATTTCACCAAACGGAAAATTTACAATTCTAATTTACAGTTAATTTGTTAAGATTTATATTATAATAGGACGATATAATATGGCGGTTGACGGAAAAAATAAAGTTGTTAAAATCGAGTCGAATGGAGGGAGGCGCGTACTAGCGGCCGGCACGCGACTTGCCTCGGATAACAATCGATGACAAACTTAATGTTACCGATACTTTAATAATGACAATTCAGGAATAAAACAAAATAACCCCTAATACATGGGATATAAGGCCGGAAGTCTTGCAAAGCTTATGAATTGAACAGCAAATAAACTTGTCAACAACCCCGAGACGTTCGATTGACGACGGCCACGTTTTAAATTTCGAACATTTGAGTCATATGATATATTTTTTTAGTTCGATTTCACAGTGGCCAGTGCACAGTCATAATATCAATATTTTTATAAAATTTGAATTTAAAAATATTAATACTACCTGTATTTTTTAAAACCTGTAAAAACGAAATAAGTTTACTTGAGTAAAAGTGCACATGCTTTTGTTACCTCTTTCATAAATATTACTGGCCATAACATTTGCCTATATTTCATTTTTCAATTAACTCGGTTCTTATTTCAAATTGCATTTTTAGAACGCTTCACATTAAGCCCTGTTCAGGCAGAATACTTTTTCATTTCACAATCTATTGTCGGAGGCAATTTAATATCGTGGCATAGACAACCATAATTTTCCTGTCCATGTAATTCAATAGACAATAGTGATGTAATTGAATAGTGAAGTGCCAATAGGTTAACTGGCGTGGTGTTGCCCGCCGATATCTACATCTGGCCACCCCTAATGAATATTAACTTATAACCCACAATGACTTGTGTTTCGTGTGACTCATACAAAATGGAATAGTTTTAATATGCATACGATAAATATTTGTCATGTATAAATGATTCTATGAATATTTATTATGGCGTTCTTTTTTATAATAAAAGGATATAAAACGTATGTAGGCTATTGATTCTTTAATGTTGATTAATTAGTTTAAAAAAAGATATTGCGATAATGATGTTCGCATTTGTTTAGTAGCAGCGTTTACGGGCGTTAAGGGTTCTGAGTTCGATTCCTTTGTCGGTTAATTTACAGGGCTCATTTTCGATGTGTTTTCTTTGATTAAGATTAATTCTGATGTAACTTTTATAAATGGGATTCTCGGGATATTAAACCAACTTTGTGATAAGCTGTGGCTCCTACGGATTGTTGGAAATACTGCAAGAGGACAATGCCCAGCAGTGTATTTTCCATTGCTACAGCTGATCAGATAGCAGTTCAAAGTATTGTTAATTTTTCTTATAATTTCCTCAATTTCTACAGACACTCAGTTGGCTGCTGGAACGAATCCAGTTTCTGAATTGAATGAATGAATCAATATGGAATATTATTCAATAACTAAAATTGTGTCTGTGTCATGCTCAGCCATTCATAAATATAATTAACGTATTTGTCATTGTTAAATATTCATCGTTTATACATAATTTCGTATACACGAGAAATATCGATTGTGTCGCATGGTGAGACATAATTGTCTATCGTCAATCGATAATTTATTTTGACGGCATAGCCTTTACTTGGTGCAGTGCTGTTGCTTTAGCAATACAATAAAATAAATTTCATTCATTGTAATGTTAAATAATCTTATGCGTATAAATCACAATCTTCGACCATTTTTTACTCATCCTACAATTATATAAAATCAGAGAAATCTATTTTTATACACGTCCAAAGATTTACGCTCGAATACTCAAATGCCATTTAAATATTAAGTTGAACTTAACTACCAATTTCCCACTTAATCAGTACATTGAAGCGGGACTTTCGTAGTTAAGTGCAACATAATATTTAAGTGGCGTTTAAGGATTCGGGCGTTAGCCTATTGACCAAAATCGCCTACACAAACACAAACTAGACCATGAAAATATTTAAAAAAAGAAAACCGTATTCCAACTCGACTAATTAACCCGAATCGATTCGTACAATCGACTAATCGATGGCAAGGCGGGGAGCGTTCGTGCCGCCGCGTAATCCTGTTTGCATATCGGCCGCACGAAACTCCCGCACTTATCATGTTTATTGATTGACACGCTAGTAATTCACCCCTTGCCAACCCTCGGCGACCACCTTCGACCCCGTGGTGTACGGGATAGGATGCCGCGGAAATGACCAGATATATTTAAAAAAAAAGAACAGTGATATCAAACCTCAGCCAAGTAAGATATCCAATATGTGATGCTGTACCTAATTATTAACACAATTAGAACCAAACATTAAATTACACTGTACACATCATAGTTTGTGATTTGGTGGAGACTCTAACGGCCTTGTTCATAGATAGTTTTAAAACCTATTTTAGCTATCGAAGGTTTTGTCTTCTTCGCTCAAACTGAATACAAACGTCAATCGAAAGGGACAAAACATTCGATATTTAAAATAGGTTTTGAATGTGTCTATGAATAAGGCTGAAGTTTAAATGTTTCTTAGTCGATATTGCCTAACACACTGTACTAGTGAATTTTACTATCCAATTAAAAACCGATAAGGAAAGACGATTACTTCCAAACGTGTTAGTCGATTTAATTGGTTCTCTATACACCACGTTCGAAATATAAATCCTCAACTATTGAAACAAGAAAACGCATAACCCATACAATTCAATTCCTACTTACAATAAACAACTAAATCCCGCCACATCGTGTGGTTTGCACGGCACCACACAAATTTACAAGTCTTGACGTTCAGTTCTTTGTTTGAGGTGGCGATAAGTTCGTTTTTACGTGTTCTCCCATTGTGTTCCACCTGGATTTACGTTCGCCGACAATTACTTTTAATAATTTAAACGCTATCTTTTGTATAGTTTGGGTATATGCAGGTGATTTGCGGATTTAGAGTGAAAATGGGTGGTTTTCAACTCTTATTAAATGGCTTAAACTTTAAGGGTGTCGAAATAGGTTTTTGAAAGAGAAAGAAAGGTCAGTTCACTACAATTTCCATGTGAGTTTGTGATGGGTTTTTTTAAACTTTAAAATTAATTAAATTTTTCGTGGTTAGAAATTGCTGAAATTTTAAAATTTCTTAAGACAATAAAGATGCTTCTTTAAACCGAACTTTGACAATGTTAGACAAGTATCACGAAAATCTTACCCATTTTAAATATAATGTGCCTAAAAATGACACAATCTATAATCTAGGTAAACCAAAGTTAGAATAAACTATCTTATCAATATACATGCATCTTAGTTCATACTTAAATTATAGTAATTTACCAACTAATCTCCAATTTAAGCAAGATCGGTAAATAAAATATAAATGACGTGTTTGGAATTACAATAACAATTTGAAAATTGTAAATATAACAGAAAACTATTCCCCAACATTATCGGAAACTCCGCAAAACAATGTTTTCAGTATCACGCGAATCGCTACACCGAACAATAGTCCACGTATTGATATAGTCGATACCATTGTGAAGCTGTCAATTTTCCTTCACCGAACCTATCGCGAACATCAAACTACAGCCAAATTAGTTTAGACACGAAAACGCCGGCCCGATTGTCTTTAACACAATACAATCGAAAAAGAAACCTTGCGCTATTACATTACACTTTTTCTTTTTCAGGCCCAGAACACGCGAACTCGACTAAAAGAACAATCGGTCTGGCATGACACTGGCTGGTGAGAAATAATCGATTGTGCTATAATCGATAAATAAGAACTGGTCGAAAATTTTAATCGACAATTGAATTTGAAAAAAGAATGTGTTCGAATTTGGGGTGTGTGTTCGGTGCGCGCGGGTGACGTCGTCAGTATGAGCCGGGAGTGAGCGCGGCTCGGACGGATGCACCCGACGGGCGCGGCCAGCCTGCCCGCCGCACCCGAGGCGGAGGTGCAAGCTATGCACTCAATGGACTGGCTCTTCAAGAAGGAGAGGATATATTTACTCGCGCAGTTTTGGCAACAGGTGAGGATAGTCTTCGACATTGTAGCAATTATAACTCCAGGTTTTCAGTATTCATTCCAGAAATAATTCTACCTGAAGATATATAATATCAACCTTAAGCCTACTCTGAGGATTTCGGCATCCAACAGTCAGAATGCTCACATAAATAAGGTTTCACCAACACCCAAATATTCAAATAACGGTAAGGATAAGATCTCACCCTTCCAATCAAACCTCGTATCAAACAACAAAATCAATTAACAGTTGGCGATCATAACCGTAGTTACGAACCCGGACATGACTCGAATATGATGACCGGATGTATCGAGGTCTATTTTAGAAGGGGAAGGAAACTTCGGTAAGAGCGTCTTAAGCGGTCTAACTAAGCGCTTTAAAGGGCTGTGGTTGAGGTGTTATTAAATTAAGAAGTAATTAGGAGCTGTATTAAGAACTCTGTTAAGTTAAATACAGTTTCAACTAAAATGTGAAGTGGAGGGCATACTCTGAGATTTTTATACATGTCCTATGAACACATTAATAATTATAGATCACACTTCTATATTTCTAATAGTCTAAAATATCAAATTTGCACTCCATCATTTCCGGCGCAAGACTTAATTCCAGGGTCGTCCCATAACTCACTACTAATCAACCAAGATGAGTCTTTAAGTCGATTGGAAGTCCAACAATAACTGCCCTATACATGCAAGATTTAAAACCTATTTTGACTATCGAATGTTTTGTTTTCTTCGCTCAAACTGATTTCTAAAGCCGTTCGAAAGGGACAAAACATTCGATAACTAAAATATATTTTAAATCTGTCAATGAATAAGGCCCTTAGTCTATACTCCATACCAAATAATATTCGTCTCAAAGTTGATTAGAAGTCCAAACAGTCTGTAAGTAGGTACCACAAGACGCAGCAACATCCTCTGACCTTACCTTCGTAATTGATACTGATCTTTGATACAATGCCGACGTATTTTTCTAGTTAAGGCTGAGGAAACAAATTCGTCGCCATTTTCCTATTGAGTAACCAAACCATCTAAATTGAAAAAAATCATTTATTGGGATAATTTGAAAAGCAAAGGACAACAAACTGAATTGAATTAAAAAAAATACTTTTAAATAAAATGCCAATTGACCGTCGATTTTTTAAACTAACGAATTTTTAAATTTACAACACATTTAACATTCACAAAACCAAACATAATAAGATGTTTCTAAAAACCACTGAAAATATCTTTATATGATAATATACATTGCCTTAATAAAACTTGAAAACAATAGACCAGGGTTAATTATTAGAATAGATCAACACAGATAAACACGGGTTTTATACAGCCATGGAAATATTAAAATATAACACCAATTAATATTTTATTACACCTAATGTATAAATTTGTATCCTCCCGGATTCCGACCAACGTTTTGGATGGAAAATCCGTCATTCTCATGAAAAAATTTAAGCATTTCGGGCTTGGTTTGTAAAGCCGACATAATTGTTTCGACCAGCGAGACATTACCACCCTTACTTGACTAGTCATCATATTATAATCATCAAGCATCTTTGTATGGGTTTCAGAAATTCCCAGAAAATTTAATCACACAGCACCCACACTACAAACAAATATATCGATGACAAACAATAGCCTTTCCGATAAACGCTCACTTCCCCGTTCAATTACAACTAAGCAAACAGGCAGTATGAGGATATTACCATAAATCCTACATATTCATTTAAAGAAATCAACACTGACAGAAAGTGTCGTTGCGACGCGCGTGTGCTGCTAATGAGTGCAATTGACTAATGTCAGATTGACAGGTGAGCGGGGTGCGTGTCATAGATCAGCGATTGTCTATGGATGGAACGGAGACAGACATGGAGTAACTTGTTCCTTTTTTGAATTTGAAATTGGAGCTCTTGGTGTTGAGGCTGTATGTAGGGAGGACTTTGGTAAGTGCAGTGTTATAAAAACTCCTCTATTTTTGATAGTCGCTGAAACAGGTCTACACTGATCGAATTATTCACATTAACTTTAAAAGTTTTCTTCATTAAATTCATTACAATATAAAACAATGATTATTGTATCAATGTAAAGCTTTAATTTGACTTTTCTAATCCTGGATTATCAAAACTTTGATACCCAAAAACATTTACCAAAACCTTATAAATCAAGAAATATTTAACACAAAGCGACTTGGAAAGATATGTAGAATAGCAGACATTAGCGACAAATTACAAACAATGGAGTACCATATTAAACTGGTATGCCCAATAAATATTCATGGTGGCTTCGTGGAAGCGGAGCCGATGGGCCGGCCGATACGCGTTCGGTGCCCGCGCGATACTATTGTTGGCTACTGCGCATTGATTAGCCACTACGATTGAATAAACTGAATATTTCTCGATATTTGTACATATTGTTTATTGTTAGATGCACTTGGGGTTAGGGAGTAAAACCTGTTTATATTATTTGCTGAAAGGGAATGCAAATGCAAATAGTTATTTTACCGATTTTTGGGTCATGAAGATTAAATGATAAATTGAAACTGAGGACAAGATAAAAGCACCTATTGAAAGTTTTGTCTAGCAGTAATAAATAAATAAATAAATAAATACACCCAACAGTCACATACATAGTCCTGACCCCACATTAAGATCAATTAAGTCTTGTGTCTTGGGTAACAGAAACTACGAGAGACTTTTCAGTCTAACCAGCACCTAGACCCGAAACAAATACCTGTGGATCACACTAACATTTTTTTCGGTGCGGGGATCGAACCCGCGGCCTCTTGCTTCCCAGCCGGCGTCTAACCAATTGCACTACGGAGGCTGTCTGCTCTGCTGTACACTAAACATGATCATTAAAGATAATATATGTCGACAAATACAAGAAAGACAACAGGACAGGCATCCTGAAAAGACTGCAGGGAATTGCTAGATGCAGGGTCGCTTTCAACAGGTTACTTTGGAGAAAATTAGTTATGGCCTATATTCAACAGTAGTTTCTGGAGGTATAGGAGTTCTGCGGTATTCAGATATCTTTTATTAATTTGTTCATCTTCTCTCGTCAGGTATGCCAAGACAGGGTCAAAACAACCGTGTCACAATTGCGTAGCTCAGTAAGCCAGGTTTTCCTTCATTGAGTAGGTACCGTGGTTGATAGCCGAGCGGATATGAATCTTCTGCAACTATAAGCTCTGCCACCATATAAGGCTCATTGTATTTAACAACTGGAGATTGGTTAATGGAATCTAGAAGAATTTTTTAGTCTTTGATACATATGACAAGTGTCAGCATAGATAACAACCATCAAACACAAACGGCCTTATTCATAGACAGATTTAAAATTATTAGTTATCGAAAGTTTTGTCTACGTTGCTCAAACTGAATTCTGAAGTCGTTCGAAAGGGACAAAACATTCGATCGTCAAAATAGATTTTAAATCTGTTTATGAATAAGACCGAAAGATGTATTACCCGTCACAGTGACCCACGCAATGACGTGTACTGAGCACACCTGTGTGTATCCTTCAAGTAGTATACTTGTCTCACCCGGCGGGACTTACACATATATTTTATTCGAAACCTCCAAGGTCACACACACAAACAAACGCTCCCATAAGAAGATATTACACAAATCTCCACCCATAAAAGTATCACTTCATTGGCCAATACAACGATAAACAATCCCATACAAAACGCAACTAAACGCACCATTAGCATATCTAAGCGGCCCGTGCTGGGAATAAGTTATCGATGTAGCGAAATAAGGACGTTCCGATGCATCGATGCGCTCGTATTAGCATGTTTAACTCGCAACGGGAATATCTTGGAATAATATCGATTTGGCTCTTGACGATTGTGCTTTTAGTTTTCCGAGAAAATCACTATTGATTATCGGGACATGGTCAGATGAACTGTTCTAGAATTACTATCAAGAATATGGAATTTTTGTACTAGTTAAAAACCTAGTCTGTCTTTCTTTATTTAAGAACTATGTCGATGTCCTTACGATAATATCGTTTTCTTTTTAAAAAATAATATAAATATACCTGACGGTCACACATAGACCTAACCGCGCAGTGCGATACCAAGTCTTGTGCTGTAGATAACGTAGATAACGATACACTATAAGATTCTTTGGCCTAGCAACACAAAGATCCTAAAAAAGTATTTATATCAATCAGGTCTCTCGTTACACAGCCGGCTTCTTAACCTATAGCACCACAGATTTTCGATTTAGTCACATGGCTTAAAAGTCCGTCGATTTTTTAAGACCTCAATCCTACAATCCCATCTCATCTACACAGATCCTTGCAAGAGAAATGAAACAAACAATTACAACCATCATTATCTAGTTATAAAAGCTATATAATTGTCCGTCTGTGCGTACAATTAACCGCTGGTGCATGATTATGTTTTCAATTATAGTTTCTATCGCGAGGATGTCGATTCCGCGTAATCGATTGACGTTTGCGTTGTAAAACTGCTTGGGTTTGGCAGAAGCGGATTTAGGAAGCTGCAGCGGAGGTTGTAACCCACAGATGTCTTTCATAAATGTAGCAAATATAAGGGAGTTGTGACCTAACGGTGGCCAAAAATGATTCCTTGATAAAGATACCATCTTTACTTTTAATATAATCATGTCAGCACGGGCCTTCTCTATTATTGAGAATAGTTTGAGCTTAATTCTTTATCTGGTGTAGCGGCACTTGGTAAGCTATATCTTTGCAATTACATTTAAGAACATTTTGATATGCAGATTTCTCACAATGGTTGCCACTTATTTTACTATCTATGAAAAAAACTAAATCGAATACAGTTAGTAAGAGACTTACTTTTAACAAAACGATCCACGTAAGCATGTATGGGCTCTAAGAGGACGCACTTGTCACCGCCTAGTAGGGGGTCAAGCCTCCCTCAAATACCCCTTATCCCGCTATCAAAACCAATAGCAATAAATGGCCCATTAGCCACCCATCTCGCCGAGCGCACGGCGCTTACGCGAAACTAACAATTAACATCAATAAACATCGCAAACGTTTTTATTGTGCCGTAATTGAATATCGGCGGTTGCTTCGATTGGATTCTGTGATGGCGTCGATTATTGCACTGTAAATTCCATATCACATGGGAATATTTCTCACTGATGAGCGCCTTAGTCCAGCGCAGGTCAAGAGGCTTAATGGCAGCTACTGCCAAAAACAATCTTCTTAGATTATCAGCTTAATGCAAATTTTGATTGAAACTCGCATCTCGCGTTAATCTTGTAACTAAAAAGGAAACACTTTACCTACCAAGCAACAAGCCTCACTGTTTTTTTTTGTATAGAAATTCTTTGTTACAAAACTACCCGCACTCTACAGAACAGTCATACGCCTCCTCACTGAATAAAGAAATAAAAACCAACGCGCCAATTCGGGAATAACTTTTAAATTCGAAAATTTAAATTTGGAACCCTTGCTGAACGTTAATTAGTGATGTGCAGCGCGTCACCGCAAACATCCGAGTGCGGCAATTAATCGACTCGATCCGATGGTATCGGCGCGGATCGTAAAAAGAGCATTTCCCTACGGAAAGTATGCGATCGGTTCCCACAGCCTTGACGTCCCAAATATGTGTCCCGGTTGAACGCAAAAAATTGCTCTCCCATTCCTATGGCATTGAAAGGTCGGATGGACTAGCGATTTTTAAATACTTCACGTGTGGTTTTATTGCGAGAAATTTGCTTTCGAAAATTTCGGGTCTTCGTTGCCAATCTTCAATGGAGTCATTTGCTTTGCATTATGGATCATAATAAACAAGTCAATACTTAAATGCTTTTAAATTATCTAATTATCCCAAAAAAGCAAATCTAAGAATATTTGTTATCGAGGATTCACTGCACGATTCCATAACAAAAAACTTAACCTGTATTTAAAAATCGATTGCAACCAAAAAATTGTCACTGACAAATGATTCGAACGCCTTGCGGTTGAAATTACGAATTCAAATCTTCGTATTCCGAACAAAAAGCACCATTAACGGTCGGTTGTTACCTTTTTTCGGTTGTCGATGATTTTCGGCGCTAATCGTGTTTTTTGTCGATACGTTCGAGGTTAATCGATGCATCGGCCGCGCTAATTCGATTTGCGCCCCACCCACCTCAACTACGAGTGGGCGGGACTATCGATACTAGCGCGATCATTACTCGATGCCTAGTCGCTTCACTATGGCCGATAATTACCAACGCACGATATTTCCACTAAATAATTATCCATATCTAAGATACGACTGATTTCTAATTTGGAACGTTTCATCTTTTAAAAAAAGAACAACCAATTCATATTTGAAAATGCAACCAACCTCAATACAAAACAAAAAAACGTTTACGAAAATTAAGTAAACAGGAAAATCGAATACGCGTTCCTTTTTTAAATCTACATAAGCTTGGATACAAAGAAGCAATGGTCATTACTACAATTTTGAATGTTAAAAAAACTAAATAGAAGCGTAAAATCGAACGTCCGACCGCGAACCATAAATGAATGGATGTCACGCTCGCTCCTTTATTATTTAATCATAGCAGCGATGGACAAAAAACGTGGATAAGATTAACTGTAGCTCGTGACTCTGCTTGGATTATGATATTATAATTTCACTTCGCTTTTTGCTATTACTATACAATGTAAATATCTTATGACTATATATATGCCCACATATTATATCCACTGATGGGCACGAGTTTCCTCTACTATTGAGACGATTAAAATAGCCATGACCAAATCTTTAATATCTTTTAAATTGTTATACTTAGGTTTACGATATTAAGTCAAAGGAAGCGCTAATTACCTATAATTACACGCAATCAAATCAATCCATGGTATTATCAAATTGACCCTAAGTACATGCTTTCAAAATCCCAAAAAAATCAGATAATTAATAAAAAATGGTCCTTCGAGCCACGAACAGACCTCCTCAATCCAACAGTTTTCGAGAATCGATTGCGGCTGATGACCGCAAGAATCATCCGAACAAATCATCAACCGCTGATGGTTTTTTAATGATATTTTTCACAATCGGCCCGATCATTGACGGTTGTTAGGTATAGACACTGCCTCGAGACACGAATGTTCACTTACATGCTAATGTATGCTAATTTGGACCTTAATTCGAGTGTATAGAGTCTACAATTCAGAGAATCGGGTGTGGGAATCATTTTTCTATATAATGTATTGGAATGAGAAGGGATTTGCGTGTATTAATTTTGACGCGTTCTGATGTTTGAACGCAAAACTGTTATTTGTGAATGTCCAGGAGATTACTGTTGTCTGTAGCGCGTTATGGACTTAAAATTGAGTCATAAGGAGATCCAATTGACATTATAACAAAATGTGGAGACGAAAGACGAAGAAAATATCAAGAACCAGCGCCTTTATGTGAGGTTGTAACCGAAACATCAATAAAATCTCACCGGATTGTGTTTCTACACTTAAATAAGGAGAAGAGCAATACAAATTGCAACAGTATGAACATATGAACTTACATAGAAAATAGTATCAGTAAATAAATAAATAATTGTTAAAGTGTGCACAACCTTGATTGCCATATCCACACTTTTTTTCCTGACAGTTTATCAAAGAGCCAGGTGACGTCATAGGATACGTACTCAAGGATTAAAAGTTACAGCAATTACGAAGTAGGTATGTAGGATGTAGCATTGTTTACCCAAAGGTCAAGGAAATCATTGAACTTTCAAAACTTTCTGGATATATATTATAAATACAATTTTCTTAGACATACTTGTGAAATATATGTATCTTTTATAAGTTGTATTTTTAAAAAACTTAACATCAAATTAAAATTCATACCAATTAAAGTAACCTCACACCTTTCATTAAAAATAAAGTGACATTTGACAAAGAGACGGCCAGTTTGATTAGTGTTCTATTGCCCAATATTTGACACAATTAAAAAAAATAAACATCCATAAACATTGTAAAGAAATGTTCGTTAATTAAATATTTGAAAACGGAACGCAGGTGCGTTTGATTATCGATTCACGATAACATTCGAATAATTAATATTCAAATTTCGAACACGTTTACATTATGAACCAACGGCTCAATTCGGACAGTTAGTGGACTAGCGACTTTAGCCGGGTTCGGTTGAGAATTTTAATATTACAGTTGTGCACTAAATTGAATAATACACTTGAATTAATAAAGATGTTCAATATCGTTGCAATGGTCAATGTGCTGGATTGATCCAGTATAAAATGAAATTAAAATGTTTTAAAGCAGTTTATAATATTTTATACGAATCCCGTCACTGAGTAATGTATCATAATCAAGTACTATTTATTTATTCAATACCCATCTGAAAAATAAAACTTAGGTAAAGAGGATTTAGGAACAAGAACAAACATGGAATTTGCGTCCAATAATTAAATATGTCTAGAATTCTCACAGCACGACAAATGCATGCCGGACTTAAACGCTGAGCAATTACTTAAAATTCAAAGCTCTTTAGCATTATTTAATACACAGACATTAAACCATTATTTTCACCGACACAAACAAACGACACTCCTTCATGCCCGCACATAAATCGACCATCCTTATAATCGATTATCGATAATTAATCGACTCGCGTGGATATCGATACGAATGCCAGTGTCGCGTGATTTACGATCGCATTACGTTAAGCGACACTAAAACGATGTCGCACAACTTAAAAGGTTAATTGGGAACGTCTTTACGCCCGAAATAACCAATCGTAAAGTTTTACTGCGGGCGATATCGGCTGGTGATAAATACTCGAACGGATAATGTATGATAATATTGGGATTTACTCGGCGCGCTGTGACATTTTGTCGAGTACATTGATACTATTTTTACTGTGCGTGAGGTCTGTTGCTTAGCACAAGTATACTGTAATCGGTACTGAAATGTTATTATAACTAGCATTACAATATTAAATTAACTAAGTCAATCATGAGAAGCATAAGGTTGAAATATAGAGTCTATTTAATTTTTTGGTCCTTCGAGCACCCGTATAAATATTGACGTAAACCAAAAGTTTGATTCATACAAAGATTCCAAAAAGTATAGACAATATTTTTAACTTTTACATATAAAACTGGGCTTATAACCTTTAGTCTTCCCTTCAGATTCCGCCTACAAAAGTTTTTGACCCCTTCCGTTCCTATTCCTTACAAACAATGACGTCACTCGCCATTTGCCAAAACCCAAACTCAATCCATTTAATGCAAAGTAATAAAATCATACATCTGACATTAATTCATATTAAACTCAAATTATTCAGCAAATACATATAAATCTTGCAAAATTCACCGACAAACACAAATTCCGCTTAAAAACTAAATTCTACACAAAAATGAGCTGTATTACAATGCAATAAGGGATACATTACGAGTAAAAGTAAGTTGTGAGTTTGTGAGGGAAATGTTTCCATAGATTGGAATCAAAATACTGGTCTTGGTAGAGTAAATATGAACATAATTTCTTTAGTTTTAGGGCCAACAAAATGGCGGGGTATTGAGAGAATGATTTTACTTGTAATTACTTAGGTAATCTAACCCATTAAGTGATAGTAATCGTAGGTTTTAAATAATACTGATCTATTTAGTATTACTTCGTACTTCTTAAGACATACAACGTACTTTATGCGAGTTTTTGTATTCAAAAATAGGTATATTTGTTTTCTTTCATTTCCTTGACACCCATAGAAATCACCGGAAAAATATTAGTTACCATTTTTTTTTATAATTTTCCTGTGATAACATGCTTCTCAAAAATATTGAAATTAGATAGACGGCCAATCGTTTAATAGACTAAATCAAAATATAAATATAAAAAAATCTCAAAATTACAAATTCAGCAAACGCTCAACCACAGGTATCTTAACATCAGGACTTTCCTTGTTACCTAAGCCCTAACAGTATTTCCTGAGTTTGAGCTATTCACCAGGCAATGACACATCGTTGGTATTGTATGAAAGGAGGAAACTATTGCGATTGCCAAGAATTGACTTTTGATCCTTCGAGCCGGATGTTGGAGTTACATAATATTTTTGATTTAATCAAAGGACTGGATAAATATAGTAATATACTATTTCATTGTTTGAAATGTCTGAAAATAAATATAAGATTAATAAGCGGTAGAGCCTCCTTAGAAACCGTAAATATTAATCTTCTAGCTTGACCAAAACAAGCTTACAGAGATTGTACATTCCTCGTCTGTTGTGTTTCGCGTATCCAATTTCTATCTCCACCAATATTTAATAAGTAATCCTTAAGTAATACAAAAACTGATAATTAATCTGAAAAACTTTTTAAAGGGACTTTTTGGTCTCAAATTCGCGTTCAACTAGTCAAAAACAGTCACTGCTGATTTTTTTTTGTTTGTGATTAAAAACACTTTCCCCAGCTAAATCTTGGCGCCTACAACATAAAATATGCTAGAAAAACAAGATGCGTTTCATAATTGAGTTATTTTCCGCCATCGACACATTCCTGTGCGTTACAATATCGAACATTCTAATTTAAGACGTTACGACTGTTCGCCTGCGTTCCGGAGAAATCATCTTCATTCGAAATTCGAATACTCTGCGCAATGTTTACTGGCAATATTGGGGTAGTTGGTTCATTCGACTTTTTGAGTACATTGCGCTGTGACTACTGCATTGTGCATTAACAAACACTAATTTCACATGTTTGGTCAAACCATGAATATCTGGACTGAATCCCAAATATGGCCACTTATCGTCTGGCAGGCTTTTATCTCCTTTACAACAAAAATATATACTTATCCTTGTACATCTGGCGTAGAAAACTGATTACCTAAGCCTAAAATATCGTCAATTAGGTACTTTAAGATTTTCACGAACGAAGTAATATTTTAGTACGTCATTCCACAACTCATAAACGTTACTACTACCAATGGACGACTGATATATTCTAGTTTTAAATACCAAAACACTCTCACATTATTGATTTAAAGCATTTACAGTAAGAGGGGCGAAAATGTCTTAGAACATTCCGTTTTAAATTTAACGATGTAATTTTTTAACGTTTTCCCGATGCCACGAGTCGAATAATTGGCGGGAATCAGTGAAAAGAAAACCTATTAGTCTTCATTAAAGAAATACTTTTTCTATTGAAAAAGCAATTCTTCAATGTACGTCACTGCTTGGTAGCAGGTATGTGATGCGTTTTAAAGAGTCCTCGGTTCGATGACAAGTTCATAAAAAAAAGCTGCGTTTATTTGGAAAATGTCAAGTTTCATTTTGTTGCAAAGTAATTTGGATGTTTTAGTCGTATCAATAAAGAAATGACAAATAAATTAATATTTTTGATAATAATTTTATAAGACAAACCTAATAAAATATTTTCTCAATAAAATTTTTTCGTGGTACAATACTGTCCACCCCGCTTTTCACGATAAACGGTTTTGTATATAAATAGTATGTTATTTTAGTTAAAACACATAACGTAATGAGTTCTATAAATATTTTTTACGCATTATCTTCACTCTCACCCACTTGGCACGAGGTTTGGTTAAATGCGTTGTTTTGTATTATAAAAACAATTTACTTTTAAAACATCTAAATACTATAATTTAAAAATAAATTATATACAACTTTTAAAGTAATATCACTAAGAAGCGTGGCTAGAATGGAAACTGCTTTTTTTCCCATTTTCAGAATGGAAGACTAAATAATATGTAAATCATGATTTAAATCTGAATTACTCGAATATTACAAAATCTGACTAAAGGAACCCAAGACTCTACGGCACTTAGCGCATGCTATTAATAGACATGTTGATAAATAAACACCATAGAATATGTTATCCTTGAATAAACTAATAATACTTCTACTACTGTTACAAATTACCTTTCAATGCAATCGAAACTATACCAACTTTATTTTAGAAATCTTTACAATTTTTCAGTTCAAAATCCACATGCATACAAGATTGTCGGATGAAAATACGAGATTTTTTCATATAGCACACTAGCCGTAAATAAACGGTTCTTTTCCAATCAAACGAGCATTCGAAATACGAAACGAAAACGAAAAAAAAAACGTTCTAAATTTAAAATCGTAGATATCCCCCCTCTGATTCGATAGAGTTCGATTTTCAAACGCGCGTTCCGAAATAGCGCGCGACAGCTGACAAAGTACGACATCGTGCGCTCGCGCCTGTGTGTGACTGACTGTACGTAAGTGTGTGTGTATGTGTGTGTGCATGTGAGTGTGTGTGCGTGCTTTTTTATTACCTCCATCGTGTTTATGAACACTTTATGAGTTTTTATAGATTTTATTTTCTAATCTGTAAGACGAGTCGCGTTCGCGATCGGATGCGTTACCGCTCAGCTATATTTACGATCTGTTCGCGCTTTATTTGTTTTATGTTTGTCGTCGGTTTTGAAAAGTTTTTCTTTTTGTATTCGTCGCGATTTTTCCGACTTTCTTACATATTTTTTTGTTTTGTTATTGTACGTTTGGCTGAATGACGAGATTCCTTTGCCACATTACAAGTGATTTTTCATAAATTATAGATGCTATTAATTATTGTTAATTTTGTGTGCCTCTTTACGCCTTTTGCTGAATGATTCAAGGAATGAGATTAAATAAAGATTTGCCGATGTTATTCAAGCGTTTCATATATCTAAGACATAAGCAAATTATTTTACGATTAAAAATTATCGTTCATCGGAAATTATCACTTCGCAGTCCATCGTGCGCTAAGTTAATGAGACCTAAAGATTACTTAAACGCTAGAAATTACCATTTACTACTTAAAATCTGTTGATATTGCTTATTAAATGGCTGATATCATGTCCAATTTATATGAAAAGCAATAAATACAAGTGCGTATCGATCGATACATCTGAGATTAGTGCGATACGAAGTCCTGGTATCGAGATCTTGCTCCGTACGTAAAAACGCACCAACTCCGATTTTCATCGATTAACCATAAAATCCTTTTTTATCGATTTGATTTATCCATTATATCTGAAGTAAGACTAAGCTTTAATGCTTTTAAAATAAGGAATCATCTACTTTACATTTAGAAGCCAAAACATCTATATTTACGAAATAAGTATTGGTACTAGTAATAAACAACAAGATAACAAAGTATACGTAAACCAGTCACAAACTATATAAACTATAAACAAAACGGCATCAATAAAAATGTAGTACCAACCTAATAACATAAATAGTCAGGCATACAAAGAAAAACCGGTTAATATACAAACTGATAGAGCAATAAGGTATCGAAGCCTACATATTTAAGACACCAAGCGACGAATAGACAAACGAGTAAAATATTTAAATAATTCATCGAATTTCCATAAAACCATACTCAATAAAGAAACACGACTTCCGAACGCCATACAAAATGACCGTCACACGATCGCCTCAAAATAGCTTCCAACTTGAAACCAATCAATGCGTACAAAAAATAGGCTCTTTCTAAAGGTCTTTCAATTAATCGTATAGAAAATAAGCAATATCCGTTTCGATAAACGAGGTCACTTATCGAATAAATCTATATTCGATTTTTAATTCGGTATTCAAATTACCGATCGGGTTGCTCGCGCTAACGTCTCATTGAGAATACTGGTTGAAAAGAAAAACGCTCTTAAAAGAAGCTCCTGTTTGAATTAAGAACGGAAATCAACCGTCGCAGCCGCTTGTTCCAAGTGTGAAAGGATCGATTCGAAATTCAAAAAGGCCTTCTGTTTTCCAGCCAGCACGCTTATTGACATGTTGCGTGTTTTGTTTTTTATAATAAAAAAACAAAACTATTGTCTTTCAATGATGACATTTGCATGCGTTCGGAAACGCGTTGAATAAATTACGGTGGTTTTTTGTCCGGGCTTATTTAATAAAAAAAGCTGACCACATTTTTTACACTGATTATTATTATTTCATCAGTCATTTGTGTGCTGTCTATGGAGCAAAGATTTCGTCTTTGTCACGAATGCCTTGATACTAAAACACAAGATTCTTGTAACCCAATACGGTTCCCGAGGGATTACATAATTTAAATACAAAATGTCGTCCAATTTAGTGAGTTTTTTCAACAACTAATAAAATAATATTTTATTGTTTAGAGGCACATAATGAAGTGGAGTCGGCCATTCGGCTTCCCATCGCCGGCTCATAAAAATGGCGATAAAAATCGTTATGTATCGATCACACACAAGTAAACTATTTTATTGTGTTTTTATAGTTATTTATAGTGTTATAAAATCTTTTTATTTAATGTCCCCGATACTTGAGTTCTTGTTTTGATAATTAACGTTATTTTTTTATTGGAATCGTGGGCAGAGCTAAGAGTTGCTGCGGTGATCTATAATGAATTTCAATATTAATAACTTTGTTAATAGCCTTTACGTTAAATAACTATCGCATTATTATCGAGCTTATGTTTCTTAATTTGTGGAATTATGTAACATTTTTTATCAAATCTGATTCAGGTTTTCGCATAATTATATTGTTGTTTTACATTCATTAAGACACACGTGTGTGCTGTGTGTATACTTATCAATGTTATATCAAATCCTTGAAATTGTTTGCGAAATTGTGCCTACTTTAAAATATTATATTGAGTTTCATCAAGCAATCAGTTTGGACCGTATTCCTCAAAATTTTGGGACTTTGAGCGAACTTGTTTTTGCGGGGATGTTATTTTAATATAATAAACAGCATTAAATAACAATTGTTAAATTATCGCGCCGACTCTACAAAAATGCAGAAATCACTTAGTAATGTATTATTAGCATGGGAATGAGTGACATTTTGTCAGATAACCTTCGTAAGATTTAAAAACAATCCAAAAGGTAACACATTACAATTTCACAACGCTATAATTTAAAAATCAAATAAAAATCCACAAATATACGTTCAACATTATCAAAAGCAACGTTTATGTCAGTTATAAAATAAATTCAAACGTCGTAAAACAATATTAATGTTATTTGAATTAATTTTACGAGCAAACCCGCATCGGGGCCTTGTGTAGAAATCCTGCCTGAGCCTCCTTATCTCCACATAATTAGTTTTATTGAGAATTTTCTCGATTATTATAGAGATGCAATCAATGAAGTTTGATATTAGATAGATGGGTAGAAAAATCATTACCATTATAAAGAATGTTTTTTTAATAAAAAATATTAACTGAACAATGTTTGCTTTCTTCCAGGTAAATAAATTTCCTCATCGTAAGATATACTGTAAGTATAGCTAAAGTCTTGAATTAGTAAAAAAAACTTACTAGTATGAGGATGAGTGAGATGACTGAGATCTATAGAAAGTACGATATAAACAGAAACTTCTCGTTGTACTGCCATTGTCAACATCCAGACAATACTAAGCAATAAGAGACAGACTGCCAAACCGTCCGCCATTAAAAAAGTTCATGAAGTTCCAAACTCAAAATTGAAATCTCTTTTAATAACCCGCCAAAACACGTATCAATTTCAAACACCGAACACGACAAACAATTGACAATAAGAGAAATCGATAACACCCGAAGCCGCGGAAGGAACAAAACAAAGGCCAGAGACAATTTTTCAACTTTGGACCGCGCCGGATGAATTTTGAATTTGGAACAAAACGAGATCGAAATGCCCCCAACTTCGGCGTTTGCTTGCCGCGCGTGAAAATTAATTATTAATTTGTTACCATTGGCCACGTCTCCGGCTGCAGGGACGTGTGCCCGTTTTGTCTATGCTACGTTGTTGTTTTTTTTTTAATTTATTTTTTTAACGGTTCAATGGTGGCAAAGGTAATTTGTATCAATTATTGCTTCGTGCTTTTTATTTGTACTTCATTCGACCATCGCATTCTGTTGTACAGGGTATTTTTTTCTCTTTTATGTCTTGAACATATAATTTGAATGCTACTTTGTATTGTTTATATTAAAAAGCTTAACATAAATATAACATGCGAATCTTTTATGGTGGTAAAAGTGACATACACTGAATATAAAGGGGGGAGAAAAGTAAAAAAAGTCCATACGAAGTGGGTAGAGTCAATTTAGCGATCCCGGCGGTATTGTAAAAACATCAAAAGAATGGTTTAATAGTAGTTCGGAAGGGAAACCGACGCGTTTTATTGACTCGGTGTGTGATCTACACTTAACAGGGTGATACAAGGGATGCTTTTACTATTGTTTTTTTTTTTCTATTTTTAAATCAACGGTATCGATGACAGATATAATGCCTACAATAACTTGTTACATTTGGAACTGTACTTAATTATTAGAGCTACTAAAATAACTGACGTATTATGTTAACATCTACTAAAAAACACCATTAAAATAATTTTGACACGTATTTTATTTCACTGTCAAAAGCATTTGTCCTTGACAAATAAAATAAAGCTTATTCTACTGTCAAAAAAAAAATATAGTGACCATGTTAACATTTCTAGCCAATTTGTCTATGTTCAGTGATCATACAAAACAGAACACCCTCTACACAGGATGTGCAGTTGTAAAATTGATTAGCATCGACATGACCATATTTAGTGTATCGGCGGATATTAAATGTTAAAATGCTAAATGGGTCCTCATGTTAGCACTTTACTGGGACCGCCGTGAAAAAACACGCCAAAAAAATGAACCTGTCATTTTAATATATCAATAGGCAAATCCCATGCCCTTTTTCTATTCATTTATACATTTTACCCTTAAATTTGGGAACCATATTACAACTCTGTCTAAGTCGTTCGAATTTGTCAAATAAAAAAATTAAAAGACTAGAAATAGTAGCAAACAGAAGCAAAACATAATATATTCTATTATAGTAAATAAAAAACAAGACCAATACATAACAAAAAAGATAAAAATGACAACTTTTCACCCCAACACGTCGTCCCAATCTAATCTCACCACAAGCCACAATAGCTAACAAATTGAAACAAGCGAACGCGATCGAAACTTTCCAGATTCGACGAGTTCTATCCGTTGTTTACAAGGAGGAAGAAAAACTTGGCCCTCGCACAGGTAAAGAGGTGCTTAGAGATTTTTTGCAAACGGATCACGTCTGCGCGGCGTTAAGTGAGACGTCACCCCGCCGCGCGGAAACCTTGTACTTTATCGGTTTTGGATGCGGCCCGTTTCGAAACATTCCATTTTTAAAACTCAAAAGCTATCAGATTGAATTGTCGTGTTGTTTGGTTTATTGATTTTTAAATTTAGAATCTTTGAATTTGGAGCACAAGTAGTTCGATAGTAGATTCTGATTCGAATGTCATTTTCGAATTCTATATCGATTGCGCAATCGTTTCGCGAAACAAAACAGCAGCGAGAAGATATTAGGGTCACATTCTATTTTTATGTTCCTTGCTCATATGGTCGGCTGCAGAGTCGTGCATGCGCGTCCTCTCCGTTGTTCGCCTATTATTCGATAATGCCTATCAATCTGTTTTGATTGAATAATCAATCGTTAGCCAATTGAACTCGATTCGCCTCCGACCGGGACTCGCTCTGGGAACGTGTGTTCGCTACATCAATTCATAACTGAACTGTCTTAAAATTGAACGCAATGTTTATGAATTTCTTGAAAATGTAGAACAGCTATTTTGTAAATTTAAGATGAAGAGAACAGATGGCATCTTGCAAACTATATTAGGTTTAAAAAAATGCCAATTTTTTAAATAAACAACCGTAATACCTAAATAAACCAGCCCGCACTAGGCCAGCGTGGTGGACCATAATATGGCCTAACCCCTCTTAATCGTACTCTCGATTAAAGAGGAGGCTCGTGCCCTGCTGTCTGACGTACATATATGGTCTGATACAGTACCTAACTAAACTTGTTCTATTATGTAAAGGCGCTTATATCGAATTTAGATATCTCTAATACAATAAAATCCATTTCACAATATAAATATTCAAGAAATAAACCACGCGTCCACTTCCCGCGTGTCACCACGGCGGCCGCGAGTAGGAGCAACGAATTTATAGTCCCGATACAAATTACATTTTATAGCTTCTTTTTTCAAAATCCACCAAAATTTACGATTTAAGACGATTATGTGATCGTTTTAATTATTTTTCCGTCCAATATTCGATTTTAAATCGATTGGGGAATAGTCCGGCACTAAATTTTTACGATCACATAAAAACGTGACTTATTTCGGTGTGCCTTAGTCCAGGAACTCAGAAACGTTCCCTACACCGCGACAGATACAACTTATTTATGACGTTTTAAAACTAAACGATAGTTTTAAACATGTAGATATAACAAATTGATGATTTTTTATAGTTTATGAAAATGGAGTCGTAAAATGGTGATTATAATATTGGTGAATCTTGTCGTTAAAATTGTTTTATAATGGAGATTGCTTCATCGGCCCGAGGCTTAGAACATTAGTATCGATAAATCACGATTATTGTTATTTGTAGTGACAGGTCTTAAAGTACCTGAAAGCCTATTAAAACATTTTTTTTGATACCATAAAAAATTACTTTACCTACCCGGACTTTGTATGAAACCAAAAATTGGATATCCTTATTTCTACAATTGTATGGAATCAGCTTTCGTTCACTCCTAATTTAACGTTACAATTATGCCTCGCACCTCGCATTTGAATGTGCACGAGCTAATCCCAGAACGCGACACTATGTTGGCGACTATAAGTTTAAAACCTGGCCACTATCCGGACGGATACGAAAATTCTTACGCCAAATACGAGTATACCACTCACATTGATTTTATTCTCAACGGCAATCTCACCATCAACTAATAAAATATTTATTTGCAACTGCAATTAGCAATTTCAACATTAAATAAAAATTCGTCGACTCAAAGTACTAGGAGCCCACAAACGCAAGGAGATCTACGACACATGGTACAATTACACGATATCAGTAATCAATGACACAATATGATGGTACAATTATTTCCCATTAAATAATTACAAGAGTCAAAAAACCGATTTGAGGTACCAGGAGCCCTCAAACGCAAGGAGATCTACGACACATGGTACAATTACACGAAATCACTAATCGCGGTAGTTCTCTCCGGGATTCCTGCCAAGGACATTGTCGGCGCAGCGATGTGAGCGATTCGCAACATTTTAATTGTCAAAATTGCATTCGGATCGCTTTGACGAAGCCGCCTGGGAAACGGACGTTCCCACTTCGAGACAATTATAAAATCTTTTTGAAAGTGAGGTTGGATTTGGATTTGTGCAATGTTTGCTGTGTCAATCTGAGGTTGAATTTTTTTATTAAGTTATTAGGTAAAGGTAGTTGACTTTCAATAATATAAGGTTTAAAAAAGACCACATCGATATTTTATCAGTTTGTCACTGTACACAGGTTTGCATAGATTCATTATTGACAAAAAACAATTTTAACGATACTTCACACAGGAAAATATGTCCACGGGTCCCAAAAAAAAGGTTTCGGTGTGTTTTTTTTAAGGAACCAACTAACTCACAGAATCAGTAAAATACCTTTTTCGAGGCGGAAACTGCTAACCCCCTTCCAATACCCACACAGCTCGAAATATTCTAAAAATCGTAGTACACAAATCAAACACGGTACGATACGAATCCTATGCACAAGTGGGTGAGCGGCGCTGCGACCGTGACCTCAGCGAGGGGCGGCCTGCTGTTGCTAGTACAAAGTATTGACTGCATGTATTGTGTTTTGTGTTGATAAATATACTTACATAAACTCACGCCTTTTTTCCAGAAGGAGCAGGCAGAGGTGCTACCAGGACACCCACATTTTACCTTGTATGTTCCGTCCCACGATGTTGTAGTGAGCGAATCTATCGCTATATGGGTCACAAATTCCTGACTCCGTGCTGATAATGAATAGAAACATCCAATATCATATTGCCCGACCCGGGATACGAACCCAGGACCTCGGCTTAATAACCGTACCGTAATATATCTACGCCACCGACGCAGTTAATTAAAAAAAAAAATATTGATAGACCTTTGAAGGATAACAAGGTATTTCCATGCTTGAATCACGTAAATCCACATCATATGAATCAGAAAAGGTAAAAATGTAAATATTTAACCAAATCTGCGATAAAATCCGTATAAAATAGTTTTATTTCAATGTGTAACATTCGCGTCAATCCAAGAAACCATAAAAAAATTGTGTTATGCTGTTTGTGTAAATAAAAAAGTAAAGTAATTATTTTAGATAAAGTTGACAAGAGCACAAACAATTAGCAGCAATAATTGTTAAAGTTTATACACTACATTAAATGCCATTAAAATGTAGTCGTCAAAATGACTACAACCAATTAACAATTTAAAAATATATGAATAAAATAATGCATGCTAATAATTGACGCATTCAGACGTTTTTATATTTCCGCTAATATCATTATGTTAAATATATTAATTTTATACAATACAAAAGATTTCCTTAACATTTTTATATACGATTTAAATAGTTTATTACACAATAAATAAAATAAGGCTGAATTTATCTACGTGTTAAAATATATTTGGATATTGTTCTTCGTCGAACAAACGAAGGTATACATCAGGTTTAGAAGCATCTAACAATAATCAAACCATTCCAGGAAATTGAGGATCATCACAAACGTTACAGTGCGGTTCGGTAACAACTAAGCTATTGGTCAAACATCAATTAATAAATAAAATGTAAGTCATAGTCACATTGTCCTATTGCAAGTTGGCGGACTTCACATTATGTAGAAAATTCTTATAAATATAAATAAATAAATAAACCCAACAGTCACATACCTAGTCCTGACCCCACACTAAGATCGCGGCTTGTGTCGTGGGTATCAGAAACTACGAGAGACTTTTCGGTCTCAAACACCCAGCCAGACCCGAAACAAATACCTGTGGATCACACAAATACTTGTTTCGGTACGGGGATCGAAGATATCTATAGATTAGTTATTAAATTATAATCAAAAACAAGATAATCACATCCTAAACATATGAAAACAAATTCAAAATCAATCCTAACAAAAAACACCATTATAATTAACTAGTAGGATGCACATCGAAATTATTGTACTTAATAAACAAATTCAGAGATATCGACATCCAACCGCATCCAAACATAAATAGTCGAGATAATGACATAAATGTCGAACGCGTGAGAATCGGCTCCACCTGTGGCGTTCGATTCCTTCCTAGAAGTATTTTTTACTCGGCCCTAATAGCCGCCCGGTCGACATCGTCGTTTTTTGTACGATCGTTTGCTACTGAAATATCGAATGGCTTTTATTCCCGGATTGGTATAAATTGGTCATTCAAAGACTAGTGGCGACGGAGAACGGTGATTCGAAATTCAAATTTTTGCGTTATCTGCACGTTGTTTCAATTATGTTTTTTAATTTCTTCGATATCGTTGTAAAAGGCGTTTGCACAAAATATTGCAGATTCAAAGCTGATTTTGTTCGCGTTTGGTTTACAAACTGTATAATAGCATATATTTTATAACTTTGGACAAATACATCACGCGCTTTATGGCAGCCCTTTCAATACTCAAAAAGAAAACGTGACCCATAAAAGAGTTTTTATTTCGAAATGATGCGAAACATAGGAACAAAGCGATAGGAAGCCGCGCAAGTTGATAATATAAAACAATACTAAACAATTACTTGGCAAGTTTACACGGCCGACCATTATGGCACCTACAAAAGCACAAGAGCTCAATATCAACCGTGACTGCGAGTGTACTGCAAAAAGGTTTTTATTCCGACGCGGCTATCGCACGCCGCACCGCTTTTTGTACGAATGCCGATCGCTCTACGTGACGTTCCCACAGGTTCGACTGTCGACTTACCCGTCGACTTATCGGAATAAGGCGGCCGAATCAAGGCGTTCTTTTCGCGAATTAGCGAATCACCTGTCTAATTACCCGGTGGTTTTTGAATTTGGAATCCGTTTTCGGGTTTCGAAATTTGAAATTTTGGAATGAGTTTTGGATTGAATTGATTTCTATTCATCTGTCTGGTTATTCGAAAATTGAATTTGAAATAATTTGATTCAGTACATGATATTTTTACATAGAGGAAATTACGTAGATATATAAACTAAAGTATTGAAGCCTTCCTACACTGTAAAATAATGCGTAACTTATACAGCTTATTAAATCGTCATCTAACCTTATTTTTTCCAAACAAGCCCTCGCCAAAAATCGCATTATACTCTCAAAATCCGCCAAAGCTCATAAAATCACTTAAAAACCAAAGTAGCATTAGCATGACAATCGTGTAGAAATGTGTGCATTGTACGATTGACAATGTGACAAATCGCGGGCGATCCTACAAAGTGCCCTTTCGCATGCAAATATCGCCGCATTCTTCGGTGATTTTTTCGCCCCGGTGTGAAACTTCCGCCCATTTTACCGCTCAACGCACATCCGGCGGGGGCGGATTCCGCCGTTCGGAAATCGGATGATACGTCTATTCGCGACCCTCGCGATTGATTCTCGAACGAATTTGAAGTTGATTTTTATTCTGTTTTTGAAAATTTGAATATGGAATGTTTAGAAGTGTAATGGGTTTGTTTAACGATGAGTTAGTCATAACGGGAACAATGCGACGATGAGAAAAGTGATTGTATGATAAAAATCGAATCTAAGTTTTGTGACATAGTAAATTCATAATTCTAATAAGCGTATTCTACTACGGGATACTGTCTGTATTCCCGTGGGGTTGGCGCAAGTAGGCCGTTATTACAAGTATGAAAATAAACTCATAGTAAATAAAGAAATTACATTCAGTTTATATTGGAAGTCAATCCAAGAATAACCGATGTCTGGCGCCGGCTGCGCTCGCTTACTGTCAGTCAGCAGGTTTGATTCCCGCCACCTGTTGTTGCCAAAGTCTTCTATTACTGAGCCATTAGCTCGATATTTAATACTCGTTTTAATGGTTTTTAAATTTATTGCTATCTTAAGTGTAAATCTTTTATTTACAGAATGTTTAGTTGTAAAGTACAAATAACACAAGCAATTTTGGAGGCGTGGTGCAGTGGTTAAAGAGATGAGAATAGGAAGGTAGTGGGTTGGATTCAAACTCGCGTATTTGAGAAGTACTATTACATAGATATCTGCGAATAAATATAGAGTTGTCCTACCCAGGAAAGAACCTGCTACTACTACCTAATACGTGTTAATCAATAAACTATACTCATTAAGGATCAAATTAAGAGATTAAAGCGAGTAAAGCCGCATACGAAACTCAGTCGTACGGAGCTAATTAACGCATTCGCAAACAAAAACATTTTAAACTGCAATTAGTAGTACCTTGACCATTATCACACATCACACTCAGAAATCAACTTTACCACCCTCACGACACAGCTCATAATCCTTTACACGCACGATAAGACAACGGGCGACATTAATGAGCCAAGCAAAACTCGACTTTGATACCGAAGAGGTAAGGTGTATAGTCAATTGCAGTGGGTGACGTAAGAAACTGGCGTCGTCCAAACAAAAGGGTATAACTGAACAATAAAATACTTTTGGTCAACCGCAACTCAATAAATACTTGGTATCGGTTTGAGGCAAGTTGGCCGGACGTCCGCCCTCCAACCCGCGCACCCCCACACCCTAGGGGTTGTTATTTATAGTTTTGGGATAATGTTGATTTAATATCAAATGTGTTACAATATGAATAGATGGCAGTTGATAATGTCCATCACAGAAACTAACAGAGCTATGTATAGTTGTATACCTTGAAGAATACACAGCGAATTTACTGTTTTTTTTTTTTGGCTTATACACTTTATCAAAAAAGGAGGGGTAAAGGAATTAAAAAGACAGGTAAAGGGTATTGGTATACGACAATCTAATGTTCATATCTTTGAGACCGTAGTCTACAGAAGTCCAATGTACCTAGCACCTTTGACAGCCTCCGTGGCGCAGTTGGTTAGACGCCGGCTGTGAAACGAGAGGCCGCGGGTTCGATCCCCGCACCAAGAGAAATGTTTGTGCGGCCCACAAATATTTCTTTCGGGTGTGGGTGTTTGTGAGACCGAAAAGTCTCTCGTAGTTGTGATACCTGCGACACAAGACTTAATTGATCTTAATGTGGGGTCAGGACTATGTATGTGACTATTGTGTATTTATTTGTATTTAGTATTGTACTAATACTCTCTAATCCAAACACATTTAGTCTTTTCATGCGTTTCAGTTAATAATAACTAGAATTTGATTCATGCCAATTGTCTCGGCAAGTGTAACAAAGCGCATCCTTGTAATTACTGTGAGTCATTCGGATTTTACAGTGGCAATAAGAGTTTTAAACGGAACAATGTGATACAGTCATATGTGTCAATATTTACTTGCGAGAGGTTTCTTAAATGTTTATTTTGACATATAGGGTAAAAAATATGCGGTATTTTGTCTTTAGTCAATAAAGGAAAGTAATCAAGGCCTTTTTTCTTATAAACTATTTTTTAATAATGTCCAGAATATTTTAAAAGGACTTGGTTTTTTATTATTTTTAAAGTTATCATGCTATTACAAGATTATCATAAAATCTACCTATGTTTTCCAATGTTCTAATCAATATAAGCTTTTGACTAACTTGACTCTAGATTTTAACACACATAAATCTATTTCAGAAAGAACAATAAAGCACCAAACAACTGAACCGAACAATAAATTGACAATTAAATTCTAAACATAAACGCAGTAAGCCACATGACCATAACGCAATCCACATCAACCAATACTTCGAACAAATAAGTTATTTTCCAAAATTTCGAAGTCGTTTTGTTAGCATGCAATATTCAAAGCAGGAGGGTGAGAGGTCCTTTAAATAATAGACGAGAGGGTCGAAAGGGCGAGAAAAGTCTGCCCGCAGCCTCCATCGGTTGGCGCGATCGACCAGTCTCTATTGAACTCTCAACTATTGTAATTGGTAAAGTTACTTCGGAGCGGCCATATGTGCAGTTTTGAGGTAATTTTTGATTGTGTATGATGCTGAGTATTAAATAATAAATAAAAAAATAAATACACCCAACAGTCACATACATAATCCTGACCCCACACTAAGATCGAGTCTTGTGTCGTGGGTATCAGGAACTACGAGAGACTTTTTCGGTCTCACAAACACCCAGACCCGAAACAAATACTTGTGGTTCACACAAACATTTGTCTCGTCTTTAAAATGTAGTTTTAAAAGGATATTAGTTAAGGTGATATTAAAAGGTGTAGTTTTAAGTGCATATCAACATGATAATCAATTAACTCTTTATACTTTACTGACTCATCGTTATTGTGGGTGTAATCATAATCAAAAACTGTAAGATACTTCTAAACAAGAAGAATTTTTAAGTTCAAAAAATACCAAAATTGAGAAAAGGAATGATTCAATCCATTTCCGATGTCTATTCTATCTCAAGAAAAAAATGCAACGTATTGATTAAGACACTGACTATTATACCCAAGCTCAGTTTTAATTAATCATGAATTATCACAACTAAAGCCTCTTGCTGCGTTTACAAGCCTCGCACCTTTGACCATTCATTTAATGGTCCTAATCGCCCATAATAAACTACAAAAGGCCAACCGGAGGTCAGGGATCATTGGTTATAAGTTAAAGATGTTGTAGTGGACCGGTCAAGAGGTGTTTTATTGGGATGATCCCGGATTAACATGGTATCCTGTCACGGGCCAACGCGTTAATTAGGGTGCGATAGTTGTCTAACCGAAGGATATTTTAACAGACAATGGATTAACTGTTTATTATCTTTGAGCTGTTGATCAGTTAGTCATTTTGACAATTGTATGTTTAATGGAGTTTCAATTGTTTGAAGGTGATTATTATTTAACTAAATATTAGGCACCAATAATTTTCTTGGTATCCATCTTACTGTTATAAATATGAATATATTTTTTTTAGTATGTCCTTTCAGGCAGCAACAAAGCAAAGAATTAATATCATATTTTTGGTAGAGATAGGTGCACAAGAAAGTGGTTTAATGTCAAAGTTATTGTTAGCTTCTGGGAAATGCTTAAGAATTTATTTTAAAACAAAACCAATTTGTGTTCATAACATATTTCCTCTAGTATTGCTATATACTTTACACTTACTTCTAACCTAGTAACATAATTCTAGCATCTATAGGATCAACCCAAACAACATTTTCAGTATGAAGATCAAGGTCATCTACTCTAAAAATTATTCTACCAATCCCAGAAGCTCCTAGTCCGCCAACCCGCACTAGGCCAGCGTGGACTATATTGCCTAACCCCTCTCAATCGTTCTCTCGTTTGTAGAGGAGGCTCGTGCCCTGCAGTGGGACGTATATGGTCTTATACAGTACAGTATACAAGAAGCTCATATGACCACAGCGTCTTTCCTTATACAGAAGGTACACGACATACCATTAGAATTTTAAACCACCTACAGAGCTGCCGTGTGTAATATAGTACGTAATTTATATTTAAGTGTGCGCCCTTCGCATTTTAATCTTCATTAGCGGTGTATCACACCTTAGTTTGTTCAGCAATTTGTATGAGGAGTTATTGTATCCTGTTTGTTATCTGAAGGTGGTTTTGTAGTTATATCTTTGAAAAATGTTGTATTGGTTAGTATGGAGTATCTTGTTCCTCGCAAAGTGCGATGTACCATTTGAAAATAATTTATATCTTTTTGTAACAAGAATATCATGCATAATGTAGGATTGTCTCTGATTACTCCACTGAATTAACTCACTGAAACATGATGAGGCTTAATTGTATGAAAAGGAGATTACAATAGTATAGAGTTTGCAAAGGAGTTTATCAAAACCCAGAAATAAATTCAGTTCTTTCTTGATTACCATTATTATTCTTAAGCTGTTTTTACGTTAACAAATATTAGTAAGTAACCAATCCATTACGCCCCAAAACATATAAATCTCCTAATCGGTCCTTGAGCTAGTTTCTATCCTATTATAGCTCTCAACAATTTCTTTACAACTGTCCCCTAAAGAAAACAGAATCCAAACAAAACTCCAATACAAACTAGGCCAGATTGAATAAAAAGCTAATCCCAAGACATCTATTGATCTCATTCATCGATCCCCGCACAAAAGGCTGAATACTGTGTAACGGACGAAACTGTCCTGCAAAGTAAATTCAAACCTTATGTTGTTACTCTAGAGTTGAATTTAGAAGATCTGTCATTTAACACGTGCAATCTGTTTACAAAAGGTTAGCGGATATCGCTTATTAATGTTATGACTGAAACCGTCTATTGCCAATAAAGATGATTGAGTTAGCTCTAGATAGTACTTGTTTGATAGTCGTTTGAGTTAGGTTTTACTGAAGATATTAAGGTTAGATTAGTCAATGAGGTTTATAATTCTATGACAGTCTTTACGACAGGCAAGACGTAAGCTAAGGAAAGACGAGGATGCGATTGTGCTGATGCTATGTTTGTATAATCTAAAGTATTTATTTCAGATCTATCTGTATATAGTTTTTGACATCTATAACGCAAGACACGTATGTTATTTCAAGGTTAAGACTTTGTATGTGACTATTGGGTGTATAATAAAACAATGTACATATTTCCAGCTCCTTCTATCATTTTACTATTCAATTCATTTATTTGCAGGTTAGACTGCCTCGGTGGCATAGTTGTACAACGATACGATCACAAAGTTAAGGTCTCGAGTTCGAATCCCGGGTCGGGCAAAGTTATATTGGATTTTTCCATTCTCCATTAGTCAGGAATTTGCATCCGATATAGCGATAGGCTCCCCCCCTTATCACATCGTGGGATGTAACATACAAGGCGTAATGTGGGCGTCCTCGTGGCGCCTCTGCCTACCCCTTCTGGTATAAAGGCGTGAGTTTATGTATGAATGTAGAAACAACTTATACCTTACCTGAGACTCACTAAGCTGTATTGCTCGGTGCGGAAAAATGCGTGCCGCTGTTGATGGCTCCGGTGTGAGGGCGGGATGGTCTGTTTATTATCTGTATTTATTAGTTAAGATACGTATTTACCGGTTACATGAGTAGATATTACAGCACAGTATTCCAAACATAAGGAACTTTAATAGTCTTTTATTTTAAGTTTTTTACTAGAAACAAGAAACTCAAGCAGATTATAATCATAGTAAGCAGTAATAGAATCACAACCTTTTATTTCTCAGCCAACGCGGTAAAGAGCTCGTCAAATTGTTTTAAATACTACCTACTCTCTTAATATTCTGCTTACCGTGAAATTAAATTTTATTTGACCCACAGTAATATTATAATCCAGTACACGTTTTATTCACAGAAATGTAAACATTTTGCACTATATCTTCACGTACTTTTTAAAGAAACCTTCAAGATATCTATCACATAAAAAATAACTTTTAAAATGAAGTCATTAAAGAATTCTAGCTATCCAACTACACCGCCCTTAAAACCTAATTCCCATTCGTCGAAACATCAAAACGACATTCGTCGAACTAATAAAAAATACTAGAACATTCAATTGTTTATGAAAAAAATCAAAATCCATTCCACATATGTATCATAACATCAAACAATGTACAAAAAAATCTTAATACCCGTGACGTAAACTAATAAAAACTCCCTCAAATAAACACGACGCCATCAATACGGTTAATTAAACGAAATATAAACTAAGATTCATAACAAAAATAAATTCATGCCGTATTACAGGATTGAGACGCCACGTGTATCCAAATGTTATTTCTGGTTAATATAAATAACTAACACAAATAAAAATGTTGAAATTATGAGTTTTATGAGTTACAACGTTCTACCTGTGAGGCGACGGAGTATTGAGCTTTATGACTATGTGACATTCAATATTAGTACTGAGAATATATTAATTCTAGTATTTATATTCTAGTACCCAAAATTCGTGGAAGTAAATGAAGAATTGAACCTAGTACCTAGAAGTTGAGAATATGTTGTTACTAAATCGTTGCTAGTATTTATACTTTGTAGTTTGTTTGATAATGTCCTTGAAACGCGCGATAAGATAAAAAAATCCGTTCAATGAAGACTGTATAATCTGTAATTCCTTAGCACGATAGAATATCACTATTGAAGAACATTGTCTAGCACCATGCTAAAATTTCGATTAAATCCCAAAGAGTATTCACGCAAAACCAGAAACTATTTACTTAAAACAAAACACATCGCGCCATCTGTGTTCTATAAACGAAAACTAACATATATGTCACGTAAATTGATTGGAAACATCTGTCATATCGTTCTACACTTCTAGATACATTCTGTACTAAAACAATTCGATTACACAAAGTACTCGGACAACAAGAATCGTTACGAGTTATTCTTAATAAAATTTATACAGCTGATAAGAAAGAATGCGCGGACATGCGGTGTTCATCTCGGCGCGACCTGCGCCGGTGACAAGGACACGCATACGTGAGAACCATCGGTTAGAGCGGGACGGAAACATCTCCGATAACACGTCAATACATTCTTGGCCGCGCGCACACGCTAGTAACGACCTTAATGCGATAGTGATAGAGTCGAATATCGCGTGCGTTTCTTAATGGAAAACCGATACCACATCAATATACTAGTCATCGGCCAACAAGTCAGAACGAGATTTGGCCTCAAAGGCATAAGGTTCATATTGCTATCGAAAAGGTCGGGTAAGAAGGCGTGCTCCGATATCTTTAAGATAGGGCGTTCGAAACCGATCGAACTCCGATATAGAGACGTTATTGGAAAAACACCTCTATAGAATGAGGGAGAGGTTAGCCTCACAAGGCGTTCCCTCCCGCAGACACGCCCAAGTCTTATATGGAAAAATGAGGAGTGACTTTTTTATATCCCTCGATCGTCTCGCAATAGCGAGATAAGAAATTGAAATTCTTTGATATTGTACTTATATATGTTTTTTATGGTTCTGATACTGTTTGCACGTTATCTCTGATAATCGAGTTAATTTCGTCTTTTATTTGCAGGTACGTTAGGATGCTGTGTCTGTTTGAGGTAAATTGATTTATCTACGCATTTATACTAAAGAATTTTATTGCGTTCAATTATCTGCGCGTCTTTTTGCCTCCGTTTCGACTTGGCGCTTTAAATACTGCGGCTATTAAAGGCCCTTTTTACTAACAGGTAGAAAAGTACAATCATTTGTAGACTAGTTGAATGGCAGGAATAATATTAAAGTACGATAAACATCAACGTGACCGCTTGTAATCTGACGGCCGACATATTGGCTGTCAATGTTGGTACATGAATAGCTCGCTTTAAACATTTAAATAGCGAATGCAAAAAATAATTTCACAATACGAACGCAAATCAAGCGCGTTCCGTTAATTCGTATTGAATTACTCCGGTGGTGTTCTAGAACAATTCCAAAATTAAAAAACAAAACAAACAATCGTAACTGCTATAGGTAAATCGAATAAGTCTCGATTCAATCCAGTTGGAGTCCAGAGCACAATTAAAAAATTAAAAAAACGATCGAAACAAATGAAGTGAAAGAGCTCGATTAACGATTTTGAAAGGAACGAACGTTCATTATGCGTACGGATTTTAAAACAATAAGGGCATTCAGCCATTGGCTCGTTTGAATGTGGAACGTGATGGACAGTTGTACGGAACCAGACAGAATTTACACGGTTATACAAGGCATAAGTCAGGTTAGAATTCTAAATTCAAAATTTCAAATTCGGAATTAAATGACCTTCGATTAGAACATACACATAGAAGCATTCATATCGAAAATTACGCGAAAGCGAGAAGTAGACAACACGAATATACAGCCAACAGTCTCCTGCAGTATAAGTTTTGGTCAATTGAAATAAACCATTGCCAAGTCCATGCCTTATATGGATACAAAGCATTTTAAAATTGCAAATTATCTTTAAATACACAAAATAATTCATACATTGATATGTTTAATAACAAAATAGTGTTTTTATAGGTTCTTTGACTGGAGATTACTTTGGAAAAGTGTAGCGTGACAGAAACAGTAAAGGCGTTAACACCTAACCATGGTAATATACTTGTATTAGGTACAGTCTTTTGTATATCTCTAGTTATATTTTAGTAGCAAACTGTGCTATATTAATATTATATTAAGCGATATATAGAAGTGCTGAAAATCCCTAGGTTATAAGTAGAGGGTGATTTTTTCCAATTGCTTTTCAGTTCAATCCTAACAGTGAGGTGCGTACTTGCAAATTTCAAGGTTATGAGCGTTTATACCGTCATCGATTCAAGTTCAGCGTCTTTATATGTAACTAGCGTATCAGCCCGGCTTCGCTCGGGTACATCAACAACATAATATCATAGTTTTCACAACAACATTCATAGTTTTATCATAGTTTTTTTAGTAAAGATCCCTATTTTTTTTAAATATTGTAGTTTATGTCACCCGGGGATAATGTAGCTTCCCAACAGTGAAATAATTTTTCAAATTGGTTCAGTAGTTTCAGAGCCTATTCATTGTAAACAAACAATCAATTAAGTATTTCTTCTTTGTAATATTAGTATAGATTACAAGCATAACTATGTCATCTGTCATTGGTTCATTGTTTGATATTATTAAATTGCACATACCAATAAATGCTTGTAGTCACTATACCATGCTAATACTTATAAAAAAAAAACACTTTTAAAAATTCTCAATGTGCCCCGGTTTTTTTGTCCGTTTATTTCTGTACCTGTGTCAAATATTCATTTGATTAAAACACTTGATTGACATGGATCGCGGGTAACGTGTATCGGAACGCTTTAAAAGGTCGGATTCGAACCCGCTTCCGCTGAATTAGGCTGATTTAATAATGATTTTTTTAACATTGGGTTATTGGTCTAGACAGATAACATTGAATGAGGGTGTGTGGTCCTAGATTGAGATCAGATACAACAATATCTAATTTAAAGGAGTTTTTGTATTAAAAAAAAAATACCAGGTCTATACAAAGAACACAATGTATATGTACTGTAGGTTTGTGTTGGTAAATATAAATCTAGATTACTTTGATCCAAACGGAAATGCAAACAAGTTGCATCAAAACACCTTAAACTTGTAAATAACGTATGCCCTTAAAGGTTTCTCACGGCTAATTAACTTTAACCTCACTGTACAATAATACGACCTCTAAAAATAACTTTACTTAACTTATAATTATTAAATAACTTGCTTAATCAATATCAAAGAACATAAATATCATGTATATATAAAATTACAATAAAAGGCTTTCAAATAAAAACTACACGGTAATTTGTTTGAATTGTTTCGTCTGGCAACACCGTTCCCTAAACGCGGCAACCCCGTCCGAGGGCCGGCCCGCAATTTGGCTCGTACAGTGATTGATACAGCCGATACATCACTAAAGGAGTTTTTCTATGAAAAATTGCTATAATCGACTTAAAAACTCATTAGGAACAAGACAAAGAACCGACCGACATTCGTCTAATTCGTGCTCCCCGATCGAAACGAATCTTTAACGTTACACGCCGCCATTTTTTGTTATTTTGTATCGAATGCATAACGTTTAATCACAGTTTTTTTTGGTAATTAGTATCGTTGGAGCGATACTTTTCGTATCATGATATTATATTAACGTCAAATGTAGGTATAATGCGGCCAAAAATATTTAGGTCACCCATGGCAATAACTCTAAATTATGATAACATTTAAAAACGTTTGTAAAGTCTAGCCTAAAGCTACAAAATATGCAAGGTACATTCATCCCACAGGATTAATTATAAAGCCGAACCCACGATCAAAAACAACCTTTGTACTAATGTATGGAGGCAGTGGCGGCGTAAGGTAGGTTGGCACCCTGGGCGGTTTCGTATTGAGCACCCCTACCTAAAATATGACACCAAATACTAAATACACGTAAGGTAGGTTGGCACCCTGGGCGGTTTCGTATTGAGCACCCCTACCTAAAATATGACACCAAATAGTAAATACTATACATGCTTACTCCGGCCTTTTCGTGCTCGTATAATGGCGAAAAAAAAAAAAAAAAAAAAAAAAAAAAAGGTCGTCCTTTGTAGGCGGTGGCGAGCAGGATCGTTTCGCCCACGATCGTGGTCCACGCTCTTCGTTTGTTGTCGCTTGTCGGGTTGTCGTTGTCACCCCTTAGTGCTTGGTACCCGGGGCGGACCGCCCCCATCGCCCCCCCGTTACGCCGCCACTGTATGGAGGGCCGGAGCGGCGCACATGTCTCGCGTCACCGACGTCACATTCATTAATGGTGACAGAACAGGAAATAGTCATAAAGAATGCGCCCCGCACAAAAATCATAAACAAGAATTAATAATAATTAAAAATAAAAAACGTTCGAAATTTGAATACGCCCGTGAGGGGACAACGAAAAAAGTTCGATCACAATGAGTTTTAATTCAAAAATAGAACGTTGGAAAAAAAGTGTTCGCCGTCACCATTGAAATTAAACGACAAGATAATTTTTGAATATGGATCGCGGTGTATTTGAATAAGTGTTACATTAATATTCTTTTGTGATAATTTCGAATTCGGAACGCCCACGGCGCGCCATTGTCTCGCGAGTTATTGGCTCATTACGCGACGTGTAGCTTTGTTTTCATTTGAATTTTTGATTTGGTATCGATCAAGATCAATTCAATATATCCATGAGTCTCACTCAACATTCCTATAACCATGCTATAATTTCTTAAATGTTCTATTTGGCACCCAATTGTTATCAATGCAAGTTGATGACAAGTACACGTAGTTGTTTTAAACACAATCGATCAATTCAATCTGCATACATTACACTGGCCACACACAAAAGGTACAACAAAAAAACACCTATGTATCAGAATGACAAAAATATCAAAAAACAAGATCTAATCGACACCAACTTCCGTATTACTCACAGTTTTGTATGGAATCGCGATGCTCACGCACAAAGGAGCGAAATGATATATTTGAACAATAAGAAAGCTTCGCCCACGTGCGGTGGGACAGATGTGCTCACAAATTACGTATGCTAATGTGTGTTGTAATCCTTCCGTCGGACCTCCTGCGTCACCTCTCGCGGTATAATCGATCGATTATGAATGCGGGCGATGAATCGACTTAGTTTCGACAATAGACTCGCTTTGTCTCGTCTCAGACTACGTTGACTGATGGCAGATTTAACAACAATTACTCTTGCTGAAGTGATGTGAAAATTATGTATAGCGATTGCTATCGCGGCTCGACTGTTTCCAAGTGAGCGGGACATGAGAGATCTGTATAATAAATATCTCACATACAATGTTTTATATGAAACAAGACGGTTCGTACTCATAACTACTGTTTGCTTTCCAATATTACTTGAGTACAAAGCCTTGTTTCACTTGTAGCAAATTGGTTACAAAAAAAATCGCAAAAATATTCATGTTACTAAGGAACGTTGTATATTGAAATTAATAGACATTGTATTAATATAGGTTATTTGGATAAAATGATCACCAGGCCTTCACTTCATTCATTTTAGCGTTCTGAAATTTATCTTCGTAATCATGTATGGCTGTATGTGCAAACTTCACATTTCAATAAAGTGCAGTCCGAATTCGGCGTCATTATTCGCATTCCAATTTCAAACTTCACACAAGTTCTATTTTTAAATTCGAAAGGACGTTCGAAATGAGAAATTAGTAGCTCAATATTTCGGCGTGTGTTAACCGTTGACCGAGCGATATGAAAGGGAACGTCAAAAGTGAACCAACGAATCCGCGCGACATTACCTCTAATCATGTTTTATGAGTTTTTACCGCGAAATAGACGCCCGCTCCTCCCCGGGCGGTTGACACGTATTGCCGTTAAAAGTTGAATTTGCGAAATATTACTTTTGTACGCCCAATACTGACATTTATTTGTTGTACTGGTATCGAACGCCTTCCCCTTTGTAATAACCTCATCCCTCGGGAAATAAAATTCTGGGACAAAATTGACAAAATTTCGAGGCCGAATATCAAAATCGTTAAAGCAAATCTGAATTAATGAGAAACAGACCAACTAATATTTATTTAAAAATAACGCACCTTTGTTTTTTTCGTACAGGAAATATTGAATGTTATACACACGCAACATACTAAGCAAATTCTGCGAAAAAAGTTGACAAAGAATTCAACTAAACAAACATTTGATCAAACATTGAATATTGGCCACAAGCGTCCAACTGGCAACTGCTAAGTGGTACATGCACGTACAAACGTCATTTGCATGTAGCGCTCTATTACGAGCCATTATCGTAAATTTCCGTTCAATATAATAACAGCGCGTTGTGTCCGCTAAACAAAATTTTATCAATAGAAACGTTGCGATATTTCGTTTGAAATTAGAATCAGTACCGTTTCCGCTTCCGTTCGATGTTTGAACTGACGAGTATGAATTAAGAACGCGTTCAGTTCCAATGATAACGACCAGTATTGAGAATGCATATGACGTTCTATATTTAAATTGTTGTTCTAAATATGAAAACTGTTTGATAATGTTATTACATAAGTGGGTGGTTTAAGTTAGATAATGTTATTGGAAACTAGTTTATAAACGTTATAGGAAATGTTTTAAACAATAAGATGTAATTATCAACATCCTGTTGCGCTTAGAAGTTGGCTGCTTGCTCTAGCGTTCTCTGCACAGGTGAAATATTCCTTTATGCCGATATTATATTTAATGTACATTTTGATGATGTTCATCAACTGCTGTCTAGTACACAGAATAAACAAATTCTCAAATTATTGCCGTTGACACAACCACGCGCATTACAGCTGCATAACCTTTAAAATTAATCCTCTATATAATATTGCTCATCCATTATACAAAACAATAACGTTTTAAAAACCACCTGAACCTGTATGAATTATTTTTCGTTTTCGGAAACAGATAGCGGGGGCGCAGGCAATAACCATTATAAGCTCGCCGAGGGCCGTTGGCGAAGTTTCCTTTTCAATAACGCGTCTAATATTCAAATTAGAGCCACTAACGCGAAGTACCGCGATACATCATCGAAGCTAATCAGATTTTTTCCTCCGTAGGAAACGCTCTCTCGAATGTTTTTGGCCATTATAGGGCTGGATAATTTAATGTCGTTTTTTAAGAATCGGATTTATATTACTGTGCGTTTCTTTTCATTATCGCTCAGGAAGGCTGTTTGTCAATTAAATTTCTGCGTGTATTGTATGTCTAAATTTCGTAGCAACTATGGTTTAGAATGTCAGAGATAATATATTGTGTACTATGTTTTAAAACAAAAACTACGCTTTAATTTTAGACATGGAACGCACTCAACTCCATAACATAAATTCTAAATTTGAATTCACGTTCAAAAAGACATTCCAAATTCAAATCCATCCAATAAGGTAACACAATAAATCATGGCGCATGCACACGGTTCAATCTCTCGCAGCTCATCTGATATTAACGAACAGCAATAAGAGCATCGGCAGGGCGAAGTCTCCCGCCTAATCCCACCGCGCGTTACTTGGCCAACTCTCAATACACAGCGCCATAAAAAGCGACATAAAAAATAATTTAAATTGCTCTTACACTGAGTCGCTATCGCTCAGGACATTTGCATACTAAAATAATGCAAAAATCTATGCGCGGAACGCACGGTGCGCGCGTTTCCCTTGCACTACGAGTTCCTTGTTTGGTATAAAATAAATTGATGCTGATGGTCGATGGAAGAAAAAAATTGAATGTAGGTTATAAGGTTGACAGGCTATTTAACAAGGTATGTGGTCGCTTGATAGCTGCTTGCTACAATTCGAATTGGAATCCTATAAAGAAGGCGTTTGTTCATCTGTGTCTTAGTGATTTTCCTCTTATTGATTAAGACGAATTAGTAAGGTATTGTCATAAATGAACGTCTACATTTTAGGAGATTCTGCGTTGGGTATATTAAAATAATTTGCAATCATGTACTATGATTTTCAATATTTTTATCTGACATCAGTAACCACGCAACTCATTGTATTTTTAATTCATAAATAATTTTATTGTATAATAAATACTAATAAGTTTTTTCATTGTGTTTTCGTACATTTAGCGCAAATGTCTACGTCATAAGCCTCTATCAGCAATCAGCATTTCTGTATATTTTATTAAACACATATAAACAGGATTTAAATACATCTATATACAAATTTAACTATAAAACATCATTGTAATAAAACTTTAATCTTTTTGTATTCTTGTCATTTTAATTTTAACTTTTAATTTAGGAAATTAGGCACATTTGCATTTAATTATAATAATTGGACGTCACTACCTTCTGGTGCAGTGAACAAAAATCTGTTTGAAGTTTGAACTGCCTATTTATTACCTACGTAAGCAGGTGGATTGGCGAGCCGCCCGATAACAAGCAGCTGACTCTCGTGGACTTAGCAGTGTACATTATAGAGCACACTCAAGTCAATGCATACAATATACACGGTTCTGCGTCTAGAATAAAAGTCACTGAAGCAGTACGCCAAAGACTTTGGTAATGCTTAAGCCTAAGTAAATACTCCTTTCTAAAGACGTATCCGTCATCTCAGTGCAGTACAACCGAGCAAACATCGGATAACAATGAAAACATTCCCCAACATTAAACGCGCGAGCAAAGAAATTTTTATATGTTATTTTTTTCTCTTGTTTTGAAATATGCACGCCGTTAGGTTATTTATTGCCCCCACAGAGGTTATATTTCGGGAAGTAATGAGGTTCGGTTGGAGGGCAATTTGAATGTGCGTAGATTGAGTCGTTGGGCCACCCCGAGGTTCCCCTAGGAGTCTCGATCACGCATGCAACGATTAAAGAGGTGTCGATAAATTGGCTGGAAGTTTAAAGAAAAATGGGAACGTGGTGATTTTTTCGTGAGAAAAGCTTGGGAATCGATCCTTGAAATGCGGCTATTGTGTTCTATGTTATAGTAAATGAACTCACGACTCAGCTGATAGTAAGCAATGTACGAATATCTGTAGCTTGGGTCATAGATTGCTAGCTTCTGAATGAAGAAAGGGAGAAAAAATAGTCAAGATAAGGTAGGGATTGTTGGAGCTCTCGTAATCTCACTCACCCAATGAAACATGACAGTTAAGCAGTCGCTTCATAATGGTTTTCCTTGAGCCTTCAGTATCACCCAAGTCAACTGGCCCTTCCTTAAGTAAATGCACTGGGTATCACTTTTAAAGTTCGGAAAACCCCTCGTACTTCTGATGCTCACGAGATAAGGCACGGTGAGGTTAGGACCTTTAAATTACTTTATCAATATTCCTATGCCGCACTAGGGCAGCGTGGTGGACTATATGGCCTAACCCCTCTCAATCGTACTCTCGATTGTAGAGGAGGCCCGTGCCCTGCAAGTGGGACGTATACAGTAGAGTATACAAGAAGCTCATATGACCATAGCGTCTATATAGGCTGATACAGTATTTCTATCTATCATAACCTCACTTCCTACATAATGAAAACATAAAAACCAACTTTAATGTACTAATTAATAATTTCTTCAAACAAAGCCACAGTACCCTTCGAACGTACCCTTCGTACGATAATTAATTACCAACATTAACGAACAACCGGGCGGCCAAACGTATCATATTAACATACGAATAAATATTAGTAATATAAAAAAATTAAAATATCTGTTGGTCAAATCGTTGTTCGGATAAAACTTAAAAGACTGGAATGGATAAATTAACCTACTTTAATACAGTAACGTCTCTCACCTGGCTAGCATCTATGTATGTCTATGGTTTTGATTTTTTTAGTTCCTGATCTTTCCAATAGATGGTGTTGTTACATATATTCGATGGCGTTACGGTTACTTTATTATGATTCAGTTGGGTTAGTCAACTTTATTCTTTACCATATTAAACGTTACTTCATTCATTACAGGCGGACTAATATTTCCTCGTATGGGGATCGAACCCACATCGAATGCCGCAGAAAGTTAATTTTTTAACCGCTGCGCTAATTTGTCTTCAGATTTTAAGCATCTATTCTAAACTCAGATATTTCCAAAAAGCACTCAAAACCACAGGTAAAAGTTAGTATGTATAAATTCAGCAACCGATACAGACGAGCGGTCACCCGACCGCTAGATCACGAATCTGATAATGAGCGGTAATAAAAACGCATTATTCACAATAATTTATAATTATTTTTAATTAAACAGCGTTAAGTGTACCGTGACGGGGTCAACGCACGGTTTTTGGCCGAATCATTAACATTTACGTTCGAATTTGGAAAAAAAAGATAGTCTATGGCCAGAAGAAATTTCGACCAATTAAAGTTTTATTAGTGGATGTACGATAGTCATCACAAGCGAATTACTATTCCAAAATAAAACATGGAATTATGTAATACCTAGAACTTTAGTATTGGGGATCCTAAACCAGTAACATTAGACAACCTGTTTTCAACCAATCAGCAACGAGCATCTGCATAAATAGAAATAAATTCTAATTACATACGTTTACTCATTAGCATAGTCCACTAGAACTTCTTTGTTTTATTTGAAAAAAGAACACTAAAAGAGCAATGACATTCCTATACACCTGTCAGTTTGAAAATTATTACCAAAAATAATATTATAAGTACCTACAGATATTAGGAAATATTCTTATTCCAAATTCCCCCAGAATCTCTAAAATCAGTTAGTAAAATATCTTAAATGTTGATTCAAGTTCTTTCTATATTTGTGGTCAATTTATGAAGTTAACCTTAATTCCCTGCATTCAAAGAATGAACAAAAATACGTTAACTCATTAGCATGCAACAGTACACCTTGAATCGTTCAAATAAAAAGAAACAATATATTAAATGGAAAGGAGTTATATTTTGAAAATGTACCATTAACGAAAATCATCGATTTTATCAAGACGGTAATTAAGCGCGTGGAACGTTCTCCAAGACATTGCGCTAACAGAAAAAAAAAACAATTCGAATACATTTTAAATTATTGTTTACGGCCAACAATTACTTCGGATGATTCTAAATTCAAATTGCACTAATCCAGATAGCGGGCGATCGTGAAGCTCATTCATTGGCCAAAACAATCACATTTTCTCATAAAAACTAGACTCACTAGAGCATCGACTTTTACCGAATTTCGGCGCTGCGTCTATAGAAATTAGATCGAATTTCACATACACTCAAAATGGTAATTAATTAAAAAATTAACTAAAACATTACCAAATTCCTACGGAGTCAACGAATCGTGCATCGGACGTGTGAGATAGTGCCTTGTTTTAACTGCTATTGTTTTTTTTTTATTATGACGTTCCGTTACACGAAATAATTTTTCACAATTACCTTTTTTTATTGATGAACATTAAACTGATAAAGTCGCGTTCCGTTACACGTACCATATTTTCTAATTAGGGGGATTGACCAAAAAAAATCGCGAATATATTAATAACATGTTTTACTCTTTTATGCGTAATTGAACGGAAGTTGTTAAAGAGTGCTTAAATTGTAATTATTTTCAATTTTCTACATCCTGCTGTGTGAATATCCAAACTAAAAATTTCTAACCGACATTTAAGTTTCTTCTTTGAATTGTTATTCGGATTCCTAAAGAATCGATTCAAATGCCAGTACTGAGCAAATACTACCAATACAAATAAACTTTTTTTATCAGCATCGGCATTCGTCGAGATGCCATTAAAAAATTAAATTGTGTCTATATCGACCATGTGAACGATCCAAATATGCAAATGCAAGGAATATTCAATCACGCGTAAAAATAATAAATCAGATTCGAACCCTGCACCGTGGGCTTTCTCACATACTCCAAGACATTAAAGCATTAATATGCAAATAATTAATTCGTGACATATATAGGTTAAACCAGTTTTCACCCTTTATTTTTTCCACCCCTTATCTTTGACCTTTTATCTTTCTTACCTTTAATCTTTGATTTATCCCCGATCGATATGAATATGTTAATTTCGGAAAATAATTACTGGCGGGTCGAAGTTCGAGTTTTTCTACTTAATATGTGAATAGTAATTAGGTATGTATTCTCACGGGGTTAATATTCGGGGTTTGGTATTATTGATTTGATATAAAACCAGAAAAACCTGTTTTTGTAACGTCCTATTAGGGAATATTTCCTCCCAAATTTAATTAGGAATTTAAATTTATAAATCACCTTTTCGGGATATCAATCATTTGAGTCTTTATTAATTCAAGAAATAAAAACAAAAATACTGCAAAATTTTAATTCTTATCATCAAATACGCAGCACTACCAAAACTATAAACAAAATATTATTATATACTATTATAAATTCTAAAACCGTATAAACGCATCTCAAAAATATTTCTGCAGTCGCAAAACGTATAATATTCTCAACCTATAAATCGCAAAAACACAAAACTACAATAAGATGACGTAAAAAAAATCCTTTAACAACTATAAAAAAATATGTGTCAGTAAATCACAATCAAATGAATTCAAAATATGACGTATTGATCGAACCAACTGAGGAATTAATGCGCTCCACAAAGAACTTAACCCTAAAGAAATCTTACGAAGGGTTATTGAAAGGCGCATCGCATTTAACCCGTTGTGAAGATTGATACGATTTCGATACTAAATATCGTGGTACAATAGGCCTGGAATCATTAGCATATGCAAGACATATGCAAATTCGAAGGAAGTATGGGAATGGGTTATCTCGCGATGCGCGTTACAGTTAGTCGCTCGCGCGCATTCGTAGTGATAGCGTCAACAATTTTGACTAGCGACGTCGGACGTTGATTCGAAATTAAAATTAGGAATCGGAATAAGTTTTACAAGTTCTTTTTTTAAATATTTATGTACTATGTAATCTTGTTTATGTTTTTTTTTCGACTGTGTTATTATGGACTTGTTGTAACAATTTGTGTGTTTTCGGAAAATTAACTTTGTGTTATGAATGAATATTGTGACAGATTCAACATATTTTATGTTGACATTATGAAAATTAGAAGTTTTTATCATGAGGTGAGTTTTTATTCCTACTTTATCCTTAACACAAATCATAATTTTTTTTTATTTACCTAACAACGTTTCTTTAATATTTTCCTTATATAAGTGCAAATTCAAGACATCCAAAAATTTTCAAAAACATTAATTTCTTAAAATCTTTTTTCCCACAAATCAGCAAACAAAACAAAAAGAGGCAAAAACCCCACGATATATCACATCTCCGTTAATTAAAAGAGGTAAATTAGCAAAGACTTTTCTTTTAGCTGTAAAGTTACAGTTTACAGCTACAACTAGTGTGGATTCTTTCAATTCTAGTTACCAGTAATTACGAAAACGCATTGGGTAAATATTGTCGGGATTTTGCTTTTTATTGCTCTTTTGGTGGTTTTGAAAATGCAAGATTTTTAGAAACTCTTTTTTATATTGGTACGAAAATGCACCATGCAACCAACTATAAAGATCTTTAGTAATCATAATAATTGAAACAACCCTATCGATTATCTATAAAATGATAGCACCTCGGCCGAACCGATCAATGGGTACTGCAGTCTTAAGAACCTACAAGACTCTACCATTATTAAAGAAGTATCACAAAAACACGAACATAATATAACGAGAAATTAAATATTTTTGGAGTTATATTAAGAGCACTTATAAAAGCATTTTATAATTAGGTATAGATTGAAATATCAGCTACGAATAATGAATCCAACATCCGGAGACGAGATAAAACTCCAGCACTCAAATTAAATTTGAGTATTGATACTGCTTTACCTAAATTAGTATACAGGGTATATCAAGACTGCGACCGAAAACAAAGCCAGGTGGTAGCATTAGTGACTTCAGACACAATGCAAATAAAAATTTCGCAAAAAAATCGATAACTTTTTTTGTAATTTTTTACTTATCGTCCTATTTGGCCGATAAATACATATTTTTCCTAAAATAATGATATACACCTTTTTATTCTTTAAGACGCAATGGAGCGTAAGGGTTTAAATTTAAATTTTCGCAAAAACTAGGTATTTACCACCCAAACAAGAAGAATTTTAAAAAATTCTAGAAAATTATCTGTCGCCGTTTTAGTGAAATTTTTATTTGCATCGTGTCTGTAACCACTAAAACTACCACCTGGCTTCGTTTTCGGTCGTAGTCTTGATATACCCGGTATAATTATATACAGGTTGAGTTTTTCAAGTGGGCGTGGATGGCCAAATCCGAAATTATGAGGAATAGCGAAAAATACTGAAAGGAGTTACGAGCCCGATTTTGATGAAAACTAAAACTGTATACTTGGATTTTGATAAATCAATATTCCTAGCGAGGAATCGAACCCGATGATTTTGAAAAAAAATTACCCGTATATAAAATTATTACCACATTTTTTTCCGCTTACTTTTCTGCGAACGGTACACGCATTAAAATTGATCAACACATAACGACGTTATCCACATAATACGGACCCTCCTCAGCGGTCACTTCGACAGCGGAGGCCAACCTTTAACCCCCTTCCCCCCGTCCTCCCCTCGCCTAATTTTCAACCCACTTTTTACATCAATGTTTTTCTATACCCCATGTAAGTACGGATAAGTGAAAGGGGAGGGTGGGGTATCAAAACATCTACCGTATCAGCTGGACCCAAGTTTTAGTGAAAGGGATTAGCTAATATAAGGAAGGGCGTAACGGGACGTTTTTATATCGGGCCCAAATTAGGAAGTTTGGTTGCGGATTTTCGTGAGTGATATGTGCTTTAAAATTTATAAATAATAGACTTAGAACGCACTCAAAATGAAGGAAGAGTATAGAAATTACTGACGGACGGACGAGAGGACATAGAAAATTGTATCTTGATTCAATTACATAATTGGGAATACCACAATTACGTTCTAATAAGATACTATGAATACAAAGCTACTGCTTTAAAATCCTTGCATTCAGGTCTTGAATTTCATTTCCATAGAAACTCAATCGATTTGTGAACAAGAAATATTTGCACAAAACACGTAATCAAATCCATCATTTTTAATTTATTACCCGCTGTAAGTACTGTACATTATCATTTTCAAGACAACGTAGAACCAATTAAAAAAATAAACCTATATCGCAACCAAAAACATCACAAAAGAAAACATCCACATTACCCGTATCATCAACCCGTCCTAAACAAAAACAAAAATTACCCTCAAAATCATCCCCATAATGCTTATTTAAAATTTTTCCATACGTATTAATTCCTTAATATTGACGCGGTCGGGAAGGGTGGGAAGGGGAGATAGGGGGTGAGGGGGCGAGATAACGGGAGACATAAAACGTAGGAGATCGCTAATTCATCATAAGTTAAAGGGTTTTTATGTACAGGACGCTCGTCGCTTTGTACAGTGCGCAAAAAAGTCACTGAGGACTATTAATTAGATTTTATGAATCGGGAATGAAGATAGTAACAGCGATGGTACAGCTTAGATAATACCTTCGTTAAATATAATTGTAAATTAAATTGTAATTAAAAATTGCTTTAGTTGACATTATTTACAAATTACAACTTTAACTATTACATTTACAAACTACTAACAGATAATACTATCAAATACTTTATAAAATAATAAACTAATGGTTTCTTGGTGTAACTGTTGATTTTCTTCAATTTCTCAAGACTGGTTACTTAATTAATAAATCGGTTTTCTTTCTTTAATTTCTTTTGTGACAAAATCGTATCAATTTTTAAACATAGAAAAAGCATATTTAAATAATTTTAGTATTGATCCATGAACAGTCATACATAAACTAATCTTATTCCCTCACACCAAAACACATTTTCTAAACATCCGACTTCAAAACTGTCTCGCTCATAATGAAATAGGCAACAATAACTCGATCAATACATTGTAATTGCATTATTATTTTGTTTCGACCCGGGAAGGGTAACGCAGATGCGATTAGACGCCAACTTTTAACTAAACACGATTAATTGTGATTCGGAGTTACGGCAATGGATGCGTGGACGGTTAAGACAATTACTGAGTTGAATTTTGTTTTGCAAATCGATTTATTCAAAGTAAAGATGGTATAGAAGGCTACAAGGGTAATTAAAAAGATTTTGATGTAGCTGAAACAATTTGGCATATGAGTAATGATAAAGAGACTACAGATATCCAATGAGATTACGGTGTGAATTAAAACATTAGTAAGGAAGGAAAAGACTATCAAGATACCAAGACATAATGAGAAAATTTCATATCGTTTAATATGGAAGCTATATTAAAAACAATTACAGCAACTTTATCTTACTTTAATTATGTAAGAAAAGACAGAAAAGTAACTTTACTAAAGCTGAAGATATAAATATGCTGTACATGACCAGCGACAGACAAGTCTACAGACAAATTACGACTCACTCTATAGAATATAGTACAACTGCTTCATAAATCTAATAAGAAAATAAGACGCGAATGTCAAGACAGTTGGACATTAAGCAATTCCTAGTACTTTACTAAGTAACAGTAAATGAAGTCTAGACACAACATCTCAATTATCAATAGATTAATTGGCAAGGAATTAAAAGCAAGATAATTTTCATCCGCTCCCGGCAGCCGGCACACATCCCTTAAAGTTAAATCAATTAGGGGCTGTTTTAAAATCGTCCTAGAGGACGCCGAGGGTACAGGGGGTAGAAAAACTTCTAACGAATGTCCTCCGAACCCTTTTTAATCAATTAATTACACAATTCGCGCACATTGTTCGTGGTACGTGTGTCTTTATCAACGAATGGACTGATCAAATTTCGGCAACTTGGATCTTGGGTTTCGTTCGAATTGCTTAATACGTCTTCTTTCATGCTTAGTCATGCTTATGGAGTCCATTATGGATCGATTTGAGTCACCCTAATTTTAGATTTTAGTCTATCTTGTTGAATCTAAAATTTCTGATTGAAGAATTTGCTTACTCAGTTAACTTAATCAACTACTATTTAAGTAACCTAAGGTAATCATGCTGTTTAAATTAGTTTCTACCTATGCACGTTGTCGATAAAGTTACAGGTTCTGTCACTTGATCTTTATTTTTACCGCGACATTTACAATGAACATACCAAATCCACCATTTCATAACCGTCTGGCCCAAACAAAAAGCTGTCCGTTTCGAAGAAAGCCGTAAACTCGATTACGTTTATCGAAATGCGCAAAATCAAAAGTCCCTTCCCCCCCTCATCTGTACCGAAGAAATAATTAAAAGGCTTCTTCGAACTTCATTGCCATGCTTATTTGCAACTCTTGATTTTGACGGCGAAACTTCAGCCGTGTCTGTCGCGCCGTGTTTAACTTCCAACTTGTTAATTCACTTTAATTTATAATTAAAGACTTATCGGTGATTATCCTGCATTTATAGACGTAGATGTATTTATAAATATTAAGAGGTTGAAGTAGGTCGGTAGGAACTGAAAGTTATGATTAAACTGAATCGTTTAGTTTCAAAGCCAATGTGTGAATTCCAAATTGTTCGTAAGATTCGATGATAAACCATGAGGTATCAAGATAGAAGTATCTGAAAGCTCTTCATAAGAATTTCGAGGGTATGTGGAACATAAGATCTCAATGTTCTCCTTCAAAGTGTGCACGTCATTTTTTAGTCTTTTAATTTAGATTCCTATTATTCACTTATTACAATATCAAAAACCTTTGTGACCTTTCCGAAACTATCCTATTTAATTCTACCTTCCAGCCTTATTTGAAGTCACCCTTTTTTTTTGTAACATCAAAAGATCATCGTGTGTCAAATCTTCCACACATAATATTTCCACCTACAAGACAGGAAAGGACAGGAACAAAGGGGTAGGCAGAGCTCAAGCCACACGTCTCAATCACCTTTCACCCGTGTTAAATTAATTACCACCCTTGCAAAAACTTGACAATATTAAACCCGCGCGTGTTCGGCTAACATCGGCAATTTCCGCCTAATGCCTCAGCCCGATGGAGCCTTTTATTGGCACGTTATTAGCTCAGCTTTTATCTTCGCGGAGACGCTTTAAACGCCACAGATCATTTTCATTAAAATCTGTGACAATTGTGCCTAAATTTACTGAGGTTCTGGGAGGAATTTGAATGGTGAGTCTTATTGGAGTGTTAGAATTCTAGGAATACAGAGTATTAGTCAGTTTTCTGGTATCACACTCACGCAAATCTGAGAAATGATAAGATTAGTCTGGTTGTAAATTATTTTCAGAGACTACTTGTTATTTGAAAAGATCCTGTCATATTTGTAAGAATTTTCCTGATAAAAATTCTTGTTATAATCTCTTTTCAAAATTAATCTTAATTAACCTTAGACGTAATATTCCAATACTATTCACAAATACAAAAATATTAGAACCTAATTTTCGTCACTTATGACAAAACTAGGCCAACCAAAAAAACCAAAACCATTCTCTGCCGACTGTTAAAAACCTAAACATCACATTATACCTACGTGCCCTTTTATTATTAAATGAAGTGTACCTAATCTATGTAGGCAGGGGAGGTGTTATTGGCAACTACCGATGCTTTTATCACGAGAAGCGTGAAGCGCAAACCGACATCCAACATATATTAATATGCCTTTGAGGGCTATATTGAACATTTTACGCGCTTCCCTTGAAGGGATGCGCGCTTTATTAGCACTAAGTTGTTCGCCTAATTGTCTGCTCGATATTTTATATTTTTAACAGTATGGCAGTCTGTTTACGTTGTAACGATGTCTTTCTAAGTGTTTCTTTTTTATAGAAGTTGAGTAATAAATTTGTAATATTGATTTTTGCCTTTTTAAACACGCTTATTAATTCCATTTGGTTTTGATAAAACGTTAAAAAATCATGTTACGCGTACCCTACATGTGCGTATGATTAGAGTACGCAGAAATAAAACTTTATTGTCTATACAACTTTATTTTTGCCCTAAAATATAACCGTTCTACATAACAAAACATACACATAACACTTCATTCCACTTAAATCATTATCGCAGTAAAACATATTCCGCGAACTATCACATCAAATCCACACAACTGACACATGTAGCAGTTTTACAAAACGAAATGTCATTTAATTTTAAATTCCGAATCAAAGATGGCACCGGTCCAAGATGGCGGACGACGCGCGCGCATCAAAATCAATGGCCCGATCGCCCATTCACCTCGTGTCAGCGATCAATCAGACCTGCGTCATTAGCCGTGTCTTTGCTGAACTGGATATAGATATGCCAAAATGGACCAACCTGCGAGTATTGACTACTTGACTACCAAAATAGTTAGTATATACATCTTAGTACCTACCGCTAAAGAAAAATTATCTACTAGTCAATCCACACATGGAAAATACAAATAAAAAAATCTTTTTTTTTTTTTGTAAAATGCAGATGGTCCAATTTGGCATAACTGTATCCAGCTATAGACATTTAACCCCTTCACTTGCGATCGATGTATTTTGTTCCTTTTTAGTAGATAATTTGAATTTGGAACACGTATTTCGTTTTAAATAATATTTTAAACTATAAACGCAATTTTCCCGAATTCACTTTTGGTCCATTTTGGCATAACCAGGTCCAAGTATAGACATCTGACCCCCTTCGTATGCCAATCGATGTGTCTTAATGCTGTTTTTTTGTAGCAATTTGGATTACGGAAGATGTGAAAGGTTAATGATCATTATCGAGGAAATCTGTAGCAGCCATCGATCTTCTATTTGCGGTGTTTGGCTTGTTGGTTGTGTTGAGTGGCTACCGTCGGCCGTGCTTGTTTTGTGACTGAAGCTCTGTAACAGTGCAGGATAAATGGAAATGCGTAGGTTGACTAATTTGTAGATCGACGTGCGATCGACTAAGCTGTCCCAATATGATATTGGTTGCCTAAATCTTTTCTAATTATAATGTTATCGAATTTTGTCTTTTAAGTTTTCTTAAGTTTTTATAATGAGTAGAAACATACTACTTATGCATTTCTTCTAAAATAAGAACTTTTTAACATTTAACTGACGCGACTTTTCAGACATCTTGCAAAACTTTGCCTTATAATTTTGCAACTGTCCGACAATTCTTTCAGGAGTAAGTGTGCGACATTACCATCACTGGTAAGTACATTCGAGTACTTTAATAAAATTTCTCATTCTCAATACTTCGGAAATTTCCCTGGTCACGGGCCACGCCACAACCTTCCGTCACTCCAGTGATTAAGGCCCCAAGCTCGCGTTTAGACAACATTTAACATGACTCATTATGATGTTTATCTATTTCGCATGCATTGTTAAAGTACAGTTACAGCAAGATAATATTAGAATGGTTTTAGAACGGCCAAAGCATTGTTTTTAACTATTGGTTTAAGTCTGTCGCTTCTGTAATTTATTGCTTAATTTAAATTTTATTTAACGTCCGGGTGTAACTGTTTGGATTATTATTCGAATTTAATTATATATGTAGATTTTAGTAAATCAAATGTATCTTGAGGTAATAAGTCTACAGCGGTTTTATTCATAATTTTCCTCGATCCAGAACAAAGTTCATTGGGGACGAAAGATTCTGGATAGGAAGCCACGGACAGGCAAGTGAAGTATCGGGTGTTCGCCTATAAGATGGAAGGACGACCTGGTTAAGGTCGCTGGAAGTCGCTGGATGCTTCGCTTCCAACAGCTCGATGTGAAGATCCTTGGGGAAAGCCTATGTTCAGCAGTAGTCTTCCTGTGGCTGAATAGGTAGATAGAAAAATAAAATTACCATGATTGACATCGAAAAATAACACTTAATTCAGTGGTCCCAAGATGGCTTATCGTATAACTACCTAAATACCATTTGTACACGTCACATATACATGTTCCGCCAAAATCATTGTAAAACGAACAATCCAAAACAAATAACACAGCCAATAAACAATCGCAGCCACGCTTTGGCAAACTTTTGTAACGAGGAACGAACGAGTGTGGCTGGCAACTTCGACGATCACCTGCGTAGGGGGACTGTTGTGGATACCGGGACGGGATAGAACCTAGGTAGGAGGGGCTGGATTGAGTTCTTAGGTAAGGAAATTTTGTATGTGTAAATAATAGACTGCCAATAACATAAAAGTAATTGGATGAGAGAATAATGTTTAAGGACAATTCTAATAAGCATAGCAGAAAATTGTTTTACTAAGTATTAATATATTTATTTTCGTTTTTACGTAACACAGAAATCGATTATTCATATTTTGTACTAGGGTAAAATAAACACACAGGAATATTATACTAATATTACAACACAATAACACCTCATTCCATTTCTAAATTCCATTAAAATTCGAAATTTAAAATATAAAACATCACACAAAATTGCAGACTGAAAGAAAATCCTACAATACCTATTTAACATACCCAGCCTACTCGAAGTTCAAAGACAAAGCACATAAGAGCGGACAGTACCTACTCGTACCGCATGCAAATCGCCTCAAATGCACATTTACATCGCAATTGTTATTTACTTTATAGTAAATTGGTCATTTTATTTTGATTTTTTGCGTGGCTCGTTAGGTTGGGAACGAGACTCATTTTATTGCACCTATTTGCATTTTATCTATACTTCTCGAACGTGGAAGATACAATTGTCTGCTTTGATAAGGTTATATACCGGGTGTGGTTGATTTTAAGAATTACTGCTTTGTTTTTAGCGTTTTATATGCGGATGTGAAATGTAAATGTTTTTAGATCTTAATAAATTGCAGGTTGCCCATTGTGTATTACTAATTTACCTTAAAATAAAATCAACAAATTTCACAAAACTAGAACTATAAAAATATATTTTACATAAGACATTATCTTTAAAACAATTGACTACAATTAAACAATTATTTGTGTTATTTATAATAACATCTGCATCTAATTTTCCTTAATACCTACTCCAAAGACACTCTCAATTCACAAATCATCTAAGAGACATATAATCTATAGGCATATTTTTATTGTCCTTACTCCCTTCATAATCTATGAAAACAGGTGCTACTTGGGTTCTACCAAGGCCGCGTGCGACGCTAACTCAATATCAGAACGAATGCAATACGACAAGAAGTTAGTTTAGTTCGGATTCAGAGGGCAGTGTAATGAAACCTTGCTTTGGAGCTTAAAACTTCGTGAAAAGGGTATATGCAGCCTGTTGATAGCTATGTTTGAGATGGACCTCGCGATGAACGGCCTGATAAATATTTTTTTGGTGTGACTAATTTTACGATGTATCGAATACGAAAATATCCAATAAATCTTTTTGAGGATAAATAAATTGAGTGGGTAATTGTAATGTAATGAAATATTAGACAGCCTAGAATGCATCAATAATTTAAAACTACTTCAATATTTAAGGAACACTTTTTCAGTTTCTAGTATCGAATGCGGAAGAATATTTCATTTATAACAATAAAAGTTACTCTAATACACAATTAAATTATTCCAAAGCATACTCTTTGATGCGTACATAAGAACAAAACTCAAGTACCAAAACACGAAAACATAATTCCGAACATTAACCCTCCAACAACCACCGCTCGGTACAAACAGCCCATTGTAACAATTCCAAACAAAATCGAACATCCTAAAATTAACGAAAACACACGAAATTCAAATGTGGAACGGCGGAATCACCAATCGGATTATCGTCCTACACGTAAGAGACGAGAACTCTTACCCCTTTTGCGACGTAGGGGAGGCGGCGCAGGGGGTGGATTCATTAGTAAATTAGAAAGCGGATGAGTCCAAAGTTAGGAAAATTCAATATCTAATAATGATCAAGATACCTGTCTATTGGCGAGCTGTAATTTGCCGCGCGGAGCACTCGTCAAATCTACTTTGGTCCAAATTGAATTATATAGTTTGCCGATTGGATTCCGTTTGCGTTCCGTTTTGTTTGCCACTTTGAGGTTCTCGGTGGGTTTATATGGCTTTCGATGACCCTTTCCGCTGTCACGTATCGATGGATGTTAAAAGATTGGTTGGGGTTTGTGTAACTGAAAAGGTGACGTTGGTTTAAAGTTATTTCTATAAATAGTTTGATGGTATTATACGATTTAGCCAAAAAGTTGATTCCACTTGGGATAATTATATTAAAGAAATTGGTCTACAGTATTTTTGCGTAAATATCCCCACAAACTCTTAATACGAAATGAAAAAGCTTTCAATAATTAATTCGTACAACGTCTCAATCGCTCCAAACTCTCGTTTACCTTTGAAAATGAACGCGTAATCAAATTACTGTGTGATATTAGAAAAAAAAATCGTATCGCCGTCGATACACACTCAAGGTGGGGGCACTTAATCTCTCAGTGTCAGTTTTAATTTGCTCCTCGCCTCCTATTACCTTCCAAGAGTTTTATTTTTGATGTTTATTTAGCCGACGACGCGGAGGAAACGCGTTTCGACAGGCTACGTACGAAAAAATTAAGTTTTGCTGATGAAATTTGAAAAATACCGTCGGCTCCGATACTCGAGTGCTTTGCTTGCGAAGTCTTTGAAGTAATTTTAAAAAGGTGGTGTGTTGTGCTATTAATAGACGTATCTTTTACCTAATGCATATTTGGAAATATCAAGCGTTATACTTACACTATTATGATTATACCTATATTATAAAACCCCTGAATGATAATCAAACAAAACTTTTCAAATAAACCCCTTGCTTTTACCAAAACGTTCGATATTCAAACAAATTCCTTTTTTGAAATAAAAAGCGACCGTTTAATAATATAAAATTAGACAAACACGTGAATGGGTAAATATTAACAGACAATGGTCGGTGGGACCGCGCGTAAGACGGGAGGGTTGGGCGCAGACAACAGATATCAATATAAATAAAGTTAACCAAAAATTTGTAGACATCACAACGCACAGAAAGACCTTTCAATTATAAAAACAGAGATATTCATGTAATCGAAAGGCGAAGGTGTGTAACTGGTAGTTTATAATTTATATCTACCCTAACGAGATCATGACTTCAGAGTTCATATCATGTGATCGGATTATGATTTATGGCTATTTGATTCACGTGAAATGCCTACTGAAAAATCTTCGAACAAATTGGTTTTATCATAAACTAAGCTTATAAGGAGCATGTGCAATTTTATAGATATAGTCGTGCCAACTACCCTACCTAGTAAATCTTAAGACATTTTGTTTACTGGGTAAACCATTATACGTACTTCGTTAAAACATAAAGTACTCCAAAAATTGTTAGTTGTTCGCATCTAATCGTTGCTACTCCCCCACGTTGTTCAGTAGACCGATATACAATCCCGTAAGCCGAAAACCGATTTTCTGTTAATGCCTTTAATTTTGTCTCCGTTTTAAAAGAGTATTAATAATGTCCCAACAGGCTTAGATATGCCTTTGTTTATTATTTCATCATTAACGCTGTTGCAGGGGAATCGCGGTACATCCCATTAATAGATAAATCTATCAATATCAAATATTTAGTACATTGATTTATCTCAAACTAAAACTAATACAGATTAAGTAGCCCCTAAACTAATATGAATTATTTCATTAAATTAAATTCCTGTCAATCCTCCTTCGTGTAACCAATTTATATGAATCAATAACTTTAAATCTCAAGGCAAAAACGCCTACAACATTGCACAATTAATTCACATAAATACAGCAAACAATTAGTCCGTGGTATTGACAGCGGCTAAGCTGCCCGCCGGTACCAAAACAAAAAACGCCCAAAGCCCCACGTGCCCAAGGAGACCCTTTATCATATTTATTTTATTTCAATTCACGAATTTAATCCTTTTCCATTAATTAGAGACCGCTGGTGTGGCGGGGTCAGAGGGACCCCTTGCGAGTGCGAGTTAATTTTTCTTCCAAGCGTCGGGCGCAGGGTAGAGGCACACACCCGTGGTTTTCATTATGTATTCGAATTTCGAATGTGTTGATGGAGATGGATTTTGAATTTGGAACGTGTCTTAGTTTTTGAAATTGGAATAATTTGATGAATGGTTCGGTGTTTCAAATTTTGAATTTGGAACATTGTGGTAAAAATAGCTCGTAAATTTTTCAAGTTTGGAACAATTTCATAATGACTTGTTTTATCTTCATTACCTCTAGCCACAATATTATCGCCCATTGAAATATTCTCCCAAGGAAACCTTCACAAAACCAAACAAAATCGTACAAAACATACGAAACCATGACTAATTCCCACAACAGTTATGTACAATAACCGTAACACCCAAAATGTGACTAGTATCAGATGATCCACGCGCACATACAGCGTTGTTTCAACCACAGGTCTATGTTAAATGGACATGTATAATTAGAATTAAGTTTACGTCCAATTATTATGATACGATGTATGAGATAAAGAAGTGAATAAAGATCGTCCGGTGCCTAAAATTAAAAATGTATTTTGATAATTAAGCGGAAACGCGCTTTGTAAGCAAAGGGGACGTGACGTCAAAGCGGCTTTTACTTCAAGATTTATAGACTCAATGGATAGGCTTTAACAGTACATTAATTGGAGAAGTATGTACACGTATATACATATAAAAAGATAATACATTTTCTCTTGGAAGTTCTATAAAGGACAAGAAACTTTAGGTGTCATAAAAACCAGATCTAAAACAAATACTTGGTGATCATATAGACACTTGGTTCAGTGCAGGGTTCGAACCCAACAGGTCTTGTTCATAGCCGGTGTGTTAAAGCCACGGCAGTTGATTGAAATAACCACGAAAAATTCGACTGCCCATTCATTTGGATATTTCCCATGATTATTCAAAATGACATATCAAAAGTATAATTTAAGTGGAACGGCCAAAAGCAATTGTTACAATATTTACGAACAATTAGAAAGTAGAAAGTCGAAACTCATTAAAACATTTTAAAGAAAATAATCATTTTAATACAAACATTTGAATTGTGTGAAAAATAATTGTTAATGAGAAGTATTTTGAGCATTGCGATCATTTCACATGATTATATGAATGGTCGAGTGATTTGATCAACGGAGTCCACTGGCGGGTGAAGTTTCTCAGAGAATTTAACTTCACTGTCAATAAATAATAATATCAAATTACGCCGTACTTTTTACAATGTGTAGACAAACACAAATAAACGAGATCACTATTCATCTTAGAGCAGGAATCGAACCTGGGGCATCTCAATACAAACCGAAACGCAGCTTCATTTATCGTGTTTTTTATAACATTAGGGTAAACCCCCAACACAAAAACCGCCTCTAGCGTCCGTCCGAAGAACTAATACTTCCATAGAATAAAATACATAATTATCTACAGTCATGATTACTGGTGGTACTATTAAAATACAGATTCAAATTTCATAAATAGAACAAAAACAAAACAAATCCTTTAAGACTCTTCTATAATCAAATTAGTTCGCAATTCAAATCCCGATCGGCAAATATTTAAACCCAACAAAAGGCAAACGGAGCGGGAATTGATAGATTCAAATCAATAGAGCGGAGTGGAGCACCGAAGACGCTTCGACAATAGAGTTAACTGGCTGAAAGGCTTTGGAACTTTCATTTGTATTTATATACCAACACAGTACATTACGTTCAGAAACAATATAAGTATATACTATGCTCAAGTGATCTACCATAAAATAATCCCTTGTCAGTATTTTGGTTTAATTGTTCCTAATTTGTTGCTTTTAAATATTACAAGATCATGGAAAAATATCGAACCCTAATATCAACAATCTAAGTAGTTCGTTGGTTTTAAATTAGGATGTGTCTATTTTTCAGATCGGCTCACCGATTTACATATGTATTTAGACTTATCATAATCACAGACTGGATGCATAAAACAGCAGACCGGGCTCTGTGGCGTAGCTTGGGAGAGGCCTATGTCCAGCAGCGGATTGCAACGAGCTGATGATGATGATCATGATGATCACAAACTTAACCTGTCTCATAGCTTCGGACAGAAACAAACTCACCATAATATGGGTGTCACTTGTAGCATATCTATATATTAAAAAATACTGGTGTTGCCTTGTAAATATATGTACACCATAAAACATAAAATTATAATTTTAATATACTTTAAAAAATAATTACATGTTACACATTATAACGCACATTGAAATTTGGAACACAATTAAAATAATAAAACCTTTGTAGTATAATTCATAATTCATAGACGAGCGGTTAAAAAACTTTCCAAAATGGTATAATAGAGTAATTAATTAGATTAAAACCGCACGGTACATAATCCAAAATATCGTTGATTTTCATCGAGAAACTTTTACGTTTGAAATTGCGTACGCTGATGCGTGAGGCGCAGGTTCTGTGCACACGAGCGGGGAAATAACGCTCGTCTATAACACTTTCAATACAGTCGCAAACCATAATAGTACTAAGAATAAAAATTACTTTTAAATGTTTTATATCTGTACGCAACTTTAAGATAATTGAAATGAATAGTTTGTTTTAGGTAAAGATATGCAAAATTCTATATACATATTGTAAATGTTAAAAACAATGAAATGAACCAATGGCAAAATGTTTACATACTCCCAAATTGATTTTCATCTCACATAAAAATATAAAATCTCTTTTTTATACCTGCATTTTAAAGTTCAATACGCTCACTATGAAGGTGTAAGTCGAATAGCATTATCAATCATAGAAACTCTTATCATTATTAAATACAGCAAAATAATCCCACTGTCACTCCACAAAAAACAATTCATCAAATTGCAACCGAAACAGACGCACGCAACCGCCCGTCTGCACCGCACCTAAATCGATCCACGCATATCATAACATTGTAGCCGATGCTATCTACGCACACGGGCGTGCAGCGACACGCGCGCGCGACTCCGCTTTTTACAAGCGTTTTTTTAACTTTCTTCCGACTAATGAATCATTAGTAAAATTCTGCTCGCTTCTGATGTACGGCGATAAAACCGCGCATACACTATTTATATTACAACAGAAATATATTTTCATGGGACATGACGATGGACGTTAAAATTCCGTATGAGTTAATGAGTTTGTAAAATTTCGCGTAATTATATTTTAATTCATGAATTTTATAGGGAAGCTACGTTGCCTTGGTTACTAGAGAAATATGAAGATAATTATTATTATTACACTCATTCTTTACAGTAATTTTGTAATCTAAAAGTTATGTTTAGCAATAACTAAGGCAAAGATACTATCTAACACTGATTCTAGAACTAGATAAATACAGTTCTATACATAAACCACCATAAAAAGCCTCTATTTAAATCAAACCACATATTGAAAATGAATTTTCTCCTTGTTCCAGAGAGCCACACTGGCCGAAAAGGAAGTGACTACACTGAAAGAACAGCTGGCTACAACCAGCCCTACCCCACTGCAGGCCACGGTGCCGCCCAAGACCAATGGCTCGCACATAGAACCGACCAGGGACCAGGCCACGGAAACCAGGATAGACACTTACAGCCCAGAGATCAAAGACGAGAAACGCCACTCCCCAGGTATTGATGAGGAAATAGAGCAGAAGATGGAAATGGCTGCGACTGGCAGAAGCAACAGTAATTCCTCTAGAAGCAGCCCGGTGGTCCAGGGGAGTAACTTGGAGAGCGAGCTCGTTGCCAAGGAGAAAGAGGTAAGGAATCTTTCATAAGCTACGTGATATTAACTGTCATAAATCCTATAAAGATAGCACAGACTATGGATATCCAATTGGCGATCCTGACATATCACTTCCGCAATCTATCCATGCTTCTTTGTCGGTTCAGGATTCTAACCTGACCCTTGTTTAAAATGCCATCGATTTGGTTGAGGTAGGTTCGATGGGGATAGGACTCTTCCATTCACGCTCGCCTCGTGTATCATTTTTCTGGATGGGTCTAAATATAGTGTTCCGTAGGGGATCGTGCAATTGAAGGTCTTTTAAATTGCATTTGGAATCTTGGAGCGGTTGGGTATGTGTAATGGAGATCTCTATCGGGCTAAAAATATATAGAACGGTGTAGCCTTGACTATACTTGCGTCTGTGGATCAGTAGACGTCTCTCTGAAAACGATTATCTTTGACTTAGGATGCACTCCAGTTTAAAGATCTGCTTGCTACATGCCGGTCACTCATCACTTTAACACACAATTCACGCTGACCCAGAAAATCAAGAAATCCTCACTGTTGTTAGATAAGAAACGATACCGCTTATTTTAATATCCCACATAGCAAATACGAAATACCCTGAATTTAAATCTTAAACGGTGACCGAGAAATAATCAAAGTATCTGTATCAGCCCATATACATCCCTTTGCAGGGCATAGGCCTCTTTTACAATCGAGGGTTCGATTGGGTTAGGCCATATAGCAACGCAAATGAGTCACACTTCAAGTTCAGCCTGTGTTCGTCATAATTCCATTATTCGTATCACTTATAATCAGCTGCACTACATCCTAGTAATGGCAGGCAACCTTCAAGTGTTCCCCCACAGGTCAACAGTTAACTGCATCTGGGAGGATGCGTATCGAACGTTACGTACGATCAATAAATCAATTACGTGCGCGGGGGCATCACTGAATTGGATTTGACAGTTAGCTGGATCTAGAGCGGTGGTACTACTGTATCGATATACTTGATTACAAATATGTAGTCATACGAAAGAAATCATGTTTTGTCAGAGCGTCAACTTGTTTGACTGCAAGATGATGTGTGTTTTGACTTGAATAAAATAGTTAGTTAGTAGAGCGAAGCTTTGTGTCTCGGGTTCGAATCCCGGGTCGGGCAAAGTGATATTGGATTTTTCTATTCATTGTCAGACTGTAGTCAGAAATTTCTGCCCGATATGGCGATAGGCTCTATCACAACGTGGGACGGAACACATAAGGCGAAACGTGGATGTCCTGGTTGCACCTCTGCCTACACCTCTAGGAATAAGGAGTGAAGTTCATGCATGTATATCATACAGTATCCGTCATCGACAAACTATCGACACTGCGTATCGGCGCGTCCCCTCCCTACCGAAGGGAAACAGGATACATTCAATGAAATGATTGATCGGTACCGAACGAACGGTAATCCTCTTATAAATATCACTGTATATGAGACTCCGCGAGACACTAGGCAATTATTTTACACACCTACATTGCCCTCGATGTCTTGCCGCTTAAGGATTCTATTATAGACGACGCGGCGTTTGGAATTGAAAAATTTATGATGATTATAAAAATATTTAGGAATGCTGTCGGTATTTTTGAATTCGTGGATAGTAAGCCGTCAAAGTGACACACGAAAGTGTCGCGTTTCGGGTTCATTATCTGATGACATGCCTCCGAGACAAATATTTGTGTGATCCACAGGTATTTGTTTCGGGTGTAGGTGTTTGTAGGTGAGACCGAAAAGTCGTAGTTTCTGATACCCACGACACAAGACTCCATCTTAGTGTGGGGTCAGGACTACGTATGTGACTGTTGGTGTATTTTAATTTAAACTGATTGTAAGGTCTCAGAGTTTATGAAAGAAACAGGTTAGAGTTTGTTTCTTTTAAAATTAGGTAAATTATATCCGATAATAATGAATTCAAGGTGTGTCTGCCCATATACCATAGACAAATCGTGTATTTTTAACTATCTCATTTTATTTAATCAGCCATTACGCGGTCCCGTTCGGAAGTCGAACCCACGTCACTAAATTCAATTCATTGTCTTGCATTAATGAAGTGAAGGAGGTTAGGCTATTGTTGTAAAGAAAGGAATGAAAGAATAAAGCCTAATAATTGTGAAGAAACGCAATTAACGCTTATGTCTTTGCCAACAGTATGCAGCAAAAAATATAAAAAAAAAAACAAAAGTTGAAATAATTTTAGATTCTATTCCCTTTTACGTAATGACGTCGGACATGCTGTTCGGACGTCATAAAATATACTTCGATATTTGCCTAATTACACTAAACGTTATTTCATTTAATTGTAGCTGTAATCTTAAATACAAATTATTCTTAAACAGATATAACCAAAACAGAAAATTAATTTCAGCTATTAACAAAAATATGGCTATAGAAGCTGCACATCTAGGTCGCAAATCTTAATCTAATCTGAGACATAAGTGTCAGCTGACAGTTAGTGATGTTGCGTGTTCGTATCGATGTTGACTGACGTTTAAATTGAATTCACTTGTAAAGATAATTGAAATGCCGTGTTTCAGCAATTGGGTTAAAAAAATTAAGAAATTTCCCGTTTTGTTTTCACGTTTGAGTGATTTAGTCGTGTTCTTTAATTGCCAAAAATAACAATCCGTTTTTGTGTCGGTTTGTTTCCGTTTGAGTCACTGTGCGAGTTTTTCTTCAAATATAAATGTATTTAGTATATTGACTGCCGAATAAATACTTTTAGACTTCGCATATACGATCACAACAATTCGGACTCTTTGAACAAAAATATTTCTTTCATTTGGCCAAAATAAGTTACATAAAGTAAAATGAGTTCACCCACATAATACAAATTAATTCAATACCAAAAACCACTTCTTCATCGTAATCGTGCAATTTTGAGAGAGTGGTCGTGGTCATGTTCAGGCCGATTGCTGAGCCGCCGTTTTCGCGATGCGTCTCCCCGTGTCTCGCTGATTGTCGGAGCGGGAGCATTCATTGATAAAGGTGTGAATAAACATACATTTGACTTAATAACTCCACATCAAACACCAAAAACATCCCAAAAACGCTGAAGTGTCAATTCATAGCATAAACTGTTCAAATTGGATGAGTAAGTCGATAAGCGGGCCGCCCACCAATCGATCAATATATCGATACATTCAATTAATCGTAACTCGGCCGAGCGCAACACTAATTGGTGGTAATGGCGAGGCGAGTGTCACACACGCCCACGACTAAGGCCCAGTTAAAATACCATTTGGTATGGTCAAAGACCTTTAACTCTCGTTATTGGATGATAAACTATATTCTAGTTGGTGGGTGATTTACTCGCTTTAGGAATATAGAAATTCTTGCTCTACATCTAGTACTTTCCACGTGAGGTAAGATTTATTCTTAATTACCTATATTAGCGGTAGAATTTTAATTAAATGACGGTATTACAAGCCTTCTAAGAATATGGTGGAAAAAAGTGACTGACTTTTTTCGCGATACGCGTTTCGAGCTATGTATATACAAACTTATTGCATGGAACCCTTAGTCGCATAGGTTTCCTTAAGATATTTTCCTTCACCTAAATTCATTAGTAAATGATTCATAGTAGGTAATGAAAATACACGTAAATTATCATCATCATCATCAGCCCTTCTGCGTCCACTGCTGGACATAGGCCTCTCCCATAGTACGCCACTGGGCTCGATCTTCAGCCCATCGTCGCCAACCGCTACCAGCCACCCCACGAATATCGTCGCTACGTAGCCAGGGTCAGTACACGTAAATACCAGATATAAATCTTAAGACCTAATGTAACAAGTCTCTATGTGTATAGAAAATAATGAAACCAAACGCACAATGAATTCAAAATCGTAATCTCATTAAGCATCGGAATTTTCTCTTTGCAATCTACAATCTGCATACAAGATCCACAAAAAGTAACATTGGTAGAATCAAAACCTGGTATAAAGGGCATTTTTTCAGCGGCGCGCGTGAATGCAAAAATGCATTCGCTCCCATTGAATGGCTAATGTATTGAATCTCCAAATTTAAAGCGATGAGAGCTTTGCAAAGCTCATTGTGAGCTTTTCACCTTCCTTCAGTCGGATTTCGCTGAAAGATAGCGTTTTTATCACGTATTTGCTGAGCGCATTAATTTTTTTAGCGCTTTTTGTACGTGTATGTAATCGTGTTTTATTATGGATTAAATTATTAAAGTATGGTGATTTTTAATTGAAGGATACATTAAATTAAATGTGGAAATCAATAAACATTTCATTTTGTACCTATGAAAATTAATTATTTTAAATGGTTTCACCACTTCCACATTTCTAAGCCACAAAAAATCCTTTACTGAGAACTGTATTCATCAGTTTCCGTACCAACCTTTTGTGATAACAAAACAAACAACATCAAAAACCAATCACAACAAATCAAGCAACAAAATTTTAAGAAAAAAACGTTAAAACAAAAGAGTTCGATATTTAAAAATTCCTTTGTCCGTTAACCTTTAATGCACACAATAAATAAAATAAAGTTTACACAAGGAGGCCGTATTGCGAGGTGCAAGGGACAAAAAGTTTGGTACACGGCAAGCGGGCACAAAGACACCTCTCTTTTTGATTGTTCGCCAATTTTCGTTGAATCGAACAATTTTTCGCGCTCCGCAGTGGTCGAAAGTTGTCGACGATTGGTTCTTAGGGCTGTTACTGTGGTGATCGGTGGATTTTTTAAATTTGCCATAGAATTGTATTGTGTTGAAAAAGTAAGTAAATTCCTACGAATGAGTTTTCGTAGTTTTCGTAGATTTCGTACGTTTTCCTAGTATTTTGTTGTTTTTAACTTGTTTAAGCGACTTAGATGATATTTTGTTTATCAAAATAAAACTATAAACAACTATAAAATTGGGTTTAGAACAACATAAGTAATTTAATTCACATAAGTATGTACACAAATGTAATTTGTAAAAATTACAAAAAATATTTCAACTATAAACAGTTAATCAATCAAAGAAAAAATCATGTTATCAAAAATGAATTCATTTTTAAATCACAAACAAAATACCCAAAAACTAATAACAAATTGCCATCGGCAGCCCTATACAAAATCAAACTTTTCCACCGTTTTTCCCTTTTTCTTTGGATTTTAATTAACTTAGCCAAAGGGCTGTAGCCAGTGTTATTTCGACTTGATGACATTCGATGGAGCACTTCGGCCGAAGTTTTCCGATTTGCGACAAAATAAGTTTTTGATTTGATCAAAAAGAAATTTTAGTTGAAAGATGGAACGATCCGGGTTTTTTGCTCCGGGGAATTAAAGGGTTCCGCTGTTGGGGCAGTTAATTTGCGTGATTTTGATAATTGGAGTAATGGTGAGAAACATTTCCTGAGTAGATTTTGATAGGGAACTTGCTGAAGCTTGAGGGACAGTGTTTTTTTTTGGGAATATCCTATTTGACGAATCATTATTTTCAAAATAGAGAACTCAGACCTCCAGAACAGAGACTGTGTCCCTTCGCCCGAATACTCAAACGTCACTTAAATATTATGTTGCACTTGACGTAAGTCCCGCTTAAATGTATGGATTAAGTGGGACGTGGGTAGTTAAGTGCAACTTAATATTTAAAAGACGTTTGAGTATTCGGGCGTTACATATGATTTAACTTAATATAAATGGAATAGGATGAAATAAGTTATGCTGTTAATCCTGTATCTTTGCATAGTTCGCTCCGACGGTCCAAGTTAAGCGCCACAGTACAATAAAAGCAGTTACAAAACCATTACATGAACAAATACATCAAAAATGTCAGCCACTGATACAGCGCATTGTAAACCAGAATACATCTGTGAGCACAGATTATGTCAGTTTTACGAGCCAATAAAAAGAATTGTATTGTTCTCAGTTCTTTTGTGATTTCAAAAGAAAATTTCCAGCAATTATAAAAAAACGTGTTTATAAATAGATTAATAACACCTGGTAAACATATCCACACGGGCGTTAAATAGAATTACCTACAATTTAATAAACACGCGGCATAAATCATAAAAATCTTTTTTTGGTTAGTACTTTCATCTCGGCCAGAGATGGCGTTGGTTGTAAATCTCGATTTAATGTCACTCGCGCGCGCAACATGAAAGAATGACGATGCTATTTTAGTGAATACCAAAAGGAAAACACTCGAAATTAGTTTATGACGACTGTCTGTCGTTCGATTTATTTTAATTTTGTTATTTTCGTCGGCGGGAGCGCGTTACTCTTATTAAGCTGATACGGGCAGATGTGTTTCGTTGCTTGACAAATGGTGTTTCGGATGGGTTATGGACCAATTTAGAGATTATTGACGTTTATCGATGGCCGCCGCTCACGTGGATTCCTGGAACGCGGCCCTAATGAACGGCTGCGCTGTTTGTCTCGCCTCCACTAATATAAATCAGAGCATTTGTTCTCGACTGCAGTAATACTGAAACGGCTAGTTAGCTGAGAATATAAAAATAAATCGTGGATTATCAAGAGTTACTGATGTTAGATAAATAACTGAGATTACTAGGTACATAAACTAAGATAGGTGTTCATGACACTATCTGGCTACTTTAGATTGCCACCCACAGTTTACAGAATTTATTTCCGATCCAAAATGACAGATGAACACTCACTTAAAGTGGGGTGTCTGACATTGGAATGAAACACAGAAGCATACAGTTTACAAAATACTTGAACAACTCAACCTATCAACGAAATTCGTTTCGATATAGACGACGATAACAATAAAATTTCAAAATCTTTCTCCAAGCAAATAATATATAAACCCAAAAATGCACATCTTAAATCCGAAGTACGATACAAGACACACGACCTTTAGGCATAAATTACGGCATCAATCAAAGAGAAAGTAGGTGCTCACAAGAGGCAATCAGCCGTCGAACCAGCCCTATCATCACGCACGCTGATTTCACTACACAAAAAATACTAGAGCGTGCTGCGGGAATTCGGAGGTGGTGTTTGTATGTTTAATGTAAGATGGTGATAAGAAGCTAAGAAACTTAGGAATAAATAACTGACATGACATATCAGATATTACTGATAGAAAATTACCAGTCGTTTGGATAATGACGCAAATTACTAGTATATGAAAATCAAATTGATTTAAAATTGTCTCGTGCTACTTTATCCACTAATCTGTCAAGACTAAGATGTATAGAATCTTAAGTAATTTATTTTGTATCACTCGATTCGATCAATCAATGATAAAAATAAAACACTTTTTTTAGAACGTATAAAAAGACGACATTTTTAAGACTAGAAAGGTAGTAGCCGGTAATAATGTAACAGATGAAGGAATCATTCTAAATTAACACAGCATCCACAAGTCCTTTCAACCAATTTATTAATTGTAAAGGAGTCCCTAGCCAAGCAGTAGGCGAGTATGTGCTGAAATAGTAAAACAAAATATACACGAAATAACAAATAAACCAAATAAAAGACGCCACTAAACAGAACATAGAAGAAACACACAAGACAGATCTGGAGGCAAACCCGCGCGCTCCCACGCGTGTAGCCAAGAGCCCAGTAATTGCAGTCGAAACACGCGAACACATGAAAGCAAATGTCAAACTAACATATTTATTTCCAAGTATTGAACCGGGGGCAGAATTTCTCAGAACGACCGATGTAAACAGTCTCGTGTCGATGATGAAAGAGATCTGAATCTTTGTACGTTGTTGATTGGTCTAAAATTAGTTGGGATTGAAAAAACACGTCATAACGATGTTTTGTGTAATGACATCGGCTCTGACAGTGTGGCAACTTCCTGAGGGTAGTCTTTGAAGCTTAGATTGATGATAATTGAGAACTAGGTTTGGATGATTCACGTGTGAAGATTTTTTTATAAAGACTATGGCGGAAGTAAGTGACGATTTTTTTGCAAAATGGGATATTCTTTAAATCATTTCATCAGAAAGCGATAATTATATTTGAAATCTGCTGCTTTAAAGCGGGAGACGTGAATTTAAAAATATACTAAAAATTAAACTGTTTTCCATGAAATTCAAAAAAATAACATCTATCAAATTTGAAATAATGCAAACAGAAACGAACAAATCCCAACACGAAACCACCACTTGAACCATAAACAAAAAAGGCTGACAAAACCCCGAAAGAACCAGAAGCCGCAATAAACCCGGCAATGTATCTTTAATAAGCTCATAATTAACTAAAACGAACGCGACGCCGACGGATTCGTGCCGGTGTATTTATAGACTCCTCCCGTCGATACCGTCCGCTTGATAGATTCATAGCAACGGACATCAAAGGCGAAACATTAATCATAACTCGCATCAATCGCCGGGGTATGTTTTACTTTTTGTTGTACAACGTTAAAAATGCGACACGCCGTCTTTGCGGCTTTTTGTTTGTTTTCAGGGTTTTTTTGGTCTATTGACGTGGGCTGTGGACACCTCAAGTGATGCTAGGTCGGGTAATGTGTGAATTTTTTAAATTTATTTTAATTTAGGATATGATTTGTATGGAATTGTAAGTAGATAAAAAAATTAGATTTTAAAGTGAGATCATAAATGGTATATAATAAACTAGAAATCATTGATGCTAACGGAAATTTTATTTCTACTACCAACAATAATGAAATTGATCCTTGTTAATAGCAAATATAAAGTGGATCATGCTAATTGTGATGAACTAGTATCTGTTTTTGCAGAAATAGTAATTACTATATCTCCTAGAACTATTATAATTGTTTTGCAAACTATTTCTAATTCTTAGAACTATTCATTATATTTCGAAAATGGCACATTTGTAGACGAATGGAGCTAAATTTGTAACGATGACTTTCCATAACAATGTTTAAGATATTAAAAGCACGAAATTAATTTTTATTTCATCTTTTTGCCTCGGCAAAGTGACTTCATCTGATGGTATAAGCTGTCCAGATAAAGTATCGACTGTTGACTGACGATCTCTCATCATTCGACGTAATTATACCAGGATTTTCAATTCCCACAAATCTATCAGACCCTACAGTTGATAAATCACTAAAAATGATAAATAGAGGAGAAACAACTAACACTGAAGCGTATAAAATAGACGAATCCAAACAAATTGCACCTAGAACACCTGTCGCGGGATTCTTTCAACATAAGATAAAACAGAACTGTTTTGTAGTGGAAATTGGCGGCGATATGTCATAATAAATGGGCTGTGGAGGGAAAAGAGATCTGGATACGAACATCAGTGGACGTGATGCAAAGATACACGGAATTAGTCACGGAGCTAATCGAGCGTTGCAAGTTTTTAAAATTTCGACCTTGGCGCGGAAGATCGGAATCGCTCTTGTATATAAATAAAAGGGAGTAATTAGTGAAAGAATATATTTCAAATGTAGATGAATGATAGCTGACAAGCGATCAGTGGTAGCTTATGAGAGATCAAGATGAGTAGACAGACTATTCAAATTGATAAACACCTTTAAAATGCAGAATAAAATTTGAGATATTTTTTATTTTGTATTATTTTCCAAGTTGAAAACCTGCTTTAAAAAGCTAAGATCGTACGTAATTATGCAATATGCCGTTACTGAAAATCTTAATTTCACATCGACAGCAGATAAAGCAGAGTCGTTGCGCCATCAACCTCGCCTGTCAAAACAATCAGTTGATCTCAACTTAGCCCTAGTTCCAGGGCCTTCCGACTAGAAACGTAAAACAGCAAGTGATATTTACGCGTCTGCTTCCAGTTTTATGTTCATACCGTCTGCTGAATGTTTACAAACACGTATCTCAGAGGTTTTTATTTAATGCTAACTATGAATTATTATATCATCAAAGTCGTGTATTTTTGTACTTTTGTTAATTCATCCTCATATTATTGACTGTGGCGCGTCATTCGCATTTCGCTGCGATCAATACGCATGTGTTTCTAATTTTAAAAATTCCTCATGTATTTTTAATTTAATTTGTTCGTTTTAAATTTCGCCGGAATTTATGAAATACGTAAGGAATTTTATGTTTAAATCATTATTTGTATTATATTCATGTTTAGTTCTGTCGTATCAACATTTCAAAAAGATATTTAACGCGTATTAGTAGTTTACTATGAAATATTGCAGTATAAATGATACAAATTTCGGAACAGATGTTCAAATCATACAAGGTTTCCGAGTCAATTTCCTTATAGTTCAGTATTTCATGAATTACCTGAAATAACATTTTTCCTTGAATGACACACGATGTTAATAAATAATTTTCATGCACATCTCGTTTTATCTATTATTCAAATATTTTAATTTGATTTCGTTAGGATCCTGAGCTCAACGCGTCATGTGTGACTCACAGACAAACAGACGAGCCGACATGACTGATATGTGTACATAATGATGTCATTGGACTCCGCACATTCAAATTTCTGTCGAAACAATTAACTGGCAATCTTGATACAGTATTCGCTATCTATTCTATAGTGTGATGAAGATTGCGCATATTTTTTGAGAATGTCGCAATATTAAAGAGATAAAATGTTCCTTTAATAATTAAGATTTGTCAATCTATCGGCTGTGAACTGTAAGGTTCTGAATTCGATTAACAAGCCCTAGAAAGCACAGTGTGAGAGTTTTTTGATAACACGATGCCCAGGACTATAATTTTACCCACGACATGGCGATATATTTGAAACGGATATAAGCATAGCAGACATTAATTTGCCGACAAACATTAATAGTATGTTTGCCTACTCTTCGAGAATATAGGCATGAACTTATATACAATAAAATATTCGTAATATTAGCCTCCATAATTGAACCCTCTATCGCAGCCGAGGTTTTAAGCACTCTCACTCATTACAAGAGTTGATGTGTTAATGAGCGTTTAAAACGGAACAATTTCATCGGCGAATGCGAGGATCCGCGACCAAATCGCAACAGATGCTGATTATTAAACACAAAGAAGTTTTGATTCGCAAAAATAAACAAAACGTTTATCGCGAACATTTCAAATTTCAAATTTCGAATTAAACGATGACTCATCGCCTCACCGCAAATGTTTGATTAATTTAATTTTAAAATGTGAATTTAATAAATTAGAAAATGTGAAACTAATTAATTTGTGTATTTTGAATTAAATTAATTTAATCGCTAACGTTAATCCCAGTGTACGTGTTATTGAGCGGAGTGACTCGATTGCCAAAACATCTGTGTTATTAAGGCAGTTTGATTGCTTCATGTTTTATGTATAGGCGCGGTATTAGTTCGTAAGGCATCAATAATAATTAGAAATTACTGTGATTGTACTTGGTGTATTGCTGTGTTAAGGACATATTAAAAGATCAAAGATTTATTGAGGTTGATATTTATATTACTTGTCATTAGAGCGATAGTCTAGTGGAGGGTGGAATTGAGGTCTGGGTTCAAATCTATTTATACGCAATTTATTACCAACATGATATAAAAAAACTGAGTATGTAGAAAGTCTTTGGCACAGTAAAAGCATCCAACTTATTATAAGACAATATCACATAAACTAATATTAATTAATTGTGATTAATAAAACAAGCAGTTAGTGACTAAAAATCCATGGATGCGTCACAAATTAATTCTTACGAATCTTTTAATGAAGAACACATTGTAATCACAATGTCAATAATGTAGATTCGTAAATAACCTCATAATCTGTACAGTCATCAAGTAACACGCCTATTTATGTGTGAAGCATTCTTATTTTCAGCCAAGTTTTTCTAGAAAAAACAATGTTTATTTTTGCTTTAATACCAATATTTATTTAGTAATTGATATGTTTTAAATAATTTTAAAAATTACTAATATTATCAGTCTATGTTTCTTCTTTAACCTTAAGACCCAATGGCCAACATTTCCAGCCAATAAATATACAACATCTAGGCAAATCTCTAGAGTATAAAGTTGGCCCAACACTGGCTGTTGGACTATTGGTTCAAATGTAACAATGAGTAACTGAATATCTCTTATCTCTCAACTAACTATACTCACCTTTTTATCTTACTAAATTTAACATCGTTTAAGTATAATGAAAACCGATCTGGGAATTCCAATAGGAAAAACCGATTATTTTGCACATGATAGTTATTATAATTAAATTAATTTGTAAATTTTATTTAAATAAGATATTTTTATTCTTTTTATAGTTGCCGAAAAAAGTGACTACGTTGTTAGTCCAGTGTAATTTAATCAAATTATTTAAAATTATGCCGTCTTACTCGGAATAGAAAATAAAACTCGAAATAGAATACAGAAGTACATAGGCTGCACCCAATCACAACCGATTACTCGAATCATTATTACTAGTTCTCCACTATCGTATAAAATGATCGCAATCCAGTTCATATTATAAAAATTGAACCCAGCACCCCACGAATCTCGGCAATACTATCACTAAACTAATGACAAGGTCAAATGTCATTGTAAACGATAAAACAATCAAAACATATTATTATCAGAAATTATTACGCGATGTTTCAAACTCATTTTGCGAACTAATGTAAAGTAAAACTATATTAGGAATTATGTACCTTGTTCCTGCGTGATAAAGTTTAATTTTGTTTAGAGCGTATATTAATTTTGTTTATTAAAGTATTTTATACCTTGTGCATAATACTAATAGAGTTAATTTTGCATATAACTTATGAAGGGGTAAGCACGTGTATTGAATATTCATTGCAATAACTAATTATGACTTAAAGTCGAGACGTAAAAAGATTAATTGATAGCATAATATGGTTTAATAAAAAGTCTTTAACTTGAAACTTAAATAAATGAAATTAATACTTGCAATAAATATTAACAATCCAACCGATTTTTTTACGACAAATGCCGAATTCTCTTCTATTCAATTCTATCTGCACTTAAAATTACCTAATAGTAGTTATTTTGTCATGGCAGTAAATAAAAGATAAATTTAACATACAGAGGGACCTAACTTCAAGGCTAATGGACGCCAGAACCCTTTCAATAAACTGGATTAGATAGAACGAATCCAATTGCTCGGAATGGATTGACTGTTGATTAAATGATTGATTGTACATTGATTGATGGGAATTTGATAAGCAATTGGAATGGTGTAAATTAATGCATCGTTTTTATTTTATTGCCTTGTCTAGTAGCTTGGGACTATGAACCATGGTGTTTTAGGTTCGATTAGGTAGTTCTCAGTGTTGTATTTCTAATGATTGTATACCCACCAATGCTCATGAGCCTTCTAAAATTGAGGACGATTGAGACGGGTTAGGCTAACCAACACGACAGCTCATTGTGATTTGTGGATTGTATCGTTTACAGAAAAAAATCCTCTGTCAATCTTGATTGGGTTTGATTCCCAAGTCAGTCTACATTACGTCACATCTTTGCATCATGAATATCACATACTTTCACATACATTTTTACTGGAAGAAAACTCTTCTAAAAGTAGTATTTTTGTGTTCTCACTCTCAATTCTTAAAAACTATGCTATAATCAATACATGATGAGCAAATTCACAGAAATCTATAAAACAAGAACAATATTGTCAGCTCGAACACTGGACAAAACTGTTCGATAACGAACAAACAACAACCCAAATTAATCTATATTACATTATACTCGGAAACTGACAAAGGATGCTTTGTCGATGTCTCGTGCTCTGAGCTTATTGAATACAAGTTATAGGTTCGTTTCCTGTGTAGGACAATTAGAGATCTCACAAAGACAATACTTAATGTGACTGATGGGTGTAATTATTTATTGGTCATATACTTACGACCTTATCCATTTATTGATTTATATAAACTTTATTGCACACACACACAAAAAATACAATTAAAAAGAAAATCACATACATAAAAAGTACAATTGGCGGTCTTATCGCTCAAAGGCAATATCTTACAGACAACCATGGGATGGATTTTAGAAAAGGATTAACAGAGGGCAGTTTGAAGTGTAAGAGATAGAAGCTAACACTGATTAATAAATCAAATACTAATAATCTAATAGCTACAAGTAATAAAATATGTACATATATATATAAAATATAGCGTAAATTGATTTAAAACCTATTTTAGTTATCGAATGTTTTGCCCCTTTCGAACGAATTTTGCATTTAATTTGAGCAAAGAAGACAAAACACTCGATAACTAAAACGAGTTTTCTAACTGTATGAATAAGATAGTTATTGATAGTCATATAAGATAACGCGTGTACTCCCAGACCAGTGGGCAGAGACATTAGTGTCACACAAAGTGAGCTGAGCTTATTTCCATATCAAGATGTGATAGGACTTATCACCATACCGGGCACAAATTACAATTCCTGTCGACTGATATGAGAATTCCTAAAAAATCTCATACAAATTGGAACCATTTTAATGTCATTATTACTTCTAAATCTTCTTATAAGAAAATACACTTAAAAACATAACATTTTCCTCCATCTTTCTCAATTAAATGTCTGAATGGAAACGATTAAAATCCGTCCGGAACACTCGCAACTATTGTTCTTATAATGAAATGCATAAAATCAATCAATTAAGAAGTTTCCGCGGTTCCCAATCTCGCTCCCTTGCCCCTCGCCCCCTCTCGCCACGCAATGGAAAAATATTAATAAAAAACACAGCTTCTAAACAATAGGTGTTGTTAATTTACTCATTAAGAATTCACGGGGTGTTCACCCCCCGGGGTGGTGGCGTAGCCCCCCATTTGCAACATTAATATTGATACCCTTTTATGAAATACGTAATTTCGGCCCGCTTAATTTCGGCAAAAATATGAGTTGATGTGTATAAGGGCTATTTGTGGTTAGATTATTCTATAGATAGTCGTCTGTAAATCTGTCTATGTAAGTCTGCCAACCCGCTCTAGGCCAGCGTGATGGACTATATGGCCTAACCACTCTCAATCGATTCTCTCGATTGTAGAGTAGGCCCGTGCCCTGCAGTGGGACGTATATGGGCTGATACAGAGAGTCGTCTGTTTTTTTACTTTGCCATCTCGATACTCATCTCGCCTGTAAAACAGCGAGTGACACAAAAAAGAAATAAAAAGAACATAAAAATAATATCAATACTAAATCGATTGACTAAGAACAGCTGGGCGCCTCACAATATCCGTATTATGAATGGACATCAGTGTATTGATCTAACACTGCTATTCAAGTGTAAACTGTAACTGAAAGATATAGAGTTGGAAATTCAATGGGTATTATAGGTGGGTGACAGCAAAGTCCAGCGGTGTAGTTCGAAAAGCCACTGAATGGTTTGTTAGGAACCGGTTCAAACCGGTTACGACCCTCGGACACGTGGTCACTCGGTTTTGAGATTCAATAAAAGTAGTAATCATTTTTTTTTGTCACATTGTATGTAAAAATCAATGATTTATCCCCTTTTTGTGCTAACACCTGGTGATAAAGGTCTTAAGGTCGAATTAGAACTGGACTCCTTTTACAAATTTCGCATTTAATCACATTTGACTATTGTTCGAAATTCAAATGACACGTGGCTATTTTAATGTATCGTTTGTAGCTGTAATAAAATTATTTTTGTTTATTTCTTTTTTTGAATTTTTAAATACGGTACGTCATTTTATTCGGGGCACTTGTCCTTTGAGCCGTTCTGACACAAGCTTTAAAAAAGTATATTGATTGCCAGCGATAAATAAAATAAAAATGTGTTTTCATGTAATAATATCAATAATATCATAAAATTCTTTCTCTATAATATCGAAGTGTAATATAGGTAACTTAAAACTGGTGGCAAGGTCATTATAATAACAAAGGGCGAATGTAAAAAGCGATCCGTTTGTTTCGGCGAGAAATATTAATATTAACGATATCGCGCACAATGAAGTGTTGATGGAAAAAAAACGTGAAAAAACAATTAAATGTGAAATTTATGCGCAAGATTCCTTTGTCTTTGTAGTGCTCAATCAAGGGCCTGTGCATTGTAGGCTCTTTGATTATCGGGACCTTCAGAATTGAATGTTGCGTGAAAATTGCACTTGAGGTGACGTCATGATAAAATAAGAAATGTTATGATTCGTTTGAAAACACCGTGTATTGGAAAACTGTTAAAATTTAAAGATAAATAAGGTACCTAAGTTAGTTGAAGTCTCCATTAGGAATCTCCGGTAACCTTTCCTCACGATATATTCATTCACCGATAAGTAAATATAAGTAGTTCTGGAATGAACTCTGCTTTGGTGCTTCCTGAGCGCTATGACCTGCCCTTCTTCAAACTAGGCTTAAAGAGAGTACTCCCCTTAAGGTAGGCTAACTTTGTTGTGCTAGCATTTCGAAGGTCCATTAGCATTGGTAGCCGCTTACCATCAAGCGTTGGCTCGTCTGCATATAACGGCTATAAAAAAGTAAGTAATAATCAATATGTAAATCATGACCTCAAATGACGCAGATGCATACACGTGTAATTTAGGCAATTCCGGATAATCGAATGTGAGACAATCAGTTCGGTTCGGTTCATCGGCCGCTGTTATCAGCGCGGGTCAATATTTGGCGTTACTTTATGAATTTTTAGTTTAGCGAACTCTGCGGTATCGCGGGGGCAGTGGGTGTCAAACTTTGTTGTAATAACAATATTGTAGTAGTAAAAAAAATATACTACAATTGTATATTAATTTCATAGTAAAATTCAAGCAATGTCCAATTCAGAGCAGGCTTTGCTAGTTATTAAGCTTGAAATCTAAGATTGACATTATTGTTTGTTTACGTTACTACTAAATAAAAAAACAATTTAAACGAAACGGTACAAAATTTATATTGAAAAATGAAATGTTTAGCATTTCACTTCGTTTTAATTGACAAATCAATATCACTTAATTCAGCTAAATCAGATAAATCTATCAGAAATTTCACCTGTACCAAAAAGTTTGTTTTTTAAAAAATAATACAAATAATTAAACTTTCTTACAAACTTTGAGCACCTCCCCTGATCGATTCGTTTTAAAATAACATTAGTAGCGATAAACAATTGGACATAATGGTGATTTTTTTAACAATTTAACATATCGGTGCTGACGTTTGACGATAGTGGTCCGCTTCCGTCGCCGCGAGATAGTCGCTATGAATCGAATGTGGCGTATTAGTGGTACGTGCGATAACGGATTTTAATTCGGATATAATTTTTGGTGAGTTATTATCGCTTATTTAAAAAAAAATGGTTCTATTTGTTGCGACTTCTTGAATATCAATGCTAAAGTTATAAGTGATAGTAAATAATAATAGTAAAATGCCAAAGGTACAAATTAAGAAAAATCAAATTAATTGTCCCCCTTCCTACATAATAAAAAATAGTAAAACTAAAGGTCTTGCAAAGTAAAAAAAAAACTGGTGTTTTTCTTCTAACTTCTTTTTAATCACTCATTAGAATCGAGTACTAAAGCTCCATAACATCTCATAGTTTCTTAGAGCAATATATTTTCTAATATCTATTATTTTGTATACGTAAGTGATAAACTGCGGGATCAAACAGCCCCATCGATTTAAAACAACCTTTCGACAACACTTATCGAAATTCAATTAAACAACAAACAATGGCGGATTGTGTTTATAGTTATGCAACGTTGAAACAAAACATTTCCTTGTACCGTCCTTTCGGAAGACATTAAACAATTTACCTAATGTCTCCGCATAGTTCCAATCAAAAACCAACTTTACACCCCGAACATAAGATTGAAAACCGCTGAACAATGAAAAGCTTTTCCCAGCGAGCTTTCTGCACGCGATTGTGACCTCTATTGAGTATAGTGTGGGAGTGCTTTCCATCGGTTTTCCTATGCCTGGGGTGATTAATTAGAACGACATTCGTATCCAATCCATCGGAATAGTCGGGATAGTGAGCTATCTAATGCATTGTCGTTAATTTAATGCGACTATTTATGACAAATGGGAATTAGGCACTGAAAGCTTGATACAAGCTTTAAGTTGATAGATGTAAACAGGAGATAGGGGTGGAATTGGGGAGGAATCGGTGAATTTAATCGTGACATTTGGGGATGTAGTAACACTTTGTATAATTAAATATAAGAAATCATGGTTAATTTTAGTGTATGTTCATTATAAACTCAAAATGGTTCAACTTCGACACAAATATTTTTTTAAATTTTCTATTTTCTTTTCCCAAATTTCGTCCATAATTTTTAATACTACTGCAACTTAATCTTAACCAATCACACATGTTCAAAATAACAATCCTAGTTTCATATCAAACGACAAACGTTAGCCGATAATAATAATAAAAAAATCAACGTATTATAGAAGTAAATTGCTCGTCGCGGAATCGAACCCCATTATCCACGGCACGACACGAAAGGACCGCCATTTTGCACGGTGAATTGGCTACAAGTTGTTGGAAATTACCGCTGATTGGCTCAGACAAACCGCGCATTTTTATATTATATATGATAGATCGTCGTGGGAATACGTTTATACGTACATAGATGTACCGCATGTCCCATATTAGGTCAAAGACATAGGTTCGATCCACCCGTCTGTCAAAATAAATAAATAATAAATAAATACACCCAACAGTCACATACATCCCGACCCCATACTAAGATCGAGTCTTGTGTTGTGATTATCAGGAACTACGAGAGACTTTTCGGTCTCACAAATACTTGTGGTTCACCCAAATATTTGTCTCGGTGCGGAGATCGAACCCGCGGCCTCTCGTTTCACAGCCGGCGTCTAACCAACTGCGCCACGGAGGCTGTCAAAACATTAGGTGCCTGGAGTTCTATAATTACTCGAGAAGATATTCCAAATCAAGTATATAAATATGATGCGATATGAGTATATGCACGCATAGAAAACATCTTACACGATGGCAAAAACCCATGGTTGGAACCCGCGCAAGATTGCCGCAACTCGGGTTCAGTATATGTAAATGCCCTTTCAATGTGTCAACAACGAGAGATAATGATCTCTAGCCTGTTAATACTCTATCGGAACTGCAATTACAATAACATGAAAATGCTAACAAAAGAAGAAAATATTGGGGTCTATTTTCGAGTTGCACAACTAATTATCTTAGTATGTTGCAACATCACCAAAGACTTGTTTGTCCGAGATACAAATTGACATCTCTAAAGCCCAGTTTTCATCCACCACACTCTTGAAGCCTTAAGAAACTCCCTTAACTTCCCAAACGAAATTAAACCATAGAGCCGATACAATTAAATACAAGAAGATTCCTACTAATGCTAAGACGAATGTTGCGTAAAATCGAAGCCGCACCCCGCACCCCCACCCCGTCCCACCCCCTCGCTCTTTAGGGACGTCTGATTTACGATTTGTGGTAGCTGAGGGTTTTGTTTTATTTTTTATTTTGTTTATAAAATACCAATTGAGGGATAGTGTTGGGAGAAGATGGTAAGGGCGGGGGTTGTATAGATAAAAAAAAATGAAATTTTAATTGTAATTTGATATTTTCTATGCTGTATAGTGAGTTCGATTATTAGGCTAAATTGTATAGCGTTAGTAATTAAATTTCAAAAGGATAGAATTGGGCTTATTAATAAAGACATTAATAAATAATTTATATACACTATTAACCTCTAGAATTTATTCAAGCAAATTACCATCATCCCAAAACAGGTCTAATGGACCATCCATCCATCCATCCATCAGCCAAAGGACGTCCACTGCTGAACATAGGCCTCTCCCAATGATTTCCACAGTGACCTGTTGGAGGCAGCCTGCATCCAGCGACGTCCCGCCACCTTTACCAGGTCGTCTGACCATCTTGTGGGTGGACGTCCTACGCTGCGCTTTCCGCTACGTGGCCTCCATTCGAGAACTTCTAATGGACCAATACCTATTAAAATTAAAAACTGATCCAAACATACATTTAACAAAAGTTGACACAGCTACGAAACATGCAAATAATTAAAACTAAACAAAATAAATTATACACAAACAGAAACAAAACACACACATCCCTAGCATACGTTCGTTTTCTTTCTCTAATTGATAATTCTTCCATCCCTCATCGGGGCGGTACAATAATACAATTAATTCCCTTATGCGAGCCTACTTATAAATTTCTTACGCGCAACCCTTCTTAAGACGTCTTCACATTTGCTGAAAATCGCGCGGTTTCGTTTTGACGTTTGTATCCGGAATTAAATTGGTGTATGAAAAGTATATTTAAGAAAAATGTGTATGTGTTTGAATTAAATATGTGGCAAAAATTTGCGTACGATAAATGATTATCGTAAAATGTATGGATATAATTGTTGAATTATAGATAGCTAATTATAAATCAATTAAACAATGACATAAAATTGACAGTCATTTCCGATAAGCGAGTAGGTATTGATTAGTTAGTACTAACAATTAACGACGTCAACGATTTTTATTGATTAAAATCTCGATATGAGATGGTACCATTGAACTAAGATGCCAGATGTATTGGCAGATAGATGTTTATGAAACAAATGAAGATTCACGAATGAATAAGCGCTTATCAAATATTTATATTCTAAAATATTTTTTCTAACGAAAGATGAAATATCAGTCGCCATTTGACGCTCTATCTGGATGATATTATGCTTACAAACAGTATGATTCCTTTCCTGAGCTAGAATATAAAAATTACATTTTTTATACAACAAAAAAATATCCGTCACCCGTCCGTTTTCCCGTCAAGTGTGCACGCACCTGTATATTCCGTGTTGTGTGTCGCCCTCAGACACCGGAGCGGCTGTAATTGCTCAAACAAATTCGTAACGCTTATCCTTTGTCTCTTATTATACTCGGATGCCGAGAGCCGGTGTATATGCCTTTTTACCTTTATATTTTGTATCTAGTTATGTTTTAGATCCGATGATATTTTGTGTGATGGGAGTAAAAAATTAAATGAGACTGATAGACAGCTTCATGCATATACGTATATAACATTTTTGTTACCATGATTTTTATGTAATTAATGAAATTTATACATTTTAGATATTTCAATCAAAACAAAACACTACGAATTTAAAAACCCGGAACACGGTCCAAAATACCCCGATTAATCCATCAATAAATATAAAAGACGTCTAACCGTCGCAGTCCGCAGAAACGATAATAGTACTTTACAAATCGCGGGGCAGACGGGCCCAGTCTCCCCGCTTTCCAGATGGTTACATCTTAACCCCCACCTCCCCTGGTGCATTTAAATATCGTTTGGAACAAACACAATTCATTCCTATCTAATGAGCTTCGTACTGGTTCAATCTGGATTTGTACAAGGGAATTATTTTATGTAATATCGTATTACATTGTCTAGAACATTAAGTAGTAAATATATTCTATATAGGTACTTTACAGTTTCAATAATCAAATTGCGGAGTCAAGCAAAAAGCATGATTTATCTTGGTATGCATTTAACACATGTATCAAAAACTATAAGATTTTTCGTCGCCCCAAAAAAGACCACCATAAAATATAATATGTGTCTAAGTGTGGAATTGAATCCGCAGTCTTCTATTTTACCGCCCACTGCTAAGTACCTACACCTCCCCTCCATCCTACATGTTAAAATTACTCTATATATTTGAATTATCAAAATTAATTATTAATTTATTTGTTCCAGGTAAGACGCAACATTTACCATCCATCTGAAACGAGGTACACGAAATAAGGACTTCCTATTAGGCAAAGACACCATCCATATTCCTAACTATCATTGGCAACAAAAACTTTCTATACGTCTATCACAGCTCTCAACAAATTAAAACTGAAGATTAACAATGCATTAAACCACTCAGTCACAAATGGTCTGTATTTGTCAATTGTTAAACCAACCGATTACTGTTAAATCGTTCGGTAATCTCGAAACGTCAAACGATTAAACCGAATCGCGTGACTTTGAAAAAGGAGCCATTTTTAAAAACGTTTTATCGGCTGTCAGTCGGTTTGATAAGTTGAAAGTAGTTATTGACTGCAGGCTAATGTATCTATGAATAGTTTTTTAATTTATATAACTTATATTAATTGGGCTTTCGTGTTTAAGAAAATATACTGGGCTGTATACTCTAAGTACCCTTGCCTATAGAGCTATTAAAATGCATAACTCCACAAATTATTGTTAAACTAGGCTGAATATTTGATATTTCAATTAGTTTTGCCAACATTCGAAATACGATTTTTTAAGTCCAATACATTTTTAGTAATCTGTTTAATCTAATTAGGTACCTCCGCCAATATTCCAAACAATAATCATCTACAAATTATTTTTATTTTCCATGCGTCTTTGCCCATACTCGAAATTCAAACTTAACTTAGCTTTTTAATCTCACAAATACTCCGGACAGCGCGAAAAAAACAAAATCAATAACGTCTCGAGACATAACGAGTTGTGAACGGGTTATTAATTCTGCTATTGTATTATAATTGTTATTTTTTTATTTTTTAACGGCCCGAATATGCAGATGGCGTGCTTAAAGCTTTCTTTTATTGACAGTTTATGGTTCGGAAACTGGTAACGACTTAGATACGATCCGATACGCCAGTTATGATTGCCAAGCCCACTTTTCGTTGGGGTGAGATGAAACAAAGTAACAAATATTAAGATAAAATATTATTTCTTTGGAGCATTCTTTATACTTCACCCAATAGCAGAAAACAATGTTAATAGCTATAAATAACGGTACGAAATAGCTTATTAAATAACGAATATACATATCATAATCAAGTAGCTATTCTGAATATATCGATGTCGTCAACTCGATGACATAAATCACGCAACAAAGGGAACATTTACACACACCGCGCGAACGCTGCGTTCTATTAAACGTTATTAATGAACGCTAACCGGTTAATGGATAATCAATGTTAGATCATAATGAGTTGCCGAAATTAAACCAGGGGAGTTTAAAACGATTTACAATATGGATTCTTTACGACATGAAGATTACTTAAAAAAAAAAATTCACTAGTATCTTAGAGATTATATTTTAAGACCATCCGTGACCAATGCCTTTATTTGTATGTACAAAATACGTTTACAAATATACTTTACTTTTATTTCTTAATAATAATCCAAAAAACTCTAATCCAACATCAGATATTAACATTAAACAGTAATTACACATTACAAAAGTAACATACGGGCATCGAACCCGTACCCCCGTCAATATTTTGTTACACATTCAACCCTAACAAAAACGGGGCACTTTTGTAACACGCCAACGGTATTTCGCAAAATTCACCACTACCCACATTTCAATGATTAATTATACACATTTATTAGTAAAATATAGTCGATTGTATAACAGGGGTGGAGAAGGGTTAGTTCTGCGTGTGTGCTTATCATTAATATTTATAACGCATGCATACATTGCCTAAGATTGATTAGTGAAGAAAAAGGACCGTTATTTTAGGAGTTACTTTTTAATTGGCAAGTGTAAAACCTCTTTCATGTTTTGTTTACGCCGTATTGTTATGATATATCGCGTTCGATTTTCGAAAATATGAAATTAGAATACAATTTCTCACATGTATTTCATTTTTAAATTAAATCTATTTTATTTTCTTTCCTTTTATCAAATTAATACTTCCTCTTTAATGCGAAATGCGGAGAATAAAAAGCGGAAATACCCGCGAAACATAACACAAGTACATTTTAAAATTATACGTATAAAACAAGATAACAATCGTTAATTGTGAATGCCGAAAAGCGAGACTTTAAACGCGAAAATGCGAGTGTGAAAACTACAGGGTGTTCCGTGTCAAGCAACACCGGGCGTCACGCGAACCCATCCTAAACGGTGTTCTAACTGCGAGACACAGTGCTAGTTTCAACAATAATTTGTGCTACGAAATTTACTGTGTCTGTGTTTTGTACACTGTGTTTACTCTGTGTGCTTTGATGGAACAGCCTAAATGTTATCAAAGTTTAGTATTTAGGATTCGCTAAATAATCGGCTGTTGCATGTCGTATGATAATAAAGTGCATTGTGGTATTTAAATGGGAATAGGTTGAAGTGATTTTGATGTATGTGTTTTGGTTTGAACTAGATCGTGGGTTCGATTACCAAAGAAGATAAGGGTGATACTACACATTATTTTGGAAGTTTTTCTCGTAAAAGTAATATTTTTCACATATATTTTAACAAAATAAGCTTCATACATTTGTAATAAAATTATGGGTGAATTGAGGAATCATTTATCAATGAAAATGCGTTCTTTAGTATGCTTTTAAATCAATACAAACTAAAATATTTTCCAAACGCAAAACCGACTCCACAATCTCAAAACATGTCGCAATATGACACTACGTTAATACACTATGTACGAGATTCAACCCTCTCGTAATATTTTAAATTCACCCCTTTCGATATCGCACCCCTTGCGCGCTGATCAATCGATTGGCTTCTGACCACCCTCTATTATTTACCGATAGAGACATCTCTATATAGATAGAGTCTATGTGTCTCGTGTGTGATTCATGACTCTATGTGTCAATATGGAAAATGGTGATGTTAGTTTAGATGAGGGTCTTAAGAAAATTGGAAAATTTACAAAGTACAATATTTTTATGAAGTCCTACTTACTACAATAGTTTAGGAAAAACAAAACAATCATGAATTCGTGGATTCTACAACCGGGGCATATCCATGATCACTTTTCTTTAAGATGTTCTATTATTACAGTGTGAGAGCGATCACTAAATTGTAACATAAGAAAAACTTTTGCCAGCGGATTTCAAACAATCAATACTAAGCTGTGGTTATTAAATGACGATTCAACACAATTCTAAAATTATTAATATTATTTGAATAAATTGTATTGTGATCAGTAAACCTTTATTTTACTTCCTTCATATGCCTCTACTTCATGCCATCTAAGTAACATCTGCCGCAATTTTCAACCACTTTTGAAAATGACGTCATCAGTGACACTAAGATGCGACAATAACAAATCAAATAAATCAATACAGGGGTGTGTTGACCCTCGAGCACCCCTCACGCACACTTCCAGACTTCGATAGGGTTTCAATAGGGCATGATTTTTGCCCCATCTCAAAATTTGGTCCCCAGAGCACACACCCTTTACATTAAACTTGTTACATAAGGAATTAAAACTACCCCCATGGGCTTGGCGCATTTAGTTTTAACTTCATCCCTGTCTGTCAAGGGGTAGCGGATTTTGTGTTTTTATATAGTGTCCTTATGTACAATGAATTTTGGATTTAGATATCAACCCTCTGATGGGAAAAGAATCAAGATATCACGAAGATTTTGGTAACGCAAATTTTGTGTGTCAATTCTTACCATAATCCAATTCCGGACTTTCTCCGTTTTTGTAACAAAACGACGTGATCATCATAATCTTTAACCAGAAGAATTTCTCTGTCGATTATAGACCTCAGGGATTGTCACGTCATTCATCGCCTGTCTACCATCTTGAGTGGCAAGCCCTATATACCTAATGTGCATTGTGCACCCAAAACCTTAAAGCAGAATATCTAGACTAGATTCAACCAAAAAATTAAATATTCAAAATCTATAACTGCTATACTGCATTCAAATATCTAAATTCTTAATATCCAGCGATCGTTAAGTATCAATTTTAATTAAAGCTTGTGACAGGAAGCAAAACGTTCGTGTTTTGGCCTCTCTGATATATCCAAAAGAGAACTCATGTGTTTTTTTTTTAAATAAAACGGACCGATATGAATATGCGTTAGCACGAATCGTGTCGCCCTGCGGATAATATTGAGGATCAAGTTATAAGAAACAGCGATTTTGAGCCTTAAATCAAGATTTTGGGCACTAAGTTTCCGATCATTAAATATAATTTTAGGTGGAATTAAAGTGTCTTTCATACAAAAATACAAGTAATACACTATATTAGACATAAAACAGATTGAAAATCTGAAAAAAAAAACACTTCACAACAGTTTTTTGTTTTTTTGTATACAAATTTGGCCATTATTGTATTATAAAAACATGTTTTTGCTATTTACCAAAACAAAGATGTTCAAGGAAATAAAAATTGAATACTTGTATCCCATCCTCCCATCCCTCGCTATCCCGTCCCTTGCGCCGCCACCAAGGAGTCCCTCATCCAGTTCAACTTGTATCGAAAGGGTTAATTCCGGGGGTTGCAGACGTCGCGATTACCGCCCAGCCGATACGTTGAGCTATCGGACGCTTTTTATCTGCTCCTTTTATTTGTCGTTATGATATACGCGTTTGGAAATATTTTTGTAGCATTTAAAAAGAAAATTGATGGGGTTTTGTTTGTCTTTGGTTTAAGGGCTCTGTTGGTTGGCTGAGTAGAATGATGTCATAAGTTGGTGTTGAGCTAAAAATTTATAAAAATAATATGATGTTGTTTTTATTACTTGCACACGTTTCTAATTAAATTCTTGCTTATACACAAAAAAAAGTCTACATTTTTGTTAATATTTTTACTTCACCTACAATTTCCACACACAAATATTGCATCACGTACGCGTAACAGGAAAAAACAAATTAACAAAAAATTGCGAAATCAAAAAAACTATTGAAAGATCGCCAGGTACGTTGCGTTTGACAGACGCGGCCGGTGCTGCGCCCGTCAACTGTCATTACCCACCTGTCAAATGTCATTATGTCACCGCCGCGATTGAAACGTCGCGCCAGTGACAGACTTTATTATATTACGTTGACATTACTACCGGGGCTAAAAATATATGAAACACTGATTTGCAAATGAACACAGATTGACCAAAATTGTGATTCGAAATTCTATAATGGTTACGATTAGTCAGTCATAAAATCTTTCTGCAACGTGCATAGAAACTATGTAACGCAAATCCTATGCTTTAATAGGATAAAGGTTAGAAAAAGACAAGGATAATACTCTAAATCTACATAAAGAGACCAGAGATCATTTCTTTCTACCTTCACAAAAAAACTATCAGAAATGAACACGTAATTTTAGCACTATACAAGCTCACCCATACTTCATAGCACTCTATATAATGTATAAATTAATCAAAATTTTCTAACAAGACCCAATTCCGCACCAATACGAATTGGAATAAACAAACGTTATTCAAAAGACATCATTACGCCTGCGAGCGATGGGCCAAATTAATTTTGAAGTTCGAAGAACAAAAAAATACGCCAGATTCCCGCAAACAATACGCTGGGAAACCTTACGTTGTGTGTCCTTATTAATTATCCAACATCATCAGGGAAGATTGAAAAACAACTGAATACTGAATATCATAATTAATTAAATGGGAATCGTTTTTCTATTTTTGTAGAACAATTGACGATAAAATTTTCTATACCTATGGACTAGAGCAATCGTTGATTCGTTTATGATTATAGACGAAAATAGGTAAGTTAACCAGAACTGCAGGTAAAAATGTAAGACTAAGAGCGGGAAGTCGACGGATTTTCGGGCTGTCTTAATTTATGGCTTGTGTTGCTCTTCAAGACCAAAATCGAAACACTCATAATAACTAAGATTTAAACCTATATTACTATTACGCTAATATTATATTTTCATATTTATAAACTCCAATATCAGTCTAAACACACACAACCCTCCGCAACGTAGACGCACTCGAAATTTTAAACAAAACTCATGCATATTTATAAACTAAATATGTATATTATTTCGTCTGAGGGGTCTTAATAACAGATATTCAATCAAAAAGCACCCCTTCTTCTGTCCGGTGTCTTTCGATGCACCCTCGCGTATTGATTGGTGTTTTGGTGTCAGAAACTGCTCACGCGAAACCTGAATACGAATGTTGATTAGTAATATTTAGTAATTTTTGTTTGGTATTTGCACGGTTTTAGGTATGAGGATTAAATTATTGTAGGAAAGTTAGTGAAGTTTTAGTGCATGAAGTAGGGACAGCCTGTCAATTTATTTGATCGTATTTTGGAATTAAAAACTAGTTTCATCACCGCACCGAATGGGGTATGTAAGCATGGAGTTAAGATTCTTTGTTACAATTTATGAAACTAATAACTAAGCAGCATAGGTAAGCAACCCTAAAAAACGTCGCAATGTTCCTATTTTGACAGGTTAAAGACAGTTTACGACTCATATAACAGATACATTACTGAAACGAACTGTCGCACAATTCGCATTCCCAATCAATTTCACCAAACATTAATTCATACATTCACATCCCAATCAAAAACACATTTCGAACAAAAACCCGGGCCCTAACGTGAGCAGTAATATTGTCGTAGTCGGTACAATTAAAAACTGGTGTAACCATCGCGCCAACAAAACAAAAGGCGCGGCCAGACATTGAAAAATATAAAAAAACGACGAGAAACATATAACGCATCAGTGAATCGTAGAATTTAAACAGTATCGCGTATGAACCGGCCGGGAGGCGCACAAGATTCTTGCTCCGACATCTGAAATATTAATTTATGGAAAAAGTTATTAGTACGGCAGATGAGTTTATTATGGCCTACTAATATTCTTACTAGGTACGTATTGTGTCCTAAGATTGATAAATAATTTGTATTACACAATGCCCCAATCCAATATACGAATTTTCATGTGCGGCGGTGATCACACACTATTCGGTACCTTAGTTGCATAATATTAGGCATCTATCTATCTATGCTATAAAGAAAAAAATATGTCACACATAGTCTACTTATTTTCAGGACCAAATTGTTATTTAGAACTATGACTCCCGAATAGAAACATTATTCTCAGCCACTTTTGAAGCCCATAAAGTAAGTGTAACAGTAGCAGGCTCCTAGACAACGCGGTATAAATCTTGGCCGGTGTCGGTGGTGTGAGTCTGTCTGGACAAACCTACGTACGATATATTTTAAATTATTTCCCCTTTGATACGAAATGATAATTTCGTTCACAACATTCTGCGGGCAGCGTCTACAAAAAATATATTTAGTTTCAATTTCACCTTCTTTTCATGCAGGGTTTTAATAACCAAAATGATTTATTAGTTTCAATTTGAGTATTAAGATTTTTGTTTTATATATTACAAGTATTTAGTATATCAATAAGGATATCGTGCTATCAAAGTATATTTATAATTTTTCATTTTTGTTCATAGAAATAAAGTACTTATAACGAAGTGTTGAAAGCCAGCCTACGTGTACGATAAAATCCATTCACGGTTCGTTGACCTTCCCCAGTATTTGAGACTTATAAAACAATTATTCAACTTACCTGTCTGAAGGACGGTGACCCTGAAACATCTGATTCAGAAGTATGTTTACGAGTTAAATAGTTGTTCTTCATTTGAATTCAGTTTGAAATTTCGAATTGGTGTTCGATTTTCTAATCTTCACATAGACAATAATTCTTTGTTAGTTATTCATACATTGCGTGATGGTAAATGTAATATTTACTTATGTATGACGTATCTGCTCTTTACAATTGTGTCATGTTGCTCAAAACTACACATTGGCGTGGGTCACTACGACGAATTAAACCCATTGTGTCGTAGTTAGCTAACAACTATTCTATCATCATTATCTCCACTCCTCACATACACAAATCTAGTCTACAGCTAAATATTGCCTAAACACTAAAGTTCCCAGCATTCTTGTCTAAGCAAGTGTTCTGCACTCAATAACTAAAGAAGCCCATCCCAAATCACGCACCGAATAGTAAAATCAAAAATACCAAATTGACAGAGAGTTGAGCGAGTCGGGAAAGTTTCGCGCAGGCTTTGTTCCGTGCAATCACACGGCATTGTAAGGATACGATGCGCCCGTACACTCGTCGTTTTGCCAACCGTACTCTGATTTCCGAACTGCTTTGATCCAAAAACTTTTAAGCATCTATTTTGACGTGGTATATTGCATTGCAGCGCTAGTTTAATACGTTATTTGTTTAGAAGTTGTGCGGCATCGGTGTATTAAATTTGAAAGGATATTTTGATATTTTAGCGGGATTAATGTTTGGTTTACAGTCTGCGAAATTTCTCTTATTGACGTGTGGTTTGCAGACTTACATTTATGTAAGTTTGTTTACACCTCACTGTTGGACACAGATCTACTCCGCTATGATTGAAAGGTAAAAATAGCAGTACATTATATGTAAATTATAGATTTTCCAAAAAAATATAGAAATGAATGTTGGTAAATTCTAATTTGCAACTGGTCGCACCAAAAATCCAAAAATCCGAATTAAAATATCTGCAAAAATATATCAGTGAGTCACTGCGTAAAGTCCGAACAAAAGGCGAACCTTTTTCCCCATAAAACATGTTCAATTTGCATTCGTACCGGAGTTAAAACTTCAGCTGGCAATACCAATAAATGTTATACCAAGTAACGTGCCCCAATCGGGCCAATAACACTCGGCTCCTAGTCACCACTCATTGTGAAATCTCACCCCACGTACTTACCCCTCGGGGCGAAAAAATAATAAATTATTTTAGTTAGTATGCAAATAAGCACGGACCGATATTTTAAGCTACACCCCATTGGAAATGTGATTTTTTTCTTTTGTATCTATTCTTTATGGTTCGGAAGAATGTAATTACATCGCGTTGCGTTTCTTTTTTGCGCCGAATACAACTGCGATTTAGTTTATGGTATTTTTATTTAACTCCTTCCAGGCGGGAGAGCATTTCCTTCGCCAAATGGCGTCGTGAAAAACACAGCGTGCGCTCTTGACATTTGTTTCGCACAGCTATACTGAAAAATAAACTACAACTGAACAAAAGTTTCATAAATTAAAATTCAATATATTCATCTTTTATTATTCTGTTTTTTTTTTTAATATTAATGATGTATAACCCACGCATAAAACTCTTTTATATTTGCTCTTATTTTAAATTCAAACATCGAACATGCGAATCATAGACTAAACTTTTATTCTTAATTCAAATAAAGAACGGCCATTCGTAATTTGAATAAGCTGCCATTAAAATATCGCGATGCACATCGACCCTTCAACTTTAATCTAGATCTTGCGTCGTGCGTGTATGTGTGTGTCTGTTTGTGTGTGAGGGGTGTTTGTGTGCGACAGGGCGATGATATTTAATTCGTAGGGTAGAATTTCTCATCGATTTTAATTTTATGCACGCATCCCGTCTCGGGCTTGTATTATTTGTTTTTTATGTAAATATTGCCGATCTCTTATTCAGACGAGTGGCGTCCGTTTTGAGGTTATTTTTTTATACTGAATATATTTAGACTTGGAGATATGCCGATAATGGATTTTAAATTTCATTTTGCCGATTTATTTTGCGGAAAATTGTTTTGGTGCGTCGCGGTTGCATTCTGTTTTTAAACGGGACGCGGGCGGGAGACTTAGCGACTGGGGTGGAACTTTTAAGTGTTTTTGTAAAATACTTTTCAATATCGATGACTTATTTCTTCATTATTTGCTAGATTAAAGATTTATATATGCTTTTTGTGTCATATTTAGAAGAAACGTTCAAGACACCTAAGTAAGTATAGAGTAAATGCGATGACTCAGCGTTTCAAAGCTCAGTATATTAAAAAGAGAATACCATATCGAAAATAATATATTCATCCATCAGCTCAACTTCCCAGTTCCCGAGCATCGGTCGAGCGAAGCATAATGAACTCATCCGGCGTTACCTGTCGATATACCCGCCATAAACCGCTACCCGCAAAATTAATACCGCCCTTAGCCACGTCAAAAATCATTATATTTTATGGTCGGTCCGAAATAAATGACGCCTATACGATGCCAGAGGAAAGTTTATATTCAAATTTCACTCAGTCCGTCGGTCCGGCATCTCCAAGGATCAATTTACATATTTTCACAGGTTTCCACGTTACGCTTAACGTTATGTGCGCTAGTTTAATACTTTCGCCATTTATTGTGCGCACGTGTTCCGATATTTGCTTTTCCTTTGCCTATTTAAATATAAAATTTAATAGACTGGCTCTTGTAATAAATAAAACATATTACACCTATTTTACATTGTGTTCCAATTTTAAAAGTTTAGTAACCGTAGTTAAGTTAAGTAATACGTAGCTGGTCGTACCTTATTGTAAGTTCAGATTAAATAGTGTCTATGATCATAGTATTCGAATTTTGAAAAATTCAATTAAGCGCAAGCTTTCTTCTAGCAAAGACAAAAGCATTTCCATTTTCAAATAAACGATTCTTTGTCCATATATTATGATAAACAAGTCTATGCAACATGCATATTTATACAAGCGGGTTTCTCAAGCACAGATAACACTGTTTTGTATTTAATTTAAAATATTAGTCATAGTGTATTCATCTCCCTGATGATTTAATTATATTCATTCATGTATTCAATACGATCTGTTAGTTAAAAAACTTTATTTAATTAACTTCTAGTTTGTTGGCTGGTTTACTTGTTTTTTCTAACCCCACATATAAACAACAGTACCATTCAAACTATCGACTAGTGCAAATTTATCTTGCCAAAACAGTTATGTTCAAAATGGCTCTTCAAAAGAGGAGTTAAAAGGTCTTACAGGGTCGGCAATGCACGAGTGACACTTCTGGTGTTACAGACATTTATAGGCTATGGTGACTTCTTAGTCCTTACCATCAGACAGGCCTTAGCATTGTATGCCTTCGTAGTTGAATAAAAAAAATAATAAAAAAAAACTCAACTTAGAGCTCAATTAGCCCCACTCATACAAACAACAAAACACACAGTTTTTGCACCCAATTCCTGTGCAAACGTTGTTTTTCCTCCACAAGGAGTCCCTTTGACAAGCACACCGTTATAATTACACGTGAACGTTTTTGAACAAATATAAATTCCAATTAATTCTAACATACAAAATGGTGGCAAACGTTTTAACGCTACAAAATGGCGGCCGCCGCAAATTAATTGTTCGCGGCGACATGTCAAAAATAAGTTGACGTCACACGGCGGTTACAATTAACGTAATGATGGCTGTTTTTTGGCTGTATTGTAATTTTGTTTATTTAGTGATGTCTGGATCGATTGAGATAAGGCAAAACAATATATACAGTTAATTGTGTTCCATAACTAAGAAATTATGAACGAAATCATTTCAGTATCGTAAAGTCAGGCACAAATGAAGAAACTTATTGAAGCTTATAATAACTTCAAAATACTAAATGAAACGCAACTCTTACTCATCATTCCTTTTGCAATAACAAAACACATTTAATCGCCAACTACGAAACCCTTACCGCACTAAAATGGAACACAAAATCAATTCCGGACGCAAATTAAGAACATTAATATTACAAAATTTGATTATCCCATAAAAGATTTCCATCCATAAAACTCCATAGTTACCATAGTGTACCGAATGTACGAATTAGGTACCCTTTTGATCGTCTACGAGCCCCCTTCCTCCCCGCAACCCTACCCACCGCCGATCCCCTCCCCGCCTGCCATTCATTTTCATAATAAAATCGTAACAAACGGCGCAGGTAACAAAATATGGAGAGAGAATCGAAATTTATGCGAACGCAATGTTATTTATGTGGAAACTTGAGATTTTGCGAGATTGTGGCGGGACCGTGATCTAGTGGAGATGAGGATCGGCCGGTACGTGTCGAACGACCTTTGGTTTGTACTCATAATTTAGGAAAACATATACAACCTTACACATTTCTGCCATTATCTATAGAATAAGAAAAATAAAAATTCAATCCGAAAATTGAAATAACGAACAACATAATTACACATTTCTAAACGCATTCCATATTTGAAATATGAAATTCGAAATTCAAAATGAAGCCGTTTAAAAAATAAAACCCCTTTCCAGCCAGCATCCTCACCTTCTTACCTCGAGGCCCCAATCAATCTGTCTGTATGAGATACAGCCTCTAAAATCTAACTATTGTTCACGAATAGGGAAATTTCCATTTGGATTTATTCATTTGTCTAACTATTGTCGGCCGCCTTCCTATTTCGTATAATTGTTTCGCTGCAGTATTTCGGCTTTAATGTATTGAAATTATTTTTGGCGGTTTCAGGGTTTAGCATTAATATCGTTACGTCTAGACGGTGTTGGTGTGTTTTGTATTTTTTAATGCTTTGAGGGTTTTCTAATTGTTTGGTCTTCATAAGTGAAATAATGAAGGGATTATCGCTGTTTTTAAAACAGTGTTTTTTTGCTTTATGCCATGCTGAAACAATCCAATCTACTAGAAATTTATTATAATATTTATTTAATATTGTATTTTTTATACCTGACAATGCAATTTATTAGCTTAAAGATTAATTAAGTATCGGCTTGCTAAATAAGACAACAACAAAAACGTTGGAACTTCGAAACAACATTTTAAATCCATCAATTCCAAATTCGAAAATTCAATTTTCGAATCCCATAATTCGAAATATGAAATCCATAGACCAGTGAGGCCCGTTTCGCGCACAATCCGAACCCGCCATTGTAATAATTTTAACGACAAATTCCGATAAGAATCGGCGACGCAACAAACGCAATTTTCATAGATATAGCTCAATTAACAATTGGTTTCAATCGTGAAGACATTCTGGATAATAAAGTAACACCCCACGCACCCCCGGGGGTGGCTCCAGGCAATCTTATTTCTGTTTGTAATATTGCGGTGTCAATTTCGCATATTGAAGTGTGAGCGCGAATATGGAGGCGTTCGAATCTATATCTATGTCTATGGATTTGTTTTGTCTATGCTTTGAGTTTGTCAAGAAGTTCTGTTAAGGGGATTTGTTTTGTCATACACATTTGTGCTTCTGTTTTAGCGCACATTAAATGTTATGGTGATTTGGGCTTGACTATTATTGATGACGAATATTGATGACCTTGTTTTCAATCAATGACATTAAAATATCAAATAATAAAAATCTACACAAAACAATTTATTTTCAAACACTCACCACCAAACCAAACAACTCAAAACATATTGACACAACGCAAACAATCAGTTATTCCAATTATAAAAACTACCCTTAGAATCAACCCTAAAAAATCTGCAAAACCCGATTGTGGTTCAACAAAAAAAACCTCACCCCACAGAATCATTGATATCAATCAATATTCAGGCGTGATCAATAGACTATAGAGGGGCCCTAATAAGCGACCCTCTATTTTGTCTATGGTGTATAAAGTTGTCCATTATCGGTTTTTTAATCTATTACCGATTCCGAATTGATATTTACGGTTATTGGATGACAGACCGATTTATTGAAATGAGTTTATTTGTATTTAAATTGGGTTTGATGTATTTTGAATGTATTATTTTGTTACCAATTGAACGTGTCAATCAACATTGGTTAAGCAATGGTTATTTTATTAGTTTTCAAGCTTTTTAATCTTCTAAATAAAATTTATTAGGTTAACGCCTCTATGTTTCAGAAATATTAAATGTGGGGTTTAAACCATCATTTGCAGAATTCGATTCCCATTGGGACATTACTTATTTGGATATTTCAATTCCAAAAATGTGATAAGCAGAAATTAAATTTCCAAAACGATTTGTAAGCGAAAAGAAGTGCGATATTCTAGAAATTAGTTCTAAAAAAGCGTTTACTCTTATTTTATTAATTCGTCACTTAAACTATTGCTAAAACAACAACAATTGAATTCTTCGTACCAACCCAAACCCACAAAAACTCCGAAATCTTAGATCCATTAATCCGTCCGTAACGTATGTAGGTGATCGTCGACAAACAATAGAGGGTGGGCGGGGGTGAAACGGGGTGGTTTTTAGAATTAATTCGTTCGTAAAATCGTCTCATACAGATAAGAATGGTAACAAGCATCGACAAATTGATTGTAGGAACGCCTTGTAGGGGCTTTCTGTTTGATGGAGAGGCCTCTTATGAATTTTAGGATGTGTGTGATTTGTTTGAAGGTATGTTTATGCGTGTGTGTATCTAAATATTCATCCTCGTTTCCAAGGGTTAGATATATAATTGCTAGATCGCATTTTCTTGATGGAGCGAAAAAGGTTCGAACGAAATACCAACATAAGGATAACTTTCTGTATTGAGAACGATAAGTTCTAAGCTCAAAACTGTTTATATCGATGATTATCGTATTTTTTTTTTAAATGTGAACCGTTAAAATTAAGAACTGTTGAATTGAAACCAACGACCAACCTAAAGTTATATTTTGTTGTTCTATCGCACTCAAATTAACTAACTCGTGTCCTAGCCTTAGCAGACAGCAGGCCTCTACCACACCAATTTTATATTAAAAAACAGTCTTACATCAAAAAGGTTGCACGACACAAAATTACGCCCAAAAACAATAGAACACAAAACGATATTCAAATATGGCGGGAGAAGCGCGAATTGTTACAGAATAATGGTATTTATATGGTACATTGGTTCCAGGGGAAATCACTCGCGGAATCGGCCGTAACGTCTGCCGGGGAGCGCCTTACGTCTTCTCTGTAATATGATAACAAGGGTAGACGCGACACTTTTGTACGCAACTTGATTATTAATTGAATGACAGCTGGCGACTTTTTGTCGTGCGATTGTTTTTGAGGTTACGTTGGGTTTGGAACTAAATAATGCTTCATATTAATACTTCAATGTTAAGTTTATTAAAACATAATACATGTAGCTAATGAAACGGTAAGATATATACCCTATATTACACGTCCCGTTAACCTTAGATTTTGGCTACCCCCACACCAGCCTTACCTGCGATATTATTTTATTGTTTTACAAATAAAACATTGCCAACCAAAACATCCCTTTAGAGCCAACAAAGCATAAATCTAGCTACTACAAATATAACGCAACAAAAAGTCGTCGTATTACTTTAACACAACAAAAAGTCGCGCTTAAATCTTAAAGTCTGCTCGCACCACGACACAAGCAAGTATTGAAAGGGCGAATAAGGGGAGAAGATGATTTGGAATATTAAACATTCACATTTATTAGTTTGTCCTCCACGTACCACCGTAAACGGGGGTAGTTCCACAACTTAGGAAAGTGTGTTAACGAATTCACCCTCCGTAGTCGATTTCCGCTAATGTGTCGTACTTTTAGTCGATTTTAACTATTCGATTGAACTTTAAAACTTTAAACTGCGTTAGAGTTTAGCTCTGAGGTTTAGCTGAGGTTAAATGTAGTTTTAATGTTGGCTGGACTGAATTATATTTTTTCTACTATTGCTGTATCTTTAGACACACAGAAACTGAAGTAGGGTTATAGATTAAATTGAACGACATTTAATGATAATGTGTCCTTACCTTGTTAACTCCGTCTTGTGATTTTTATACCTGTAAAATATTGGTTAATTATTCTACACATAAAATACACGCAACATGGCCTATCAACTACCTCCAATATCCATATTGATATCAAAGCTATACAATATTCCAGTTTATTCATTATACGTCACAAAGACAAGGCTAATTACTCCTACGAAAAATATAGTCAAAGGCGCCTATTCTTAATCGATGAAGCCGAAAAAAAAGGAAAATTGGCACCGTATGATGTCAGATAAGTAGGGGGGGGTGGGGTGGCACAAAGGCCGCTATCGGAAGGAAAACGAAGGGGTAATGCGGGCGTAAGATGAGCACAGGCCCAATCAGGGACACTCCCTTGACATAGGGTTGTCACTTTTAGGTATTACAATTTTTGGACATAAGTTGAAAAGTGATTTGTTATTAATGGTAGTATAGTAGGCATGTAGTACTTTTAATAGCTTATTAAAGTGCACTTCACCTGTTGGTAAGTCCAGTGCTCTCCAGAGTGCCATCCGGCGATAGACATTTCTCTCTTGTTATTAAATAATAATGTCAGTTTGTGTACAATTGCTTTAATATGTCATGCGTAAAGGACACTTGTAAAAATATTATTTGAAAAATATCATTATAAATAATTACCTATCAAGCACGTAGGGGCGGGCCCTTTGCCAATAAAGACAGTTTAGTTTATTAACATGTTCTTTTTACTATAAAATTTACTATCAGAAACTTAAATTTATTAAAATAACTCATTGAAAACAGCATGAGTATTAATAATTCTTCATAAAAAAAAATTTCCCACAACCGACAACCCTAACATCGGTACTTTTGCATATTCACTACAAGTCACGCTCGGCTACATTTTTGCAAGCCATACGACCCTAAACAACCCTTTGGCTGCGACGTATTGATCCCGCATCAGTTATCAACCCTCGTCCCCTGTAATAAGGGTGGAATTAACGAGCATTTATCTCCTACGTACTTTCAAAGATCATATTTGCTGTTTTGAGATTCTTCAAATGGAAGGAATATTTGATATAAAAACTGTTCATAGGACTGATACGACTGAAGTTATAACCATTATATTACCATAATTCCTAGAAAATTTACCAAAGCGTCGACCATTGTTATATTGAGAAAGAAATAGGTGAATAAAGTATAAAATATAAGACATTTGGCTATTACAGGACTATTAAGGGTAAAAAAGGATTGAAGAAAGAAAGCTTAATATCATTAAGTTTTCATCTATCTTAACAATCCAAACATGACAACAAAGCCACTTGTCAATTTCCTGACAGACAGGAGTCCAGAGTCCAGACTACTCTTTAAAACCGACATGAACCCAAAAAGACCAATAACCTTAAAGCCCAGTCATATAATTATAATGTTTGCGTTAAAATAAATTGACGAAAAAACTCTCGCTCGCGCGCCATTAAAATTTCATAGTATTTAATTACATTAAAAAATAGACCAAAGACGCCGACTGCGAGCGGTCTGTCTGTACTACAATTTTAACAACGATTATGGATAAATAGTAGCTCCATGTCTCTGTGTTTGTAAAGGGCGATAACACTTTACCTACGTGTCGAAATAGGATCGCTTTATGTCATTAAGTTAACAAGAACTCTGTGTCTAACTAAATAAAAAAAAACAAAAATGTCTTGGGCACCGTAGTCAAATCTAATTTTTGAAATATTCATCACAATGTTTATTGACTATAATCATTAGGTCCACACAAAAACCTCAAGAATTGAAAGAATTGTAACTGCACAAACGCTGATATTCTTTCAATATGCATTTATCTACCAAACCATATGAAACCTCATGGATAGAAAATAGATACAAATTACGATGTTATGTAAGCAAGCATACGCATGGTTTTAATTTACTTAACTTATTCTTAACTCCTTGTTCTGTTGCTTAGTCACTACAACTAGAGCGAAAGACATACTCATAATAATATCTCAACAAAATCATAATTATATTAAATAAATACACCCAACAGTCACATACATAGTCCTGAACCCACACTAAGATATGATTTTTTATGTCGTGGGGTATCAGAAACTGCGAGAGACTTTTCGGTCTCACAAACACCCAGACCCGAAACAATTACATACCTGTCGATCACACATACATTTGTTTTTTTACAAATTACCTCTTATGTGTTTTATACTCGCATAAAGCCTTGACAAAACGTAGTCTATAAACACATAGCGAAGAATCAATCGCGTTAAACACCGAGGCAGGAGGTTAGTGTTTCTATTGTGCGGCCCTCATTACAGGTCGCGAATGGATGTAATTTGCGGCCATTGTTACACACTTCAACGAGTGCTCATTTGTTAATGACCGTTTATTAGCATCGACGAGTTGCCTTCGTCTCATAGTGCTATTGATTTAAATCAACTACATCCATGTGCGTAAGTTATAATAATACATGGCTTTATCATGTTTAAATGAAAGATAATTTTTCGAATAAGGCAAAAACACTATTTTGCTTTACACGTAAATAAATAATTGGCCAAAACACGTGATGATTTTTGTCGTATAATTAATTAAAAATAAACTAGTCGGTAGAAAAAAAAGTCAGTCACTTCCAACTAATAAAGTTTGTTTTATGCTAAGAATGTTCTCCGAGATCATACATGAAAGAAATAACAAGGAACATAACTCAAAATGGCCCCATCTCTAGCGCAAAAGCGTTCGCCTCTTCACGTTCCATTTACTTTATAATTTTAATCTCAATCATGTTAAATTATAATAATTGCATCAACGTTTAATAACTGCGGTTCATTACACGCGTTTGCCTTCACGTTTGAGGAATTATTTCTAGAAAACAGCCAACCTACTTCGCAAAAAGCTTAATTATTGTCAGTATAGCGTGGTTCGCATCGCGCGGATATCTTACGGGCCTTCTATGAGACGCACGGCACGTAGGCATTAGTGCCGCCGTCAAATACGCACCATCTGTTTTATACTTTAATCTATGATACTGCATGCTTGTTTAAATATTGCAAATTCTTTGTCCGATATAAAATTGAATGAGCCATTTATCTTTGTAGCGCGGTTTTTGCGTTGGTGCGTTTAATTAAGGTTCGATTGGGTATTAATAAAATAATTTTCAACGTACTTTTACACTATTTCCTCGCCAATAATTAATTGAAATTCCCTCATGATTATTTCGTATAAAGACAAAACTTCAATATACTAATGAGGGATAATGAAAAAGATACACTTTGCAAAGAAACGGCGGAATTCAATATGAAACATTAGTTGGCCGGGAGTTTTCTAATTAGACTGAGTACACAAGCGAAATAAAGCATTTAGGAGATGTGCAAACAGTATGAAGGAGGGGACATCGCGCAGATGCACAATGTTACTGGAAACGTTAGTGGACTTTAATCTACACTTATAAAATACATATACTTAGCTATATTTTTTGTGCTGCATCATACTTCGGATAAAACACAATCGTAAAAATGCGAGTGGTTTTAGTGAAACGTCTTACTATTATTAGAAAAATCAAGGTGTACACATAGGTTGAAATTAAAATTACGAATAAAATTGTAACAAAAATTTGATAACAAATGTACGCGACAATAATGAATTAAAGTACCTACTGAAATGTCTTACAACACAATAACTTCATTATGAATAAAATGCATAAGCAAACTACGCTTAAATTATATCAAAAAGTACGTGCAAGACACATTCAGTACATATAATTCAGCGTTAACCCGTATGCAAGCTCAAAGCAAATACTACTACAAGACGAATGCAAAAATATGTACTTTTGGGACATGAACGAAAGGGTTAAATATAGGGGTAGCGTTAATCAGGAGGGTTGCCACTCCGCCGTTTTCGGATAAGCTATCGTGATCACTGAATGTGAAATTAAAGGAAAATGACGTTTCGATTTCAAGACTGACCAAAAATTTGGCTATGATGAAAATTGTATGTTGTGTCAATTAATTTTAACTTATAAATGCACATTAAATTGTAATTCACTTCAAACCAGTTTTATTTGTAAGGTACTAATCTATACATATAATAAAAATGTAAATGGTCGATGTCTGTACATGGAAGATATTTGAGAAATTTTAACGCGAGGGGTCTTTATAACAGCAACAGATGCCAAAACAATTTTTTTTAGAATTTTTGTCTGTCTGTCTGTCTGTCTGTCTGTCTGTCTGTCTGTCTGTATGTTTGCTTGCGCATCACGCAGAAACTACTGAACCAAATGAGATGCGGTTTTCACAGTTGTATTGCTGTAGGCTCAACTTAAAAACTGGTATATGTTGCATTCACATACAGGGTGTTTCTTTTTGTTTGCCTGCACATTACTCAAAATCTACCGCACGAAATCAGATGCGGTTTTCACAGATGTATTGTTGCAGGCTCGACTTAATATTTGGTATATGTTGCATTCACGTACAGTGTGTTTCTTTTTGTTTGCTTGCATATTACTCGAAAACTACCACACGAAATGAGATGCAGTTTTCACAGATGTATTGCTGCAGGTCCAATTTGAAAACTGGTATATGTTGCATTTACATACAGGATGTTTCTTTTTGTTTGCTTGCACATTACTCAAAAACTACCGCACGAAATGAGATGCAGTTTTCACAGTTATATTGGTACAGATCCAACTTAAAAACTGGTATATTATGTTTTATTTACATACAGGGTGTTTTTTGTATTAAGGAAGACAAATGAGAAAAACTAATATGTGTATTAACGTAATAAAAACAATGATTTTTAGAATTAATGTCTTTTTGTCTGTGCGGTTGTGCGTGATGAACACGGAAACCGCTTAACGGATTTCGATGAAATTTGGTGTGGAAGTAGCTGACACCCTGGATTAACACTTAGGCTACTTTATCCCGAAAAATAAGTGTTCCCGTGGGATGAGAAAGGATTTCCGATATATTTGTTACTTTTTATACTCAAAGGGATGGGATGGGACTGGATTACATGCCTTGAGTGAGAATGAGATGGGACGGGCGGGATATAAAGGGACGGGACGGGACGGGATGAGAAATACCAAATAAAGTTAATCACGCTGACGAAGTTTGCGGGCAGAAGCTAGTAGGTACATAAAGACCAAATAATAAGATGACTTTGCATGCTATAACAAATCATATTAAACCCATAATTTCGATTTGAGTCCAGCAATCAATGAGTATCATCGAATCTTAATACCAATTTTGTATGAACTCAATTCATATATTTCAATTACCGCCACTTTAAAATGCGAATACATTCTACCACTTTTATAACAAACAATATCAAAACACACTATTATCCATTCGATTCCAAAACAACATCAGATGACAATAATACTCAACGAGTGAACATTGGAACGAGGTCGAATGACGCAACGGATCCTACTAGCACCATCAATCTCCGGCTGCAAATGGGTCTGGAATATTAAACTACTGCTTGTAGCTTAGCAAAACAAATGTTAAGACCAGGTCTCTTGGAGATAAGTTCGATATATGCTGGTAAAGATGGGGTCATTCCGTGATTTCGTGCAAATTACATATCCAGCCAAATAAAACCATGAAACAATGCTTTTTTTTTTAAGATTTTTTTTCGAATGTACTTCATATCAAGTTCCCTAAAACTAGTATCATTGAAAGTTTCAATATTTTAGTAAAGTTTTGATTTATCGTAGTTTATCGCCTGAAATTCTCATTACCCTCTGTGTCCAAAGTGTGTCGAAATTGAATTGATTCTGTTTATTTCTTTTTGGATCAATTATTTTCTTCAAATTCTTCGATAATCTGTTAGTTTAATTAATTATTATTTTAATAATAGTATTTTTAAAAATAAAATCGTAGTATAAACGATTAAAAAAAGGTCCTAAAATTTTGTCACACAAAAAATGTCATTACCTTCCATCGCTAAAATAGTTCAATTCGTAGGCGCCTTTGTAAATCCTCACTCGTGAGTCATGACGCAATCTGCTCGTAACGGTCAGTTTGCCACGTCGGCAAAACAACGTGGCCGTGTCTTACAGGCTGATGAAATTATATAAGTTCTTTGTGTCTTCGAAAGTATTTTGTCCTAATATTGGTTCATTACATTCCGTTCAATTATAAAGGGGAAGTAGCACTTAATATTACTATAATTTCTATAAGTTACGCCTTGTCTATAGGCTATAATCCTATTTAATTGTGAATTAGTCATAATGTATATTTAGTCAGTTATTTAAGAAGTTCTTTCAAATTATCATTCATTTCCGTTGCATCCCTATCCGTACCATCCTATTTTTGTGGATGGTAATGAACGATTATGGAAGTGAATGAATGATTTTCTTATCAAATTACTATTTGATGTACACTTTATTGTTTTAAGCCGTAACTGTAACCGTTGCCATATTATATGTAATCCAAAAACAAACAACATAGTGAGTACGTGGTCCGCAAACTTGCTCCGAGCAGTACGCGTTGAGCTCTTTTGTATAATAATTGCCATCCTATATCTATATATCTACACAAGATAGAAAAGTGCCTTCTTTTGAATACCATTAAAAAAGCATGCTAGATTTGTTTTATTGAATAACATTCTTGAATTTTTGTCATTTTTTTAACTCCCGCGGAACGACGAAATTTGCACGAAATCACGGAACGACCTTGGTAAGAGGGAACATAGAAAAATGTCCGGGAAGAGATAGATGTCGGTGGATAGTCTATGTGGGCTCACTGCAGTTATCAAATGTATTGTAGTCATTTGGTAGTAAGATAAAAGTAGTTTGCATAAAGACATATATTCGATACCTGGGTATCATAAACTTGTTATGACAGAATGATAGACGAAAAAATTGTTAGACTAACGATCAAAATTACCGACATAAATGCAGCAACAAAATTATGACTTCACATCAGTTTTTAAAAGCTCCATTCCAATCAACCAGATAGACATAGCAAGCTAAAATTTCAATTCTAAAAAGCATTTCAAATAGAATAAAAAAATAATCAAACCCAACCTCAAAATTGGCGTAAAAGATGGCAACAAAACGATAGCGCGCGTCGAAAATAAATTAAAATAATTACGGCGAATGCAGTCGGCGCAAGGCTGCTAGATCAGCTGGTTCACACGAACAGTGACGTTTGCTACTCCGCCGTTTTATAAAAAATTGCCAACTGGAAAATTTAATTATTAATATTGTGTTTAGATTTAACGTTGAAGCAGGTCTAAGGCAACCAAATATTTAAAATATTTTAATCTTTAGTACTCTCCAATTTCAATTTAAATGTGGATCTTAATTATTAAATATTATTGTCATCCTATCATTGAAAGTTGTAGATGTGTCATCAAATCAAGAAAACAGTGTCTTTATCGAAAGCTTGCAGAAGGGGACACCCCAACACCGTATGTATATTGAATGTGTGATTAGTAACAACAAAATCATTGAGCTTCCATCAACATCCTTTAGAAAAGCACAAAGGTAGTCCCACCACGAAGGTTTATAAATTCTTAAGATAATGAAAATGTTAAATTATACAAAAACATACTGCAATGTTTAGTGACGATAACTCTCAGCCTTGTCACGTTAAATGTGCAAATTACACTGATTTACTGTGGCGAAATTATACGCTACCAGCGTATCATTTAAAAATCAGCTGCATGTTTTCATAGAAAAATTGCATGGCCCAATAGCGAGGAGTTATCCTGTACGAATAAATATGGTTATACGAATAAATTGCAAATATTTCAAGTTCTGGACCTTGAGAATGAGCATATTTTTCTTTTTGAATTTTTGGGCCTTGAGGATGTGTGTTCAAGCTAGAAGTAAATATTTTCGAAAAATGTTCTATATTAGGAATGCTAATTTCAGCTCATATTACAGTAATCTCCCTCCTTTACTTTATAGAATTGATTAAGATTTTATGGAATTGATTCCATCCTAGGATATAATATAGATAGGATATAGATGTCTAGAAAATACCACATCATCATCATCATCAGCCCTTCTGCGTCCACTGCTGGACATAAGCCTCTCCTTAAATACCATAAACGCCTTCATAATTGCTGGCTACAATTTTATAAGTTCCCTAAGCGATAAAATAAATAAATACGCCCGGTTTATCAGTAACTCCATAATTACAACAATTCTATGCCACTAAAATTCACCCACGTTGCATGCAATTTTAATTGCACAGCCGAATTTAGTATTTTTTTCAACACCCACCCCAGGCAGTTATTCAAAATAATCTAGGCTAGATATCGGGCCGAAAACGCCCGGCCTCATGATCTATAGCTTTTTACAACGTGAAATAACTATTCCACTAATTTTCTTTTAATCCCAAATGACTTTGGATGGGCGGCTATTTTCGCCGTGAAAATTAGTTTCGACCTAATTTTATATGGAATTTTATTTAGATAACACCTTTAAAGCTAATTGATTGAAAGTGTAGCATAACATGTAATACATAAGATTGAAATCAATTTAAACAATGAAAAACTAAAACATAACAGACAAAACAAAAGCAGAATCTGCATGTATCAACTGCAGAAAAATTAAACAAGAGAAACGAATAAAATCGCCAAAACTGAAACAGATCGACACACGTTAACTTACCTCAGCGCCAACAAAGACATCAAACGCTGCACGTCAATCCAGAAAACGAAAAGGATCGAAAACTCATCAAATTCTCCAACTAATAGGAGCAACAAACAATACGGGCTGACAATACATCACAAAGTGTACGACAAGTATGGGAAAGGGCATAATACGCCATTTCGGCCGTCATAAAGCAGGATTCGTGTGGACGATCTGTCAAACTGGCCAAACACGAACCTCGCCCGTCCGCGATATTAGCCGACGAATTTTAAAAGGGGAAGCATAACGTAATATGGGGAGCTACTGCGAAATGTTTTAAATCGGCAGAACATAATCTTAAAATCATAAGCGGTCGAAAAGTTGACAAATATGAAATCTGCAAGCTTTGGAGTCCGTTATACCAGAAAAGGTATATCGCTCATCCAATAGAACAATGACGTAATTACGTCTTAGCTATTTTTCAGGAGAACTTTTTAAAAGATTGAGATTTAAAATATAATGTATTTCCAATCATTCTGATGAAATTATTTTAATATTAATGTAAGTAACTGCACTATCAATGATAATTTACAATAACTTCATGAGAAACTCAAGAAAACTTTTCAATAACACATTCAAAAGTCATTTTCGACTTTTTGTAATTACGTCGTTGTTCCATTGGATGAGCGATATATTATTTCGATTGTCGTTACAAAACTTCTATTGTTGTTAAAGTAGTAATCACATATTTATTAAATAACAGAAAACCTAATTATTTTACGTAGGATATGGTTACTCTTCCTAGCCTTTTTATAGTATCCGTTAATTACATCATATTTATAACATAAAAAAGCTTTCTATGAAAGCATCGATTAGGTACTTAAATGTCTTCAAAATTCTATATCCAGCTCGTACATTATATGAAAATAACATTCAGTTTCGTAGTAGCGTCCCGGCACAGACGGCTTGCCCGAGCAATGCCAACAGTAGAAAGCAAAAAGACGTTGGCAAAGCTTGCGCGTTAGACTCTGCTACTTTTTGCATCGACACGGACTCGGATTCCGGCGTGGGGGTACTAGTAATATGATTTCGGTGACAGGATATTCGAAGTGACTGGATAACGATGATGATAGTCATAGAGATTCAGTGTGTCAAGTTCTGAGGTCAGCCTCTGTGGAGCAAGGAGGTTGTCATATTTTCAATGATTGACAAGATAACCAATCTATCTATAAGACCCAGCGTGTTAGACTGTAACATTTATATGACCCTAGACTATAGTCGAAAGGGTTGATGTCAGGCAGCCGATGGTAAAATTTTAAACCATATCATTAAGGCACAAATGTAAAATTTTAAGCGAAAACCTAAATATTTTCCATCTGCCCATCGAAACGGGGGTCATTTCCCCCTCAATAGAGTATGTATGTCCATACATTTTTGCTGCAGTTGGTCGCCATAAAACGCTGAATGTGATTGACCGCTCGCAGACGTCCACTATCCGATTCTCGTTTTACCAAACATTACGCCGGCTCGTCATTGTATGAATTAAAAGGGTTAAAACGGATGCCATCAAAATATTTTAATAGTTTGTAGTGATGTGATGATCGGTGTGTCGATGGATTTAAAGCCTACCTTATGTGTGTTAATATTGATTTTATTTACGCAATTATCATGTGCTGCTTCATTTTTTTTATTAATGACGCGGATTCAATTTTTAGAAGATTGGTTCTCTTTTCTGAAACCGATTATGTTTGTAATAATGTCACTTTAATAAGAAAAGTTAATTTGCATTACACTGTAACGAAACTATCATGAGTCACTTGATTTATTGGCTCGATTTTTAACAGAATTGGCTGACATCCATAACAGGCTAAGTTTTTTTGTACGTTGCTTCTCAAAACTGTAAAAAGCCTAGTTCACAATCATATATCATCTAAACTCATATGTTGCTACATCGCAATACATACTTCTTCTTATTCTATCTGGCATTAATCCCGGCTATTGCCAGGGTCCGCCTTCCGACTAAGCTTCCTCCACTTAATACATACTACTCCCATTGAAATCACCGCACACCCCCAAAAAGCCTAATTACCATCGATACATCCATAAAACAATTTAATCCCCGTCGCATTTCAAAAACATTAACATTTAATCCGCGGCCGCGTTCTATTTGACAGCTGTCAGCAGTCACCTGTCATCTGTCATCAATCATTACGTCATTGCGAGTGTTGCCAGCGAAAAATAACAAATGACGTGTGAAGCGCGCGCCTGCAGACTTGCAGTTCGGACGTCAATTTGCTTTTGACACGTGCAAATATGGCCGCTCGGCGCGAAAAACTGCCGCGGGAACTTGTCTATGGAGTTTTGATGCGATGACAGTTGATTTTAGGATTTTAGTGATGTTGCTGCGCTATTTGGCGATCTTTGCTATCGATAGAATGTTAAATTATTGTGAGTTTTATTTTGCTCGCAATATCAATTCTTCTCAATAATGTTACAGCCAGATTTAATGAGATAAAATGTCAATTTATTTGACAAAATGCCATCATAGTCTTTACGTAATGCGGTTTAATCAAATTAATACTTACAAATAGCAATTGTATATCTAAAGGCATGCTATAAATGTATACTCTCATTAAAATTAGTTCAGTCCAAATAAAATATAACAACGCAAGCAAGCAAAACTCCTTTTTCGGTTATATCAATAGTCACAACTATGCTATCTGGCTTCCACTGCAATAACTTATATTCAAAGACAATGACAAAGGCAGGGCACGACTCATGTTCGCTATCTACAAATTCCATCGACAAGCGATAGCACCTAACTACCCATAGACAAACGCAAATCAAACCGCTCAGACGTTCGGCTCCGTAGACAACAAAATGAAGCAATTATAAGTTGCGAAGCTCATTTATTGCTTGTCTATGCTTTTCAGTTATAAAACCGAATGGCGGAGCAAGTTTGAGTCGCGTTGGTTTCGCTTTTATGACACAAAATATATTGTTTTTATATCTTTTTGTATTGTACCTGTTTAGTGTTTGGTGTTTCTCGATGGTGTGTTATTGTTTATGTATATTTGTGTTATGATTCTCGGAGCATTCGGTGTTGTAAATCTTTTGTCTATTGCTGTATTGAATTATTTTATAGCTTTTTTAGAATCTTAAATCAATTTCAATAAAACAAATGAGGGATTTATTGGAAAGTGATCAAGGTATCAGTTATAACTTTGGTCTACTACATCATTGTTCAAGAAAATTTACCCACATTCAAACTAAAATATCTCAAAAACTATCCAACCGATTAACGTAAAATGTTCACATCCAAAAAGCTTGTACTTTTATCTACCTCATACAACAAATTAACGACAAACAAAACCTTGCTCCATAGTAGATAGTTACAAAATGGAAACTATGTAAAAACTCGCTCACTATGCATCAAACGTTGACGTAGGCCACGTACGTCTTCGCAAACACTTATCAGCATTACTTCGCATTCTTTTAGCGGTCCCTTCGCACGATGCAAATAGTGTCGCGCGGCCACCATAAATAACGGACTAACGTCTCCGGTTCCTTATCAACTGGTTCGATTAAAACTCTGTAATTTATGGTACGGCACGCAGTTTTATGGCTGAAATTTAATGTCACGTATGAAAGATCTTTTGATAGGTCTAAGGACATAGTTTTCCTTACATTAAACCTAGCCTTAAACCCTAAGAGTCACTGAAAAGAATTCCGCGTTTAATTTTCTGTGGGTTTATCAAAACTGTGTTGTTTACTTTCTTTTAAGTTTTCACTTAGCTATATAACATCGCTGAGTCCAAAATTAAGTAACTTAAATTTCAGCTCGATATATTACGTACACTTAAGAATGCCATTTAAATGAGTATAAAACTCTTTACAACTCACTAACAATACAATTTAGCCAACATAACAATAACAACTAGCAGAATCACCAGATCTCCAAAGGGCAAACGCTGCCGACCATGAAACAGCCGGCCCTAATCACAAAGTTAAGGTTTTAAATCCGCAACAGTTTTTTGAGCTTGCTAATAGAGGGCGTGGGAGTACAATCTGCAATTAAACTAAAAATGTGGTCGTAGTCCAATAAAAAGCCGAAACTGTGACGGCCGGTGGTCGAAACATAATTGTCCGCGGCAATCGTAGGTAATTGTTAGGGCTGCAGCGACCCTTGCGAAGGAACCCTTGGGTTTGGTGCAAGTTGGCAATTTTCAGAGGAAAATGGGATGGAAAAACCTTTTACATTCAGAGGCCAAAGTTGAAAAAGGATTATTGGTGTGAAATTTGTACCACTACTTTCACGAATCTCCTCATGCATTCTCGTCGCCCTTGACCAAGGTTTAAAAAATAGGTATTGAATTAGTATATCTGAACATAATTCGGAGGTTAAATAGAGAATAATTTTTTTAGGTATATAAATACCTTGATGTTTAACTTCGGCTAAAGTTAATATATCCACCGGCTTCTAAACTGCTTCCAGTAGGAAATTGGACTGTGCTTACTAAAGAAATCATCAGAATGTAATGATTTTCTTCACATACAGTCTATCCTTCGCCAATTACTGTAGCGTTCTTTTCGCTCCAAAGCTCTTATCTATCCACCACGCTTTCCGCTACATCCTGTACCCTACTCCCTTGTTAATAGCGGTCAGAGGGAGTGGAATTAAGACAATCATTAGTCGCGGTGCTGTCCCGTCCTAACACTTTTTACGCATGGGACCTGTGTTTTTACACCCATGTTATGGCTGTCAGTTTAAAATCGGGGGCAATTGGGGGTCATGCTACACTGGACATTATGGAATGTACTTCTTAATTAAGGTGTGTAAAGGGATTATTTAAGTTTTATTTGGTGTGTGTAGATTTTGAGGTCCTGTGTTCTATATGAAGTTCAAATGAGCTTCGAGTGTCAGAAATATCTGTTATTGTGTTAAAACATACCGCTGAAATATTTCTCATTAGAGAACATAAAATTTGTGCATGTGTGTATCAATAAAGTTTGTGAAGGCACTTGGACCATCTGCATATTAATCCAAATTTAAATTGGCAATTTTTCGCAAGCAATATGAATGGACCAGTTATACAGAGACTTTACCTCAATCATAGAATATTGACATTGAGTTTTACATCAATTTTCCTATTTAAATTCTTTCATTTAATCGTACAATAGATATAAAGATAATTGATGACAATAAGCAATTCAAACATATCACGAAATATCACATGATTACAAGACAAATATAAAGTAATTGTTTATAAATGCGGGCAAATTGCGACATTTTACAATGCGTCATAAAAATGGATCAAAAACTAATGAAACAGAGATTTACAACTGTGTTTTCGATGTCAAACGTGTTGTCTTAATGATAATATTTAATTTGGTATCTAGAATTATCAGCGGTTATTATTACGTATGGAATAATTAAATAATATACCCAATAGTCATTCAGACAGACCTGATAATACATTGTAAGGTATTGTATCGTGGATATCAGAAACTACAAGATTTTCACTACTAAAATACGTCAATGAAATATAAATATTAGACTTATAACTATTGATAAAAGAATAAAAAGGAAAGGAAAGTATAAAATAAACATAAAAGAAATAATAACTGAATAATTAAGTATAAGTTAGTATTAAAACATTGACACGTGTAATTTTTTGCGGTAGTTAGGACATTATTCAAATTTTATTTAATATTTATATAAATATTTAATTACAATGGAACGGAAATAAAGGATAGGTAATTACAATTTAATACAATTCCGACTTATAATTTAAATACGTTTATTATGACGTGGGTATTAGAAACTACAATAACATTTTATGCTCACAAAACCTCATTTTTTACACACGATTTTTTTTCAAAGTTAAAGGTTGAAACCTGCTCTTATGCAAAAAAAAATACAATTGATGAAACTGTTAATAATGTAAGTAGACCATAAAAAGCAAATACAAGGGAAATAATCATTAATTAAGTCTAAACTCCCGCTTAAAACCGACACGTGTAATTTTTTTATGGGATATTTACGTAATTTTATTAATTAATACAAAATATACTTATCATATTATGAGTATCTATTGTGATGGTTTTCTTCAAATTGTAATTTACATAAGTTAGCGTTTATTAACAATACTCCAGTTAAATATGCTTTAAGTTATTTGGTTTTTCTATTCATTATCAGCCCGGAGTCAGAAATTTGTGCCCGATGTGGCGATAGGCTCGCCCCCTATCATATCGTGGGACGGAACATACAAGGCGAAATGTGGTACCATTTCCGTTCGACAATTGACGATCCGTTCATAAAATCAGCACATGTCATAACACTTCGATTCCATTGTCACCGGCTGCTGTTTCATTTGGAACTCTATGTTTATCTCGTTAAGGTTGTGTATCGGTTTGCTGAGTTTATTATAGGTGTGCAGACGTGTTATTTGCCGACCTTCGGAAGATATCAATTGTACTGGGGAGCCGGCGCTGGTCCGTGAAGATGTTTATCGTTCCAAGATGGATGTGACGGAAATTGCACTTGTATGACTCATGCTTGTAACCGAGGATCTGATTGGGTTTTTTACAGTAGATACTTAGTTATTATTTGTTATATAAACATTTAACAATAGTGGCATAGTAGTACCATCTAAAGATGTCATGAAAATTTACAGATTTGCTATGTGACTGACTTGAAAATTGTATTATTATTATTGAAGAATTTTCGTTGTCTTGTTTAATAATGGGGTGACAAGTAACTTGGTCAAAATGCTCTATGTTTAAAGTAAATACGACAGAGAAATTAACCAATATAAAATGACCTTCAAAATAAATTAATTTTTTTAGCAACCAACTTTAACCAACCACAGCCTACATAATTTGCGTCAAACTAGATACATCCCAATTTTGGGCAGAAAATGCATCAACGTTACATAATAACCCATCAATTTTATTCTATTTTATTGCAATAAAGCTGCATTGAGCTCAATAAATTATAAATACCAGCAGATGACGCCATCTTCTAAGAAACCTCACATCACAAAAATAAAGACAATAAACTTTATTTTTTATTATCTATACTGTTATCAGACATCTCCGCATAATTATTTTAATTAGATCAATCTCGCATCGTACATCGTACATTTTGAACGCTCTGCAAATATTTTACAATATCTTATCACACCTTCATAAAACATTATTGTTTCATAAAGAAAAGTAGGTTATTTTGGGAGAGAAATATGATTAAAAGTCTACTTTAGACATGATAAGAATGAGCTGCACATGTAAAATGAGTATGAGTTCTTTTTAGCATCAATAGGGGGCGCTGTACAGACCAATACAATATTATGTGCGTTGTCCAATATTATTTTCGGATCTGCGACTGAAAAAGCTCTCATGAATCGTAGTAATACGCATTTCGGACACTCAATACAAAATGTATGTTTACGTTCAATGATGATCAAAGGCCCTAAATAGTCAAAAGTTAGTTACATTGCATCTAGATGTTTAACATTCATTACGTCACAACTTCCCCTAGTCAATTGATACCTACCGATATTTTTATTACTATGACGCACTCACAGTAATTATTTACATGCGTCATACTTCGAAGGTCCTTTTTAATTAAAATATTACGGATCCAAACTCATCATTTGGCTCTCACATATTAATTACATTTTGAATTTAAAATTAATTTGCATTTTATATAATTTTGTTCAATATTTTGTTGATTCATTTTGCTCATTGATAAAAATATATTTTTAATCAAAAATATTTTCCGTATGAGAGTACTTACATATAACGTTATAATATTTAACATCATATTCGCCACTCAAATTATCTTACCAAAACGCTCAAACCTTATAATTACAAAAGCTATTTTATTTTAAAATTGATTAATCCTATGTATAATTAGAATAATTCTAGGCTTTAACACTACATTATCTACTTTAACAGAGTCTATATGAGCTGTATCATCATCACCATTACCTTAGAGACTTCTGTTGAATCTGTATCTGTATCTATATCAGTCCATATACGTCTCACTGCAGGGCACGGGCCTCCTCTACAATCGAGAGTACGATTGAGAGGGGTTAGACTATATAGTCCACCATTTTTCTGTTGAATACTTCCTCCGAATCTTAAATAACAGCATCTTCTTTCCCTAATACACCCAACAGTGCAACAATGACTTATAACCCTCTCTCTTCCACAGATCGCTCAACTAGTAGAAGACGTGCGAAGTCTCCAAGCGTCGCTTTCAGCGCTGCAGGAAGCGCATGCGCAACAGCTACAGCGGCTGCAAGAGAGGCTGGAGGAGAAGAAACAGCACATCGCCAGGCTAGAGGCCAGGCTGGACACGCAGCGGGACTACGATGATATGAAACGAGAGATCAGGTAATAATGGCTGTTTTTATTATTATTGCGATGAATGGAGAGACGACCATACCATTCGCTTGATGGTAAGCGATACAACCGCTCACAGACAGTAGCAAAACCAAACAACACCATGAATTAAACAGCAAATCTTGGCACTCCACAGCGCTCGCCATCCTGAGACATAAGATGTTAAGTCTCAGTATGTCCAGTATTTACTCTAGTTACAATGTGTGCTTTTATTGGTGTTAAAAATCTTTAGGCGTTCGTAAAGGTAGGACATGTCTTTGAAAATAATTCAAAATCAAAGAACGTAATGAGTAATAAGCAATCTTTTATCGTAAAAGCATCTAAATAATGGACATACTGAGGATGCCGTAAACAATACTCGTAGGTTTAGAAGAAATTGTTCAGAATGATATTTAATCTATTGTCTAATAATTATTGCCATTAGATGTTTCATCTACTTAACACTTTTCTCATAGTCATGTGAAGTAATAATGCGTGTCAGTTTTATCATCATAATAAAAATTTTAAGTACTAATTTCCGAGTGACTAATTACGTCCGGTCCTTCTTGAAGTTGATTAAATTGGTTTTGCAACAAATAGCTTAACGTTTATCAAACCAACCTTTACTAATAAGTGTACCTTTCTTAATAAAAGCCTCTAGAAAGTCTCATACATACGCCACAACATCTTACGAATCGATATAATAATGAAACTAAATTGTCACCTCTTTCATCTCTACTCTTTCAAACTCAGTCCTTAATCAATCTTGCTCTGAATTCAAAATTATAGGGTTGTCTGTTCAATGTACCTAATAGTTATTAATCTACAAATTCACTTTCATTCACGTGTGCTTTTTCTTCTTTCATCTCTGTTACAACCGCAGTACTAAAGTCAAGTACAGTGATCACACCCAAAGCGGTCATCCAACACCTTGTTTTCTCAGCTTGCGTTAAGTGTAAAGAGTTAATCTCATTGTTTACTGAGCGTTTCCTCCGAAACTCTTTTACATCACCGTTAATTGTTTTTGAAAGCAATTGAGACGTTGGTTCGTTGACAGCGGCCTTTTAAGATGTTTTCAGTTCAACTTGAGATTTTGGTGCTGTGTCTATCTTGTTTGTTTTGATGTGGCAGGGATCCAAAGAGACTCCGGGATTTGGGAAAATAATCCTTCTCGGTTGTGATATATTATGTGGAGTCATATAGAATTGTCTAACTAACCTCCATACAGTCATTTGTTGTTGAGATCTTTCTTTGCATTACAAAGTGTCTGGTTACATAGGGATGATTATTGTAGACTCTTAGTCATTGATTCAAGGTTTCACTCATTTATTTATAGCTGACTTATTTACCTAACATAGTGTTGAAGATTCATTGCAATTAAAAACAACATCACTTTAATGTTTATCAATTGCTCCTCTTTTAATCTTGTATAATAATTTCACAATTATCTTATACCTAAATTTAAAAAACACCACTGCCCAAATTCATCCAGGAAATTTTCACTCCACGGTAATACCCTCCTGCCATCCCATCCCGGACATGTTCCCGTAGAATGCAAAGCCTCCACAAACACGCAATGAACTCGGCGCCACCTTATCAGTCACTGGCTAAGCAAACCGACGGAGAAAGCAAAGCTTATCATTTACTTAACAAGTTTAATCAAGTTTATCACTCACGTTTGTATAAAGCTGCGATTTAATTTATGGTTTAGTATTTAATGTGCATTATTTACCTTACCTACTGTACTTTACCTCTTGTAATAGCTTCTTACTTATTGCAACATGTTTTGTTAATACAATACTTCGTAAAGTCCTTACTTTGGAAAGAATACCCATTGATTCTAGTGCTTAAAATATCGCCTGTTTGAACCCTAGTCAAATTATGACTTTGGGAACCATACTGTTTGGTGTCAAATCTATCGTTCTATTCGCTGAGTAGTTTTGGGGTTAGCGTATGAACCAAGATTCTCTCGCTCTATGACTACTGCCTTTTTAATTTACTTAGACATCATCTTCATCAGCCCGTTGCAGTCCACTGCAGGACATATATTTACATAATATTATACTAGTTATATTAATACTCTGATATAAAATGACGGTAGAAGAACAATGCCCATTTTTTCAAATCCATTAATCAAAGAACTAATACTTAGGTCAAAACCAAATAGCTTAATAGACAAAAAGATGCAATTTATCTTTTTAACTTTATCTTTTCACGCTCACCACACACACTTCTCATACATATGCACATTAAAAAAATAAAATTAAAAAAATACATCTAACAATCACATACATAGTCCTGAACCCACTCTAAGATCCACTCTTGTGTATCAGAAACTACGAGAGACATTTCGTTCTCACAAACACATACGAAACAAATACCTGTGGATCAAACATTTGTCTCGATGCGGGGATCGAATCCGAGACCTCTAGTTTCACATCCGGCGTCTAACCATCTGCGCCTCGGAGGCTGTCAAGGTGTGTACAACGATATAACTATATCTACATGACTGCCTTGGTGGCGTAGTTGTACTACGGTAAGATTACAAAGCTTAGGTCTCGGGTTCGAATCCCGGGTCGGGCAAAATGATATTGGGATTTTCTAGTCATTATCAGTCCGGAGTCAGGAATTTGTGCCCGATATGGCGATAGCCTCGCCCCCTATCACATCATGGGAACATACAAGGCGAAATGTGGGTGTCCTGCGCGCCTCTGCCTACCCCTTCTGGGATGAGGCGTGAGTCTATGTATGTATAACTATAGTAACATTATCCAACGATATCTTCTAGGCCATTTCCTAAGTTCCTCGACCACTATCAAGGCTTATACATCATTGTTTCCCAACCCAGCAAACAACCTAATCTATCTCAAACATGAGGTGAACAACCTGATACGTTATCAAGTTTATTACCACGTGCTGTGATGAAAACTTTTCTTCCACTAGTATAGAATACGGGTTTACCTGTCTGAGAGAGTCGATCAATACAAGAAAATATGGCCAACAATGTATTAAGGACATAGAAACGGTATATCAAATACGATGTACCTTTTCACGGAGAAGTTTGCATGATAATGTGTTATATTGATTGTTTCAAAAATTTATAATTCAAATAAGCGATAATGGATAGCTCATATTTCTTTCGAATGCTTATTTACTCACCCATCTTTATCCATTTAAATAATTTCATTAGAAAACATCTTAAATAAAACACGATAAATAAAAACCCATTAGCCTTTTATATGAAAAGATTGTGACCCAATCTTTATCACCTAAAACTTTTATTTAATTAGAAAATATCATAAATAAATCGCGATTAACTGAAAGCCAACCCTTCACTTTCTATACAAAATTGTTTGTTTTTCTAACCCTTATGTGGCGCGGCGGGTACATCAGGCCCCGAATGTTTTTTGTGATATTTTTTATTTTTTTCTCGTCACAAGCCCACTACATGTAGCAAGTGTACGCTAAACGGTTCAGATAAGGAATTTAGCGTTCCGAGTGTGTATCGATTGCTCCCTGAGAAATTGTTTTTTTACGTTTCCTGTCGCAGTGGGAAATATAAATAGTCACGTTAATCCATTCATACATTTAAAAGACCGATCCAGAACTCCCTGGGTTTGAAGGTAGATGGGGTAGAATTGATCGTCTGCTTGTTTCACCCATTTGGGGTTAATAAAATTGTAATTAGTCGCTTTGAAATTTTATTTAAATGTTCACATTCTTGTAACATAGAGGGACATACATATTTAGTATTTCAATTGTACTTTGTCGTCAAAGTTACGAAAACTATAAATATGATCAGACATGCTATAACGGTGAAGGAAAACATCGTAAGGAAACCTGCATATTTTCGATTTTGAAGAATTTCTACGGTATGTAAAGTCCACCAACACGCACTAGGCCAGCGTGGTAGACTATATGGCCTAACCCCTCTCAATCGTACTCTCGATTGTAGAGGAAGACCTTGCCCTGCAATGGGACGTATATGGGTTGATATAGATATAGATATAGATAGTAATTCATTGGTCCCAGTTTTGCAATTTTGTTAACACCAAAGATATAATTATTAAAACCTATGGAACTCCAATTCAAAGTTCACCTGCGACGAACCAAAGTGATCGTAAATCGATGTGCTGACACGGATATAAATGCTATAATAACACCGTAGTAATCTTTACAAATTTCAATAACGATATAACCTCTTACAAAATATAGCATAATAGGAATTTTATCCTTATAACAAGTGAATGAGCATGTTCCCACAGGCTAATCGCTCAGGAAGCGATCAGTCAACATCGAGATAAGCCTGATGAAATCGATTAGCACGTCGCCTGATAACGATTATTGTTCTACAAATTAAGAACAGGTGCCTAGGCGGGACGGATATTAAAATATTAACATTGTTTTAACAATTTACATCTTATCGTTAGTAATGTTGTGCTTTTATTTTTTAAGTTTGGACTTTTAATTTTAAGAGCATGCGTTGTGTATAAGTCTCGGGAACGATTTAAAGATTTTTTATTTCAAACATTAATTCTGGTTGACTGCCTCGGTGCGTAGTTGTATTACGGTACGGTTACAAAGCTGAGGTCTCGGGTTCGAGTCCCGGGTCGGGCAAAGTGATATTGGGTTTTTCTATTCATTATCAGTCCGGAGTCAGGAATTTGTGCCCGATATGGCGATAGGCTCGCCCCCTATCACATCGTGGGACGGAACATACAAGGCGAAATGTGGGTGTCCTGTTGGCGCCTCTGCCTACCCCTTCGGGGATAAAGGCGTGAGTTTATGTATGTATGTATGTATTAATTCTGGCACATTGTGTAAAGGAAGCCAACAGTTCAATAACATTGAAATATTAAAAACACTTATAAGTAAGGTAAGCTTCTGAAATTTTAAATTATTCGCGTTTCGAGTTTAGCCATTGCATATCCAGTTCCGATTTAGCACAATAATATCGACTGAAGAAAACTCTCTCTCTCTAAATTGAAGATAATTATCTCTCACCGATGAATTCTCTCTACTGCACTACCGCTACCACCAACTGCATACCCACATTATCCCACAATATACGCATCCCATAATTAAAAAATACATACATAAACTCACGCCTTTATCCCAGAAGAGTAGGCAGAGGTGTTACCAGGACGCCCACATTTCACCAATGTATGTTCCGTCCTACGATGTGATAGGGGGCGAACCAACGCCATATCGGGCTTAAATTCCTGACTACGGGCTGATAATGAATAAAAGTTCTATATTTATAAACCCAGGTTTCGAACCCGCGACCTCAGTTTTGTAATAGCACCGTAGTACAATCACGCCACAGAGGCAGACCAAAAAAAATCAAAACCCAAAAAAACACCAACATTCCGTACACCTGTCCCATCCCAAATAAATTCATGATTCAAAGAGGCCGAACTGTAAAACCAATGTTTTCCCTACTTCGTGTTGACACGGGACATCAAAGGGCTGCCATCAAACAGTGACATTAAACGTCTTATCATAACAACGATAAACTTTTGGTGCTTTTTTGAACTATTGAAGGGTTAACGACGGGAAATCGGCAGCGAGTTTCGCGTCGCATCTGGAGTATAAAATTAGCATTTTATATAAATAAATAAAAAATGGAGAATGTTAAGGTAAAACTTGCGTGGATGGTATAAAAGACCTGAAATAGTAGAAAGGTTGAAATATAGAGTTAATATTTATATTATAATAGATATGAGCAATAGAGACACTTACATATACATACATACATCTTTTGTAGTTTGCAATATAAAACGTCTTGCAAAGATCACGACAATCCGTAAAAATTAAATCACTTCTTAGGAAACTAAAACGGCATAAAAACATCCTATGTTTAAGACTTCATATTTTATCTATATTCTATAACAAAGTTACCTAATCACTAGCAAAAACAAAATTACTAATCCTATATCCGTTATTTCAACCGAATTCAATAACCATTGCCCATAAAACCCGCTAATCACATCACGCACTAAAAACAGCAATAGATATAAACATTTGCTACATTATAACAATCATTTCCGACACAACGAGAGTCGTAAAAACTACACACGACACAATCCGATGACATATTATCGAAACTCACGACACCGATACAAATATAAACGAAAAACACACGTACAATTCAATTATTGTACGACACGCGAATCGGAACATTTGTCGAAGTTCCCATGATCGACCTCTTCACAATGGAACTAAGCCTCTAAGATATAGGAGCCACCTTCGGTTTATTGCTTATTTATTCCCGGTTCCGAAGTCGGGATTAAGTTATAGCCAGCCTCCGAAGATTAAAGCTTAATGGAGGGCGGAATGGATTGATTTCTGAACGAAATTAAGACTTTAAACCGCTCTGGGGTAATACTCAGATTTGGTGGTAGAATATAAACGAGATATAGCCTTACGTACTTGGAAACTCTCTCGAATGCGTTTACCAGGTGTATTGTATTCTTGTCGCGCCAGTAAAAAAGATAAGATTCCCAGAGTTGATTAATTCAAAAAAATCAGTGTTGACACGTCGGAAATTAAAAAAGGCAAATAATGGATAGGTTATCTCGTGTTTAATTAGTCTGTGCACACTCGATTTACATATTACGACGAACTAACCTCTGTTTACGCTTATATATCAATAAGAGGGTATCATGGACACCTGGCACCATTTACTTAGGCCTGTTTGCTTTACATTTAACGAAAGTTGATCCTCATTTCTGTCACACACCAAATTATCAAGTAATCTGTGTTCCTACATTTTTTGAGTAAACGCTGTAAGGTTTTTAGTGTTGTTGACACACGCGGGGCCAATGAGAGCGGGGTTCGAGTACCTGTGGCGACGCGTTCGGTTGAACGATGCGTATCGTTTGATTATTGACCGATTGTTCGCGATTGGTCAGCGGGGAGTGGGCGGAGTTATCGGCGATGACGATTGATATCTTGGGTCATCGTCATTGAGTCGTGAGGCGGCCGCGCGCCCACTGACCGCTAATCCGACTATTTAAATACAAGTTATGCGCTCTAAAACGTGTGATGTACCGACGTCGGGACCCGCCGGTTAATTCGCAAGCCGCCAAGAACTCAAAAGGAATTCCTAATTTGCTAATCAATATGGAAGCATCCTTTTACAGTTACCCTATAGAAATATGTCTTTGAAATTGGCGAAGGGGTGGAAATTTTAACCCCCGTTGGAACGGGAAACGATCAATCAAAATTTGTCGGAAATTTTAAATGTTTAAATGTGAAATATTTGCTTGTACATCTTTGAATGAGTACAAATGATTTTCGTTCGTGGCTCGAGTTGGTAAACGGTTTTATATTATGTACTAAACAAGAACACCAACAGTGCATATTATTGTTGGGTGACGTAATCGAGGTAATCTCATATTATTTCTTATAAAATTATATCCTACTTTTACTAAACATTTATTACACTTGTACAAATAAGATATTTTTTTTCGATGTATGTTTGATGTTTATCTAGTTTTGTTTTGTATCAATTGCTATTTATATTTGACTTAATAACCATCTTGAGTCTGAAATTAATTATCAAATATTTCATCCGCATATTAATTCTTAGATACTAAGTACTCATGTTATTTGTTAACATATTAACAAACCGAAGTTCATCTAATAATAACACCAGTGTTAAGATCACTAAAATTCGATTCTAAAAACCAGATTACAAAGGCCTTCAAAACGTAAAAACATCGCTCATCAAAGTAATGAAATATTAATTAATTTCCTAAGAAAACACGTGTGATTATATATTAAACGCGTTGTTTGCAGCATCGGTTACACAGAGCGCCATCAAATATTCATACAGTGTGTGCTTTTAAACTGAAGCCTTTTGGCCGAGACAAAGATGCTTTTAAGCTCGTCTAGGGACAAAAGGAATAGAGTCGGCTGATATATTTTTATCTTACGATTTTTTGGTAACAAAACATGGAAAACTATTTATTTGTGAAACAGTAAGAAGTCTTCAATTGATTAATATCGTTATTATGTTGTTATTTGAAATAATAACATACCATAATATACCAAATATATATGATGTATATATTAACTGTTTCAAATAAGAGTCTAAATACAATGCGTAATTTTTAACATTTGATCCTATGTTAAAAAGTAAATCTAAGTTATCCATAACATTGCAATAAAAATACGTGTATCAGTATTTATCTATTTATCTGTAATGGCGAACATCGAAAACTATACAGCAATATATTAAACAATATATATAAATAAATACAGAGCAACTTATAATTCTACAAAAAACATTGTTTAAATATTTGTATAAGTTTGTCGTCTCCATAGTTTTTCCCGACAGGATCTGTTAAAACACTGCCTCACCCACTTTCGTACTTCGCAAATTGCAACTGTGTCATCAAACTTTGTACTTACGTCATAAGACTTTATCCTCTCTACATCATCGGGTAGAAACGGATAATTAAACCATTATTAAAAACTGAAACAAGATGAGGTAGATTGAAAATGGTTCGAGTGTTTTAGATTATGTTTTAAAAATTAACAACTCTAGTTATGTGTAGTTAGGGGACATAATCTATTGGCGTTTGTAAAAATATAACTAAACAAAACGCATTAAATATATAGAAATACAGCGAAATAATGTCTTTCTAGAGAAAATAATTAGGTTTTTTGTTGTTGTTATACCAGCACTCATAGATTTCTATTAATTGCTGTGTTCTCTAAAAACTCTAAAATCAATATCAAAACTATTTCTCTTATATAAACTAGCATATTCTAAAAGCAATGAAAACCACCATTAAACATTTGAAAGCGAATAATACTAATGTATATTAATGCTACGGAAATAAATCGATTAAGCCACAATCGACTAAAATGCTCTTATGAGAATTGCCACCTGTGAGCGAGCAGCGCTAAACAATACACGACCAATTTCGAAAGCACCATTTAAACTTCGAACGGAGAGGTGAAACAGCCATCTAAATTCGGTAGTGTTACCAATCGACTACTTAATTGGAGTTACATTAGTATGTAATTAAGGTGCAAGGGTTATTATAACCCCTTCGAGGGGGTTGCCTCCCGTTGTGGGATGAAGGTGCAAAGATTGTTAGATTTTGGCTTACGAGATTAAATCGACTAAGTTATTGGATTGCGTTCGATTTTAGAAATTATGATTCGTCTGCGGTTGTTTATTTTTTTAATTAATAGAATTTGGAAGAGGAATGTTTAGTTTTTGAATCGTAATTGTGAGCTGTAGATCAAATCTGGTTGGAAATTCTGTTTATAATCTATTACATCGCGTAATAAAGTCGGTGTGGTCACAAACAAATTGTCTATGCCACAAATTTATTAAATCCCCATAAAGCAGGTTACACAGTGCGTAATCAGTGATAAAATACAAAGGGCCTTATCTCCTAATAGCCCTGAGGTACCCTTCATTTGGCCCGATCTCAATAAATTTATGAAAGGAGTATAGCCAATAAGGGTACCGGCGCACATTCCATTAATTAAAATATTTAATTAATTCACCTGAAATGGTTTTAATCAATTCGCTGTGACTCAATTTATAAGGGAGGGTGGCCGATGTGGAATATGCAATAGTTTTTATGATTACAACTGAATATAAATTATTGTTAATACTATCGATTACCCTTACATGTATTATCAAAGATATAATTGACAAATAACTTGATAAAAATTGCAGCAGGATATTTTTGCTTCTCTTATATTTTTACTTTAGAAATTCAGAATTAGAACTTCGGGATGCACGATTGAATTTTGTTATTTGTTGCAGCATGCTTCGTTCGCTCGACCTGGGCGCGGGCGAGAGATCTCTGGAACGCAAGCCGGACCCTCTGCGGTCGCCCGCCGCGCCCGTGCGGGAGGAGAGGAACTCCGCCGAGAGGGAACGCAGCACCGAGCGCCGGGACACAGGTACGTCCACTTCACTCAACCAGTAGACTCTTGAGGCATGCGTAATTCCTAGTAGCACTCCAATTGGTCAAGTAACTCAAGGCGGTTCAAATGAAGCGAATTCATTTGAACCGGCTGGAAAACCTTTGTGGAAAACTCGCCACCCGACTCCGATCAAGACTTCCAGGAGCATTGGTCGGAGCGGCGCGGCAGCTTGTCGTGGTGGCGTGTCGTATGTCGCGTTACTGTGTATGTCCGTAGCTAGTACGTGTTCGCTTATCTCTCGTGAGTCCCGACGCAGCGCCGAGCGCAGGACGCGGACCATTCCAGTTTCCCACCACCCAGCCATGCAGGTCACGGACGCGCGTAACCGTTCCAAACGCAAAAAAACAACACATCTGAATTAATGCGAGATGACAGACGCCGCGCGCGCACTTAACATTCGCACATCGTACTGCTGCGACGCTTACGTGCGTACGCCGGCCCCGCACCCCGCACCCCCTCCCCCGCCCCGCCGCCCGCCAGCCCGTCCCGCCCCGGCGCCGGCACCGCCGAGCTCCCGTAACCGTGCTCTCACCGCAGGTGGCGAGGAATGGCCGAGCACTCCCCCGCCGCTGAACAACAACACCACGCACCACAACAACAACGGGCCCGCGTCGCTGCCGCTGCCTCCGCCGAGCCCGTTCCGCTTCGAGGAGCACCGGCCCTACAGGTTCGCGGAGGATATGGGCCCGCTGCCGCCCGGCGCGCTGGTGGGCCGCCTGGGAGACTCGCTCATACCCAAGGGGGACCCGATGGAGGCGCGCCTGCAGGAGATGCTCCGGTACAACATGGACAAGTATGCGAACAGCAACCTGGACACGCTGCACATCAGCCGGAAGGTGCGAGAGCTGCTGTCAGTGCACAACATAGGCCAGAGGCTGTTCGCCAAGTACGTGCTGGGGCTGTCGCAGGGCACGGTGTCCGAGCTGCTGTCCAAGCCCAAGCCCTGGGACAAGCTCACGGAGAAGGGCCGTGACTCATACAGGAAAATGCACGCGTGGGCCTGCGACGAGGCCGCCATCATGCTCCTCAAGTCTCTGATCCCTAAAAAAGGTACATTTATTCAACGCTTATTTGTCTTGTTGTGCTGGATGGACTCGCGACTGTTGTGAACAACACTTAACTTCAGCCGATTATTCTCTTGTAGTAATTGTTGTAAAATAAAACTCCCTGTCGACACCACCAACTATAAATATCCTCTTCAATAGCACAAAATCCATATGGTCTTCTAGTCATTTCTGCTCTGACTTTCATCGTTTTTTACTTCAAAATTCCCAAATATTTTCTTTCTCCTAGACCTCACATCATCCCAAATATTTCAACGATGCCCCACAACTTCATACACTTAAAATTACTCCAAGGAATTTCTTTGAAAACACCCTCACATTCCCATCAGGTCGGCGGCAAATATTTTTCACTAGAAAATCAATCAAACGCCGACATTGGCCTCTGTTAATACCACGCATTATTACCGCCATAATTTCCGAACCCTTTAACTCAATCTTCCGAGCGAGTTGCCGCTTATCGCTTGTCAGGCCACCTGACAATGGCTCTCATCAATCACGGAGGTGAATGCGAGATAGCACGGCAGATTTCAGTAGCCCCCACAACGATGCCGCTCACGATCTTGTGCTGTTTTTTAAATTTGCCAAGTTTCACGTCGATCGGAGACATTACTGGCCTTTTGTGATGTTTTCTTTGCTTTAAAATGTAGTTTAAAAGTGCGTCCAAGGTTTGTACTTTGTAGGTGATTATGGGCAGTTTGCAAGGTAATGATTCTGTTTCTGGTAACCTCGTCTTTGACGTCACACTCGTATGACAAAATATAGTTCTATCAAAAATATTGTTGAATATTTTTACAGAAAAATATGATTTTTCAAGCACGATATAGGTATTGCACTCGTTATTTCTTCGATATTTTTACACTAATGAAGTAACACACTTTTTAACATAAACATCGTTTGTTTCGGTCGTCATAATTTTAAGTCAGTTATTCGATTTAATTCAATTGTTTCTAAAATTTAAATCGAATTGAATCGAATGCACTACGAAACTATATAATTTTTAAACTAGTATTCCACACTTATTATTTTAGCACATATTTGTTTTAATTTTTATTTGTATCCTAAACCTTGTCCCAGTTTCGTCCCGGACCTATCCTTGAATCTAGTCGCGTGCAACTGATTCCCGTTACTGGAGAATAGTTTAAAGTTCCATGGACACATGCAATGCTCACAATTTAATAAGTTGTCTATGGTGAGTTTAAGGACACATTTATTATTCCTTATTTGAAATTGGATTTTAAAAATGATTTATTTTTAATTCCCAAGGCAGGCGTAATTAAAAATTATCACAGATTTAAAACATAGGTTTCGAAAAAAAAATGGTTTCGTACAATTCGTTCAATTAAAAGAGTTCATAAAGATGCGGACCGTTTCAAAATAGGGCAAAAGTGTATGGACGGAACAATGGAGGAGTAAGCGGACACGCAACTAGCGCCGGTTCATACAACGACCACTTTCCACAGAGGACATCTCGCGCCATTGTTACGTGTTGTCTCTGCATTAGCATAGACAACGGTGTTTTTATTTTTGATTATGAATAGGCAAAGGAACCTCTGTTCAGCATAGGTTTTATTTTTGAATATGTGCTTAAGGTCAGTTTCGATTGACGCATAGGTAGATATCTTAAACAAAGATGTTTAGTGACGTAAATAACATTTAACGAAGGATTGTTTCTACACCGCTTCAGTCGAAATACTATGATAAAATTTTATCAAATTAAACTGAATTATTTTACGACTAAATTGAGATTATTCAAATAAGACGTAGTCACGGACTAATTGAAAAAGATTAGAACACGTATCCATATGACAACAAATTACTTTATCTCATTTTTTAGCCTTAATTACGTATGTCTATAGCGATAAAGGGATAGCCGACAAAAATGACTCCGTGTAATTTACGCCAAAAATTCTAAAAGACTACATTAACAAGAAAATAACATAAATCTGGCGGACAAAGCGAGTACCCCGTTTCTACCCCGTTTCTACCCCATCGATACCGCACACAAATAGATTGCATTACAGATACCATTGTCTTTCCTGCTTTGTGCATGCGAATACATTTCTTTGTCTACAAGGTTTTTATAAAAAATACTACGAACTTGAATGAAATGGCTGGAGTATGCAAATCAGACGTTGTGGCGTTGTGATTGCTGAGAATACGACGGTGTTTCCATTTGGGTTCAATTAGATGCGAAAATACAGAGTCTAATGTAGGATACGTCTTGTGCGTAGGATAAGTTTTAGAAAAAAAATATTTTATTATATTTATGCTTTATATACATAGTTTGTATAAAGGCGGACCTAATGAATGAGGCATTCTCTCCTTCAGTCAACCTTTGAGTGCTGCAAAGAAATCTAAGTAGGCGCATATACAACATAATCATACTTAATTTAAAAAAATAGGCGGAAAGGAATAAATATTAAAAGGATATATATTTATATGGGTTGTATATATAAATATATATACATCTAAATAATTATATACAAAATTAAATAGGTATTATAATTATATTATAAATACTAAAATTATTCTGCCTATTTATTTAGGAAAAGTTGTCGAACTTTTGGTTTATATGCCAAACGAGTCCCAGACCACCTGATATCGAGGGGCAGTGCGTTCCACAGAAGTATAGACTGAAAAAGGATGTCTCAGTACATAATTACACGGAACTTACTGTTAATCAACTTGTCTTAGTGCGTGTATTGAACCCGCGGCCTTCACATATTTTGAACAGGGACGGTGGTTCGCATTTTCAACATCTTTCTGGATTGTTCTTTGTCACTTCCTTGCCTTAAAAAGAGCCTATAGACGACTGATATTTAATAAACAATTTTGTAATAATCATATTATTTTATGCGCCTAGTCGCAACACCTGTGAACTGCAATATCTAAGGTTCGATTCTAGAATTAGAAAAAAATAATTATCATGATATGATCGTGCGCTTTTGATTGTTTTTAAATCCAATCCATTTTAAATTAATTTTTTGCTCGGAATAGTAAATTCCTATGCAAGTAACACGAGTGAACGCGTAGTGTAACGCGGTGTCGAACCCGGCAACTATTATGCCTCGTAATGACAGATAATGAGCCACACGCGACGTAACTGGGCCGTGGGAAACGATCGCCAAGGAACGAACACTTGAGGGTAGTGTGTTCGAATATTGCAAATAGTTATTGATCATCAAATACGAAGTCCGCAAGATCGCGCTGGGTATCTGTAGAAATCCTTAAGAGACCTGAAATATGTCCAGCATTGAACTTGTGGCAGAAGATAATTTAAAAAAAACATCTTATAGCCAACTGTTTATACCAGGTGTCGATCAGACTGTCATATTGTAATTATGTAGAAAGTGGATAATAATCTTTTTTAATTGACTTCACTTGTCATTTGCGTTTTAGTATAAAATATAAAACTTTTAAGATCTAAATATAAATTACATACAAGCTGTCATTTTGCAAGATATCGAAAGCACGCTTTTCGCATGACAACCGTACCATAGACACGGCACCATAATCTTACAACCGCTCATTTAGCATAGAGCGCGTTGTTTATGCTATTCCCACGTTACACATACGAGTGCGTAATGTCCGTTTGTTTGTGAAACTATTGTCTATGTGTGAACGCGCTGGACAAACTTCGATGAGTCGGGACTTTTAGATAAAAGGATATTTTTCATAGAAATTAAATAAAACAGACATACATCATTATCCAAATTAAACTGCAAAAATTTTTCCTATCTGGATATCGAATCCACCTAACATATCGGCCAAAACAACAGCAATTTGACGATATTTTTGATAACAAAAATACAAAATAAAACCACACACACACATCGTAATTGGAACCCGCTTAAACGGAGCCGCGTTAAATGAAGTCTAAAAAACCTAATAATAGTTAATAAACGCCAGTGAACCTGCTTCTAATGAACATCGCAATTACTTGTAACACTATTACAATTCATTACAGGGAAAAAACTAATGGCTGCTGATTAATAACACTGTATTAATATCATACTTAGAACCGAGGGGATCCGGGTGAATGGAATAGTATGGCTCGATAGGAAATATAAACATTAAAATCGCTAGTTTAAAAGAGTTTCTACTAGTATATGATGGACTATCGCAAGGGCTCGTAAATTAATTTGATATTATGGATGCATAGGAATGGCGGCTTTTAGAAGTATTTAAAGCGTCTTTTTTCTATAGAATTAGAGTTTAAAAATACATACATAAACTCACGCCTTTATCCCAGAAGTATTAGGCAGTGATGCTACCAAGACACCCACAATTCGCCTTGTATGTCTCGTCCCACGATGTGATAGAGAGCGAGCCTTAAAAATAATTTAGACAAACTTAAAAGTGTGTATAGGATCTAATTTAATATTTGTTGTATGTAGAAAATAGTGATATTTAAACATTTCGTCAGCTATAATCGCTGTGCCAAGAAATTAGGTACGTATGTTTAAGTCGGAGCTGGTCTCAAGACTCGAATTCTTGTTAGTACTTTGACCACTAAAATGCCACGATTTCTAACTTACTGCTTTTTGTGTATTTCAAAAATGCCCACTTATTTGAACGTTTCGTCAGTCGTAATCACATAACTGAATTGTACATTAAGTGGATAAAAGAATCTCGAATATCATAAAAACAAATATAATCTATAAAAAAACTCGTTCACGTTATCATGCCGTGACTAAATTTAATTTTCACAAAACATATAAATCGGCAAGCCATCATCGTAAGTACTACGACGTCTCGTAAAATCGTTTTTGAAGCGCAGTTTCCGTTTAAATTCTCGTATGCCCGCTCCCAATTAAATGTGATTACCGCGCTTGTAAATATTATAGCTTTATACATCAACATGGTTCAGTGATAAAAATAATTGAACTTTAATTCTTATTTATGGCGGAATGTGTAATGAGTGCCGACTGGTGGACGGAACGCGAATTAATATCTCCACGCATTTGTCAAAAGTGACAGTTGTTACTTTTCAATTAGCTCAAGGAAGTAGTCTATACAGCCATTAAAAACGTTATAATTTAATGACAGCTAAATGTTAGGTATTGCTAACGTAGAGACAATAAATAACCAATATTACTAAATAAAAAACCTAATTACGTTCGAATACATGCATGGAAATTTCTCCAATATTTGGACAAAGTTTGGCACTCGAGAGCGTTCCGAGCGTAGCGTGAAAATCTATTTTCAATGGGCCACTATCGGCCGAGGCAGGACACCCGAAGGCTTTATGCCCGAAGTTAAGCGCTCTCGATGCTCTCACGAACTGCAAACTCCTCTTGTAGTGCTCTTAGTTTAACGCTAAGCAAATTTTAATATTCAATTGTGCTTTTGGATGTTTGAGATTTGTTTTCGGGTCCGCGCACGAATTGGAACCGTTCTAATTAGTAATTTTACTTTGTTATTGTGTTTTTGTTTTAGGCTACAACTCGCACTTTAAGAACGGTCCACTTTTTATCACGGGCAAATTTATTATTGTTTTTTAAATCTATAAAATAGTTTATAATATTGGTAACACCATTTCGTTTCTTTTCTCATTTAATAACTTACCTTCATATTAAAATCTTTATGTTCGGACCATCGCTGCACTATCAATAACAATTAAATAAGAGAATACTCTTATATGGGCTACAAAATATTATCAAAAGATGTGTTCACTTGCGAGATAAAAACAAAGCAATATTTTGGCCAATAGCAACTTCGTGTCTATCGTTCTTATTATAAAATAACATTTATATCATGACGCGGCTTTGACGCGCGTCAATCTTAATTCATAAGTGGAATATTCAGATCTAAAATTCGCTTTGTCTGTCACAAATTCTTACCAATGTTTATTTAAAAAAACATATTTCTTACCACAGAATCACATTACTAAAAAGCACTTTTACACCCAATACATTGTCTAGGTATAGCTAAAGATACATTATCAATGGCGGGTCACGTTCGGAAGCTCCGTCGCTAACGTTTAGAACAGTTCCTAACAGGATTGTATTCGCTAATACGAACTACCTCCGACTTACAGCTCGCGTTTCAACTGCCATCTTCTAATAGGATTTTCGAACGTACCTTTTTGAATCTTTTTCCAAATTTGAATAAGGAAGTTTTGAAACTATAATTTTTAATTCCAAGGTAATGAACGTGGATGTATACGGTTTCAATGTGCAGTCAAGGCGAATTAATTTATTATTTAAGTTTGATCCGAAGCTGTCCAAAGGATGCAGTTAATTTAAGTAATTGTTTTACTTTTCGGTATGCAAATGTTGATTATTATCTGAGAAAACATCGCAGAGGAAATATATTTCTATTAATTTTATTATGTACGATTGAACCACTTTTTTTGGAAACTGCTCTTTGGTCAAAAATTGTTTTCCTCGTATTAAATTTAAGCTACACTTTTATTTATCTTCAATTAAAAATTAAACGAAGACCGATGCTCATAAGAATGCACTATGTCGCCATCTACCGGCTAATAGCGTAAACAAACGCATACTCCAACTGGATTGCACGCCGTACCAGACACTCAAAAATGTAAACTTCGTGTATTAAACCGCCTTAATTGAACTCATACAACATATAAAACAATAATGACCGCGACGATAACGCAATTACAGCTAACATCGCTAAGGACGTCCCCAACAAAAACGCACGCGCGGCCCACTTAGAACGCGGTTTGAAAACCTAAATAACCGCTTAAAGCGCTTACGCAGAAATAATTCAGCGTAAAAACTTCGAAAAATAGCGAGTAATGCGCGTCACAATGTACACGTAACGCCCTCTGTTGTCGAGTAGCGTAAGCTTAAGAAATTTCGCGCGGAATTCGCCCCGACCGTCGGCCGCTTTGATGGCTTCCGACGAAGCAATCAGACCACTTTAAGGGCATATTTATTATTATAATACCTTGTATTATATACTTTATATTATACCTAAACGTCTACGGTAATAACGCGAGTAATTGTTGCAAAGAAATGCGCCAACTGGACACGAGCGAGACAAAGATTTTCGATTTCTCGTTTGCACATGTTAAGTGTCTATCCTTTTTAATTGTTTTAGCAGGGATTTTTATTGTATGACGCGTGGAATAATTGTTTAGTTTTAAATTGCTTCTGCTTTCACAATTAGAGAAACGATGACTTTTTATAATACGAACTAAGCAGATATTATTTGCCCTATTTTTGGTACAGATGGACAAATGCATAGACAATAGAGATTAATAAAACACAACATAATTAATCAAATCCATAGACATGGATTATAGATTCCACAATGAACACACAAAATTGACCATTCTTTGACATGACAACATCCTCCATGTAGTCATGTCTCTATGATCGTCAAAATACTTTAAAAATATATTGAGTTTTATTTATATTTAAATAAATGCTAATATTAACCTATTTACAGCCCATCACTGGACGTGTGACCTCTTCATTAGACCCGGACTAAGGTGTTCTGCATTCAATAAACTTTTAGCTGAAATATAATTAGGAACCATGCACAGTAATTGTTAGCAAGTATCCAAAACGCTTGGACGCCACACGGCGTCCAAATATAAAACAATTAACCAACGCCTCGAGATTTCAGCGCGTTACGAGTAGTGGAGCTTATAATAGTCCGTATTTAGTCTAGACGAATATCGCGGATGCTGTCACGCTTTCCGTTGAGCCGGCTCAGGGATTAAACGAGACACTCTGCCCAATAACATCTTGTAGAGTATAATAGGTCAACCGCAATCACTGGCGATTATTTTCCTGTTTTTTTTTTGTTTTTTTTTTTATCGTCAATCAAAAATAGAAATTGTATTTTATAAGATTCAATGGTCAAGTATTGCCACTTCTGATTTATTATGTCAAAGTAATGTAACTTTTAGGATTTTGAAAAACAAAACAGGAAAAAATGGATACACCTTTTCCTATAGTGGGATTATACACGACGCCTAAACTAATAAACATAAATTGAAATTTTTTTTTCAAATAATGTTCCAAGAGCTCATCGGACGTGTTATAGTTTTGAAAATGAAATCGAGTTAGAAACTGACTCAGCAACAACAAGTGTCTTATTTTTTTCCTTTCTTCATCATTTTACATGACAATAAGTATCTTACAAATAATAGCTACATAATGTCAACAATTAACATCTTTTGTTTTGGCGCTCACTGCAGTATTCTGATATCTGCCAGCCCTGCGCGATTAAACTATCGCTCAGGCGCATACATCAGGGCAATACAACAAAATGACTGAAGCTCTCAACATTGGAACGATACGAAATTATTTCTGGACGCTATTAACCGCTTATTGTGTTAAGGACATTCTGTTTTGCGACATTATTAAGCTACCTATTCTGTTTAATTATTCAGTTCAATTTTATATGGGCCTTCACCATAAATATGAGTATGACTTGAATAAAATGGGTGACGGCACCGAAAAAATAGCAGTGGTTTTATTACCTAATGGAATACAGTCATGTCCTCTATCACTATTGTTTTATAGTCATCTCTTATCTATGCAGCAATCGACATCGTCACGGACAAAGTACTGGCGTCAGCATTTTTATCCGATAATTTTTGACGTCATACGAATAATTACAAATCAAAATTAACCTTTAATTTTAAATTAAAGATGTAAGATTGTTAAAACAATAGATAGTCATAGATATATAAATAAACATTTTAGTATTTATCGCTTGAAAGAACAGCAGTTGGGAACTAATATTGTATGTAACCTTAAATTTTGATAGCATTAGCCATTAACAATGTTCATTGCTACCTCATTGTGTAATTTTACTATTAAAATAACAAAATGTTTTATAGAGGACGTATAAAAAGCTTTGAATTTTAATAACTTGTTAATGATTACTAAAGTAATTATTTAATAAAATATGCCAAAATTTATCGATCATAAATCTATAAATTTATCGATATCACAGTCTTGCGACTACGCGCGTTCTAAATTCGCAAAATTGGCGCCAAAAGCACTGACGCGCGGCCATTTTGTTAACCTCATTACAAACAACAGTTTAATAGGAAATTAAATGCATCCTGACGTATTATTCGGTTTAATTAATTGCTTGCGTTGAAACAGCAGCTTAAATCACAGCGCTGTCACACAAGATGCCCCGTTTAACCTGTCACGGGGACGCGATTTGTGTCCACCATTTTATATCTTTGCTCACTTGTCTTGCATAATTAGCGAGGATTAATGCCGGACTATGAATGACTTGGAATATTGTTATGTTTTACTAGTTGCGAATAGCCCGGAGTTCGTGAATTAAGTACAGTCGAGATGTTATCGGGCCCTAACATAGAGATAGAAAAGTTGTAGTACCTATTTTAAAATTAGTCAATATTCAAACCAAAAGTGCACACGTAGGCCTCCCATATTTATTTGCTCAAACATTTTTAATCGATCCACTACAACAGAAACACAAAAAATGTTCAATCGTCAATTTCATTTCGCGATTTGACTCACCGAAAAAAAAATTCATAATAAAATCGATGGCAAAAACCTTCTACTTAAGCTAGCATGTAGTTCGTCATCTGGTCAGAACATAATAGTCCTAACCCCGATAAACGCAGTCGCGTGCTGCGCTCACATCAATTCCAATCGTAATCAATAACCGAGCATGCACTGATCGCTATTAATAATACACTGCGTTCAAACAACGCCACTGTTATGCCTTTTTGTCACTGGACATGATAAGGGGAACCTGGGTTAAAATTTGAGGTTAAGTACTGGAAATGATTTTCAAATTTAGAATAATTTCTGACGGTTTTCGTGACGTCAGAAAAGACTGCGAAATTAAGTCTCAATATCATTAAAATGTTTGTATGACCATCAAATATGAATTTATTTGTGTTTTCGAAATCGGTTTTAGTAAAATAATTAATTGGTGTCCATAGGAAATGATTTGATAATATTAGTTATTGACGATGCATAAAAAGCCACAAATCTGCTCATTTATAAATGTTATCGAAATATAATCTCAATGCTGCTGCTCGCTTTATGAGTGTAACAATGAATTGTTTCACTATTAATATCAATGGAAAAACATTTAGTTTTTTAAAAAATAACAGCAAAAAATCCTAACATATTTACTGTATGTAGGAGTCACGACTTGCGATCCAACAGTGCGTGTCTTTTACTTTGTAAGCAGTCATTGCTACAGATAAATTATTTAACGATAAATTTAAAAACTCATGACGTCCGTAATAATTTCTGGCGAAAAACACCAGCCATAGTCATGTATAGATAAATCAGGGTTTAGAATTCAATATAGTCATGTAGAATAGATTGAGCACTCTTTAGAAACAGTTCAATTAAATCCAACAATAACATTTTTACTCACAAACATTCTACTTGATATCTATTCTCTCAACATTATCCTCTCATACAAAAGCAAAAAAAAGGAAATAATGCTACACGTTCTTTTTTTAAAACACAAGTACAATTAAACCATAGATTAAAATAAAAACGCAATAAAATAAGGTAACAAGTGGTTTGTAGAGTGGCGCGACGACGGGGGAATTCGGTTATTACATTAAAAAAACTTCATCCACGCTGATATCGTTAAAAGTTGGACAGATAGCGCCGAGCCGATACCTGACGGTGAATATCTGTAGTCTGGCATTGTTTGAACATGCCTCTTTAGATTTCAGAGAGGATTGAAATGCTATATTTTTTACTATTGATTTTGGTATTAAAAGTATGAATTAGCTTTCTACATCGATACATTTTATTCATCTTACCAAAAGGCTAATACATTTTTGCCAGTTGTCCAAGTTTTCTAGTAATATATTTTCCAATTCAAAATAAATTCTTCTTCTTCTTCTGGTATTGTCAGTTCGATTATAAACTAAAACGTTGATTTTTAAGGTATTTTCAAGCCGGCAAACCTCCGATTCCAATTCAGAAATTACTTTCTTTTTTACCTTTCCCTGACTATGAGTACGAGCATGTTAAGCGCACGGAGCGCAGTTGCCAAAATTGATTATCGAATCTAGTTACCAACTACTGACGCACGCGAAACGAGCGGTTTTTTCTCCTCTACCTCTTCTGGGAATTGTTGCATGATCTATTTAGTGCATTGACGAAAACAGCAATTTTTTGGGTTATGTGACGTTAGTTGGGATAAAAGAAAGTGTTCCATGCGGCTTATGAATTTAAAAAATACGATCTGAACTTTATAAAATTTATTGGCTTTAAACATATGTACGTATGCCATTTGATTTTAATATATTTTGGAATCAACGTAGTCTGCAAAATAATCAAAATAAAACACGTAATTATGTCAGAAAACATAATTTAGGAGTAATAAAGTTCTGATCGCGTCCAGAGATTAAAGTAGTGAAGATGCATGAAATATCTTGCGAAATCCACCGGAGACAAACATCGAACGTAATAAAACACCTTGCTACAAATATAAATGCCTTTTGATGGCGGAGGAATTGCTTCCGGATGTTAGATGTAAAATTCTTTAATAATGCCGTCTGACCCATTTCATAGAGTTTTATATTTGTTTTTAACACTTACAAAATAATATAAAACTTATATATTGTGACATTAGATCGGATTACTGGTTTAAAAACGGATTTTTATCGCATCCCATGAGTCGATTTTCCTGTCACATGCGCGATGCGATGTTTTGATGCCAATGTGCGCTTTGAAATTACTTGTGTAATTTTCGTACTATTTAACATTTTATTACCTTGTTTTCAAATTATATAATTTACTACCTACCATCGACTCTTTTTTTTTTCATATTATTGATACCTTCGATATTGAACATAACCTAAAAAATCTTCTATAACCTCAAAATGTTAAACAAAATGGCGGAAACAACAGCCAGATTAGAGATCATCTGCGCTACAGCTCAATACACAATGTATCTGTTGAGAGAACGGTGGAGCGTGGTCGGCGCTCGATTGCCGCGGAGCACGCGACGTCCACCCGCCCTCACGCAACACCAATCGACATAAACTTTCGCCGATATACTTTCTCATGTTTTGTTTGATTCACAAGGTTTAAATTGTATCCGGTGTTATCTAGACTAAGTGAGGTATACTTTTCTATTTTCTAAGTATCGATGTGTTATGATTTGTTTTCACGCACATCTGCTCGTTTCGTTTTGAGGCACGCAACTTGTTGGTCAGCTACGCAAGATGACATCCTTGTACTGAAATATTCCGGCTCTACGTATGCCATTTTACCTATCCGATGATGAGACAGTTCAAAATCAGCTAGGAATCCTTTAAAAATGTTTGTAACTTAAATTCTAACAAAATTCCTTCCGTAGGTAAAGTTTAAACGTGACATTCCTAGAATTATTAGCGACAATTGTACATTTCATTGTCGGGACACTTAGCGCCCAATTTAGTGCGGGACGTCGGTTTATGCAACTATTCGTTGTACGCGGGATTAACAATTCAAATGTTGCAGTTTTTCCAACGGCCGTCGACACTTTCGAGCGGGCCTGACGTCCGCCGCCGCCGCCGGCCGCCATGCAAATGAGCATCGATCCACCGCTGACGTACGGAACGCGCTCTTTCTCACCCCTTTCTTACGACTACCCGCCAACTTGATTTACAATCCCGGACACACAGCACCGTTAAAACTCGACCTCCACACTTATATTACAATGGTATTTTTACAGTAATACAGTGACAGCGTAATTTAGGGCACACCGGGCCCCCACACGATCCGAACCATTTGAATATTCATACGGCGAGCAATCAATAACGGTCTCAAATAAAATAGTTTTCGCGTGCACGCACGCGATTGTAATGTCGCATAAAACAAATAATTTCTTAAGGTTTTTGTTGTTATCCCCGCATCGCGGCTCGCACTCTCGCCCGCGCCCCCGCCCCCGCCCCGTGCCCCGCGCCTCGGACGCGATCAAACCGACGCCGATAAATTTAAAACTTCGTGACTGGATGACGTTAATTGAACGCGTAGTTTTTTTCAAAAATATCCATCAAAAATGCACATCATAATGGCGGCAATAAAAAAATGATATCGTTACATAGTTTATGGACGTTGAGATAAGAAATTACAAACGCTATGTGAACTAGATCAATAAAAATTGAATATAACGCGTTGAAGCGCGGCAGGCGGCCATGTTGTGGTGCCGCGCGCACAAGATGGCGCGCGCGCTGTTGCGTCACGCACTGGTGGAAATAACCTCAGTTTTTGACAATATTTCGAGGCACGTCGCGGTAATTGTCCGCGTGCCGTTTACAGAATAACAAAATGTCAGCAACAAGATCAAAGGCATTTATAGACGTGCGTTGAAATTTATCGATAGCCCGTGTGTGGAGCGGCGGAGGCGCACATACAAATTGCTACATATTATCTATCCGATTACCAAATAGATAATTTTTGCACAACGACATTTTTATGGTAATCTAGTTGAAAAAGCCTTTTTGTTCGTCCGACAAGCTTCCGTTATTGGTTTCTTGGTGGCATAGCGAAGTACCGATGCTTCTATTGTGCACCGAGCCTTATTTCATACAACAGTGTCGCACGACCTTTGCTTGTTCCCTAATTAACAGATGTCCTTGGCATTGACACAAAAACCTAAATATTATGTCAACAATACGATACGGTCTTGCAACAGTTTTGTGAACCTATAATTCGGAGTGTACCAAGACAAGCTCTATTTGAATTTATCAAAGAGGAAAGACACCACTTTTATATAGTTCTTGAAGGACATCTTGTGTTGGATATGATCACCGTACAACACTTCGTTGGTAAACATGTTATGATGCTCCCCGATATAGCATGCTGCTAAACACAATCCTTGGCCTCTTCATTCGCCTGATAGATACGCTATAAGGATCATCGCTCCACCAACCCTACACTACTTCTAACTTTTCTTTGTACCTACAGAAATACGTCTGTTTTTAAGCTTTAGAACAATTACCTGTCTCAAGTTATTGTTCTAACTGGATTATACTTTACGCACAATTCTTCATTGCAGTTCTTTATTAAAACTGCTTATGAAATACTATCTACTAAAATGAACAATTGTTTTTATAAAAGTAGAGGCTGCGTAAAATATTTTGAATAACTGACTTGAGGCTTTAAAGGCTCTAGGCATTTTATTTCAAATGTCGAAACATTGTGGTTTCGTCTATCTAGTCCTGATACTCTAACTCATATTTCTGCCGCACCATAAAATTATGGATCCCTATGCCAACTTAAGTATACCCTTATAATCCTAGATTCTTTATTTGTAACGCAAATCATGGAATAAAATAAAACATATCTATAGTTCAGGCCATAGTTCAACTCGCTGGTCAAGTGCGTATTGGCAGAGTTCTATAAATTATTTCCAATCTCGCTCTACAGGTTTCCTCACAATTCCTTCATTGTTGATTAACTTATTGGTTATTTCATCAGAAGTTAGTAAAATAGGGCGTTAATTTTATTTAATGGATAATTTTTATACCAGATAATAAAATCGGACCTTAACATGAGTCGGGATCGCGTGTCCAACGCCTAACACATCGGTTTAGTAAGCAGGGGCCGCGCACGGCGTACATTCTAATACCATTTGATTGGTGACCATCGCCATAGCTGTGCTTTTTACAACAAAATCGAAACACGAATATTATAGGCCTACTTTACTACGAACTTATAGGAAACGGTTTGGCAGTGGTGTATGTTTGTTGAATAGGAAATTATGGTTATATTTCGATTGGTACATCATATTTTTGAAATTAAAACAGAGTATGAAAATAAAAACGTAATAAGAGTTACTAATGAGTAGGATGCAGACTATTCTCAAAAGGTCGATGTAGAAATCCTTGGATGAAACCGATGTTTGGCAGTGGACTTTATTCCTGCTTCTGCAGCTAACTGCATTATTGTTCACACTATCCGTCGTTCAGCAAGAGACAATGCCTGTCTTACTACTTTTCTGTTGGTTCACATTAGGTTTTTCCTTAACAAATGATACTCTAAGTATCTAAACCATCTAGGGCCCTAAAAACTAAAGCGAGAGATCGAATTCAACAACCACACGCTATCATAGTGAAATAGAAATACGGTATTGTAAACATAACAAGCAAAGTCGCGGCATGAGCTGAACAGCCATATAAATTTACAATTACCTCATACGAATTCAAATTGGACGTCCACCGTACATACAGACATCAAAGATCGAGTAATACACTGGATTGCCGTTTAAAATGTTGTCAAAGCTTCAATAGTAATAAATTTTGCAGTTTTAACAACCGTATACTAATCAAATGAATGTAAATTGCCATTTTTAGAGTGTTTTCCGAGGAATGTGCTATCTTTTGGGTTTAAAGCCACTGTTACAAATATATTTGTAAATGAATCCTTCGCTATCTCTTTATAGTATCGGCGCGACATGGTTTTATGTACATTGCCATTCTGGAATATAATTTTAACTTCTGCTAAAATAATATATGTAGGACGTAGGTACTAGAAGGCACTGCAATTTGTGTTTCGTAAAGTACACCAGTAGCCATTATTCTCTACAAAGCAATAACCATACAGCGAACACAGGTCCACTAATTCTTTTAAATTATGAAAACAAATCACGTATTAAATGTTATCGTCTGTCATTACGGATATAAAGCCAACTTTATGGTCATGTAAGATCATAATCTTCAGAACTGGACGGTTTCTGAATTTATTTCCATCACGTGTCCACATTGGTCGTTAAGAATGGGAATGGGTTTATAAAAATACATGCTCTATGGTTGGACATGATCGCTATGTTTTTTTTTATTACTATTTTGTCGAATTTGGAGCGTGAGACTGGCCTGTCAACTGTCACAATTCATTATGAAATATGAAAGTGGCATGGACAATTTATTTTTCTTGTAATGTCTATCAGTCATTACGCTAAGGCAATTTAGTTGTTATGCCTGATTTAAACTGTACTTGATAGTGAGTCGAAAGCGGAATGTATTATTTTGCATAATCATGTCCAAGAAATGTAATAATTATTTTTTTAATAAAAAAGTCAGTAAATCAAACTTTAGGTTAACCTTATGTTGAACATTTTGGTGAAAACAAAGTTATTTCCTCAATTCCGTGTCACCAACGAAAATATCGCGTTTAATCATTTTTTTGATTCGCATATAAATTGCATTTAAGACGCCAATAAAACGTCGCGCGGGCATTCGAAGAAAAACACATTTGATCCATCGCTTTATGCAGTTTATTTGTGATTAATCAGAGTTGAAATTTGCACAATCCAGTGAAATCGAAAATAAATCACCACAGGAACGGAGCCAGGGGATGATTTTGCATAGAACTGGCAAATGAGCAAGCGACGTACTTTATAGTAAATTATCAATGCCCTTGAATACCGGCAATAGGTGCCCTAATATACTTGGGAATGGAAAGAAAGTAGCAATGGTGTTAGGTCTCTTACAATTTCACAATCTAAATACAACAGCAATGTACCCCATCGCAAAACTGTCGTACAATAATCCATCTAATTAGTAATAGTGCAGAAACGAGATATTTTCATTCGCGACGACTTATTAATTGGAAAACAATTAATTAGGTACCCACTTCCCTTCTGCCTGTCATTATCCTTAACTTATATAAAATTAATTTGAATTATGATTTCGGAACATACCTCCAGCTTTCAATTAGGTAACCATTTAGAAGATTTTTTAAGAATAATCAAGGCATGAATTGTTAGAATTCCAAGGAGACATTGCCTAATGTGTAGTGTTTGTTAGTCACGAATGACGACGGCCGTGGTTGCCTCATCTCGCAGAACTATTGACTCATCGATATTTACACTAAACCGTTTTACGGCGTATTTTTAGAATCTCTAAACGTAATTTTATCATTTGCCGTAATAGTACGTGCTTTGGTTTAAATTATCTATTTAGAGAAACTGACCGTCTGTTGTGGAACGTCAAATCTTTTATGTACAGCGTAAATCGTCTTCTAATGATTGTTCTTTCATAGGATCATCACCGAATATGTTTTAAATGTAGGATTATTATAGCTCAGAATTCAATTGTATTGGTAGCAATATATTTTCCGTAGGAAATGGAAATAAGCAATTTATGGATGGTAATTATAAATTATATTTTCCTTTACGTATTAATAAACATTGTCATTTTAAAATGTAAATAATTTGTACTTATTGTCTAAAAAATATTCTATATCATCGATGCCCATTTCTTAGCCCCAACTCCGGTCCAGTCGTTACTTGGAACAAATAACCGAACACATTGTCGGTTTTAAAATTAAATTTAAGGACGCGATTAAACTCTTTGTGAAATCCTTAAATTTAATATGTTAATTCTCGCGCGATCCGTTTCGGGAATCGTTAAAATACCGCAAACGAGCCCCGAGTGCATTGTGATGTGTCGTATTGTTTTAAATGATCGCTTTTCTGGATCACTTAAGTGTGACACGAGTTTGTTTGATTTTATTTCTTAATCCATATCATCTTGTTGTTGGCCAAAAGTCAAAAGATCCCGGTTCAATGCTGCTGCTGGTGATTTAGGCCCAAATACACATGTCTAGGTCGGGCGAGGTAATGCCTATTATCGAATGATTATTCTTCCCTAAAAGTGTCGATGCTTCATATGACTTGCTGCTGTCTTTCGCTCAATATTATATAAATTATTAGGCTGAAAGTTACTATTATCTTTTATATTATAAAAGACGGTGAACGAAAGGCAAATTTATATGTCTTTCATCATCTAGTAAACACTTCAAAAAATCAATTAACAATAACGTTAGACATACGATATTACATACAGATGATTCGCAGCAAATTATTTCAGCGAATGTCGAGAAAATATCAAATGTAGTGTACTGTTGCAGCGCTTAATGCATTCATTAAACGTTCTAAAAATATAAATAGACGATTACAATTCTCATCTCGCTATTAACCGCCCCATGCGATTTTAATATCATAATTTCTTTGAACTTTAATACATATTGTACCAGATAATTTTCAAAGATCAGAGTCATTCTAAAACCATGCCACCAAACGAGCGAAACTAATTACCGCTCTTAATTAAACTAAATTTAACGAATCAACGTCTAAATACCGCCATTGTGCGGCCAGAGACAATATGTTGACAGGATGAATGGCGGCAATATGGCGGATCTCGCGTAACTCCTCTTGTTTATGGATGCGCAGGAGCAGTTTTAGGATTACAGGCTTAGCCGACGATTGGACTTTCTCATTCAAATATTATCTTGCAAGCGTTTAAATGACTCGCCTAATTTCAATTGCGACCAAATATAAAGTGTTTATTTACTACTTGGCAACATCCACTCGGGCGGCGTGAGTGTGTGGCGGCTATTAAACACTCTCGCGTTTGTCAAACGACTGTAATATATTAAAAACAATAGTAATAACGCTACTGTTGAGTGTTTCGTTTCTAATTTCCAGGATTTTGAATGATTCACGATAACCTACGTACGCGCTTTGTTTCCGTCCGTTTGACGACACATTTAAATTGTGTATAGGGTTGCCAGAAATTCACACAGCTCATCGCAAATGGATTTCGTAGTGAAACCTATAAATTTAATGATGGAATATTTTAAATTAGTCTATTAAATATCGTTTTTACGTCCATCCATACAGCAACGGCATTTGTAGAATAAGCGTCAGCCAAATGAACGTCTTAACCAACCAATTAAGATTTAGTTTCGTCTTTTCCAGTTGGGACGAAGGATGGCACTCCTGGTCCTGGGTTTGGCCGGCCAGATGGCGAGGGAGATGAGAGACTGGCACATATACTGAACGAGGCTTCCCATCTCATGAAGACTCCTACAGGACAGCCGAACAACGATGACTCGAGGAGCAATGACGACTCCAGTTCTCCACGAACGCAGTGCCCTTCACCCTTCTCGAATAAGGTACGTATGAGTTCCAAGTAAATCACTTTAGACTTCTTTTATATCAATTAATTTCGATTATGTTAATTTGCTATGTAGTTGCACAAATTATTTTACACTGCAAGCACAGTACACAATTTTTATTTCAATGGAAAAATAGATACTATATAGATACTCGATCCAGCTAAGACTAAGAGACATATGATAATTTGATTTTTTAAGAAATTGGAATGAATTTTTTTGACATCCTATTCTTCCACTCCAGGACTCAAGTCAAAACCGAAGGCTCAAGAAGTACGAGAACGACGACATTCCTCAGGAGAAGGTGGTGCGCATATATCAGGAGGAGCTGGCCAAGATCATGACCAGGCGGGTGGAGGACATGCGCCACAGTCGCGAGGGGTTCCCTGGGTAAGTTCCAAGTCTACACCATAATATTTATTTGCTTGAAGACAACCCTATTTTGGATAAAACGATGTATGCACAAAATATATCATACGACAACACTTCAAAAGCCATTGAGACTTATTTATTTGATGTAAATATATTATGTTTTAATAGTTATGACAAAACTAATTCAAACGAGAACAGCAAATCTAAAACTAACATATAGCATGTTCCCACCATTTTTCAGCGGAGGCATGCCGCCGCACATGGAGAGACCGCCTGAAGACATCCGCATGGCGCTGGAGGCGTACCACCGGGAGCTGGCCAAGATCCAACCAGGGGGCAACATCCCTAACCTGCACAACTTGCCGGCTATGCCGCCCTTCCCCAACATCCTCGCGCTGCAACAACAAGCCATGCAGCAAGCCCAGAACCAGCACATGAATGGCTCCGGAGCCATCCAAGACCTCTCCCTGCCCAAGGACAAAAATGCCAAAATCAACGGAATGACTGATAGCGATAAGGATAAACCGTTGGACGCCGAGGAGGCAATACGACACGCGGGGAGCGCGTTCTCTTTAGTCAGGCCGAAGCTGGAACCAGGACAGCAGTCAACAGGCTCCTCCGCGTCCAGCCCGTTAGGAAATGCCATCTTGCCACCAGCAATAACGCCGAATGAGGACTTTAGCAGTTCAGCAGCAGCGAGCCCGTTGCAGCGCATGGCTTCGATCACAAATAGTCTCATCTCCCAACCGAACAACCCTCCCCATCACCCCCCACCACAGCGGTCCATGAAGGCAGTCCTGCCTCCCATTACGCAACAGCAGTTCGACCTCTTCAACAACCTGAATACTGAGGAAATAGTTCGGAGAGTGAAGGAGGCTTTAAGTCAGTACTCCATCAGCCAGCGGTTGTTTGGAGAGTCGGTATTGGGGCTTTCTCAAGGGTCTGTGAGTGATCTATTAGCGCGGCCGAAGCCTTGGCACATGCTGACTCAGAAGGGAAGGGAGCCGTTCATCCGCATGAAGATGTTTTTGGAAGATGACAACGCTGTACACAAGCTGGTTGCGTCGCAGTACAAGATAGCGCCGGAGAAGCTGATGAGGACTGGAAACTACAGCGGAGCACCTCGTAAGTACTCATACCATAAAATAAAACGTTATAAAAGTTACTAGTCCAAAATCAAATCTATCATGTATTACGTATTCTTTTAATTGCGAAGAATGCACACACTATTGGTAAAAATACTCTTTCAATGTTTCTATTTAATAAGCAATGAATACTTTTTCATTTCTCAAATAAATCATACATATACCGAACGAAAGATGAAAAATATAAAATAAAATAAAGAAAGATACATGTATACTAATGATTTTCTTTATTGTTTACAGCATGTCCGCCAAACATGACCAAACCGATGCCGCCGACGCAGAAAATGATCTCAGACGCCACTTCTCTGCTAAGCAAAATGCAACAAGAGCAACTGTTGGGCCCCGGCCATTTGGGCCACCTGGGCCAGCCGACGCCATTACTACTGACTCCTCCAGGCTTCCCTCCCCACCACGCGGTGACCCTACCCCCGCAGCACCACGACAACAACAACAAGGAGAGGAAGCCACCACCCCCACCACAGCCCCACCATCAGCCGCCTGTCATGCGTAACCTGCACCAGCACATATCGCCGAGTGTCTACGAAATGGCGGCTCTGACGCAGGACCTCGACACGCAAACCATTACAACCAAAATCAAAGAAGCCCTCTTAGCCAATAATATAGGACAAAAAATCTTCGGAGAAGCCGTGCTTGGCCTTTCCCAGGGATCTGTTAGTGAGTTGTTATCGAAGCCAAAGCCTTGGCACATGCTCAGCATCAAGGGCAGAGAGCCCTTTATCAGAATGCAGCTATGGCTCAGCGATGCCCACAACATCGACCGTCTTCAGGCGCTCAAAAACGAGAGACGAGAAGCCAACAAACGACGAAGATCTAGCGGTCCTGGACAAGACAACTCTTCAGACACCTCGTCAAATGACACTTCAGAATTCTACCACTCAAGTTCACCCGGCCCTACCGCAGGGGTGCCGTGCGCAAAGAAACAACGAGTTCTGTTCTCAGAGGAACAAAAGGAAGCTTTAAGACTGGCCTTCGCGTTAGACCCTTACCCTAACATGCCAACGATAGAATTTCTTGCCGCTGAACTGGGCCTTTCAACACGGACCATTACCAATTGGTTCCACAATCACCGAATGAGGCTAAAGCAGCAAGCTCCCCACGGGCTGCCTGCTGAGCCACCGGCGAGAGACCAATCATCTGCGCCCTTCGACCCGGTCCAGTTCCGCTTGCTCTTGAACCAGAGATTGCTGGAACTGCAAAAGGAGCGAATGGGGTTAGCCGGCGTGCCGCTGCCCTATCCGCCATACTTTGCCGCTAACTCAAATTTAGCGGCACTCATCGGTCGCGGTCTCATCCCTCCCGAGGAAGGAGGCAAGGACCAGGCCAGCGGTCTCGATTTAACGATGCCACTGAAACGCGAGCCCGATGGAGACGATTTTGAAGACGACGATGTTGAAAGCAACCTCGGATCTGAGGACTCATTGGATGACGAATCAAAGACTGAGCCCAAAGCGGCGTCCACGCCCCACGCAGGGGGGCGTTCAAACAGGCGAAAACCGGCAGCGCCACAATGGGTGAACCCCGACTGGCAAGACGAGAAGCCACGCAACCCTGATGAGATCATCATCAACGGTGTTTGCGTGATGAGAAGCGACGACTTCAGGAGAGAGTCGGAGGAGACGGTCCGTGTGGAGCCCTCGCCGGTCCCGCGGGACACGTCCCCCGCGCCCCGCACGCCGCAAACGCCGCACACGCCGCGGCCGCCGCACACCCCTGACGACGTCATCCCCGAGGATAAAATCAAATCAGAAAACGATGACGACCGATGGGAATATTAAGGCTTTAGTGACATTTAGTGTGTGATTACGAGAACCAGTGGATTTTCTTATGGGACATATTTATTAAAGTGATACATTAGACGTTCAGTGCAAATACTATATGAATGTAGTTAGTGTTATATTCGATTGTAAGGCCAAAGACTTTGTAAATAATCCTCTGTTAGTGTCGTTCCTTCTGAACGTGGACGACAAAAACTTGCGATACAAAAAGATGCATTTGCTTTAATTTTTTTTTTCTTTTATGTAATAGTACCCTGAATAGGTACAAATATCAGAGTATTAAGTTATACGGCTTTTTAAATGTAAATAAGTGTAATACCAAATTTGTCGAATATGAACGTTTGTATATACCTATATTTAGGGTTTTCTTTTATGTAAAATATAAGCTGGTAACTTAGCCGTCATTTAATTGTTAATAGAAAAAGTTTTAAAAGTGCAATCAGATGTTAGGGTAAGCTACGTTCTAATGAACTCCAGTTAAAAGTATTATTATGTTTATAAATTAAAACCGGAGAGGTTTAAAATATTATGATTGGGTTGAGTAAGTTTTTTACTTTTTAAATTATGTTTTATCTATGGTATGTTTATATGTGCGGGACTGCTCAAGCATGTCTATTTATGGACAGCAACGTCATGTTAGTTTCCATAGACAATATAAATTCCGTACAATTGTTTTTTATCATACATATATATTTTTAGAAAAACGTACAAATTATAAAACACAAATACGTTTAATATTTAAGCAAATATTGTATTGCTTGTGGTTATAGTTTTATTTTATTTTTAGCAATAAATTTGCTTTTAATCATATTTTTTCTTTTTGTTTTTTTTTTTCTTTTCCTTTTTTATATTATTATTAGGCGTAAGAAAAAGTGTACATTGAAGGAACCACACTCCTTGCATCACTCTGTACATAATTTGAAAAACATTACTTAATGTAAATAAATCATACTTAGATAATAAAAAAATATATAGATAAGTAGAAAAATAGGCCCACGAATCAAAATACTTCAAAGGGTAACAAATCTTGAATAATCAAAATGAATGTCATAAAATTGTAACGATCATAGTGTTAGGCATTCAGTAACAGATAAAAAAAACAATTTTACCATTGAGGAGGCTCTCTTTATAACAGTTTTAGTAAAAAAAATCTCCATACATATCGATGTTATGTACCGAAATAGGTGATTAAGATAATATACTTTAGTCAATATAAAACCGATTAGGCTGTTTAACAGTTAATCCTTTAATTTTCTAAAGTCACAAACGTTTATATAAGTACTTTTGATCATTTTTTGAAGTTTAATCTTCTTTAAGCTACTTGCTTTTGAGAGTATTATAAAATAGATATTGTAATTGTTGTTTGGAATGGTTGTCTCAAATATTTTTAACGTAAAAATATTTTTTGTTACCCTATAAAGGGTCGAGTTCCAAAATTAAGCTATTAGAAGTAGAATTAAATTTAACAATATTATTTATTAGGCAATCATCACATCCCTGTGTGACTTTATAAATCAACAATTCCATTTTTTATCTTAGTGATCAAAGAGAGGCGAACTAGTTGCAATGTTACCCTTAATTAAAAATATTAATAACAGTACAATTTCTACGTCTGTATTCAATTACAGATGCAAGCTTTTTAATTTTCTTTGCCTTAAAACTGTTGCTCATTACATTCTGTGCCCATCAACTATTGAAGTAAATAAGTGACGCGACGTACCGAACAGTTTTCTCGATATTTTTGGACTGGCGCAAGTTATCCAACGATTTATTATTAGTATTTATTTTTCAGAAAGACATTTTTAGAAAGACTTTTGTAAGATTTTGTAATATTACGAAATGTCTCGAAAAATGTTAACTGGGGAATCATTACGCAAAATAGGAAAAAACGAGTCTTCGCCGCGTTGATCAGTTGAGATATACTAGTTTTAGAAATATATTTAAAAGAATACTTTAAGTCTTCCTTCTTTAATAAGTCTAACCATCATAATCATTTAGTTAAAGCTTTAAGTTTCATTGTTTTCTTGACCAATTTCTTCTTTCAATTGTTTCTCATCCATAAAAAAGGGACTAAAAAGTCTTTATATTTTTACGAAACGTATTCTCTCGACTATACGTATATGGGTTAAAAAGAGTGTAATTAAAAATATTTGGGACCCCATTCATTGGTATCTCACGCCATCATGTATTATTTATTGTTGAATCATTTTGTAGCATTATTGTGTATATACGACACGGTAGAAGATAGAATTATTAACGCGTTATCAACATTATTAATAATGGATAGAAGTAAATTATTATTATTATTAATAACATAGCGATAATTATTATTGTTCATATCATAATATTAAAGGTAACGAATGCTGAAACCATTGTCTTCTTTCTGAACAATTTCTAAAGTTATTAAAATTAAAAATAAAGAAATTGCTAATCAGTGTGTGTTTCATTGTTTATACCTAGATAAGATAGATCTATATAGTATTAATAACTAATAATAGCCGAAACTACAGTGATTTGTGTTAAAACCGATATTGTCTCAATATACTTGTATTGACTAAATAAGTCATTATAATAGTGTTTGTTGGGGTTAAACCGTAATACAAGGATGAAAGGGGTAAGAACGTAAACTCATTTATTTATTCTTTACTGCACACACAAAAAAACAAAAGGCATACAATATCTTACAGATAAAATGAAAGAGTACAGTTTGCGGTCTTATCGCCCTAGGCGATTTCTTACAGACAACCTTGGGATGGATATAAGAAAAGGATAAGAATAGAGGGCAGTATAGAATTTAAAGAAAAAAATTAATAATCTCAACTCAACTTCTACATTTTATAAGTAAGTTTACCTCAACGCACCCTACATTAGATTTTTATACTTATTGACATGAATAAGGAAGAAATTTGTGCCCGATATGGCGACATACAAGGCGAAATGTGGGTGTCCTGGTAGCACCTCTGCCTACGCCTTCTGGGAAAAAGGCGTGAGTTTATGTGTGTATGTATGTATGTACTGACATGAAAAAGTGCTTTCAAAGCACCTGATAGTAAGAGCAGTGAAGTCCAGATAGTATTCACCGAAAAGGAATAAACGCATCTCCCCGGCGACAATAATGTCGGCCTGATCGTCATCGAAACTGGATATACGCAGGGTAAGCCGAACGCGCGACACCCTACGTATATGAATTACCTTCCACCAATAGATATTATGTAAAGTATCTAAGAACGTAATATTAATAACTAAACGAATATTTAATATTAAAGTACAAATGGCGGTCGTATCGCTCGAGGCAATCTCTTACCGACTACCATGGGATGGACATAAGAGAAGGAAAAGTCACATACATTGTCCTGACCCCACACTATGATCGAGTCTTGTGTCGCGAGTATCAGAAACTGCGGTTTCACAAACATCCAAACCCGAAACAAATACCTGCGCTAACACAAATATTTGTCCCGGTGCGGGGATCAAACCCGCGGCCTCACAATTCACAGCCGGCGTATCTAACTGCGCCACGAAGGCTGTCATACTAGATGCTGTCAGATTCATTAGTAAACTAGAAGAATTTTAAGAAGGGTTAGGCATTTACGGCCATACACTGATTTTTTATAAGTGATTTTAGCTGTCGAATGTTTTATCTTCTTCGCAAAAACTATATTCTAAAGTCGTTCGACACAAAACTAACTGTTCGATAACTAACTGCACTGTGTACTTTATCAGCCCATATACGTCCCAAATAAAATAAGTTTTAAATCTGTCTATGAATAAGGCCGCTAATGTTTAGCCTAATAATAAATATAATCTTTAGGTATTATAAAAATTAAATGAATAAAACAGCGGCGTGTTGCTTTAGCTTACCTCGACATAAGCAGTTTTAACACAATGCGGGGCACTCGGTACCCTTAAATTTAGATGTTCAGTGTAACCCATATACTAGAAATACCAAGTATAGTTATCTTTCGGCCCAAAAACCTAAAATCCATCGGGTACTCTATTCGATTTCTGTGCCCCTAGCCGGAACATTTTGAAGTATCGTATAGTAATTCTCGTATAGTAAAGTAAACGTTTCCCGCTGTGAAAATTTAGTTCCAAATACGCTCACAATGGCGCTGTTTAAATTCCCATACAAAATTTTACTATTACCATTCTATTACGATACTGCAAAACGTTCCGGCTAGGGGCACTGTATTTGGTAAAGCGCCATTTGTACGGAGAGAGTTTCTCGTGGCGAGAATGGTATTCCATTATGCGTGGCATAACCGCCATAAGATTATCGTGTTCTGACAATATTTACACGATGCAACTTTTTTATATCCTTACGATAATCGTATCTTCGCGGCGAGAAACTCTTCTCGTGCAAATGGCACTTTAATCTTAAGGAATGTACAGTTCAAATATTGAATCATAACTACTGACAGGATTTTGTCCAATGGCAGATATTTTTTTAGTCGCCGTTCGGCATTCCATCTGCATCACATACATGCATAAAAAGACTGACGAATAAGTTATTAGAGAAGTACAGCTGGTATTGTCCCAAGTCTTATATTATGATAAGGACATCCGCTTGTTAAAGTAGGTATAATACAACAAAACACTGATATTATAACAATACAATTTAATTACCAATAAAACAAGCAAAAACAAATTTAATCTACTTCTTCGATAACAGGTCCACTATCGCCTTGACGTGAACGAGAACCCTGCACTCCATGGAGCTTTTTCATCGAGGGACCGCATTCTCTCACCATCTCTTTCAATTTGTTTTCATACTCGTCTGCCTCGGCTGTCGTATTACTCTCCAACCAATGCAGCATATCTTCACATTTACGTTTAACTCTATTAGATTCGCCATCACCAAGCTTCTTCCCGTATTCCTCCACAGCTTGTTTCACACCATAAATATACGATTCTAACTTGTTCCTAGCAGTGATTCGCTCCTTCTGCCTTTCGTCTTCTTCTTTAAACTTCTCAGCATCGGAAAGCATTCTATCTATATCTGCCTGGGATAGTCTCCCTTTATCGTTCTTAATTACAATGTTCTTGCTTTTTCCTGTGCTGTTCTCTTTTGCTGTTACGTTGAGAATTCCGTTGGCGTCTAAATCAAAAGATACGTCGATTTGCGGAACCCCTCTAGGAGCTGGCGGTATACCTGTTAAATCGAAAGTACCTAATAGGTTATTGTCTTTAGTCATAGCTCTTTCCCCTTCGTAAACCTGAATGGTAACAGCCGGTTGGTTGTCTGAATATGTTGTGAAAGTCTGGGAGTGCTTGCAAGGTATCTTCGCGTTCCGCTCAACGATTTTAGCCATCACTCCACCGGCTGTCTCAATGCCTAACGATAGTGGAGCAACATCCACTAGAAGCACGTCTTTTATCTTTGAATGGCGCTCTCCGCTTAATATAGCAGCTTGCACAGCCGCCCCATAAGCCACAGCTTCATCTGGGTTTATGGACAAATTCAGCTTCTTACCATTGAAGAAGTTTTGCAACAAACACTGTATTTTAGGTATGCGGGTTGACCCGCCTACTAAGACTATGTCATTTATCGAACCTTTGTCTAGTTTAGCATCTTTTAACGCCTTCTCCACGGGCTCTAAAGTTACTCTAAATAAGTCAGCATTAAGTTCCTCAAATCGAGCACGAGAGACGCGTGAAAAAAAGTCAATTCCTTCATACAACGCGTCAATTTCTAAAGAGGCTTCAGTGCTAGAAGATAAAGTCCTTTTCGCTCGCTCAGCGGCTGTGCGCAAACGACGAAGCGCTTTAGGATTATTCCGCAAATCTTTCTTATGTTTTCTCTTAAATTCGTCAGCCAGAAAGTTAACTAAGCGACTGTCAAAATCTTCGCCACCAAGATGCGTATCACCAGCTGTTGCTTTGACTTCAAACAACGATCCTTCGTCAATAGTAAGTATAGATACATCGAACGTGCCACCACCAAGGTCAAAAATAAGAACATTTCTCTCACCTTTAAGGCTCTTATCGAGGCCATAAGCTAAGGCTGCTGCTGTAGGCTCGTTAATTATTCTAAGGACGTGTAAGCCGGCGATAGCACCGGCATCTTTAGTGGCTTGTCTTTGGGAATCGTTAAAGTAAGCTGGCACGGTAATTACAGCGTCTTTAACAGTAGAACCTATATAAGCCTCGGCTACCTCCTTCATTTTAGTAAGGACCATGCTACTAATCTCTTCAGGGGAAAAAAGTTTGGACTTGCCTTTGTACTCCACCTGAATCTTGGGTTTCCCGCCATCATTAATGACTTTGAAAGGCCAGTGTCTGATGTCTTCTTGGATTTTAGGATCATCGAATTTCCGTCCAATTAAACGCTTGGCGTCAAAAATAGTGTTGCTTGGGTTAAGTGCAACTTGATTTTTCGCTGCGTCGCCTATAAGACGCTCGGAGTTCGTAAATGCTACGTAAGAAGGCGTGGTACGGTTTCCTTGGTCGTTTGCAATAATATCCACATTACCGTGCTGCCAAACACCCACGCATGAATATGTAGTACCTAAATCTATTCCAACCGCAGGCATTATTTTTGTAATTTCTCCTTTTTGTTCCTTATTCCTTTATGATATCGTTTGTCAGTTTCTGTGCATGTTAAGTTCAAAATTTGAATCGTTGACATTTACTATGTGCCAGCTCCATGATACAATTTCAAATAAGCAGATATACCTAGTCAGGATTCATTTTCATAAAACTGAATTATGATCCTCTATATTTTATACATCCATAATTGATATGAAATGCTTTAAAACGATGTACGTCTAAAATAATATAGTAAGTAAATAATAGTATAAGTGGTTAGAGTGAAATTAAAAAGAAGATCGTATGGTTTTTGTCATAATGATAAGGCTGTATAATTCAATTTCCTTTACACAATCTTGATATCTATAAAAAAAGTAAATTGTCAAATGTCGGCTTGAATTTATATTTTGTAAACAAAACTAGAATTTCGCTAGGAAGCTAGGAAGAATATATTTTTTTGCATTTTTGTCATAACTTTTAGATTCCTTATTTCGTATGTCACATAATTACGCATTTAAACGAGAAAAAGTTGTCATTACTAAAGCGATAATTTTCATTGCGCACATAACCTACTTGACTTTAACTATTACACATTCGCATGTGGTAAAATAATTAATCATAAAAATAGTAAAATGAGGTACGCGCAGTTAGTTGTCGGTCCTGCAGGCAGTGGAAAGGTAGAAATCAACCAGGAAGTAATATAATATCACTTTAAAACATAACTGTGGAGATAAACCAAAGAATCTTGCCCAAACCACACAATATGTTGTTTAACAGAAAATAGTTATTTTGTTATGTCTTGTCATATAATATATATCTGTCTTATTAATATTTTATATGGTTTACACTTAATGTTCTATCATTTATCATCATCATCATCATCATCAGCCCGTTGCAGTCCACTGCTGGACATAGGCCTCTCCCAAGGTACGCCACAGAGCCCGGTCTGCTGCTTTACGCATCCACTCGCAGCCGGCCCTCTTGTACAAGTCGTCCCGCCATCTGGTATTTTTCTATCATTTATAATTTAACAATTTCATCAGACAGCATCATGAGCATAATTGATTATGACGCTTTCTAAAGTACGAGGCGGATGATTCCTAAACCAAGAAAAATATTTACAAATCCCGCCAATATATTATGTTTCAGACCTGCATGTTGTGGCACCAAACACTATCATACAGTTTCAGTTATTAATGTCACAAGATATGACTAATCCTAATATGGGATCTATTCATGTGTGTCTCAAAAAAAATTAATTAATGTTATAATTATAATTTCCAGTCCACCTACTGCTCAACAATAGTAAGACATGCTACTGACTCTAAAAGGATAATAGAAGTTGTGAACCTGGACCCGGCAGCCGAGCACTTTGACTATGAGCCGCTGGTGGACATTAGGGAGCTGATACACCTAGACGATGCCATGGAAGATGAGGAGCTGCAGTTTGGACCTAATGGAGGACTTGTGTTCTGTATTGAGTGAGTATTTAATCATCTATTATTCTTACACCCGTATTCTAAGACGTGTCCTCCAATCTTCCTCAACCTTATCTTAGTCGAGGTGACTTTACAAATGAATTGGAGGGACCCTCGAAAATGGTATGCTTAGTTAAAAATATACCTTTACTAAAGGTTCCTCGAGTGAGGTTGAGTCAAGGAAAAACGTCATTAATTACGTCATTGATGTATAGATAAAGTAGAGATTTAACAAAAAACCATTGAAAATAGTCTATGATCACTTGAAAAGTGACAGTCAAATGTCATGTCAGAGTGTTTACATAGAATAATATATAATTATTGACCTCAAAATCTTCGGGATTGCGACTGGAAGACAAATATTTAGTGAGTCGGAGAAAAAAACGCATGCAGACAGGAGGAGGGTCATACCATCCAACCCGGAAATTTCGAAGGATATTCTCGTCGTTCGGGATATTCGTACGGAGTATCGTACAAGTATTACAGGAACTGCTGGAAATCTTTAATAACTCGTTTAAAATAATAAACACTGTTTCCAAACCAAAAATCTTTGATTAAATGAAATAAAGAGTAATGTTTGTATCATTCACTGGGAAAACGTGTAAATCTTGTAGAGGCACCCACCTCAAAAAATTGTTGGCATATTTAGGTATTTAAGAATTTTAAAAGGTAAACTTTATTTCTCTCTTTTAAATTACAATTTTAAAGTAGGATTATTTCTTTTATTTCTTCCTTAAGGTAGGTCGCGACGTACCTTGAGTTTGACAGTTGATTCCTTTCCTCGTGACAGGAAATTTTTTGAGTGACGTTGAGTGGAGGAGATTTTTTTCTACTAAGAATACGGATTTCCTCTAGTAACGTCAAGTGGAGTCGAGAAAACGTCTTAGAATATGGGTGTGAAACTAGTATGAAGCTTAGGAAAATGTTATTAAACATTGCCAAAGACCTTAAATATTAGCAAAGAAAGTAACACTATGATGGGCAGTTGCTCAGAACCTGTTGATTATGGTATTATACTTGGGTATTGTTTATTGGTAAAAAAACAGAGAAATTATATTTTAAAAATAAGTCAGAATAAGTTTCGAAGATGCTATATTTCTTTTGTTTCCTTCTATTAGTTAAATGTCTCAAGATAGTCTCTAAAATTAATATACATAGTAACAACAGGAAAATTTTTCTACTATAAACTAGTAGATAAAAGTAATTAAACCTAAAATATTGTAATTTTCAGAACCCTGCTAGAGAACTGTGACTGGCTGGAAGAACAGTTAGGAGATGTTGATGACGACTACCTTCTATTCGACTGTCCTGGCCAGATAGAGTTGTACACACACCTGCCCGTGATGAGGAGGCTCGTGGATCAGCTCCAGAAGTGGAACTTCAGGATATGTGTGGTGTTCATGGTGGACTCGCAGTTCATGATTGATGGTGCTAAGTTTTTGTCAGGTTGGTTTTGGATTTGACAAGCAAGTTAAAAAAACGGATGTTCCGTGATAGTAATAACTAACAAGTTACAGTAATGTAGCCGCATGATTGCCGAAATATCGATACCCGAGATTATATTTGTAATTTAACCCAATCATCAGCACGTTAATTACGCGCCAATTTTCTGCTATTGGTTATTTCGTCTGCGTCACCTACGTAGATACTGCTTGCCATCATTTGGATATGTCTACAGTTTGGTACAATATTAAGGATAATCACGTAATAACATTGAGGACTTTGTCAAGTGTAATGAAGAAGATAACATGAATTATAAAGAAATGTATTGTTTCCCATTTTCAGGCACAATGGCGGCACTCAGTGTGATGGTAAATTTGGAGTTGCCTCATGTAAATATACTAACGAAGATGGACCTTCTCACTAAGAAAGCACGAAATCACATAGACAGGTATGTATTATTCTAACCCCATATAGTACTGATTTTAGTAAAACGATTTAATATTAGACTCTCTGGACGGTATTATGCTTACCATCAGGTGTACAGTCACTTTGTCGGGGCAGTTTAAAAAATACTACTGGCGCCCTGAGCAAGATTGTTAGGGCACCGTGAGTAAGACTGTGTAAAGTCCTACATTATCCTTTGAAACCCGTGCAAAAAAATCATTAAACTATGCATAAGTCGCTATTTTAATTCTGGCGCCGTGGAGGCGGGGCGGTCGCCCGGTGGCGCCATACCTAATGCTGCTTCTGTTTTAACGTTCTTCGTTCGATCCGTTGTGCCATTAATAAAATTTTACTTCGGAACTGGGTAGATACAATATTTTTGTTGAGTGGCGCGTAAAGTCCCTGACATGGGCTACTGTTCATGATACACGTTTAATTGATAGATTGATTAAAAAAACCTCTAAAATTGGTATCCTGAAATATTGGATATAATTTACTGGAAAGTAAAGTTCTCAATGAAGGTGTGCGTAGGAAATAGATGCAAACGCCGTGAACTTACCGAAATGTCGCAGACACTGAAAATAAAAACATAAAGCACTACACAACACTTGACACACTAGACAAACCACAACACAACACCAAATTATACACTATCCCGACCACACATCACTGCAACTCCTGTAAGTCCGGATCAACAGCACGGAACAAGTTCAAACCGAACACCACAGTCGAACACTGAAGCTGCCGGAGTTTCATAAAAATATTAGCTTTACTTTATATACGCGAAAATTTTAACGCGGCGCGGCGGCAGAGCCCGTGCCATCATACGGAAGCTAACACGAGAATCACTACAGAGTACAGACGCAGTGAAAACACAAACTAAGACAAATCTACCCTCACTTGTATTAAAGTAGCGAAAAAAAAAACCAACTTTAAAAATTAAACGAAATTGCAACTGTGCTTTACTAATGAATTGTTATTTTTTACTTATTAAGGCCCTCTTTTACCGAGGTGTTTAGGTATTAAACGTCATCTCACTCCGCGCACCCGGAGCTCGGCGCACAGGGCACACTGACATCAGCCGATGCCACAGTTCAAATTAGTACAGCATGCTAACTCACCATGCCATTTCAATAATTTATTATGGACGCTCTATAGTTCGTAATGGCCTTGCCTATATAATATTTTATTTTACGTGGCTTATAATAGTATTTTTAATTATTTATTTATAATATTATTTATAAAATGCTTTATTATTACATTATTAATGTTATATGTTTTAATCAATTTTTAATAGTTTTTTCTTTGAGTTTTTAATGTAACGGTTGTTTATTATAGACTAAAATAATTAATATACACCGTTCTTTCTACTATACTTGGCGCATCCGCGACTGCTGTCCGCTACTGGACATAGCCTCACAATTTTTTCCACAGCATATAACCTAGGCTATTTGTTATTTTCTGCAATTTATAACCAATGGGGTCCCACAATTTCCCCAAGTCATCGGTCGATCTAATTGGAGTTCTCACATTGCACTTTCCGTAATATAGTACTTAGTTATTATTATCTATTGAATTTATTTAATATACTGCATTTCTTCCCACCGCGACCTGACCTGTTCAATCCCGTCTGTTCCGTCACTTCCCGATCGGTCCCGTTCCATCCTTTCTCATCCCATGCCTTTATATTTCCTGCTATCCCATCAAAAGAAATATATCAGCTACCCTAGTAATTTTGACTATGAATTTAGAATATCGACACTAAGATAGGGAAACTAAAAAAAGGATTGAATATTTGGTATGTATTACACATTGTCTATGCCTTGCAAAAAAGGCGGAAAACCGATGCGCGCGCTTTTGCACCTTTCTTCTGTCAAGTCAGAAATAAACTAGCATCTCCTGGACTGATTGTTTGATTGTGCTTCCACATTTATATCAATATTACATTTTATCTCGAACGTTTATAATAATATGTATAAGTATAAAGTTTTCCCATTTACATTATTTCTACAAATTCATTCCTGTCCCAAGCGCGGCGCGGCGCTAAGAAACTTTGTTCGAAAAAATCAATACCTTTTTGCCTCTTTAGGTCCAACAAAGAAAACTAAGCATGTCATTATTTTAGTAATTATGAGTTTTTGACATTAATACATTGAAGCGATTATGATTTTGAATACAATATTTCGTCCCTTATTTCACCCCCATAATATTCTTTTTTCATAATTGTTCGTCGCCATTATTAACACACTTTTACTAGCTTCGCCTGTGTGTAATTCTTAATGACTACCGAAAAATAGTAAATTTAATATAAGTAATGTTGTCACAAATATCTTGTAAATAGAGAATAAGTACTATGTGTATTGACTTGTCAAACGAATTTCATTTCATTATATGTATTACATTCTACTAGAATAGTTCTCACATAGGATCATTGACACCATTACACAAGTCAGATTGGTATGGTATTTAGAATGGATGTATATTTTGCAAGCAACACGTGGAGTGTAAGCTTCGTCAGCAGGCACTCCCCACAAGTTTAGGAATAGAGAAGTTTGAAAGGGAATGAGAAGTTTTTGGTGTGGAGTGGAGTCTAAAAAATTGTGCACCTGGCGAAGTTGTGCTGGGTCGTTAGTATAATATACCGAGGGACCGAGGGTACTTCAAGATAACCGTCATTCGACATACACGAATTATTTGAAAATATAAAAAATATCGTTTCGGGCTATTTAATTCCATTCAAGCTCGTTTTAGACGGATAACTAAATATACTTTTAGTTATCAACGGGATTTATGTGTATCAATATGTTGTGAAATAGCTTAACTTTCACCTAATATAGCAGTGCTACCAACATGACGAACAAAAAATATATCTACGTATTTGAAGACGAAAATGTATGATAATGTTCTCTCTATATATTAAATACTCTAAGGTGTAGAGATTACCTAAAATATTTTCCATACAATGACATTGTAATACTGAATCAATCAATAACTTCAGTTTCATTTAATATGTCATTCATATTCATATGTCAATTTTGTTCCGTACAGTATATCAAATGTATTTATTTTTACTGTGGCGCATTTACGCTATTGTTTTAGTGTATTTTGCAGTGACATTTCGTGAAAAAATCGGCGTGGGTCCGACCTCGATGACGCCTCGGCGTCGACTGACGAGCTGGTTCGAACGCGTGCATCGCTAAAAATTTAGTTTTTATTTCTTCATAAAAAAATTACTACAATATTATAAAATGTTTTCTTACAGATCCCTAATAAATTAAAAAGCCTATCTTTTGATATAATTTTTACATGATTTTGATGGAATCTCTCAGTAACAAACGTGTTTGAAAAAGCGATTTAGACCCATCTTTGAGATGATTTTTGATCGAATTAATTATAATAATTTATGTTTTCAGCTTTACAATTCCCTCGGTTGTACTCCCAATTTTGCTAAAATGCTTGGTGTTTGCGTCTAATAAAGGTATCCACGGAGCTGTAGACGTTTAAAAAAAGTAAAAATCGGTATAACCTGCCCTTAAATAAGTAATGCGTTGCCGGATATTCTTTTGATATAATACCGCCAAAGGAACAAAAGGCTCAATTGAACGGAAATGACCTGTCAATGGCGGCGAAAGATCAAAGTTTTATGAACACGAGATACATTTTGCGATGCTGCTTTATAGCAATAATTTTATTAAAATCTTTATCGGTCATGGCTCAGGGTTTATAATAGTCCTAAGGTATTTGGTTTTGAAGCGCGTAGTATTGTGCGGCTCCGGAAATGCGTGGCTTCTTTCGCAAAATGTGTTTAACTGTGTTTAACCAGTAATATCTTTCATGTGCTGAGGTTGATAAATAATATTTTTCTTATTATTTAATTTGTAGCTATGGAATATTAAAGTAATAACCGATTTCAGTGTTTCTTGCCCGTCCTTTTCTGGCGAAAACAGCCTTGTCAACTGGGTGGTAGAGAAAAAAAAGTAGCTGAATCTCAATAATTTATAGCATTTTAAAGATAAAACAAAGTATTTTAATTTTCCATTATTTATATTCTCTTTTCAGTTACTTAGATCCAGATCCTCACATTCTGCTCACAGACATGAGAAATGCGAAATCAAAATGGCACGAAAAATACGCAAAACTTACAGAGGCCATTGGTCAAGTCATAGAGAACTTCAGCCTGGTGCGGTTCTATCCGCTCAACATCAAGGACGAGGAGAGCATAGACAACATCCTGCTCACCATAGACAACATCATACAATACGGCGAGGATGCTGATGTCAAGATAAAGGACTTTGATGAACCGGACCCTGAAGAAGACGGTGGCGAATAAATATATTTTTTGTAATGAGACTTTCTTTTTATTTAATGAATTTGCTTTACACTGCACATACCATCAGACACACATTGATGTACCATTTTAATTATAACTTAGTATTCTGTATTATAACTTCTTTAGATCAATGAAATAAGCGACTACATAATTGCATTGAAGCCATATGTTAAGTATACCCCACCAAAGAGTATGGATGAACAAAAAAAATGGCATTTCAATATAATTAACTTTATTCCACAAACATAAAACTTCCTACTACCGTGTATATTTAAAATACATTACACTAAATAACACTCGATGGCTCAACTCTGAGAATAACAAACAAATAGTTTATATTTATAACACAATATATCTAAAAATTTCAAAGTGAAATACAGTATGGAAGACTAAAGCCTAAATTCCTTTTAAACATAGAAAAGGCCCAATGCTTAGTCCTGGGACGTCCATAATATAATGGTTGATGTTTTTATTGTTCATAAAGCCACTGTTATTCCCAATAATCAAATGATTTTGTGCCATAAGATTGATAGGAACGAACCAAAATCTACATCACAATATGACGGCCGTGGATCAAATTGTCAGTCTAGATACCAACATTCTTAATAAACTAATTTATGAAGTAAAATTATGTTTTACAGTCTAAATAAGATAAAAATTGTGCCCTGGTGGTACAAGCCATTTTACATTCATAATATTCATACATTTATTACTCTCAGAAGTTGAGCTACAATATTACTAAAATACAATACTTTGCAGTGAGCTAAAGGCTTACAAAGCCTAAAGAAAACCCTTATAATAGAGAAATGCATTGATATTGTTGCAAATATTTACAATTCTTTTCTTTCATTGACTGCTGACTCTTATTTTTCTGGATATTTAAAGATAACAGTAACACAACTATAAGGCATATTTTACAATGAAAACATATATCCAGGGTAAAATGTTTACCATTACACAAAAATCTACAAGTTTTACACATTTTATTTCATCCGAAAATTTAAAATAATCTTATTAAATTTTGCCATCTGACAATTTTCACGCATTTCATAACATTTATGAAAACAAAACAATGTGCGCGTACGCCGCAGTCAATGTATCAATTAAGACATTATTTGTGTTGATATCTTTACATTATACAGAACCTTGCCTTCACAACACCTAGTCACAATAATACACAACATTCAAAAATATTTATTAATTCTATTGCAATATTCTTTCTTAGCCATTATCATAACACACTAACACTAATTTAGAAGAGGCAAATCACAATTACGTTAACATATACATAATATATTCTTTTACATGTGTATACATAACTATACTTGTATATAATATGCTATATTATATTAAGCGTCATAGTTATATCATTGCGTTGTATTGCTCACTAAATTTACAATTTTTGGAAACCTAATGGACATAGGTCTCCTAATTGTCTGAATTTAAAGCCCCATTCACACGTATTCTGTGTTCACACGGCGAGAGATTCTCGCCTCTAAGATACGATTATCGTCAGGATGTAAAAAAGTTGCACCATGTAAAAAATTGTCACAACGCGATAATCTATAGCGGTTATGTCATGCGATTATTGAATTCGATTCTCGCCGCGAGAAACTCTCCCCGTGTAAATGGCGCTTTAGACTAGTCCATTCTAGTATTTAGTCATTCAATTGTTTTTATAATGCGAGGATTTAATTCCATAAGCATATTGCCCTAAAGCCTATCATTCTGGAACCTTTCTATAGACCTTTAAATGGGCCCCTTTCGGCTGCGCTTGGAGTTCCGGAAAGGAACTCACAAAATCCAGCTATTAATTCCTATTTCTTTCTAAATTTTAATACCATACAATATAAAATAGATATAGAACTACAAATATTGCTCCGTTCGCATCACATAAATTTGAACTATATTATACAGGGTTAGTTTACTGTGAAATTTTTGACACATTCCAGGAATTAAGGGCCGAATTTTTGTGCTTTATATGTTAAATATTTGACAAAGGAGGCGCAAACATATCTGCATATAATTTTAGCATTTTTACAGACATAATATACTTTATTTACATAATATTCTTATATGTAAACGCTATCACGTGACGTCTAACAGCTATTCCTTACCATTCTCTTTATGTACATTCATACATTCAAATGACTTATTCCGTCCATTATCACTAAGGGCTTTTTTTTTCATTTTACTTAGATTATGTGTCAGAATAATTAGAGTTTAATGAAACTCAAAAGGTATTTCAGAAAAATATTACCATCCTCCTTGCATCACCAAAAAATCACACACAACTTGAACAAAAAATAATTTTCTGTAAATCTGTCTTGAAAAAATAGAAACATTTGTTTAATTATATTCAAGGTACATATAAAGGCCCCAGCATCAATAAAAGTCAGCTCACATTAGAACTTCGCTACACAAAGCATCAATATATTATATGAACTATATATTTTATCTGGGCAGTATATTTTTATAATGGTCTAGCCTTAAAATACAGCAATAAAAATAAACATTATTATATATTTTTCTTACAAACACTAATATTAGTCATAAACGTGTTTACGAGCGTTTGCGGCGTAACTTATTTAGGAACTGGACGTTATCCTACAACACATATTGTGGTCATCTCATTAAATTTACGTACACCACATTCAAGATACAAAAACATAAATGTAATAAAATACCTTTCCCTCAAATAAGTATTTTTATCCGACCTTTTAATCCAGTCCAATACAATGGAGATGATTTACATCTGGGTATATGTTTAGATTTATATTTTTGTATCTTGAGCATGGCATAAACAAAATGTTTTGGCTTTAGCTTTACAAAATTAACTGCTCTAGAAAGGGACCGAATGATTCAGCAGTCTGTATTTTATTAGGTCATTAAAAATCTGTGACTCAACGAAAATTCTACAGCAATATTCATAAGTCTCAGGTAGTTTCTCTCTCTTACATTTTTTCATCTTATTTACTTCAAAACTGTATATGAAACAGTTCTATCTCTATAGCTTTTAATTTTACATGTCTTAAAATAAACATCGAAATTAAACTTTAGCCAGTAATTATCTTTGTAATTATCTTGCAATAATTTGCAAGTATATTCTTTTTATTGGATTTTATTCTATTAGTCAAATAAAAAAGGCACTAATAGTTCAAAGCAATAAATGTGATATTATTAACAAATGTGAATAGGAAGATTGATTACGTAAAAGTAGACAATTCAAATGTACACATATTATATTCTTAGTTAACTATCACTTACTTCAACAAGGAAAACATAATGGAGAAACCTGCATACCTAAGATTTGTCCACAAAACTTCACTTTCAAAGTTCTTGGAAATTTTGCAACCAGAATTAGGCCAGGTTACTTCTTGTAGTAATATAGAATACCTGTGGCTTGAGTGGTAGATATATTATGGAGTAGTGAGAAGCAAAGTGTGAAAAGATTACGCAAAAATAAAAACAGTCTAAACTCGCCACTGAGAAAAGTTATGAAAGGAACATATCAGTGATACCCAAAGGGCTCATTTGTATAGCTCACTTCGTGTTATTTATTGAACTGATGTATGAGTTAAATTAGAAATATTATAAAGGACGTAGGAATAGAAAACGAAATGATACAGTTGGACATATGGGACAAGTCTAAACAAGTATTAAATTCACTAAGTAATTTGCTACCTACTCAAAACTGTTTATCACAGACACTAAATATATGATAGATTAGATGGAAGTGGCGAATTTAGTAAGTAATTTATATTTTGATAGCCTCCGTGGCGCAGTTGGTTAGACGCCGTCTATGAAACAAGAAGCTGCGGGTCCGATCCCCGCACCGAGACAAATGTTTGTGAGGCCCACAAGTATTTGTCTCGGGTCTAGGTGTTTGTAAGACCGAAAAGTACCGTAGTTTTTGATACCGACGGCACACGACTTAATTAATTTTAATGTGGGGTCAGGACTATGTATGTGACTGTTGGGTGTATTTATTTATCGACCCTATCTCAACTCTGCACACATTACTAACCATTGGCTTAATAGGTACACGTGGTGGTGGTAGATTATAAGAGGTCTTGGTCGTCACTGTCGTGCGCGGCGAGGTGGTCGGTGATGCAGAACACGTACATGAGGCAGCCGAACTGCAGCAGCGCGCCGTGCGGCACCAGCGCCGAGCCCTCCCACGCGCCCGCCGCGCCGCCCGCCGCCGCGCACGCGCAGCCGCCCGCCTGCACCGCCCTGGACGAAACATACTTTAGTAGTGGCCCAGGAATTATTACTAAGGGTACTTAGGTGAAATTACATACATACATACATAAACTCACGCCTTAATCCCCGAGAGGGTAGGCAGAGGCGCCACCAGGACACCCACATTTCGCCTTGCATGTTCCGTCCCACGATGTGATAGGGGGCGAGCCTATCGCCATATCGGGCACAAATTCCTGACTCCGGACTGATAATGAATAGAAAAATCCAATATCACTTTGCCCGACCCGGGATTCGAACCAGAGACCTCTGCTTTGTAACCGTACCGTAATACAACTACGCCACCGAGGCAGTCATCACCTCAGATGTTTAGATAGAATTAATCATAATTTTAGTGCGTGCGTGCTGCCAACATGTTCCCGCTGGTCGCGAATTCAAACCGCAGGGCACACCTTTTACTTTTCGGAGTTATAACGGTGAAATAAAACGTCGTTAGGAAACCTGCATAGTGGTTTGTAAGAATTTCTATAGTATGTAATCGGACGTATGAAGGCTGATACAGTAATCATCAGCACAAAAAACATGAGCGGTATTTATAAAAAAAAATCATAATAATATTGGTGAAATTCGTACACAAAATAAGTGTCGAAAATCGACTTTTATCAGCTTCTTTCCCGCAGTAAATAAGAAATACTATATGTATACTCCTGTTTGATTAGGTAACCAATTATTACATAATAAATAAATAAAAGCTATGTCGAACACTATTATCACCACAATCATAAGCCACAGCGCGGCCACAGCCACACCCACTACGCGCTGCTGATGTCCTTTAAATCTCAATGATTTCTAAAACAACTAGTTGACAGCAGTCTCCACCTAACAATCCTCCATGAGCTTGAAATACTACTAAAAGTTAAGTAAGTTATACTTACTTAAGTGCCCTGTCATTCTTGGGCGGATGTGTCCTATTAATAAGTTCTCTGAGTGCGGCGGCGCGTCTCTCCGCGTCGTCAGCGACGTCCGAGCCATCCGCGTTATGCGGGGGACCCTCTCCGGGCGCAGATAGGGAGGCGTCGCATGTGTACACGACTCCGTTTACGCGGGTGCCGTACTCTGAGTAGTTGATCAGCTCGAAGTGACCGCTCACCTGTGACAAATAAATTGTAAATTAAAACTTCGTAATTGCAACTAATCTTTCCATTACCCTAATTCCATTCACACCAGCGAATTACATTTTCCTGGAGAAATTTTTCCATGTGAATGTTGTCACTAGCAGTTCGTCGAGTTTTTTCCATTACAAGTTATGATAGGGAGCAAGCCTCTCCCACTCTGCCAAAAATCGTTTCAAAGGATATTCTATTAGGATCCTTTCCTTCTTCCACCATTTTTCCTTTTCTCCCACATTTATAGACCGACAACGCATTTTCCATGTAAATATTCAAAATATTTATGAGCGGCAGTCATCACTTACTGACATATCCTCTATTGCTATCCTGAACTAAATTGCTAGACCTAGGTACTAGATCATTTAAATAATAAATAATAAATAAATATAAATAAATACACCCAACAGTCACATACATAATCCTGACCCCACACTAAGATCGAGTCTTGTGTCGTGGTTATCAGAAACTACGAGAGACTTTTTCGGTCTCACAAACACCCAGACCCGTAACAAATACCTGTGGATCACACAAATATTTGTTTCGGTGCGGGGATCGAACCCGCGGCCTCTCGTTTCACAGGCGGCATCTAACCAATTGCGCCACGGAGGCTGTCAAGAGGCTGCAATAATATTATATAGTTGTGAATTTATACACACCTCATCCATGAATATGACAGCATGGTTCCTAGACACGCGGCGGCACTGCGAGGCGTCGAGGCGCACGTCGCAGCCGCTGTCGGCGCCCACCCATAGTGAAGACAAGCGCATCGGTATGGGGCGACCCAGCCCGTCGCCTAGCCCGTTCCTGTAACGCACTTATAGTTAACTAGCTGTCGTGGCCGTTCGTGTGGTTAAATTTATTTTAAGTTTATTGGCTTACTCAACTACGCGTGTATTTTTAGCTTCATTCAAAATTACATTATTGTTCTTATACGAAAAATCGAAAAATATTATTTTCATATAAAATTTCACCATTGTTTCTCTTCCACAAAATGATCTTGCGATTTGTCGTTATTTATTAATGAAAAATAAATATGATTTTGCTATGTCCAGCAGTGCACTTTCTGGAGAGAGAGAGACAGAGAGAGAGAGAGATATGACTTTAAAGTTCAAGTTCCTTCTTAAAAATACCGAAAATACATAAGCTGCAACTGACATACGACACACTTGCATGTTTGACTATGACAGGCTTTGCAGCATTGCGTCTTGATGGTTGATATCTGAATGGTCAATGATTTAATTTCACGTAATTTAGTTGAATACATACTTGGCAGGTCTCTTGACAGCACAGAGCGCCGCCCTGACCGCGGCGTCAGCGAGCGTGTTCCGCGGGTGCGCTCGTTGCCGCGCGTGCGCGGGCTCGCTCTGCCGCGGCGGCGCGCCCAGCACCAGCGCGGCGATGCGCTCTCTGTCGGCGCGCGACAGCAGCTGCGACGGCAGCGCCACGTGGCGGAAGCCGTGGCGGGCCAGGCGCGCGCGGTCCACGCCGCGCCGCACCGCGCGCGCCGCCGCCGCCGACAGCCGCACGCGCCGCCACCGACCCACCGCCTGCTCGCCCCACGCCACCTGACGAGGCGCACATACACACATTCCACTAGTACTCATAACAACTGCTATCAAATTGTGTACACTTACGGCCTTTTTCATAGACAGATTTAAAACCCTTTAGCTATCGAATATTTTGTCTCTTTCGCTCAAACTCAATTCTAAAGTCGTTCGAAAGGGACAAAACATTCGATAACTACAATAGATTTTAAATCTGTTTATGAATAAGGCCATAAATCAACAAATACTATTTTTATTTCGGTGGCGTAGTTGTACTATGGTACGACTACAAAGCTGAGGTCTCGAGTTCAAATCCCGGGTCGGGAAAAGTGATATTTGGTTTTTCTATTCATTATCAGCCCAGAGGCAGGAATTTGTGCCCGATATGGCGATAGGCTCGCCCCATATCACATCATGGGACGGAACATACAAGGCGAAATGTGGGCGTCCTGGTGACGCCTCTGCCTACCGATTCTGGGATAAAGGCGTGAGTTTATGTATGTATGTATTTCAACACATAAATCGCCCCTCACCTGCTGCAACCTCTGCCAGGCCAGCAGCTTGACCAGTCCCTCATCCAACTTCTTCAGCTGCTCATCGGCCACCGCCAACAGCTCCTCGACCTGTCCATCGGGGCGGAACTCCAGCTTCTCACTGCGGCCTCGCTTGCGTGGACTACACTCCTCGCTCATCTTGCGCCGCTTCACTGCTGGCGTGCGGTACTCGTAGTCGTCGTCCGACATCTCGCTTGATGACTCCGACGCTGATTCCACCTGGATTAAAAGATATTTTTATACACGGTTGGTAGGATAACCATTTTGACAGCCTCCATGACGCAGTTGGGTAGACGCTGTGAAACGTGATGCCGCGGGTTCGATCCCCGCACCGAGGTCTCTCATATGTTAGAGGCCGCCTAGGTAGGTACCAAATTAATGTCTATTTCATCCGCCAAACAGCAGTGTAAATGCACTGTTGTGTTCCGGTTTGAATTACTTTGTAGCCAAAGTAACTACTAGACATATTGAGACTTAACATCTAATGTCTCAGGGTCGCAAGCACAAGGGTGTGCCAAGTATTTTTTTGTAATTCATTGTGTTTTTTGGTGTTCTATCGTCCATGAGCGGTCGTATCGCTTACCATCAGGCGAATGGCATGTTCGTCTCGCCATTCAACGCAATAACAAAAAAAAAAGGTAAATAAACTATGCATATGCTATATGGAATTTATGCAACTTTTATAATATAACAATACTTGTGTGAGCCCCAATTAACATGATAAATATTGATAAGGTGTCAGCGTAAAATGTGGGTATGAGATTAAATAAATAAAAATAAATATACCCAATAGTCACATACATAGTCCTGACCCCACACCAAGATCGAGTCTTATGTCATGGGCATCAGGAACTACGAGAGAATTTTCGGTCTCACAAACACCCAAACCCAAAACAAATATCTGTGGTTCACACAAACATTTGTCTTGGTGTGGAGATCGATTGTTGCGAGAATACTATTTACCTTTGGTGAGGGAGGTTGTTCCATATACTCCTCCTTGGCCCCGCACTCTCCTTCGTTGGTGTAGGTGGGACACTCCATGTTCATGCATATTGTGTACTTGGGTCCGTCCTCATCTTCCTCGTATACGCCACTTTGTTTCAGATTTCTCAGTACTGTTAAAAAAAAGAGGATTATAGTTATTATTCATTTTACATAGGATAATATTGGGAAATGGTAGTCTGCTTGACCATGGGACGACCTAAAAAACGCTAACACACAGAACTCAAAATGTTAACATAGCGCGAGTGCGAGTGCGTGTACACGCGCGTATTTGTGCGTGCGTGTACACGCGCGTATTTGTGCGTGCGTGTGCGTATGTGAGCGTGCGTGTGCGTGTGCGTATGTGTGCATGCATGTCCGTGCGTGTGCGTGCGTACAGCGTACCGTTCCTGCAGCGCACGTACTCGCGGCGGCTGGGCAGCAGCGGCGGCGGGTGCTGGTAGTGGTGGCGCACCATGTCCGGCACCACCACGCGCTCGCGACAACCCACCGCCACCTTCATCCTGCGACAATAACACTTCTTTACAACCGGATATTACCAAGTTTTCATAGCACCCGATAATATTTCATATTGAAAAATAAATTTTTGTTTTGTTTCCTAGGTTCAGCAAACTCACTATGACTTCCAAATTCAGAAATTTTTATTATTCGAGAGTGAATAACCTCTCAAAACATTCCATAAAATAGTGGAAGTGAAATCATTCTGCAAATATATGTACATATTACATACAAAACATGTGGCTCTAACCCTTTCCAAGTCTGAGTGTTTTAAGATTTAAAGTCCATTTCTAATACCCATGACAAAATCTACTTAAGGACTGCATCTGGTTGGTGTATTTAATTATTTGACTTTGATATGTTTATTATACTGTACCTGAAAGCTGGTCGAGCCTTTCTCGCGCGCCTTATAAAGTCAATCTTTATAGCGTGTTGATCGACGGGTCCCGAGAACTTGTCCCACAGAGCCACGCGTTCAGTCGCCGATATTGAGTTCACCAGCTTCCAGTCCTGTTACAAATACCAAACAATATTTAAGAGTATTAGTTATTATTTGCTAAAATATTCAAGTTTATTTACTGAAATGAAACTTATAAATTGTGTTTATAATGCCACAACACTATGAGTGAACTGGGTAGTCAACTACATTGCTTACATAGAGAAAGGGCAAATAATATATAATTTGTTTCTTTATATCTCTTACACTTATTGTTTCGTAAAATTGAAATGTTATGGTGTCATTAGTAGTAAATACAAATGAAAATTCCTACCAAAATTATTTCTAAAATCATAGAAAAAAAAGCAGGGATGTTTAAGTATTAAGGCTTAAATGATGCAAGGTGGTTTTTACTTACAATATATTGTTCCACATGGTTAGGGCACATCCATCTTCCTGTTGGTAAGGCTGTCAGGGGTGGGTCCAAACAATCCTGCAATTAAATGAAGGAATAAAACTTATTACTTTTGCTATCTGTATTCAGTACATTCTATATTGAATACTCCAGGGGAATACTATCTATATCAGGGAAGACTTAATAGTCTCCAGTCAGTCTGCCAGTATCACTGGCTCTCCAGCTAACTAATAGGTTGGATGGCTAATACCCTTCGGTGGCCATTCCGCGGGTCTATGATGAGCGGTGCTAGAAGCTTCCTGGTCTTGTTCTACGCGATTTTCTGGCGCAATACATTGACTGGTCCCCCTGTTAGTGCTTATAGACTTTTGGTGTTTCAGTCATCATGCAGTATGGTTTGGTGTTGTTACCTGGTGGAAGAGCAGCGGGCAGTAGTCGCACTGCAGCAGCGGCGCGTGCTTGCACGTGGCGCCGCACGCGTAGCAACTCTTGGCGGGGAGCGGTACACAGCCCCAAGCATCCACCGTTACTAGAGATGCGTTGCCGTTCTTACTGCCTTCTATAAAACATCATGTTTGTATCACAGTATTATACTGTAAAACAAAGGAACCACAACTAATCTAAACTGACTGGAATACATAGACATTAGACATTGATAAAACAGGACAACATTAAGATTTTATGGCAGAATCAAACAAATAGGAGATTCTTCGTCTTTACCTACATCTAAGCAGCCAGAGTAACTACTGGACATATCAAGACTTAACATCTTATGTCTCAGGATGGCGTGCACAGTGGAATGCCAAGCATTGCCTTGTAACTCATAGTGTTGTTTGGTTTTGCTACTGTCCATGAGCGGTCGTATCGCTTACCACCATCAGGCGAATGGCAGGCTCGTCTCGTCATTCATTGCAATAAAAAAAAATAAAAAAATAAAAGAAAAACTGTGGGGTACTGCTTCACTTTTAAAATACTATATGTATTAAATTTTAATATCAACATTCTTATGAACATTCTAACATTCTTTATATCGTGTCCAGTAAGTTACACATGTTATTTTAAATGCTAACTAGGAAAAACAACTAAAATAGGTTTTAAATCTGTATGCTTACGGCCTTATTCATAGACAGATTTAACACCTATTTTAGTTATGAAATGTTTTTTTTCACTCAAACTAAATTCTAAAGTCGTTTGAAAGAGATAAAACATTCGATAATCAAAATAGATTTTAATTCTGTCTATGAATAAGGCCATTACAAACAACTAATATCCTATTTATTTCTACAACACCAAAACTCCTATTGAATTTATAATCACCTTTCTCAGTCCCAGGGAATATGCAAGGTATCCTCATCTCCCTAGGTAGTTCAAACTGCCGTGGGTTCATGATCTTAGCTGCGTTCACCAGGATCTCCATTGGAGTCAGATCTTTCTCCTCCTTGTCTTTTTCCTTCTCTTTCTCTCTCTCCTGTTCCGGTTCCTTCTTAATTTCTTCTTCTTCATCTTTGCTTTTCTTTTTGGAGTTGGTTCGGTTGTTACGTAGCAATCTGGTGGAAGTTAGGTAATTTTTTAACAAATTCGCTAAGAGATCATTCTGAAGGTATTAATGTGTAATAGTTTCTTAGATTTAAGCGAATGTTACACATTGAAATAAAAATATTTTTACAGATTTTATTGCGAGTTTGGTTTAATTTATACATTTATTATTTATCTATTTTTCGCTTACTTTGCAGCTTTCGTGGTCATGGGGTGGACTGAGGTGTTAGTTATCTGCTCAGTCAGTTACAAAAGCTATTTTCATTTGACAATTATTAAAATTATAAAGTAAGTTGCCAGTCAATTGGAGAGTTGTTGAATTTAGTAATTGATAGAGGTTAGGTATGTTGATAAGGATTGTTATGTGTAATCTTTTGTACAACAGTTATTTTTATGTTTAAAATATGACTATGCCCTTGAGTGAAGGAAACCTATTTTCGCATTAATATGGGCAATTAATGCTAAAATATGTCTGCACTACAAACACAAACAAGATCAACCCGATTAACATTTACTATAATGCTTACCTAGACTTCTTCTCACTATCAGATTTACAGTCAGCCGGGGACTGTGCCCTGCTACTCCTAGAGCTCGCAGGCTTGTTGTCATCAGAAGCGCGACACTCACGACACAACCACAGACCAGCTGGGATGTCATTCTCGTCTAACGGAGGATCACTGTAACATTTTCACATTCATGTTAATATAATAACTCAAGCAAGTTTTGTAAGGAAATAACATGTCACAAATGTGATATTTTCAATTAACAATTTGATAGAAAGTTATATGGATAGATTGGTCATACAGTTGGGCCTAGATCATCCGAACTCATTGTAGTCCATGGTATCCATGGTAATCCACTTCTTTGTGGGGAAATTTGTTGTGCTGATCAAAGAATATTTCAAACCATTGATAAATTGTACTACAATGTTTATATTTGAACAATTGTAATACCAGCTACTGCCTATGTGGTTTTCGATAACTCAATTTCTAAGTTACATTTCTTCCAATTCAAACTAACATTTTATTTTAAATATAATCCTATACTAAATTATATGGTGTGGTACCAGTGCATTTGGAAGCATATTCGACTGAAAATAAAATGTTTTTAACAGAATCAATTAGATATAAAACTCATTTAAAATTTTGTGTTCGCTAAATAAAAACATGATTTATATATTCTGGATCCATATTTAAATACTTCAATATCATAATTAAGTACTATTGTGCTACAATAAAAACGAAGAGCATTATCATGTGCTTATATAATAATGTAAACAAATTAATTATTGCTAATATACCTATGTTTGTTTCCATAAAGTTACTCACTAGCAACCGAGATGAAAGCTGGCGGGGCAGCGGTCGCAGCAGATGAGGTCTCCTCCCTCGCCACACGCGTCGCAGGAATCGTGGTTGTGCCCCTTTCCAGGCCTCTTGTAGTAAGGATGCTGGGGCTTTTTAGGCTTCTGAGCATTCAAGTCCTCGTCCGGCGGCTTTATTAACGCCTTTATAAGCTATAAAATATACACACAAGCTCGTCAGTACGATAATGTGCACACAGGGCCCTGCTACCTTAAGCCAGCATAAAATGGCGCCACGGGCCAAACATAACTGGCCGATACAAATGAACAAATAACTCTTTAAACTCATCTCACCGGCATCAAGCCACCCGAAGTGTCCAAATCGTAGCCGACGTTAGACATTTTAACACTTTTAAATAACTAAAACTACTATTTTTAAACTAAAAAACTTCAAATAAGTAAGCACAAAAAAGTGGAAACAAAGTTGGTTAATAGTTATTTAAACCACTTTTACACGGGTTTACGGACACATTATCTACAAAGGATATATTGCACTGTTAAAATTATTAAATTTCAGCGTGATTTGAGGATTATCAAAGCCAAAATTAATTTAAATAATTTGAACAGAACGGGGTACCGATACAAGCAAGACCGATTTACGACACAGATTACTTAGGTCACTCAGATGGATATGTCCCATACTTATAATTTTACCTTAGCGTCACTATCATACATGACAGATTTTTTTTTTAATTTTCTCCTGTAGCTCCGGCATTGGCTCTTCCTATTTATGCCTACAGTGCTCAATTTCTGGCTCGGGATATATGTCTTTTAAGTCATCTCGTCACTTTTACCTTGGTTTTTATTAATAATTTAATTTGTATTTAGGAAATTTGGGTAGTAAAATAAAAATACATTTGTTTATTACATCTTTACTTTATTTTTCTTATAATACATATTGACGGCTTTTTTTGCATTGGTTGCAAACTTTTATTTCTTAATCTAATAATATCTGTGCCCTTTAATATCTTATTTATGATATTGCACCAATTTATTCATTGTTAATCTCAAAGAAATATCTAGAAAATAACCCAGAACGACATTCCTGTGTACATTGCAATCAAGAAAGTCAAATGAATACTTGAATAAAATATTTTTTTAAATTTCTTTAAGTATACATTTTTTTTTCAGGTTGATTTTCAAAGTATTCATTTACTTCCCAAATTATATTATCACCAAAACATCTCACGGCCTGCTCTGATGGGTAGGCCAATTTTCTTTCTCGTACACTTTAGTATTCTCTCATCGATATATAATTATGAATGTTTGTAGAAATTGAACCTGTATCTTTTGCAATTAAATTCACCTTGCATTGCCTGCAATTCATTTTTATTAATATTTTACTTACGACCCACCCAGCAGTGTATGCACGTAAGTGAACATGAAGACATTCTTGTCTACTGTTGTAGGAACACTTTCTAGATTTACAAAACCTACATTGGAGGATTCAGGTGAAGATTCAAGATTATTTTTATTGTATTTAAAAAGAGTCTTTAATATTATCAACTGCTCACCTAAATCCTCTTCACAATTATTATAACTCTCAGTATGGAATTTTATGAATCTAGTTAATAACAATGACTTAAAGGTGTTTTTAAACGTAGCACAATTAGGACTTATATTTCGTGAATTATAGGAACGCACTTCACCAAAGCGATTTTCGATTTGGTTTGAATTAAAGTATCTAGGCCGCATTACTTTAATTCCTTTACTTTTAAAAATAATCCACAGCCTTTTAAAACTTTCTATTGTTGTAACCCAATTTTTTTATATGGGCACTTTTTTCTTTGCTTGTTTTATTTTCAACAAACTTTATATTTTGAAGAGTGTTAATCGCTTTGTGAGGTCCAAAGTTCCTGTTAAAGCTTACCTTAAAGCTTTTTTATTTTTATCACTTATTTTGTCCCATTGCAAGAATCAAAGAGGTTGTCAAGGACCGATACTTTTCAGCCGTATTGCGAAGTGTTGGGCTCACTGGCGTTCCATCAGCAAATTTTGCTACAACAAAAAAAAATATGGTTCATATTTGATAATTACATTAAACAGAGTGTTAAAATATTCAAACAGTTTCTTAAAAATATTTATCTCAAGAAAGACTTACAAAAATATGAAAAGGGGGGCCTTATCTGCTAAACTCAAATCATTTAAATTTTCTGTACTTAATACTTAAAATCAAAGTACAAGCTATTCATTGTTCAATTGTGACATTCTATACAAAACCAAAATTCTTTAACATGATAAAATATTAAAATAAAAGGCATACCAATTATTATTTACTTACCAATATCCGGGCCAATATTTTTCTTAGCAGCTTCAATCTTACAATATGTATGATGCTTACATTTCTTACAATAATTATGTTCTAGTAGATTTCCTGAAATAAATTGAGTTATATAAGTTTCTACGATATTATAGTTTATAAAAACAAGAATAAAATCGGTAAACAAGCAAATGAATCAAAATGCTTTTTAAAAATAATATTGGTATAACATAGCCTGGAGAGCTTTTAACACACTTATTTAATAGCTGTGAGAGTTATGGAGTTACGGGGATATCCAATGAAATTATTTTTAAATTATGGGAGTTTTGTAAATGAATTGGTTATAATAAAGGCATTAAATATACACTTACCTAAGTGGCCAAGAGGATCAGTTCGAGGAATACCACTGTTATTTCACTTTGAGAAAATAACGTCGGTTAGGCACCAAAACGGAGACGAGGCCTCCGAGGAGTAGGTGCAATAAATCTCTTTTCAAAGTGTTTCTGGCATACGTGGCATTTACGAAGTTCTTCTAACTTTAAACTACGCAATCTATAATAGTTAATGCACTGTAATCACTTTTGGAGTCCTGTCTCCCTATTAGGAAATCTTAACAAAATAACTGTTCCATTTGAAACTTTGACAATGTAAATAAATATGGCCACAGATTACTTAGATCACATTGACGTAACAACGTAATGGCGTCGGCCCACAGATTACTTAGGTCACCGTCGGCCCATAGTGATCTAAATTCTAAGTAATCTGTGCGGTCCAAGGTGACGCCGGGTAGAAGTAAGAGGTGGGGGCACCGAGGTAACTGTCATGTATGATAGCCTCAGCCATAGACAAGCTATGTCGTAAGGTCGAAATTTTTTGTATGAAGATAACCTGCCGTGATTTACGACAAAAATGGCCGCTAGATGTCGAGTTTCCAATTAGTAGTAAAAGTTAGTATTTCTAGCATAGTATAAAGTGTCAACTAAAGAATTTTCATACGAATAGCAAAGTTATTAATACTGTGTATGTTAATAATGCATTTTTTATGTTTCCAATTATTTTGCTATGGAACAGAATAACTGTCAACAATATTGAAACGATTTGACAGTAGACAATTGGCTAACCAAAAAAAATCATGCGGTTTTTAAACTATTTTTAGTACATTAAAATAAATATTCAAATAAAAATAAATTTTATTTATTTGTTTATTATTCACAAATCACACTCATCATTTAATACTAATATTGTGTTTTATTTTGGTGTTGATATTAACCAGGTAACAAACCAATGTGATGATCTATTTTAATTTCAGACAAATCTAATTAATAATTACTTTGTTAACTCGCAAAATTAAATATATAACTAGATTTTTCATTCATATAAAGCCTACTACCCCAATACTAAAACAATAATAATAGTAACTCTACTCCTCTTCCTTGTGTCGATTTCCCAATGCTGGGGGTCGCGATGCCGCGATTCATCAGAGAAATAATACTTCGCACACGATGTTTTGGTCTGACTTCAGATATATAATGTACTCTGTGGTCTGACTTGAACACACTCCACACTGAAATTTTATTTATGGATCTTATATGGTACAAAATATTATGTGCCTGTACCCTGCTGTGGGACGTTTATGGGCTAACACCATAGATTTAGTATAACATAGATCGGCAATGTATCATTTTGAGTGAAACCAAAACGAGAATATGATAGTGTGCGTGAAGTTTGCATGTGTGCGTGACATAGATGTAGTATAACATAGATCGGCAATGTATCATTTTGAGTGAAACCAAAACGAGAATATGATAGTGTGCGTGAAGTTTGCATGTGTGCGTGACAGATAATGCTGCGCCATGCTCTGTCGATACTATCATATCGATATACCTAACGGCCCAACCAATAAAATAAAATTTTATAGATATATATGAGACGTTTCATGGTATTTTAACAGAAAAATAATGATTGTGTTTATTTCAACACAGATACGTAAACACAAGTAAATAAAGATAAATCGTCATATTTGAGAATAATTTTATTTGACAAGTTTTGTAAAGCATTCCTTATAATAATATCTAATGTTCTATTGTTTTATTAGAATGGCAGCCTCCGTGGCACTGTTAATTTGAAACCGGCTCAGAAATGGTAAATTACGCACACGAAATACTAATTAATATTTAGCAAATATCAATAGTGAATAAATAAAGTGAAGTAATAACTGTTATCATAGAATTGATGTTATACTACGAGATTATAAAATGAAGTGAAACCTCTATAGTCATTGACTATTTTTATCGACATAATATTATTGATCGAAACTGTCAATCAATCTCTAGCAAATGTTGGTTGAAATTATTATAAATTCACGTATATGATATCATTTTATATAGGCAATGGATGCTTTCTACGCATTTAAATAATGAATAAGGACATTTTGTTCTACCGATATACATACAAGGTTTGTCTTACAAATCTGCAATATTGTCACTAAACAACATTGAAAAAAGTGATACGATCTTATGAAAAACTATGATTATTCGGGTTTTTACACTAAAATCAATCACATCCAGGCACTGGACAACTCACCATAATAAATTACATTTAATAAAAGTAGCTCAGTACTGAAATATTAAATAAATCAAGAAAATAAACGAAATTTGTCGCTCGCTTAAATGACATATTTTCACACAAATCACTATAGAAAGCTCTCCGTGTAAACGCATGGTCGCATCATGCGTCTCGCTTTAATGTATGATTTGAATCATTCTATCTCTTTCACATTGCCGATCTATGTTATGCTACATCTATGGTGCGTGACAGATAATGCTGCGCCATGCTCTGTCGATACTATCATATCGATATACCTAACGGCCCAACCAATAAAATAAAATTTTATAGATATATATGAGACATTTCATGTTATTTTAACAGAAAAATAATGATTGTGTTTATTTCAACACAGATACGTAAACACAAGTAAATAAAGATAAATCGTCATATTTGAGAATAATTTTATTTGACAAGTTTTGTAAAGCATTCCTTATAATAATATCTAATGTTCTATTGTTTTATTAGAATGGCAGCCTCCGTGGCACTGTTAATTTGAAACCGGCTCAGAAATGGTAAATTACGCACACGAAATATTAATTAATATTTAGCAAATATCAACAGTGAATAAATAAAGTGAAGTAATAACTGTTATTATAGAATTGATGTTATACTACGAGATTATAAAATGAAGTGAAACCTCTATGGTCATTGACTATTTTTATCGACATAATATTATTGATCGAAACTGTCGATCAATCTCTAGCAAATGTTGGTTAAAATTATTATAAATTCACGTATATGATATCATTTTATATAGGCAATGGATGCTTTCTACGCATTTAAATAATGAATAAGGACATTCTGTTCTACCGATATACATACAAGGTTTGTCTTACAATTCTACAATATTGTCACTAAATAACATTGAAAAAAGTGATACGATCTTATGAAAAACTATGATTATTCGGGTTTTTACACTAAAATCAATCACATCCAGGCACTGGACAACTCACCATAATAAATTACATTTAATAAAAGTAGCTCAGTACTGAAATACTCAATAAATCAAGAAAATAAGCGAAATTTGTCGTTCGCTTAAATGACATATTTTCACACAAATCTCTATAGAACGCTCTCCGTGTAAACGCATGGTCGCATCATGCGTCTCGCTTTAATGTATGATTTAAATCATTCTATCCCTTTCACATTGCCGATCTATGTTATGCTACATCTATGGCTAACACAGATCTACACACAGGATCTACAAATACAAGGGATATACCTGGATATACATAAACAAGTTATAGCAGACTTTCAGTTAATTACTATACCAAATTCATATTATAGATAAGTTACGTTTATTAATGAGTAACAAAGAACATGTCAACTGTGTTCGCAATTGGAATCTAGCCTAAATGCTAACCAGAATTGGACAATAAAAAACATTTGAAAAGAACTAATAAAGGATGAATCAGACTATAATCTCATTATTTTTGTACAATTTTCATTTTCTTTTTAAATAATATTATGTATTTTGCACTTATTAATTGCAAAGTTTCTATGTATTGAAATATTATTGACGAATGTAGAATTGAAGAGACTTTCTTTGCTAACAATATCAACATAACCATAAAGTTATTACATAAAACTCTATTAAATTGAACTAATATAGTACATTTTTTGATTTTATAAATATTTCTGTTAAGAAAGTTCTTATCTTGTCGAAATCTACCATAAATGGTAGTTTCACTTCGATCGTGGGTAGAATACAGAAGTAATTAATGACAAAAAGCTGGCAACGGAAGCTGCCATGTCTGTGACGTCATGGGCGGAGTTTAGTTGAAGATCGAATTCGGATTCGGTTGGCGGGCGCGGCCATCTTGGTGAATTAGTGACCTGGCGATTCGGTTTTAGTTAGTGAAAAATCATTTGTCATCCACAATGTCGGAAAGGGAAGATAATGTGTATAAAGCTAAGTTAGCCGAGCAGGCTGAGCGTTATGACGGTAAGTACATATTTTTTAATATATCGCCTCTATTAGGACGAAAATTTCATCGTATTTTCGCCGACAGTTGAAAGACGATTTAGTGATAGTTTGAAAAAAATATATGCAACGATATTCCATGTGACTCTCATTTGGTCGTTTTCGATAGAAAATAGGGTGTAATACATTCAAATTTCGTTCTTTTATTACCTTCCGAGCAAATCAATGTTACTCGTTAGGCTTGGTCAGCGATCGATGCGTCATCCGCCGGTGGGATGTCCTTTACATTTTTTACTATGATAAAGCTAATGAAAACGTTTGAAAAACGTACAAAAACCTTCACGGTCCACTAATAAGTATGTTTTCAGTCGCTAAAAGCAAAGACTACATCAGTATTGCAAGTAAAATTGTATCGTTCGAGAAAAAAAAATGTTCAATATTTCCCATCCCAGGGTAATAGAATCGCGATCGATGTCATTGAATTCGGTCATGCATGTCGCGCCTTGGACAAATAACTCGTTTGGAGGCTGCGGAATGTTCTGGTAGTATTAGACGACGCAATTTTATGTCGCTTCGGATTTCACCCATTGTTTCGTGATATCGGAAGCACGGGAACTCACCTTCTGACACAGTGGCGAGATTTAGAATAATGTGGTCATTGTGAGAGCTCGTGGTAGAGTCAGGTGCGATCGCACATCGCTTTTCACCTCATTATTAAATGAAATTAAGCGGCCGGGCGGCGGTTCATTGACCTTTATTAGAATTATCGTCTGAGACTATCTCTACTGGGGGAAGTATCGTAAATCTTATCAACTAAACGCCCGGTCGCCGTATTAACAACGAACATTTTTTGTGCGAACCATAACTGTCAAATTTCAAGGTTTTTTATCGATTGCAATAGTAACAATATCTGCACGGTTGACATATTTATTATCTCCCTCTGACGATTTACAAACGATTTGCGTGAAATGTTGGTTTGTCGTACCACTTGTATGGGCCCTATTGATGTCCCAAAAGTGAGAATCGCGTAAAATTTTTGACCACATGGTTACAATCGTTAATATTCGTAAAAATCGAAAACATGTGCACTTGGCCACACCCTTTTCTGCCTGATTCAACATTTTTCAAGTTCCATGCCCTATCCAACTGATAAAGAATGCATTACAAGCAGTTTAACACACTTATCACTCGATGAACTTTTCAGTTTAACTCCACATAAGTTGTAAATATGTAACTGGAGGAATAACCTCATTTATAAAAGAATATAATATTGATCAGATAGTTTTATTTTATTTCAGTATCCTAACAGCCAAATAATGTAGGCATTGTGTTTGTTGGAGCAAAAAAACTTCTAAGTGAAATTAGTGCACAGTTGGAAAGAAATTTGCCTTGAAAGAGTTTTTGTGGCATGTCTGGGGGCATTGAAGCTGTGCTCACTCAAAGATTTGTTAATTTATATTGTTAGTAATGCTGACATGCTAGGACACTAACTCTAGGCCTTTTTAACCCGATTTATTATGTTTAGTGCAATGATGATTTTTTTTACTATTGTTGACCATGTGCTCATAGTTACATAATAAAAGAATAAAAAAATATTTTTTGTACTAAACTTGAATTGTGTCATACTAGGATAGGCATTACAGGCATTACATAACCCAAATTCCCGACATACTAATAAGTTCTCTAGAGAATTCCTTGTACTATGTGAATACATATTCAATTTGAATTTATGATGTAATGTACACCCTGGTTTTATGCCTGAGAGTGCGTCTAGTTATATTTGGGGCTCACCCTGTATGATGTCACTCATGCAGAGTATATCTCGATTTCAGAACAACTTAAACTTTCTCATTCATGTATAAGCTAGATACAATGTAACAATCAAAACCTAGTTAAAAAAAAAATTTAGTTTAGAAAAATCCCTTTATTCTTGACATGCTTGTTCTTTTTTTCTGTTAGTATTAGTTTAAGCCTATAAATATTCTTACCATATTTTGTTTTAAAGAAACTTTGGTCATAGCTTAATTTCACTAGAAAATCCTTGCTCATTTTAAAATATTCATATCTCTAAATATATCAATGTGATTTAAATTTTCACCACATTATGCTAATTTATCTGGTTTCTAGAACAAAAAAACTGAATCAAGGACACTATCTGGTTACAGTGTGTATGATAATGAAATGTGTTCTCACATACTGGGGCCAAAAGATATTCCTTATGTAATATACCTTTTATGGCCAAGTAGTGGCTAAGGATATCTCGCAAATGTCTAGATTCTTATGACTCAAACATGCTTAACGCCTTATATAGATTTTTCATTTTATTCCATGTAGATTAGATTCCATTGAATAGGAATTATTCAAATTATGCAAATTTGGTATGGAGAAGATTGCATGTCTTGTCCTAGATAGAATGATAAAATGAATAAGAGAATGGGTGTGGGTTTTGTATAATGCATGAATCATTGCTAGCTACAAGAGACTATTAACATAGCCTCGAATATCGGATTCTAATGCAAGGATCAATGAACATGCTACTCAATGAGCAGTTGCTGCAAGCAAAACGCAAGGTGTGTTTAATCAGGTGCCACAATACTAATCTAGTAAACTTATTACTTGAAATACTGGTTTATTATACCCTGTTATCGTTAAATAGTTTCACGCCATATTTTTTTTATATTGAGCTTAGTAGCAGACATACGAATACGAGAGATATTCATATTTATTTCAAAGTATGATTTTCTTAACAAATTGTCTCACAAACATATTCTTCGTTTCAGAAATGGTGGAGGCGATGAAGAACGTGGCGTCCCGCAACGTGTCCGACAATGAACTTACAGTGGAGGAGAGGAACCTACTGTCGGTCGCCTACAAGAACGTGATAGGAGCCCGCCGCGCCTCCTGGAGGATCATATCCTCCATCGAACAAAAGGAAGAGACAAAAGTGAGTACCATCCACATGTACCCCGACAGGTCGTTATGGGGGTGTTCTTTACTGCGGAGCTTAAAACACGTGCGGTAACACCGCGTGCAGTGGGAAATGGTCGACGCTGACTTTCGTAAGTTGAGGAAAAGTACGCAGGCAGGCGCCATCGCATCTATAAATAATTTTACGTTGTAGTTTTTACGAGGATAAGGGGAGTTGTGCGGAAAAATGCGCAACTACATGTTTTTACGAGCGCATCCAATGACATCGGCCGCGTATTACGGCCGGCACGTGGTGTGGCTAGACTCAGTCCAGGGCTCCTAAACGGCGAGTCATAGCGATGAAACAGAGCTAACAATTTGGTGTGGAGAAATTGCGGGCCAGTGACGGGCAGGCCGCAGGGCTGTCACCGGCGCGAGATGTTACGCGATCGATAATCCGGCCGGCGAGCGCGTACACTTGTGTACCGAACACTGAAATCTTGCGCGAAATACACGCCGAGATATAGACTCGGGTTAGCGGTTATGTAACGTTGTAAATAGAAATAATTGGATACGGCGACTGATGCTTGTACTCTGTAAACTGTTGTGACGGAAACGCGTAACGTGCTGTCTCGCACCATTTTGGTTAAACACGTGCGACGCGGATTTCGTCTTACGGCTGCGAATAAATCAAAGCTAAAAGTAAAAACATTGAGTAGCAAGAGACGGAAACGCGATACCAGTAAAAGCCATTAAGATAACTTTAAGTGCTGACCCTTCAAATCGGAAAGTGAAAAAACTATTTACCCAATTTCATTAATTATTTTTCTATAAGGAAATTAAAAAGTAACTGCTGTATTGCGTTTCTCATGCAATACAGAGCGGTAGAAAGTCGAACATTGTCATGGGGAAGAACCCGAATAAGTAGAAAAGAGCCGTTACCGAGATAACGTTTTTTTGTTCACACTGCGACATTGTACGACAAAAACTCAGTCGGCTGCGGCGCGACCACTAACAGGCCGTGTAATGAGGAAAGTGACTCACGTCTAATTATTTCATATAGCGTACGATTCAACGACCGGCTTAAAAACGCACTATCCAACATGGCACTTGTATATTTTGAATTTGGTGACGCATCTCGTGTGTAACGTATTGTAAGACTTGGGGCATGCTATTTGCATTGTGACTTATGAGTGACTTGGCTGCGAGAATAAATATGCAGCCGACAGTCGAGAGTAGCGAACAGGGGTGCAAGCAGGAGATATTGACAGCTCTCATAGCATTTCCGAGGCTTGCACATCTCGTAGACAATTGTGGTATTGAAATATCGACCGTTGGCCATGTGGAGTGTGGACACGCCCCTTGGTGGCTGGGGATGCGTCGGATGCGGTGCATTCATGGAGACGTAACGCATACATAGAAATCGTTGCCAAATGGAATAGGTTAATTGCTCGTCAGATTTGGCTGTTCTCTTTTCCTTATTTAAAATGGCCCGTTTATGTGACTGAATGTGCATTATTCATTGGCATTAGCCATTTTATCGCAACTACTTCAACGATGTGATATTTATATCGTCATATTATTTAGATTAAATCATGATGATTCCTCTTACTACAAATTTTCGCACACTATTAACAAATTACGCATTTTCCTAATTTTGCTAATAGTTTGGGAATACCTGAAGTTTAAAAAGTAGCTTGCTACTGCTATTCGCTTCAGTAATGATATCCTAACCTGACTTTGACAATAGGTGTTTGCAAATCGACCGCACAACTAGACATGAAAGCCGCTCATTAACTTTTAAATTGCTCGCAACGATTCTTATCGAGTACTAGCTTCTGCCCGCAAACTTTGTCTGCGTGATTAACTTTATTTGTAATTATTGAATTTTCTAAAAATAAACTTTCCTAGCTAGGATTCGAACCCGTTAATTTTGAAAAAAAATACATACCTATATTATTACACCATTTAATACTGTCACTAATAAGGATCAAATTCTGAAAAGTAATGGTATACAGCAAACTAAAGGGAAGAGTTGATTTTAAGAAAATAAAGTTTTTTTTTACAATTAATTGAAATGGAAATAATTTATCGAATCCATAAAATGTTACACATTATTTAGATTCAGTAAATTTTTTTAACTACCACCCGGTTCGGAAGGCGGTTTTCACTACATAACCCTTAGATTTAGTCTCATTGCGTTTACTATGTATTAATAAAAAAGAAACAACCTGTATATAATTCTACCAACGTCAAATTAACTTTACAATTGCAGCAGACAACAGTTTAATATTACCAGAGGTTTCTAAATCAAATTCCCTGTATTTCCTATGGGTATAAAAAAAGAAACCACCTGTATTTAAATGAAACATATACCACTTTTTAAGTTAAACCTGCAGAAATACAACTGTGAAAACTGCATCTCATTTCGTGCGGTAGTTTTTGAGTAATGTGCAAACAACCAAAAAGAAACAACCTGTATGTAAATGCAACATATACCAATTTTTAAGTTAAACCTGCAGAAATACATTTGTGAAAATTGCATTTCATTTCGTGCGGTAGTTTTAGAGTAATGTGCAAGCAAACAAAAAAAACACCCTGTATGTAAACTAAATATATATCAGTTTTCAAGTTGGACCTGAAGGAATATAACTGTGAAAACTGCATCTCATTTGGTGCGGTAGTTTTTGAGTAATGTGCAAGCAAACAAAAAGAAACACCCTGTATGTAAATGCAACATATACCAGTTTTTAAGTTGAACCTATAGCAATACAACTGTGAAAACCGCATCTCATTTGGTGCAGTAGTTTTTGCGTGATGCGCAAGCAAACATACAGACAGACAGACAGACAGACAGACAAAAATTCTAAAAAAAATTGTTTTGGCTTCTGTTGCTGTTATAAAGACCCCTCGCGTTAAAATTTCTTAAATATCTTCCATGTACAGACATCGACCATTTACATTTTTATTATATGTATAGATGAGGGCTGTTCCAGTAAAGGTACGTGTAGCACATTGTACTACACCCGCCGCGACTCGGCAATGCCATGTGCTATTGATTAACCTCCATTGGCTGTGGAATCTGCATTGTTATACTATGTTTTACTGAAAATGTTAGTGGGTTTAAATATTTTGTGCCATGGAGCTGGTTGAAAAACTAAGTTGTTAAGCTTCGTACTTGAACATACATATTAATCTCGGGCAAGTTTTTCGCAATTATCATCGCATGGCAACTAACCATTTTCATCTGGAGTCGCCATTTGTGGCCTATTTAAGTGCATGTTATCACTAATTTATTTCAGCAAATAAGATAAATTTGCTTTAATTTTGTTCACTTATCTAGAAAACTGAAATTAAAGTTAAAAATAAATGTAATGCATATTTTTAAAATTATAAGCCGCCGTCTGCTTTACGCGCGGTGAGTTTGAGAAGCGCTGGTGCCGCGGATCGATACGCGAACCGAACCCAATGACTAAACGTAATAATACTACGCAAATCGAATAACTAGAATTGGGACAAACAAAATTATTCACAAAGCACCGAATTAGATAAAAGCTTATGTTGCGCTGATTATGCCGAATTATTCAGAATGCGTAACAAGACTCGCTACACGGTAATATTGTGATTGGATAGAATCCCTTGCTCACTTAAGTTTATGCAATTTCGTAATGGGTTTTGATAAATAGCTTAAATTATGTCATATTTATCTTTTTGTCATAAGCAGGTACTTAACACATGATGAATGAATTGGTTCATCATACACGAAGTTTTGAATAGTGTGATAGAGATCAATCATAATTTCTAGTAAACTGGTTCGTAATATTTAGCTAATCCCCGAGACTAGTCCATGACTTCTTCGTACAGTCTAGCAACAGTTAATACACTAATAGGTGCTCGCGGCGCAGTTGGGTTAAAAGCCGGCTAGGAGACACTCCTTGGGTTCGATCTCCGCGCCGAGGCACCTTGGGTTCGATCCCCGCGCCGAGACTTGGTTCCGTGACCCGCCATTATTCGTTTCTGGTCTGGGTGTTGAGACCCTAAAAGTCTCACTTAGTTTCTGATACCTACGTCGCAAGACTTGTATCCTCAGTGCGTCAAGACTAAATTATGACTATTGTATTGTTATTACTAAATCTCCTAGAGATACAAAACAACTGTTCGACCATATTTTTCGCAGTAAAAGCAATTTAAAGCGTAACTCGCGCTAAGCATTGAATGGCAAACTTATTATTCTATTGAACAAAGTTGGTCGGGCACGCGCTCCCGACTTCTGCGTGGAAAAACTGCCAAGGGCGCGATACTTCGACACTTTACTGGAACAATGTATGGCGTAGGTCCCTGCTTTATTACTACAGAATAAGTTCGGCCCGTTTTTATAACCGGACCCTTTTTTGTTAGTCGGGTTTTATAATCGCTGTATTGAAAGATGGCGGTGTGTGGGATTTTGATGCCGTTTATGATTGCTCTTGGTCAGTAATTTTAACGATGTTGCGATACACTAAATATATTGAAGTAATAGTGCCAATATTTGGAAACGTAATATTTGTATTATGTTGAGATGTTTACGTATACTGTAAATATTAAACAAATACACGCAATAGCCACAGTACCGGCTCTTCATATACAAGTCTTTTTTTTGTGGATATAAGGATATATGAATATGAATTTCCTATATATCCTAGTGAGACTTCAACAAATTGTCTCTGATAATCACAATCATTAATTAATCCTCACGAGTACCACGTGTGGCGACAATCCTAGTCGGATGGTCGCCACCACACATAACTGCTATCAGTAAAAACAACTAAGTTGCAATTTTATCGCACACACTCAACCTTGTATGTCAATTTTCATAGCTATCAATTTGCTAATAAAGTATCTGCCTTTGAAGCCGCGTTTTCTTATTGTGACGCGCTTTGTGCATCGCGCCTGCACCAATTGTCATGTCACGCGTTGCCAGGAACTGTCTGGAATGCGCTTTTTATAGTGCTGTCTGGCACTTTTACGCCGAGACAATCATCTCATACACGTACGGCACGTTTTTAGTACCCGAAGAATTTACCGTTCATAACATAAATAAATTCATTTATTTATTACGTTTAAGTTTTCCTCTTTGGATACCTACCATCGATCAGAAAAGTACTGTTTCCTCGTACATCTTTGGTTAAAAATGTCACGATTTATCCATGTCCTTTACGATATTGAACTATGAAATTTCTTGTCCATTATGAAGAGTTAACAGTCAAAGAAGCCATTCGTAAAATGATAAGACCAAAGACTGTTACATTGATAAGTCATGTCGCACTGACCCCATATAAGTGAGACATAGACAAGCCTAAAAGTATCTTTACGGAGTGCATAATTAATATCAAAGCAACTCAATATAATATGCAGGAAATATAAAATATGAACATGGCGCACGATAAAATGTCGCCGTGCATAAATTTTGCGCGAGTGAAAGGTCTTTGTGTAACAGTGAAAAGTTCAATAGTTTACTAGACTCGCTCGGAAACCACCTTTCTAAAGCAATCTGGATAAATGTTTTCAAATATTGATCGAGTTAATGCGGAACGCGGGGAATTGACGAAGTTTCGGAATGCAGTGAGATCACCCGCTCAATAACGTAGATAGCCGACGATGATGCGTTAGGTACTTCTGGTTTCTGTTTGGTGATAGCTGTATATGGATCTGTTGCTAAGTTTTGTAAAATCTCTTAATCCGGAATAGATAGTACAGCTTATACAGTATACACGTCGACGCAACTAGCAATGAGACTAAAAAATTGGATTAAGTACTTTAAATTACAAGACTCATAGGATACAATCAAATCTAATTGTATTTTCTTTCTATAAACACAACCAAAATTTCTGAAGATTTGATGCCTGTGTACTGCTAATAATATATCTACTAACATCGTGCGAAACTTATACTGGAGTCCAAAGCATAGACAAACAATTTGCCCTGTGCTGGTTGTATCATTCCATATACGTCCCAATGCACGGGCCTCCTCTTTAATCGAGAATACGGTTGAGAGGGGTTAGGCCAGTGCGGGTTGGCGGACTTTACATACCATAGAAATTCTTGCGTCGCTATGGTATGCAGGTTTCCTCACGATGTTTTCCTTCATTTGATTGACTATCAATACACACATGACTCCGAAAAGTCAGTAGTGTGCCCTGTAATTTGAACCCGCGACCACAGTGAACGTGTTAATTGTTGGCAGCCGCGTTTGGTTCGTTAACCAACAGGCCACCACGCATTTGCCCTGTGAAATTGTAAAATTACCTAATGATAGTAGTAGTCATTGCCGTCGCAGTGCATTAGTCGCGTGGATTTTTAACCGGAGATAGCCTATTTACGTGGGAAATGCTCTTAGATTCTTCCGGGTTCGTTCGAGACTAGTTATATCCTGTCGACTGTAAACGGCTCACATCCAAAAGGTTTTTGTGATTTTGTATGGTTACCTAAAGAACTTACATTTCCAACTATTAGTAGGACATATCTCTGTTCAATCAATTTTCTATCGCTCTTAAGATTAAGTACGCTAAGCTAAAGTTTTGGAAAGTTCGTATTATCTTTGGATCTACGCTACGACACAGCGCCAACTCCCTTAGAACTCATTCACCTTTTTATAGAAAACTGTCCAAGACTTGTCTTTAAAATTCAAACTACTTATGCTTATTTGAAAGATGTTGTTAAAGCATCCTAACATGGCAAATTAATTTTACTTCTAGAATCAGATACATAATTTTGATGTAATATTTTCATTAATAGATGTAAAACCCAACTGCGCAGCACATGTGAGTGATCAATGCGTACATAGGGGTGCTTTTGTTGCAGCCCCCAGCGGCCGTCCCCTGCGCTCTCATTAGTATTTGACCATGTTCCATCGTCTCTGTGCGAGTGGCGAATTGAGAACAATCGCCAACTTGGATCGTTATTTGTTTAGAAGTTCGCCACTTTGTTAGTTTGCTACGGTATTTCGTATTTATTTCGCGTCATTTGTACATGGACCGAAGTTCTGTGTACGTATTTATCACTTTCCTTGTCTTATGTCTCATCATCTATTGGTATTTCATTATTTTCATAAACTGTATGAGAAGAAGTAGTTGTCGTTTACGATTCATCGCTATATTTAACAAATCCTCGTAAATACGTTTTTTTATATAGAAACAAACGATTAGGACAGTTATTTTTAAAAGCTGTCATTGTGCCAAAAAATATCTGATGTAACGCAAATATTTCCGCGCAATTATTGGCCGCACTTGTCTCTAAAAAAGTTGTTTCACCAAATCTAGTAGAAAAAGTGGGTCAGGCTATGTAGCGAGTCTTGGAGACTATGTGGCGCCCGGCGCCCGTACGCGTTGTATGTTGCAGCAGCGTTGCTTATTGATTTTACGAGCGGCCGGGTGTGACGTCAGCTCCTCCGGGAACAGCCGGTCGATAGGGAGCGGTGCGCTCCTCCGCCGCTACCGCCGCTGGTCGCACAATAACCAACACCTTTGTACACCACAATGCTATCTTGCGACCTCTTTAGATAAATATTACGCCAGCGACAATGTATTGCCACGGAAACAGCTGCGACGGGGCTGACGCGTTTTGAACAAAAAAAAAATCAAATAATTATCATAAATTTTAATAGAAATTTGAGGAAATCCGATCTACTGTCATAGTGGCTAAAGAATTGCTATCTACGCTAAAGGTTTCAAGTTCGATTCCGGGACAGAAGCGCGGCGTACGTTAACTCCACATATTTCTCGGGTGTAGGTGTTTGTTCGTGTAAATTTTTTAGTTTGAAGCTAATCTTGGGTCTTGTTTTATTACTGTTCTTATCCCACAATTACACGGGGTCGACGCAATATGACCTTTCAGCCATTTCACAGAATGATTGCTCAATGAAAATACCACTGCATTTCTCATATTAACCTACGCCTGTGTAGGCGTAGTCATTTATGTAAGCCTGAAAAACTCGCAGCTCACAAATTGAGGGCGGCGGATGAGGTGCAAAAAGAAGCAATTTTTCTCCATAGGTTTGTTTGCACAAGCTCTGCTTTGTTGCGCGGACGAGGCATTGTGGCGTGTATGGCTGTGGCGCTGTGGAGTACGGTGCGTTGAAAGGTCAGCGCGCGGGTACACTGCGTTATTGATCCGTCGGTGACGCGTACCAGGACCTACTCATCACTGGGGTACATGTTACCTTCCAAATTGTTTTAAACATGAACTCATGTCTGTCTTCAATGCATGGGCAGTCTTACCACCCACATATCGTCAAGCTTCTTTATGTGACGTCCGCGAGCCTATTGCCATGACGAGCACAAATTAAAAAATGCAAAGCAGAAATGTACTAGAGGAAACAAATTAACATAATTGCGAAAATATGCACAGTTTGGATATATTGGGTTGTTTAAGCAAGGCGTGAACAAGCAATTAAGCTGACGGGTATAATTATGGCGACTGTCGAGTGAGCCTTGCGCTTCTCGTTAGACATTTTCTTTACAACGCCCGCAGACTACTCACTACTCGCCATGGGAGGGAGGAGGGGGAGGTACTAACGTAAAAATACTACCAGTAAATGTTGCTGCCTACTGAAAATAACAATACAAACCTCAATATATTTCCTTTTATTGAATCTGTTTCGATAAAACAATACGTGGGCTTTCCGGCATCCGTTTTTATAGCCAGTAGGGTTTTATTGTAATTGTATTTACGGCGCTAAATTGATTCCCTAGTAGCATAGACGTGAAACCTAGTTAAGACGCTTCAACTTGATATAGGTATTTACGAGAGAGTGGGTTGAAACAGATTAATTTCCGTAAGTGTTCCGAGCGGGGAAACATTAGACTGAACACTATATTTAAACTTTAAAGACAATAAAACATCTGTAATTTTATTTGTTGCATCAGGTTTCATGAATTTATGCAATTGATGAGTTATAAACTTAAAGAAAAAAATATTACTATGAATAATTTATTAAAATGTTTAAAAGACCTCAAACTAATATGATTAATATCCAGATAATCCCAGGTTAAAGTGGCCATATACTATTTCAGATTCATTAATATTCACACAAAAGTTGATTGAGCACAATAAACAACAGTTATATCAACACGAAATGGAAAATCTGTTGAAAAAACAACGAGTTTTGTAGACTTTTCGAACTGACTGTCGGTCGGGTAGCGTTAAGCTTCAGTGAGCAAGTGGGCGATCGTTTAGACTTATACCTAAATTATTTATATACCATATGCCTTGCGATACATTCTGAACTTTACCGACTTCTACCCGATCAGAAATCATATAAAATACAACATAAATCAATTCAAAGACTGAAAGTTCCCCTAACATGAAAGAATATACCTCTGTAAAAAGCCGAATTTCGTAGCAAATTGATCTGACGATATCGATGAAGATTGGTGTTCAGACTCGCGAGGTACTGGCTAGTAATACGTTTTTATCCATCAGCAGATATTTGTACGTAGATTTTGTAATAATCATGCGTATTATCCGAACAATCAACGCCAGAACTTGTCAGAGAATTAGGTGTTGCAGTTCGGCCACTAGTAATATGGTTAGTTTTGTTTAAGTACCTTAAATTCCGTAAAATGTGATCACTTCTGCGTAGTGCTCGGTCATGATCTACAAGTAAATCTGATGCTATCGTCTGATGAACCGTCAAGTTACTTTTGCATTCACAAATTGCCCAAATGACGAATGGTGGGAATATCGCTTATTGCAAATGCTATGCTTACAGGCACGAATACCCGAAGGTTACAGTCACCCCTCGACCCGTTAACACCCCCGAAAACACCGCCATAACCTACTTTTGGAGGTAAAAATACTTTTTTCACCCAGTCGAGGACACGGAGGGTTTGCACGAATACCATCGACCCGTTTGACCTTATTGCGTCTCCAAATGAAGTTTAATGAAGGGGTCTTTGGCCCGCTGTTTGCGGTCGCTGATTTGAAGCCGTCTGGACGCGGTTTTGTAACAGATAATTTGTATTACGGGTTTGCGAGATGTCTGATGGATTTGGGTGGAATAATTTGTCTGTTTGAAGATGAGATAAGTTGTCAGTAGATTGGGACGATTTGCTTTGCAAAATAGATGAAAACGATTAATATAATTTTCTATTTGAATCTAAAACAAGTATTACTTGTATGTTTTTTACACCTGTTACCAACATCCTCGTCATCAGCCGTTGGAAATCCACTTCTGAACACAGGCCTCCCTCATTTATTATTAAAAATAAAGACAAAAAATTTATGGAAAAACAAGTATGAAAATAAAGGTAAAAAACTTACGCAATTAATCAAAACACCTCATGTGCTACGCAGTAACATGTGACGCAACAACACTTGTTATCTACGATGTGTGGATATGGTTGATCTTAATCGAGTATGGCTTTCATCCACCAAGAATACATTTACGGTGTAAACATGTCCATTCACTAAAGTTGTATAATTTTTAACATTACAATAAATATTCTTTGTCTGGAAAAGCTGTTCTAAGAATTGGTTGCGTGTCGGTTGGGCTGACGAATTACAAATAAAAGGTGACGTTAATTCGTGTTCGTTTCCTTCCAAATCCTTATACGTTATTACGTAGATGAGGTTGGCTTGTTCCGGTAGTGAAGTAACCAAACTTTGCTAAAGAAACTAGTCATTATTATTAATGTATATTTTGTGTTTCTGCTTACGAACTACTTCAAATACTCTGCCAACTTATACAATGGGTGAAAGTCGTCAAAGGGAAAACAAACGAAAGAAAGGGAGCGATAAGAGTAATGCGAGCACGTAAAGTTCAGTGTCATTAGTCGGCCAGCGCTAAATATCAGTCGCGGTGCGTCTAAGCGGATGCGATATACGTGTAATCTGCTCTACTCACAGTTAAACTGTGACGATAATGGCTACAGCGGAAACAGACGCCGATTGTAACGAATATCCAGTTAATGCGCACGGTCTAAGGTTATTCAAACTCTTAACAAGTTTGTAGCGGACAATAAAGTCGATTTAACTTATTTTAATTTGGTAAAAATTGTTAGACTGAATAACACACACTTTAAAGTATATCAGTTTCATCATCAGTCACAGGATATTCATTGAATGTAGGCCTCTCCCCATGATTAATAGAGCATGCATCGACCTACGACCTTCATCAGGTCGACTGTTTGCCTTGTCAGGGGCCGTCCTACGTTGCGCTTGGTGATTATAACAAATTTTTACTTTATTTAGAATCTAGATGCTAACTAGACGGCCTAGGTCGTTGGAAATAAAGATTTAACCTATTATATTGCGACACAGGCCGCTGCAAGTCTTCTAACCCAGGATTAACGCTTTTAATGACACTGACCACTGAATACTGCTTTCTATGGATATTTATGTTGTCTATAACATGCAACAATACTCGGAAATACATAACACAGGATCGCTTTTGGCTCCACAATGCCCCCACATTACCTCTCATGGCCTCCTATGCCCTGGTGCGTATGATGGATTAAACTTTCTTCCGTTGAAACCGTGTGGGTAAACATATCGCCCACTCATCGGTTACTTTTGCATATTTCTAATACTGAATTGACCTCATAACTTAGGTTACAAGAAGTATCTGATGGCAAGTAGCTATGGATAATCTTAGGGGATCAAAGGGTTAAAGAGAAACAAATTATAATTTAAATGGCGTGCTAATTTGAATGTGTGCCTGTGTTGCAGGGCGCCGAAGACAAACTGAACATGATCAGGGCATACCGCAGCCAGGTGGAGAAGGAGCTGCGCGACATCTGCTCGGACATCCTGGGCGTGCTCGACAAACACCTAATCCCCAGCTCACAGACCGGAGAGTCCAAAGTCTTCTACTACAAAATGAAGGTGAGTGACATAATGCTGTACAATTTTGATTTCTAGGTTCACAGTAGGCTAGATATGCATTTTCATCTGCATTTTACAGCTATTTTGGGTCAAATTAATCATGTTAATGCGACTTCGAAATGGACCACGGTTTAATGCTTGACAATTGCTCTAAAGGCCCGAGCTCAGTAACATTATTTAGGGTGGGTTGCAGAAAATCTGACGTTAATGTTAACGGTAAAGTTAACTTTAGCAGTGACAATAACAATGACCACGGGATAGAAAATTCTTTTGTTGCACCATTGTCATAATTGTTATAGTTAAAGTTAAAAGAGTGACCAGTGAAATGATGCGATGCGATTTTACTTCGGAATTTATCAACGTATTTTTGTAAATTGTTTTAAAGTACAGGTTATAATTCAAATCGATACACAAATGACAATTATCAAAACAGAGAACACACACAAATAACGAAAGATAACCGTGACTTTAACAATAACCGCCCGAAATTGAACGGTTAATGTTATACGTGACGTCATTTTAACAATTGTTAATTTTATGCAACCCGAAAATTGCTTAACCGTCGATTTGACGGCTGATTAGCCCTTAGTTAATGTTAAAGTTATTTTCTGCAACCCACCCTTACTATTTAGTAACATAATTCTGATACACTTGACAGGTCGAACATATCTGCAATATTCTCAACTATCGCTGTTAGAAAAGTACTTATTGGAAAAAGGGATGGATTTGGCCAATTTTATAGCTTTTGCTACTCTTATAATACTCTTGGAAATATTTGTTAAAATATATTATGAAATGAATTCATAGTTGACACTTAATTCATAGTTTAATTCATAAAAAACTTAGGAATGTGACTGTATACATTATTATATTCATGATCCAACCCAAGAGTTTCGACTTGAGTGTGACGAGTTTTTAATTTTACTTTCAGACTATCATTCGTTTGATGAAAGTGTTTATTCATAAATAATGGATCGCTTTTACGAGTTAAATTCATTGTTTTAATATTTATGATATCCACTATGGTTGTTCCATTTAGTCTAAAATCGTGTTGGTAACCATTTCAGACATCTATGTTCGCGGTTCTCACCCATTAGCATTTCTATAACTAAATATAATTATCTTTCGTTATATTTAATTAAAGTATGTTTCACAGTTTCTTAGATTTCATTGCATGCATGAAGTTACGAAATAAAAAACCGTCTTATAATTCAACTAACGGACTTTTTCAGTTGCTTGATGGATCACGGAACAGTAAATATTTCTTTGTCTGGGGTCTAGTTCGGGTGGCGTTTTTGTGCTATCAGTATTCAGCTAAGAACAGGATAATCTGGTTTAACTGTGGCGTAATATCGCCGCGTTTTTTACCTGCCTACATGTGAAAATACTAGTTTACCTTAGCTGTCATTTGTTGCAAACAAAAGTATACAAATGATGGATTTATGCCGAGAGTTGAACGATTTTGATGGACACTTGTAATATTGACTTGAATTATTTTGTCGAAATATTAATATTTTGTATAGTTTGACAAAGTTATAATAAGTCATGACGTAGAGCAAATTCTCAAGAATACTAAAATACCTATGATTAGGACACGATATTAAGAGCAATGCGAACATTTCAGGAGATATGTGAACCCAATAATATTGTGTCGAAGGCATAAATTGGCGTATACCTAGCAGAGAACTCTTTTAGTAGTCAACGTGAATGATTAAATAAATCAGTGAGAAATCGCAGGATGCGGGCCGCTTGGTCTCTGTCAAAATCCTTGGAGATTCATGTTCAACAGCGAACGATGGTGATGATGATATGTACCTATGTATAAAATTGAGCTTGAGTTAAAATGTGTTGTATCGTTGCAGGGTGATTACCACCGGTACCTGGCGGAGTTCGCGACGGGCAACGACCGCAAGGAGGCTGCCGAGAACTCGCTGGTCGCGTACAAGGCAGCCTCAGACATCGCCATGACCGAACTGCCTCCCACCCACCCCATCCGCCTCGGACTCGCGCTCAACTTCTCAGTGAGTACCATCCCATCACCAACACACACACACAGCATAACCAACTTATACATTATTAAATCACTCATGTACACACACAGCCAGTCGGCAAAGCCAACAGCATGATCAAACGTCTTGCTGTTTCAATTGTATGCTGCAAGAAATAAGACACGTTCTAGATTGTATTGTAGAGAGAATCGTTAGGATACGGCTATTGCACGACAGTTTCCAGTCAATACACAATGAGTAACGCAGTAGCAACGTCACTACGATAATAATATTTTAATACAAATATTTGTTATTTCGCGACAATACGAATGCGATTGTCGTTGGTTCTTGTACCCATTAGTACCACATAAATAGTAGTAATCTAGATACATTAGCTTCTGTTTTTGATTAGTAATTAAATATTTTTATTATTATTTCTGGCTTAATGATCAAGCTTTCAAGGACGAATTAGTAAATAATGAGAGACAGGTAAAGTGCGTTCATGTCTGTTTGTGGAGGATGACGTATCTACCTTTTGAACTAAATGGTCAGCTCACGTGTGTCGCAGAGTGTATTAAGTGAAGTTATAATGACCGCACATTGGCGCGTTAATATTGTAAATCAATATTAGCTACAGCTCCACCACGATTCCTTTTGATAATTAAATATACAATTACGTACAAATATTGTTTACTCCCATTATTATCGGGTATGGGCTTGGTATCTTTTGTATTTCAAGTTTTTAGGATTTTTAATCATTTTGTAGGAGATATCTGGTAAATTGATTAGCAAATACTATAATGTAGTAGTCATTGTGTAATAAAAATGATAACACGCTTTTTATCAGTCTAATTGGTCCGATATATCAAATGTGATAAATTTTCTAGGCATTGATCCCTTGCAATTAGAAAGACAGATATTGCCAAAAGAAATACTACTCTGTTGAAAAGTCGTGTACTGCTAAATGAAGTGTTTTATAAGTCGAATTTTGTCATTAGATTATTGACTATCCTCTATGCTTTTGTTTACGAATGCCCGTAATTCAGATAATATAATCGGACATCAGATAAGTCGTGATAAAGCTGTCGCAATTCATAAACGGAGAGATACATACATACATACATAAACTCACGCCTTTATCCCCGAAGGGGTAGGCAGAGGCGCCACTAGGACACCCACATTTCGCCTTGCACGTTCTGTCCCACGATGTGATAGGGGGCGAGCCTATCGCCATATCGGGCACAAATTCCTGACTCCGGGCTGATAATGAATAGAAAAATCCAATATCACTTTGCCCGACCCGGGACTCGAACCCGAGACCTCAGCTTTGTAACCGTACCGTAATACAACTACGCCACCGAGGCAGTCGAAACGGAGAGATTATGGAATTAAAACGCAGTAAACAGCAATGGCATGAGTAGGTCAATGCTTTTAATGCTGGGATGATTAGAACTCTTTCGTTGGTCGATACTATTATGCCAGTCTGCTAGAAAATAAAGAAACCTTAGGTTTATTGTCATATACGAACTTGTGTGGGTCAATATGGCGGGTTCTCTTTTGCCCGCAGTATGATGGTTGTACTATCTGGGCATATGATAATAGCTATATGTATAAATAGCTTTTATTTCATTTTTAATTCAACATTGCATATGACTTCCTCTTCATTATCTATAACATAACAAGCAGTACATAGTTGAATGGTTGAAGTGTCCGGAGCTGCGCTCACGGGCACAGAGCAACACCGGTTGGTGAGTCAGACCGCGCGTGCTGCGGACCGGCCACTAGTAACGCAATGATTCTGTAATGTCCTCAAAATATTCAGCTCTTTCCACCACGTCACATGATTTAAATATTGTGAAATTTCCCATCGCTAAGAATAAGTAATGTCCTTATAGAGCAGTTGTAAATATGTTGTTATATTGCTGCATCGTAACAAATATCATGTGTGACGCGTATTTGTCTTGTGGTTTAGTGGGATTCCCCACATCGCGTCGGGACCACAAATAGTCTCTCTCGACTCATTGTTTAAGATATGTGCCCGGGATGGGTTTAGCTCACAACGTCATGCTTATAGAACTGAAGAACAATGTAATGTTTCTGCACTTACATATATTCTCTTCTTTAATAAGCTAGTTCTGTTAGGGTAGATATCTCATTATTGAAAAAAAAATTTAAAATGTTTTTTCACAGCTTCTACACCTTCCATCATACAACACAAGTTTCTATTTTTATTATTTAAAGCAGTGCCTTGTCCTTTATCATTTATTCGTATGTGATTAAATCTCCATTCACACGGCACTATTAATAAATATGATAATGCGTAATGATTATCGCGCCATTCGTATGTCGCTGTGTTCCGAGAACACCGGGCGTTTATGGGGAAAACGTTAGCTTAAAATGTAGTTGAATCGCCTCGATCACGCGTCATGAGTCAGCCGATGATGTCAGCGCGAAGAAAGCGCCCTCGTCTTGTTTGTGAATGGATTTGTAACGTGTAGTATAATACGTGTGGGATTGTGGCGCGGAAGGACTCGAATTAAGGATGAGGTTTAGATATTCGGGTAATAAGCAGGACCTGGGTGTCCAGTTGCTGTGTTGCTATGGAAGTCTGTAAAGAAGTTGATAATTGTGGGTTGTTCATAAGCTTCAGTAAAAGATTAATACGTTTTAGAGAAAAACGTCTGGATTAGCATATTGATATGCATTCGTATAAAATTGTAGCATACTTGATGCGATTTCGGTTTTAGGGCTCATCGTACTTATATGCTTCGTCACATCTATTTAGTATTTGCAACACGTAAGACAGTATTTTGTAACCAATACCCAAAATAAAAAGTGAAAGCCACTATAATGGATGAGTCACGGCCCGGAATCACTTCGACGGAATACAAATATTACTTTAATGTATTACAAACGCTCCATTGATGCCTGCGTACGGAAATTTCACGCGACAGACACGACAGGTGGCGAAATTATTGCCACCATAGCCTGCACGGCGCTTTGTGACCTCATCATTTGTTACGAAGTATATTAACGTGCGTAGAAACCATGAAAATTATCACACATGGAAAAATAAAATATTTGAAGAAATATAGGAATACAAGAAATCTCATTAAAGTAGGATATTTATACGAATATTATGGCGTTGATTTAATTATTTTTATCAGCATTAATCTGAAGATAAAGTTACCACATTTGTTGAGAAAATTAATAAAAACTGTTCTAAAAGTTGTTTCTAAACCACTTTGCGGGGCGGTTTCAGTTTTTAGCAAGTTTTGTCAATAAACATTTGATCATGGGAGACATTTAAAAGATGGTGTAACTTATCCGTTCTCAGTCCTCACTATCACGTATATTTCTTTGTGTGATTACGACAAGCCGCAAATGACGTATGCAGATAACTACAGCATTGTACATATTTTGATAACTGGAGATATGACGCAAAGGTTATAAAACACCTTCAGATACACGGCGTCTGCTGGGTCACAGCCAAACTAACTACAAGATTTCCACTAGTTAGCTCGGTACTACTCGCTCACTTGTAAAACTTGTTTCAAACTGAAAAATAAAATTTTAATGTCTGTTTATCTGTGTAATTGTTACTAGGCCATTGCAAATAGGCTATGAATATGTTTTAATCAAGTATTCATCAACTGTACGTAAATATAGTATATGTCAGCACGGCGTAGGCAGAAAAGTATGTGATTACGTGTAGTGAATAAAGTAATTGTGGTACATGATTCATGTTGCAATGTCTTCAATGCCACGTTGTGCCGACTTCTCACTGACCTGTGCAAGGTCATCGAAAATATATCTATTGTGAGTAACGAAAGTATACGGAATTGTTTGTGAATTATTATGATTTTGCTGCGTAAACAGGAAATTCTGTGAAAAACATCACTAATACCATGACGATATTTTTATAAATAATAGGAAATTTAGTAGATACAGTGGTAGGTTGTAAATCCGGTTTATTGTGAATTTGTTGATGCACTTCACAACACAATTAAGCAAACAGAAATACCCAGAAACTCGGCCCTAATTATTAAATTTATTTCAGCGCAGTTAACTTAAAATAATGCGATGCCTATACAGCTTTCAGCTCAGACGTTTGAGTTGGCCGACTCAGCGGGACTCTTTAAGTGCCTTTACTTGGAAACAATGTACTTGTAGAAACTTGTAAAGGTCATATAAAAGTGGCGATTACTTGCCCTAACTTTTATTACTTACATTAGAATAATAGAAAAATTACACCTAACACTCAAACACTGTTATGATATGAACCTGCATTTGTGATCATGGAAATTAAAATTGTTATGTTACACAGACTTGCTCTACACAACACCCATATTTAAATTCTTTGTATGGGTTTGAAATCAGATCCAAAGCCTCTTGTTCCACATAAGGGTTTTTCGGTTCGTTACATAATGAAAAGTATAGTTGGTCGCGAATGTAAGTATGTTTTAGTAAAGTGTGTCTCGCTCGTTGCAGGTATTCTACTACGAAATCCTGAACAGCCCGGACCGCGCGTGCCGGCTGGCCAAGGCGGCGTTCGACGACGCCATCGCCGAGCTGGACACGCTCTCCGAGGAGAGCTACAAGGACTCGACGCTCATCATGCAGCTGCTGCGGGACAACCTCACGCTCTGGACCTCCGACATGCAGGGCGACGGCGAGTCCGGCGAGGCCGAGCACAAGGACCAGCCGCAGGACGTGGAGGACCAGGACGTCTCGTAATCACCCACGCGTTCTACTCTAATATTATTAAATTACTATAGTACCACATAAGACCCAGCCCTCGACCACAACCGGTCCTATACTCTACTCTATACTGTATACTGTACACTGTACACTGTACAACACAACACCATACGCCGCGACGACAACAAACCAACCGACAAACACACTCAGCGACCCTCGGGAACTCATTACCACTATTTATATTATATATGTATGTATGTAAGCGTTGGTTCGTACAGCCGCAGTACACACCAGACCCCACATCCACACCGAACAACCGAACAAGTGAACACAAATTGTCAGTCGAATGTGTTGATACGTGTTATATTAGCCGACGTACATGAGAACGTTTCGTTTATGTATGTGTCAAATTATATATGGATAATATACAGTATGGAAATATGTACTTGTTTTGATATAATATTTGTTTTCAGTTACGTGAAATAATGTTTAAGATGATAAAAAGTACTTTGGTATTTGCATTTTAACTGTATGTTGTTAATGTATTTGGTATTTCCTTACGGTTACTCTCGATTGATCTCTAGCGGTGTCACTGAGCTTGTGACGCGTGGGACTCGTCTCGGGCCCCACTCGCCTCCCGTAGATTCTATATCTATACATTACATTACATATGTACTGGAACTTTCCGACAACTACTCTTTAAGGTGGGAATTGTAAATTTTCTAAGTATTTTATACCGTGTGTACAATGAATGTATCGTAGTGCGCCCACTGTGCCCACTCCACGCCCACACGGCCTCATGTGTGTTGCGTCTCGCTCTCGCGCGTCGTGTCCCATTCGGTCTGCACAAATAGTCGTTTTATACAAGGACGCATAATCTCGTGGCTAGGTTGTTGTTTTGAGACTGTTGCTAGTTGGTATTAGTGGGCTCCGGCGGGCGCGGCAATCGCCTGTCGCCGCATTTGTATACATTTGAATGATTATATTTTAAATTGTGTAACATTATTAGGGTGGTATAACGTAGTGGCTCGCAGTACGTAGGTGAAGGCCCGCCTCTCATAGTTTAAAGACATTGTCGTTGTTCCCGCTTCGTTCGTATTGCAACATTGGAGTATTCACATTTGAATTGCTTTAATTACTTACGAGTATTGTGATAGAGATTTTGTATATTTTAATTTATTTTTTTGTAATTTCGCAAGTTGTCTAAAATGAGCTGTTGTAGCGCTACATCTCTTACGGTCCCGCAGACAGACAGACAGACAGGCGGCCAGGCAGACGGTAGTTGTCAAGTTGTGCTAGGTTAAGGTGATGCACTTGTGTATGTATTTATTGTCGAACACATTCCATCTCTGGAACAGCGCGTAGTGTGGCATCGCAGCGCAGCGCGGAGCAAGTGCGTGCCCTAGTAAGATATTAGCGTTATTTTTATTTGAATTTGTAATATTGCATATATTTTGTTAATTTATCCACAAAAATACTGATGCAATTAGCCTTAGTGTTATGCAATATTGATTTATGTCCTACCAACTACATGGAAATTTATTGTAAATGACAGTGTAAATCTAATAATAAAAATTCAAAAGTCCGCATTTTTGTTTTATTGCAATTCTCAGAATGTGGGCGACGGTGTTCTTAATATTATTCAACATTCAATAATTACTACATACTTTTCTCTCCGATAGCCAATAAACACATGTACACAGCAGATCTTTTTTATTTCTACCCTTCTCTACATATTTAAAAAAAAAAAACTAATTAAAAAAAACGACATTCTGTAAAGATTAAAAAGAATTAAAATAAATAAATTAAATTAATTATTCTACATTAAAGATTGGTTGAAGGACTATATCGATGCTAAATTCCCATATATTCAACATTTTCCTTATGAGTCGATCACACAAAGCCTAGTGTAAAGTAAATTCGAAAAAAATCGCATCGTTTATTCCTGTTTTATACTTGATCTATATTCTATTTGTTAGTGGACAACTTACAATAAATTGAACCGATTTTACTATCGTGGTTGATGGTTCATACTTCATAGCTGATAATGTAAAAAGGGCAATGTTCATACCACATGTACTGTTTATTTCTAGAAGTAAACGCATATAATAATATTATTCTGAAATCTACCTTCTGTTTTCCAATATTTACACACATCGTAACTATTAAAATTATGAAATCACGTAATTCCAACAGTAGATATAGCGGAACTATTGATTCTCGCAGGCACGTACCTGCCATATCGTATTATCTTAGAATGCCATGTGTATTAGTGACCATGACTGATAGCGTATTACAATGTTTTGATATTACAATATTTTCGTTGGAAACAATAGAAACGAAACATCTCCATAGTCCAAAATATATTTTAGGAGATCAGAATCTGAAATCTAAGCTACTAAAGTGCTTATCTAAATTCTATTGCTATTACACACAATAGTGGCCAAAACCTATCCAAAGAAAAATAGCATAACAGATGTAGGATATACGGAACAGAAACTCCGCTAATCATAACATTCTCGCCTACGCTCAGGATGAACTCTCTTTTGATAGACGTAATCAACATCGAGTTGTAATAAATGAAATGATAGGACATCAAACGGACTCCTAGCGACACATATCAGGAGTCAAGGCATTTTCACCAGCGCGTTGCCGCGAGCTGGCCGACCAACGAAGCTGGCGACTGGCAGATTACGGTAGATGGCGTAGGTGAATCACGGGGAGCTTCTCTGTGTACGGGTAGCGTCAAGTGTTACAAAGCGTGGGGTCCTTACAACAGTTACTTATCCTTATGCACCCTAGCTTTTTAACCATAAAATGAATATCACTCCATTTTCTAATATTAAACTCGTTATCTTTTTTTTTTGTTGGCTAGGTTCTTTTGTGAAATTAACCAGCAGTGTATTTAATACCTACTGTCTACACTCTACACATCTAAAAGATATAACGTGCGATAAAATTTCTTTTCGTCTATGATGCTCTGGTACTTTTTATGATCAGCAAACGATTTGTCCTGGTCAAATTGAAATGAAAATATTTTATTGAACCCATAAAATGTCATACAATATTTAGATTCAGCCACTTTTTTCCACTACCACACGGTTCACAAGGCTTTTTTCACCAGAGAAGAACAGAATAGAAACTCTGTCGTTGGTAAATGGCAATTAAAAATGTTATTTTTTTATACGCCGTCCGTACCCCAGATCCAATATCAGTGGGAGTGATCTGTGGTCCGTATGCTTACGGAAGTAGTAATCTCTGTCTACGCGGTACTTGTCTCCATATCTTGAAGTTACCATTATTGAAGATTTCACTTCTATCGCGTGTGGACTGAACACATGGTTTTCTAAATGGAAATCTATAAATTTGAGGGTAAAATAAACGCATGGATGGATACAAAAATTCTTTATTGCACAGGGATATTAAAATACTTAATAACAATTTGATACTAAACACGACGACTCGTGATCCAGATGGCATGTGCAAGCGATTACCGGCAAGTACATTGTATGTACTCAGACGTAGCGGCGCCGGTTCTGCGTCCCATATTCCTTGTGTGCCAATAGACTAGAGAAAAGTTCATAGAAATTATGAATACAATGAGATGCTCAAGGATTTTGAATCTTGACTTTAAAACCTTCTAAATTATAGAAAATTGTAATGAAGTGTAGGATGAGCAATTTATGATTCAAGTAACCACTTAAGACATCCAGTCTTTTGGCTCACAATTACAATGAACAATAGAGACACAGAAATCGACGAAAAATACATTTTTTGTTGCCAAAACAATCCGCTAACAGAGGCCTCACCGAAACATTAATGACGACTTTGGTATATAATTACAAATGGGAAATCATTTCGATGGCACGTTTTACCGTGGAATACAAAATATACAATGCCTTAATATAAAACATGTTCCCTGCTCGTGCGCGCATGTGCCACGCGACAGTTCGGCCGCACCACTACTTACAACAAAACATCAACTTTTATTAGGAACTGCAAACTTGCTTTCATCAGAACTATTTTTTTAATAAATAACCATGTCGTGAATAAAGATAGTAATTGTAATTTTATGAACTTGAATTCATTTATTTTACATATTATACTCAGCGGTCTGTAAGGATGGTGGTGCGCCCGGACACAAATAATATCAATTATATGAAACAATTTAAACTAATACTTATCGCATCACACTGTTTAAGCAACGCTACGTTGTGCCCTAGGCCGCGTACTTTAATAAAAATAAATTGAGCCCTGGCCGCGAGCTCCGCACGATCAAAATCACTGTTTAAAACAATACAATAATTTATAATTAAAAATAAACTTATCTGTTTTATATTAATATTTATAATTCTAAATATGTCTTCGCTAAAAGCATATATTATGCTGATACGATTTGTATTACGCACCGCTATTTATAATTGCTTTGAAATCACTGTTACAATAATTCAGAAAATATTGTATAAATACAAGTAGCAATAACAAAACTCTTGAAGCGTTTCCGTGGAGGACATTTCAAAAATCTTACTTGACAACCGCCACAACCACCACACAACCACAAGACTTACTGTCGATTGTTTTAAGTAGAGGCGTATCGGTGCGTAATGCAAAACGGATCTGTATCTATGATTAAATTATATAAAATATGAGTAAATATAGCACATCACAATGTTTGTATTACATCACATCAGTCTCCGAAACAGGCCGCCGCAGCCGCCGGCGATCCACCGCACCAAATAAAACTACATTACGATATCGCACAACAAACCAACGAGTGGCCACGCTCTTACCTGCTGTGCCTTGTGTCTGTAGCGCTTACATCAAATCATTTAAAATACATAGAATGATGTAATTACACTTATGTTTTTAGATTGCTTTAATAAAAATCTTAATCTATAGACAACGTGAATTCATAATAGCTTAGAAAACTGAGCGAGTAAGCTAGATTATATAAAAAGTATAAATTGGCTGATCTTGAAAGTAAAACTGATAGAAGTTTTACTATTCATAAGAATAGCACTTACTATACTTTTTTTCAAGAATCATTTCTAATTTATCGCACCATTTTAAAGCACAGACACAAGGCAAGTACATAATAATTACACAGTAGAACAGGAATTATGTACCACAAACCGAAAGCAACAGAAGGAATGCATAACCAAATTCAACGACGCATACATACATAAAAACGAGTGCAGTCAGTATTGCAATAAATTATTTTTTCTTGGTTTACATTCTCATGTAGAAGTAAAATAAAATTTGAGAAATATTATTTTCGAACTGATAATTAAGTTGTTTTCACCATTATTGACCATAGTTGCTTAAAGAAGACATTACTATTAAGTAAAATATTTGTTATTCCGTTACTTTATTATTTAAAATGGGCAAATTAACATCTCGCTAAGCTGAATTTATTTAACATTATATTGATTTTCTTGCGTTTCATATACAGATGTATCATTTAGCTTAAAATAAATATAGAACATTTTAACTTAGCTCATTGAATGCCAATAATTACATTGAATGATACAGATTATTATTATCTAAAAATTTAATTACCAATGCTGACTGCACTCCTAAACAAAGATTGATGTAGTGTGAGTGAACCGAGGAATGTTCCATACATCATTCGACGCAATCCATTTGTTTATGGTCCATTTGAATTACACATACAATAGTTTAATATTAAAAATACTATCATATACCGTTTATTTGAGTCTTCGTCCAATGCCCTTAACGCCATGGAATTAACTTGACGACAATGAATGTGAAATGTTAATCACGGGGTTTGATACTGTTTTTGTATAGCTGCCCGTAAAATAAGGCTTTTGAACAAGTTCTCGATTTGGGTGGCGATGATATGATATTTACATATGGGATTTGTCCGTCAGTGAAGTGTAATGTTGTGTTTTCTGCAAGTGATTTTCTCTATACACTACTTATGATAAATTTTGTTAAATAACTTATATTGTGTATTGCTCAGGGGTTTTATATTTGTGTACTTTTTATCATGATACAATAAAATGACTACAATGCACCTGAATAGTATCTTTTGAAGTAGCCACATAGACAATATTTATTTTATCAGTTGATAGAATCACGTCCATCTGTTTATAATCACATACAGCCAAAATCTAAACCATTGCTTTTGCATGAGTCACAAGGTTATCGTTAACCCCCTATCACCAGCGTATAGTATAGAGAAAATCACTAGATGGCGCCGCATGACACAGGCCGCGGTGTGTGTGTGTGTGCGTGTGTCTAGGCGAGCACGCACATCTTCTTGAGGTCGGCGTCGTCGTCGTCGGGCAGGAGCGGCGGCGCGGGCGCGCGCGCGGGCGGCGGCGGCACGTAGCGCTGCGCGTGCAGGCCGCGGCGCTCGTAGAACAGCAGGTAGGCGCTGGCGGGGTCGATGCAGGGCGCGGGCGCGGCGGGCGGCGCCACCTCGCGGCACATGGAGTCGTTGTAGCACAGCCACGCGCCCGACGGGTTGCGCGCGTACGCCACGTAGTGCCCGCCAGACATCTGCCCCGAGTGGCACTGCAAGGATATGGGTATTATTATAGAGTACTAAACATTATCTTATGTAATCAATTAATCAATGATGGAAATAAACAATCTATTGATTCTAATTTTCTGCTCGTCTAATTTCATAAATTCTTTGAGGCATTCTCTTATGTATGGTGGATTAAAATATGAAGAGAATTTTGAACTACGCAGTAATCTAATAAGCTGACAGACTTTTTACTCTAGTCCTTTATGTTTAAAAGAAGCTAATAATATGTATAAAGGGTATCTGGTAACTGGTACTGACGATGACGGCGTAGAGGTTGTACTTGAGGTCGAACTTGTCCTGGTCGGGCAGCAGGTGGTGGTGGTGGTAGTCGACGAGGTTGTCGTCGCTGACGGGCGACTTGCTGAGGCTGGCGGAGTGCACGCGCACGCGCGCGCCGCGCAGCCGCCGCGGGGCCGCCGCCGACGACGCACACTCCTGGTACATACATACATATTATTAATGCCACTTTTTGGACAGCCTCCTTGATGCATTTGTTTTGACGTTGGCTGTAAACGAGAGGTCGTGGTGTCGATCCCCGCACCGAAACAAATATTTGTGTGATCCACAGGTATTTGTTTAGTGTCTGTGTTTGTGAGACCGAAAAGTCTCTCGTAGTTTCTGATACCCACGACACAAGACTCGATCTTAGTTTGGGGCAGGAATATGTATGTGACTGTTGGGTGTATTTATTTTACATCAGTAATAGCCTCGTCCAATACAATAAAAATGAATGCACGAAGTTGTGTTAATTTACTTTGTCACTATTTTACACGTGGCTCGAAGGATCAAAACAAATCTTTAAAAACGAAATTCTAACAATTAAGGTAATTGAGTAAACGCATAAATAAACGAAATAAGCCTTAAATATCCCACAAAAGTAGTGGTAAGTCTCTCATATGTGAGAGACCGTCTGGGTAGGTATTACCCCAATGTCTATTTCTCCCGCCAAACAGAAGTATATATGCACTGTGGTGTTCCGGTTTGAAGAACATTGTAGCGAGAGTAACTACTGGACATAACGAGACTTAACATATTACGTCTCAGGATGGCGGGCGCAGTGGAATGCCCAGCTTTGCTTTGTAATTCATGGTGTTGTTTGGTTTTGCTACTGTCCATGAGCGGTCGTATCGCTTACCATCAGGCGAATGGTATGCTCGTCTCGCCATTCACCGCAATAATAAAAAAAAAAACATACACACCTGATCAACCTCATCCTCGGACTCGCTCTCGGATATGGGCGGGTCGACGTACATGGAGACCTGCGGCTTGATGTTGTTGATTTGCAGGTAGCGGCGGATGGTGGCCTGCGGGATCGACGCCAGGTACGCCGTCGGGTCGAAGTCTTGGAACGGGAAGTTCACCACTTTTTGGGACTTTATCCACTTGTTGTTCACGAATTGGAAACGCTTGAGGTGTATTATCTGTTGGCAAAATAATTAGAACCTCAATAATGTAATTTATAAAGCCAAATATTTAGTTGATTTTTGGTAAGTTTTTGTTACTATATCACAATTCTTTAAATTTATTTTTGTAAAGTATAGATCCCGAGGTAGCTAATTTATATCCGGCTCGAAGGATCAAAATTAACAGGTATGTGTATCGCGAGCGTGTGTGTTGTTTCTTCAAAAACAGCTACTCTAGTAACCCTTAAACTCACTTTCCGGTGTATGTCTCTATAGTAATTGTAGTTTGTATGAGCATGGCATTGAGGCATCATACTGCGTAAAAAAAATATTTAAAAATATGTGTATGGTGTGTAGTGTGTACCAGCACGGGCGGCAGGCGCCAGATCTGCAGGTTCTTGGTGGCGGGCTGCGCGGCGCGGCAGTGTGCGCAGTGGTAGCGCTCGTCCAGCCGCTCCTCCGACGTGAAGGCGCGCAGGCACGAGCCCAGGTCCACCGGCCGCGCCGCCTCCGACACGCTCGCCGCCACCGACCAGTGCGCCGTGAACGCCTGCACGTCACCATATTATATACCAGGGGCAAAAGGAAATTTTAAAGATATCAAACTAAATCCTGAAATAAAATAAAGTAAATGTTCGATACACCTACAAAAGGAAAGCCGATAAGAATCGGGTTATATGGACGCTTTGGTCACTGACACATAGACAGTATTTCTATCAATTTTAAATAGCGCGGGGCATCCACTGAGCAGTCTGTTAGTTCCAATCGTTTACCATTAATTGTAAGCACTATACCCTTCGGCACTACCATTATATCTTATGTTGTTAATCAGCTGGTCTAAGCTGGTTACCATTATTTCCCTATGGGCTCCATTTTTAGGCAACAATGAGATTGTTTAATGATAAATGTATTAGTGTGCGTACCTTCTCCCGGGTGGACTGGTAGCGCAGGTGCAGCGCGGTGGGGTCCCAGTCGATGGCGAGCAGCACGCGCTGTCCCGAGCGGCGCATGGCGGCGCGCACGGCGCCCAGGTCCAGCCGCCGCAGCGTGCCGCCCGCGCCGCCCTGCACGAGTAGCGACAACACATGCTGTGTGACATCCGCACACGAGATATGAACACTAAATATACACCTTACTACACATGTGGCTCTGGAGTATTACGTCACACAACCGACTATCACATTGAGGAGATTAAGAGTGTTGTGTAGGGGAATAATCCCTGGTGTGATAGTCGTACACGATAACCCACAAAAACATAACGTGTGCGTCAAAGTCTACATGTTAATGCAATTAGCAATAGTCAAATGATTAGTACAACGCTATAATATCAAAACCATGACGATATCTCTGGCTTAAGAGAAATCCATTTAAAATAGCAACCGTGTCGTGTATTTTTCTCATAATACTCAATCACTGCTATTCATTTCATTATTTTTTATAAAATTATTATGGACCAACAATCTATACAGCAAATAAGGTTATAATGAGAACTAACATGTGAGTTATGCCTAGTACTAGAATGCCTGTGAAGCTTAGCCTTCGCTATAGGTGAGTTTCCGTCCGGAGTTCCGTCCGCCACCGCTATCTCTGCCTCTTCCGCCTCCATGGCGCCAGACTTCCGCCTCGAACGCGTGCGTCCTCCTACATAACAGAATATCTTCTTGAACATTCATTATGGCAAAATAAAAACATAATAGACTATGTTTGTTTTTGTACATAATTCAATGCGAAAGCCGAAATACCGTAATATATTTCGATAAAACAACATTGAGATAGACTGTAAAATAAGTCAGCAATCAGTATTTGGAAAACAATTAGATATAGAAAGTGGGGACCGTTTTATTATATCTCTACGTTTTTGAAACATCTGATCTGATACTGATATGTGCGTCACATTGTAAATGTACGTCTCTGTGTATGTGCGCGTGTGTGCGTGCGTGTGCGTGTGCGTACCCGGCGCCGTGACGAGCGGCGCGTGGTCGGTGGGCAGCGCGCAGCCGCGGCACAGCGCGGGCCACTCGCACACGGCGCACCACGCGCCGCCGCCGCTCACCACGCGCAGCGTGAACGGGAACTCGTAGCCCAGGCTGTCGTCGCTGCAACACGGAATGTATCAACATCACTGCTCATTATGCATGGCTTGTAGGTTAGCAAGTAGAGTGATGGTACCAGTCGGTGGCGTGGTTGTGCCGGGGCGGCGGCGGGCGCGCGGACAGCAGGCGCGCCACCTGCGTCCACACGGCGGCGTACAGCGCGCGGCCGCTCATGCCGGCGCGCACGCCCACCACCAGCGGCACGCCGAACAGCGCCGCGCGCGACCACAGGAACCACGCCTCCGTCACGCACGACTTCCTGCACGCACGCGCACGCACACGTCAACTCACCGCGCTACCCACCTCAATATTACTTGTCAAGTAAAACATCTTTACATGACTTTTACGTTTAACATACATCCTCATAGCTCTGGCTAAGACATATGTCAACATTTCGTCGAGGATTCTTTTTATCCCAAGAGAGTAATTGAGTCGTGACAAAGTTGTCATAAGACCTAATGTTTCGCCATACGGAGCATAAAGATCAAGACTAAAAAACTCATACAGTTGATTCACACCTCACATGAAACTATAAGACTAATGAAACTAATTATTTGAAGAGATTAACTTCCAACAGACCTGTGTACAGCAACCAAATACTGTATCTTGCCCACATTCATGGAGGTATCCTTGAGCTCGTTCATGTGGTACATGTTGGAGGGCGAGGAGCCGAACTTGACCTTGGCGAGGCGCGGGCTGGTGGGCTTGAGCGTGAGCGACTTGACGCTGAGCGTGGGCGACGCGCACGGCGGCGGCGCGTGGAACGTGCTCGGAGGACTCTGGGACATAAGAATTTCCGATCTCGACCTCTGAAATTCACGGGCACACGTTATTGTCGTATGTACAGTGCGCGCGCCGGGGACTGCAAACAAATCAAAATAAATCAATTAACAAAACAATAAATAAAAATAAAATAATAAAAATAGAAAAATAATAGGTCATAAAAACTTTCTCGATAAACTATGATATCATAACATTCGTTTTATAATTTAAGGTAAAATAAATAAAAATTTGCGAATTCAACAGCAATAACAAAAATAATTATGTACCTTTTTAATAATCATTAATTTCCATATGTTTTAAGTACATTTTAAGAATTGGATTTTACCTGCACAATCGTAATATTAGAGATTACAAAATATATTATTATTTTAGTAGAGTCAAAAAAATAAATCAAACAAATTCTTCTTCTTCAAATATACTAAATAAATATATAAAAACTGTACAAAAACTTAACAAAGGGTCAGTCCACACAGAACATCTATATACAGACGGCACTGAGGTAAGTATGTACACTACAACGAGCGCTAACACGGCCGTGACGCACAAACACACAGATGAAAATGATTCTTAACATACACATAGAAAATAGACTGTGGAATTACGTTAGAAAGGGACAAAGCTAATATTTAGTATTGAATATATTTGTCTCTTAACATCAATCAGTATCTAATTCCACGTCAGCCAAGTGGCAGGTTTGCACGAGTTTATTCGGTTTGAAGAATTTCATTTCGATTGTATGAGACTGAAATACCTGACCGAATTGCGACAGTACACTCTATGACAAAAACACGCATAGCGATAATACTCGTGCCCTTCCGAGGATATAGGCATGAGCTTGAATGTAAATAGGAGTTTCTTTTCTATCGTTCTCCTTTGAAAATATCGTTGATATCCTAAAATCTGTGATGAGTGGTGATAACAGTATTTAAAATAAACAAGCAACAATAAAAAAAACGTTGCTTTTTAAAAATGACTATTATTAATCGGATCCACAATAATATGCAGTCTATATTCCATGTCTATGATTCTTACACACAACACTACAGATGACACTCGGCAATGGCATTGCTGCTGGCAACACAAACTCGGCTAATGATGTATGATCACACAAAATTGCTCAATGGACTAATGTCCATAATTATTGAAAAAAAAAATACACTGATATGCATTATTTAAAGAAAAAGTGTTAAAAACAACACTGATAATTATTTTAAACAGAAGAATACATAAAATCTTTTAACTATTTTTATTTTAATGATAGTTATTTTTAACTTTGGTATTGATGATAAATAAAACTGATTAAGCAATAAGTAAAGCTGTCTTTTAAACAAAATTACTGCTATTTGAAAAATGAAATAAAATAACTCGTACACAATGATTTCAAATATAGTAATATTAAAAAATCTCAATGCAGTAAACGCATTTATACATAGTGAACACACAAAACAAACGTGGATATTTGCCAAATAAAACGTTGCAGTACAGCAACCATTGTCACTTCAAGCACTTTATTTTATAGATTACTGTTTATAAGCATAAATAAATTGTCAATTTTACGTTTAGAATTTCTTATAGCGTGCGTAAAAATAACTAAGAAATATATTTATGAACAGCCAAAAATATAATATTTCTACTTTTGATTTTATAAAAAAAGCTATTGACACTATTATCCATAAACAGATTTATGACACCGTTTCTCATTTACATCTACTGGTAATACAAAACGAACATTATTTCTGAAGATTAAAGTTTATTTCACTTTGTCTTTGTAAAATACTTGAACCACTAATGCTTGAAGTGGCAAGGTAGGCGTGTGTGTGTAGATTACCTCGTAGTGTTGTTATAAGTGCGTACGGACGGACGGACACGGCTTGGAACGAACACAACATGTCACCAGAGTTGAGTGAAACATGCATAATAATATTGCATTTCAGATATATTTTATAAGAATTAAATTATTTTTAATTAAGAATGAGTCGAATTCATTTATAAGAATTCCTCATTGTAGTAGTATATAGTATATGATATATTTTTGAATATGATAATTTTTAGGTCATAAAACCATTGGCAAACAGACCTGTAAATTGACTTTACATATGAAATCCACCAAAAACCCTCATATATTCATTTATTATTACTCTAAATCAAGATTTCTTATAGCCACTGTTCATCTTTTTAGTCACATATGAAATTGTATGTTATAATTAAAATACACTTTCATTTGGTAACAGTAAATAGGGCCCGTTAGAAAAAGTTAAATTATTTAATATTAATTTGAGCTAAAAATTGCTCCGATCCCACCGAAATCTAGGCCAATATTTGTATATTGTCAATACATTTTATGCGAGTTTCACTCAACACAAAATACACAAAAATATGCACAAGTGTTATTTATGTACACAGTATTAGTGATTATCCGTGTGACGTCGTGTTTAGTGTATATACAGCGATATTAATTATAATTATTGTAAATTAAAGCTCCCAGTTCCTAAGCCTTTTATTTAATTCTCAACCTTATTATTTAAGTAATTATAACTAAATTTAATTGTACTAATATCTATGCTCTCTTTGCTTCGTGTGTGCGGGTTTTGTGTTTCAAATTGTAGTATACTGTGTGGTGGATTGGGTGCACAGAACATAAAAAATAGTTAATGGTAATTTCATGATACGCTATTTTTCCAAATAATACTTTTAGTTTTCTATATAAATTTTACGACTGTAGCTAACATTTACGTTGATCCCCTAAATTACAGCACGTTAATTTTTTTTACTTATGTGTATTAACTTATCTTTTAATGTTCTGTGATTATGTGCGTTTATTTGAGCTAACCTGCATTATACCGTGGCGGATACTTCGCTTACTTCATCTCGTTTCGAATCTGTCCTTTCTTCAATATTTAGAAAATTATCAAACATGCCAAAAAGAAATTCTCAACATTACAATTAAAATTTAGAAATGGTTTATTAGAATATTTTGATGGCTTTTTATATTTGTTTGTGTATATTTGCTATTAACGTTGTATCTGTCTCTGTACGTGTAGGTGTAGGTGTGTGTGTTGGCATGTGTGCGTGCGTGCGTGCGTGCGTGCTCGCTAACCTTGAAGCAGAAGAGGGCCGGCATGCAGAGCGAGGAAGTATTGCCGCCGCGGCCCACACTCACCTCCGCCCACGCGCCCGTCTCCTGCCGCCAGCCTGCTGACACATCCAGACAAACGGTTATAATACATGCCAAATATTTCAAATTTTGAATATCTTTAGTAACACTGTTGATTTAATAATAGTGTTCATTGTTATTAACCGATTATTATCGAATAAATAGAACCTAAAATCACTGGGTAACGGTTTTGATCGTTCGAGCCATAGTAATATAGTCATTGAAGAACTATCTTCGTAAGTAATAATTGTGTTGGGTGTCAATAAATCAACTGCAAAACAGGATTGTAATGGTCCAAATCCTACTTTCATATACATGTTTGTGTGGTCAATATGTATACATATAATGGAAATAATTTGTATACTTTATGATGTCTCTCATATAAGACATTAATTAAATTCCATAAGAAATGTTTGCATTGTATGTGCGTGCGCGTGCGTGCGCTCACCGTGCGCGTCGTGGTCGAGTTCGTCGTCGGAGAGCTGGTCGTGCGCGGGCGCGGCGGGCAGCTCGTAGGCGAGCAGGTCGCGCGCGCCGCCCAGCCGCGCGCCGTCCTCCACCACGCGCCCCAGCGCCGCGCCGCACAGCTCCGCCACCAGCATGCTGCAATACATTTTATTATACAACCTGCATTACTACTCAACCCACCAAATCTGCGAAACATGTCTGAATTGCAACGCCACAAATACAGTATGAAAACTATCGTGTAGTAATGGTAGTAGTAATGCCACTCACGATTCAGGCGGCAGCCCGCACAGTTCCGATAGATTCTTCTTTAAGTCTAAGTATGTGCCTTCTGAGTTCACTCTCACCCCATATTTTACTGGCACCGATCCATCCAATAAGATTACTGTGGAGGAGAAAATATATTATTAATATACTTTTTATATAATTTTGTGAGACGCAGTATACCCAGAAAAGAAATATTTCAGTGATCAACAAAATATTTGTTTTGGGACACGGAGTAGCAGTTGAAAATTTCTTGTACTTTCTAGTATCTAGGAAAAGATTTATGTTTTGCTTTGTCGGTGGAGCGGCTCCGTGCCCCCGAGTGTGTGCGTGTGCGTGCGTGCGTGTGCGTGCGCGTGTACCTGTGAGCTCGTATCGCAGGTGCGCGTCGACGGGCAGCGGCAGGCTGAGCATGTTGAAGGTGTCGAAGCGCACGGAGCCGCGGCCGCACGCCTCGCAGCGCACGCGCGAGCGCAGCTGCCCGTGGAACAGCTCCGTCACGATGGAGCGGTTGCGCGCCGAGTGGCTCGCCCACGCCTCCGCCGCCACCTCCTGGTACCACAAACATCATAGTAAATTAATAATTCAGCTATCCGCCATCCTGCTTCCGTCCAATGTAGATCATAAGCTTTTAAGTTGTGAGATCAGCGAGCATGCGGTCAGCCCACGCTGAGCTCTTCTGTATTAAAATCATTAGTTATTTCTGTGAAGAGTGTATACCTCATCAGGCCGTTCATCGTCGGGTTTGTCGGCGGGAGTGTGTTCGGGCGCGGGCGCGTCGGGCGCGGGCAGCGCGGGCGGCGGCGGCGCGGCGCGGTTGAGGTCCTCGTGCAGCGCGTCGAGCAGCCAGGCCAGCAGCTCCTGCGCGTCGTGCTGGCCGCCGCCCGCCAGCGCGCGCGCGTGCCGCGACACGCACCAGCGCACGCGCAGCGGCGCCACCGAGCGCGCGCTGCACGACCACACCTGCACACGCACACACACACGCACACGTCATTATCATATACAGACACAGAAAATCCTTTCAAAAATATTTATTCGATTTTCACAGAAAATCATTTTATACACAAATATGTTTAAATACAGCGTACCTCCTTGCATAGTTCGCCGTATCGTAACGCTAGCACGCCTTTAGTGCCGAGCGGGTTGGTTGTATTAACTTCGTATAAATGCATGCCTGAATTAAAGTATTTAGTGAGTGGTCCTGTGTTCCATACCTGTCAAGAAAATAAAGGAACTGTTAATAAATCATTTTAAATGTATTTCTTTCTTTCAATGCAGTGTATCATTAAACTACAAATATTAAATAGCTGATCATTCCGCATCTATTTTAAAAGGTAGGAGTTGTCAACTATTTCATGTATTTATGGCTGTAACATAAAATATTGTATGATGTATATTTTTTTGTTTTTGGATGCGTACGTGTCCGCGGCCATTCGTACGCGTACGTACAAACGAGTGCGTCATAATACATATCCATGTATTATACGAACCGCCTGCAGCGCGGCGTTCATGAAGCAGGTGTTGCCGAGGTTGTGCAGGCCCGTGGCGCCCGGCACGTTCGGCGCGATTAACGTCTCTCGTCGCTCCGTCGCGCGGTTACCGCATCTGGAAGTAAAAATATAGTAGCAGAATTTATAATTATTACATTTTTAATAAGAATATTTAGTTTTATAGCTTGTAACATAAGTATAAACAAGCAGAAGGGTGTTTTTTTTACGGAATGTGGGGAAGCTCCCCTGGAAAAACTCCCTTTTCGGTACCCTGGAACAAGCCAGAAGGACACTGGTATGTGTGTGATTTACCGACTTGGATCAGGCCCTCAAAACCCCACCATGGTATATGGGGTAAAACTTGTGATCTTTTTGTTTGAATGAAGTGGGTGATGTGTCAGCAGTAGTGGAGTAGTGGAGTAGTGGAGTAGTAAGAAGTGAGTGCGTGGGTACCCGAGCGCGCCGATCTCCTCCGGCCAGGTGAGGTCGGGGTTGCGCACCTCGAGCAGCAGGCGCGGGCGCTCGTCCAGGCGCAGCTCGTGCAGCGTCGGCCGCTCGTCGTCCAGCAGCACCTGGTTGCTGCCCAGCAGCCACAGCCGCATGTCCTCGCGCGCCAGCCCTAGCGCGCTGCACACGAACTCGCTCACCTGCACACATGCGGTAACAAAGGTTTACCCACTTCAATACTTCAGTTGCGATACCAGAAATTAATTCTTTGTCGCTGTTTGTTTCAAGTTATAGAAAGCCCACTGTTGAAATTAGATCCAAAGATTTCCATAGATGCCTGTTTGGCAACAAAAACCACTTTAGATGCGTACATTGCGTTCAGAGTCTTAAAAGCATCTTAATTGATAAGCGACATAATTTTTGAATTTTTTGTCATCATAAAATTATTCGTTTGGACATTGAATATGATATAATGATGAACCAAATGCGAACTGATTGGAAATTTTTAATTCAATAATGTCTATGACGTAAATTGTTCATGGTACGTTCTTGATTACGTGCTCGCCCGTACAATGCGTGTGAGGGCAAGATATGAATATAGATAATACGTTAGTGACCTGCTTGACGGTGGCGAGCCTGGAGAAGGCGGCGGTGTATGCGAGGTGTCGCTCGGGCGGCGCGGGCGCCAGCGGCACGCTGCTGTACAGCGCCGCGCCGCCCGCGCCCGCCGCCGCGCCCGCGCCCGCGGACACGCTCGCCCCTGCGGACAATTACTACATTACAATCCACGCTACAACCTACCATTGAGGTTTTATGCTAAGGCGTACATCAAGATCAAAATCTGTACGTAATGCTCATGTACTCAAAGTATATGCGTCAATTTTAAATTAAATCCGGCTCGAGGGACCATACGAATTTTATAAAGTTTGAATGAATATATGGCTGCCATACGCACAACTGCAATTATCCAAACTAGAATCGAAATTTATAATAAAGAAATAAATAAAGTGATACGTCTACTGAAATTACTATAATTGAAATCACGTTAAAACATCTCCAATACTATTATAATACATTGTGTATTTTACTTACTCTGCGTGCTGGGTACATGCCGGAACAACTTGAGATGCAGGGGGTATAGTTCAAGTTCAACGTCCGAGTTCGGTGGCCTTATCACCTACGAACAGATAAACAATAACAATAAAAAAAAAGTCCTTCTACCCGAAATCAATAAGCGATCCTAATCAAAATACTTCAAACGAGGGCGTGTCGATAAATGTTTGATTTAAATTGGGCTATTTACAGGATCAATGTTAATATAATCAATAATACTAATAAAATAATGTAGTTCGACAGCCTCCATGGCGCTTTTGGTTAGACGCTGACTGTGAAACTAGAGGTCGCGGGTTCGATCCCCGCACCGAGACAAATGTTTGTATGTGGGTGTTTGTCTCGTAGTTTCTGATGTGGTCAGGACGTGTGCAGTACCTGTCGCGGCAGCGGGTCGGGGCCGCCGTACCAGAGCGCGAGCGCGCGCCACAGCGCGTCGGGCACGAGCTCGAAGTCGCGGTGCTGCGCCAGCGTCACGTCGCGCCGCAGGTGCCCGCCCTCGCCCGTCAGCGTGCGCACCTGCCCCGTACACGACCACAACATACTTGTAGTGAGGCTCAGTGCTCCTTAATGCAGATACACATCATCACCTTAAGCCATAGATATCCCTACACTGTCTCCACTTTGGTGCCACTAATACCAAAGTTATTATGCCAGTTCGCTTTGCTTATCATAATCTTGGGTTTAACTCATTCATAGGGGTAGAAAGTAAATTACTGAAATGCTCCCGCGCCTATAGACTATTACAATAATGACCTACTTAAATGATGTTTTCATAACAAGTTACTAGTACGTGAGAGCGAAAGATTAAATGCTGGAGTGTTTTAGCATGTCGTTAAAACTCAAGTGTTTCATTATGTTTTACAAATTGCACCTACACTTCAAACAATGTTTTACATGACAATTTGTACCTACTTATGTTGTAAAACGCTTTAGTAAGTCGATATTGTAGTAAAGTAATAAATACTTGAGTTATATTAATGTGCGCATAAGTAGTGTACGTGTTTTGATGGGAATAAATGTGTTTAGAAGCTACACTTCAATTAGTATGACTACTGCGTTGTAATGATAATATAGTTTTAAATATTGGCAAGACCGATATTAGCGCCATAATTAGCCAGATCACAGACCTCACCCATAGATTTTCTTTGCGACCTATCGGAAGCAACTATTCAGCGACTTTTATCACAAGGATGAACGTTCGTGTATGATTGAGTACGTGTTTGAGCGTGTGCGTGCGTGTGCGTGCGCGCGTGTGCGTACATTGAGCGCGTCGTGAGCGAGCAGGCGCTTGTTGTCGACGGGCCCGGGATGTCGCGGCGCGCGCGGCGCGGGCGCGCTGCTCACGCCGCTGCTGGAGCCGCCCGACCCCACCGACGCCGTCTCCGCGCGCCACAGCAGCGAGCCCATCGACTCTGCGCCACACATATAACAGGGGATACTGATAACAGCCTTTCCAAATGTGAAAATTATGAGATGTTTGGTAGTCACTCGTTAGTTAGGTTAGACTACTGTAGACATAAGCTTGCTTGACCAAGTTGGTCCCACCGCCTGCCATAAAACCAATGAATTTTCTATCATGTTTCATTCTATGAATGAAATTATTAAATCAAACTTCATTCATCTAACATATTCTTCCCCTTGGAGAGCCCAGCAACTTATTAACGATCTAAGTATTGTAGACATTAATGGGCGGCGTTAATCACTTTCTTTTATTAACTCATTTCTCTAATCTAAACCATATAAAGTAAATACAAGTTGGTGTCCACTTACGCGACTCACCTGTGGAGTTGGTGGTGAAGCTCTCGTCGCACACGATGGCCTCGTCCAGGTGTCTGTTGGGCGGCCTGCAGCACGCGTCGCCGCTGCCGCCCGCCGTGTACGCCGCCCACGCGCCCCACCACTCCGACGACACCAGGTACCAGAACTGGCCCACTGAGTACCCGCGCTGGACTTCGCGACGCAGCCAGCCGAGTACTGGAAACATACAAGATAACATTATAAATAACATTAGCCTATAAACGACTTGTTAAGTCACCCTACCTACCCTCTTTCACGATTGGACAGGCTTAGGCCACATTCCATCATGCTGGCCTATTAAGGACTTCACAAAACATAATCTCTGACTTGTATCACAGAGGGGAACAGGGGTAGCCATCGTTTAGTAGTACCACTAGTGCTCCATAGTTCACTCAGCTTATTTCCATCCCAAAATGAAGTACTAGCAGAGTCTACTGCTATGCTGGTCATTTTCAAGTCCCAGGCTACACACTTCAGATTTAGTTTACTCGACTTCGAAATCTAATCCAGGACGTTAAAGTACACAGCTCATTAAAGCTGCTACAAGAATAATAGGAAGTCCGGTCTAGACTTCTTTAAGAGCTGAATGTCGTAGAACGCCTTCATATTTTTTAATAATGATGATTCTGTTTGAAGTAATTTATGAGTTTGTTTAATTACACATCTAATCTTATGCTTTTAATATAATCAGTTGAGCTAGAGCTGTTTACAATATATTTAAAGATAATTAAAAGGTCATTAATATTTGTTTTTATTGTGTCACTATTAAAATACTTTTGTAAGAAGATAGATTGGATAACACGCTATATTTTTATATTGAACGCAATCCGAATGCAAAGTCACTAGCAGTTATAGGCGGGACTGAAATATACTAACTGCCTCGGTGGTGCAGTTTTAATACGATATGATTACAACGCTGAAATCTCGCTTTCGAGTCCCGGGTTGTGCGATATTGGATTTATCAATTCATTATCAACCTGGAGACAGAAACGGCGAAGGAAAACATCGTAAGGAAATCTGCATATCATAGAGATTTGCAAGAATTTCTATGTGATTTAAATTCCGCCAGCCCGCACTAGGCCAGCGTGGTGGACTACAAGGCCTAACCACTCTCAATCGTACTCCCGGCTGTAGAGGAAGCCCGTGCCCTGCAGTGTGACGTATATGGACCGATGCATACATGAGAGCTTCCGTGGCGTAGTTGGTTAGACGCCTGCTGTGAAACGAGACCGCGGGTTCGATCCCCGCACCGAAACCAATGTTTATGAGTCCCATAAGTATTTGTCTCGGGTCTGGGTGTATGTGAGACCGAAAAATCTCTCGTAGCTTCTGATACCCACGACACAAGACTTAATTGATCCTAATGTTGGGTCAGGACTATGTATGTGACTGTTGGGTGTATTTATTTATTTATACATACACACATACAATGCGATATGACCCTACATTTATACAGCTTGATTGTAAGTAAAAAAGTCTTGGCACATAATTAGTGCATGCGAGCGGACAAACACGCTAAGTACATCATTCCCTTGACATATCGTTATGTAAAACCTATTAACCGCACAGCATTGGATCTGTAAACCGACCCACATACTCGCAACACATCACTCGCAACAATATTAATTTAAATAGTGTTATTATTAATTTAGTGATTATTGAAAATTAATGCAGGTTATGGCATCCGATAGGATAATTCTTGAGAGTAAGAAAAAATATATTTTAATATGCATGTATAATAAGCTAATTTGGACCATATTTATAGACTTAAGCCCACCCTATGTTTTTACAGATTCGGAGGAATTTGAATATCTCGGTGACCAAATGGCGTATAATATTATCGGTTCCCTGCATGTTTACTCTATGAAGCAAAACTTCTAGAGAATGCACTTAAGCCTCGCAACATCGCTTATTATTTTTGTATTATAATTTTCCGTTTAACATACTTATACCAGTCTTCGTAATTGCCTCTTCAGGCTACGAAGATAGAGCGCAGGATTATGGGAAGGAACACATGGGCTTGTAAACTGTCCCACAGATCAATAGTTAGGCAAATAATAATTTTCTGTATCCAAGATAGTAGAACCTACCAAATCCACTATTACATTACTGGCATTTCTCCTCTCAAATTACGAGAGTTATTAAGTAACATCGGCATGTGTTACACATGTGTAGCGTAGTGTACACACGGTCGCGTCGTTCGCAAACACGACGCTTAGAAAGCAAATTCAACAATGACATTCGCGATAACGCACGATAAGCGACCTTTTTATATCTCGCGTCTGCGGCGCTTGAGTCGCAGTTAAAAAAAGCTGTGGACACATTTGTTTATATTTTTTTGTACTGGCACGATGAAGTCACATTACTTCTCCCATATGTGAGAGGTCGCCTGGGTAGGTCCCACCGCAATGCCTAGTTCTCACGCCAAACAGCAGTGTAAATTAACTGTTGTGTTCCGGTTTGAAGTATATTGTAGCCAGCCTAACTACTGGACTATGAGACTTAATATCTTATGTCTCAGGATGGCGAGCGCAGTGGAATGCCAAGCATTGCTTTGTAATTCATGGTGTTGTTTGGTTTTGCTAATGTCTATGAGCGGTCGTATCGCCATTCATCGCAATAAAAAATGGCACAAAAATGCAATTTATGTTAAGTGCTGTACAATCCAAATAATGTACCAGTTGATACAATTATGACTGCCTCGGTGGCGTAGTTGTACTACGGTACGACTACAAAGCTGATGTCTCGGGTTCGAATCCCGGGTCGGGCAAAGTGATATTGGGTTTTTCTATTCATTATCAGCCCGGAGTCAGGAATTTGGGCCCGATATGGCGATAGGCTCGCCCCCTATCACATCATGGGATGAAACATACAAGGCGAAATGTGGGTGCCCTAGTGGCGCCCCTGCCTACCCCTTCTGGGATAAAGGCGTGAGTTTATGTATGTATGTATGTATGTATGTATGATACAATTATGTCGGAATGTTTGAAGTCGAGCATACAGAAGTTAAAGCCAAAATGAGATACACTTCCATGTGTCATTATCATACGTTTTCAACAGCGTGTAAGTCGTTATTGAGGTGGATACGATTTACGAATTTCTTAACATCATCATACTACGGATCCCAGCAGAAAGCGATGAAATATGGTTAGATCGCATCAGAAATACATCCTTAAAGAATATAACACTCGACTGACCACTAACCGACTATGATTATGTCCAAGAACTGAACTAAGGGACTCAGGTGTCGATGAGAAGGCCAGGAATAATCAACATATATCGGCTGACCTAGGTCATGTTAATCGTACAGCCTTGGAACACAATTGGAATTATTAAGATAAAATAAATAAAATTATGCAAAGATAACATATCTACGAAACATTTTTATGTTTAATAATTGCGGACGTCACGTTTGCGCTATTAATCCAATTGTTGTTATTAAATTGGAATAAAAATGGCACATTAACACGAAATGCAATTTGTTTTTAAACAGACACGGCATTGGGACTTTCACAGCATATTTGAATTTGCACATTCGTAATAAATTATATGCAACTTATATAACCTATAAATAGCTTTATAATATGTTATGCGTATATAAGTAAAGTAGCGGAACAAGAAAAAATATTTTTATATAAAAGCAAAAATATCCAGACGTCTTCCAAAACGCCTAAGGATACTGGTTGACTACGGCATGTATGTATACAGAGCTAGCGCAGTATGTCAAGTTGACGCTGATAGTGCGATGAATTTTTAATTATTTCTTAAGTCAACATTGGACTTATTTTATGATAGCGAAAGTATGTATTAAAAACATGACCCTGTAGGCGAATACAGGACAGTGTAAAGCTCAACAAATTATGAGAGAATACTATTTTCAAAACCTGTAATTAAAAAATTTGCAATTATATCGTATATTTTAATTATGTATGCATCTGTTAATCTAGTGCATTTAGTTTTATCATTTGGATCAATAAATTGCTTTGTTGTTTTAATACTGACATTTTACTTATTAGTTCATATAAGACAATCACAGAATAACAGATTAAAGAAATACATTAATTAAATATAATTTTTGCACTACAATTTCGTTTAGTGCAGACAAATTTCACTCGATACCTACGAAAACCGTCTAGAAATATCTCGGACAATTAATACGATAACATCTTTTCGCTGGCACGTTTCACGATAATAGTCGTCATGCCAATTACGAAATTCATTCCTTTTTTTCGTAGAAGGACAAATAAATCAAACAGATCTCCTGGCCAATCATTATTCATCATTGACCATAAGTACCAATCAAGAAAACCTGAAATGTGTTATTATGCTTAAAGGAATGTTATTCTATTTTTTTTCCTTTCATTAAATTCACTTACTATCAATTTAGTTTTGTGTCGTGGGTATCAGAAACTAAAAGAGACTTTTCGGTCTCACAAACACCCAGACCCGAGACAAATATTTGTGGGCCTCACAAACTTTTGTCTCGGTGCGGGGATCGAACCCGCGGTCTCTCGTTTCACAGTCGGCGTCTAACCAACTGCGCCACGGAGGCTGATTAAAGCTTCTTATTTAAGCAGCAAAGAAGTTTTTTGTGCTACATAGATTACATACATAGATACATTAGAAATACAAACTACCCTTTCAACAAACACAAAGCGACATGTAATATTCAGCGTTTGATAAGCGTTATCATTCACGCGAGTTTTTCAGTACACTCGCTCCTTTGTGGCGACCTCCATTGATTTCACGCGGGCCAAGGACACTTACTCTGTGGGGTTTTTTTTTGAATCACTAATGGATGTCAAAGGATAATTAGCTTAGTAATGTATGTAGCTTTTTATTTTGTACGAAAACAGCTAAACTTTAAAGCTAAATACAATAATAAAGAACTTAATTCTTCCTGCTGAGGAAGTTTATTATGCCATTTCCTATTCTAGAGTTAACCATCTCTTGCCAATCGACACAATTATGCTGGCCTACGTGAAACAAGACATACACGAGCTGTAATCGAAAAAGACACATTTGCGTGTTATTATGACGAGTTTTCTACCATGGCGAATGGTTGTCACTATCCAGCTAGATACGAATACCATTAGCACATGCTTAAATATAATTTTCCGATTTTGAACTAGTGAAGCTACGAACGTAATTACAAGATTACCATTGAGCCGTCTGTATCGGTCCATATACATCCCACTGCAGGGCACGGGCCTCCTCTACAATCGAGATTACGATTGCGAGGGATTAGGCCACTTAGTCCACCACGCTGGCCTATTGCGGGTTGGGAAACTTTACATTTACGGGATTTGAACCCGCAACGATCGTGAACATGTTGGCTGCCGCGTCTGGTCCGTTACCAATAGGCCACCACGCATTTCAATAACCTTCTAAACATATCGGTTCTTCGTGAGCTACGACACAAGTCTAATTGTAATGAAAACGTAACAACCTATCATGTCAGTTTGTACAATAATGATAAGCTGATAATTAAGTTCCCGGGTCGGGCAAAGTGATATTGGGTTTTTCTATTCATTATCAGCCCGGAATCAAGAATTTGTGCCCGATATGGCGATAGGCTCGCCCCCTATCACATCATGGGACGGAACATACAAGGCGAAATGTGGGTGTCCTGGTGGCGCCTCTGCCTACCCCTTCTGGGATAAAGGCGTGAGTTTATGTGTGTATGTATGATAATTAAGTGTAAAAATAATTCATTGGCATCACGTCATCACAATCGTCACAGGTCGTCGAAACAGACTAACTTACTTATGAATAATATTGAGACTGCAAATGTATGGAACAATATGAATGCCGGAAAGCGATAGTTAATCACCGTAAACAACTTGTTTAAACAGATGTTAATATACAAGCAAGAGTATGTATGCCTCTATACATACTGACAATTAATATGTCACCACAACCATCTATGCAAATAAACGTTTATAAATTAAACAGTTTTGCGTGTTACAATTCGCGTTTATCTTGATATATTTCACTTGTAATTTCTTTACGAGGCAATGAGTATCGATAAGATATCCTGATCCGAAACACGAGGGACTGTATAACAGACGCACAAGATAAAAGCACGTCTGAGATGTCGTAAAAGTAGAACTTCAATTCATTAAAATAGTAGCGGTCGCCAATTTACTTTTACTTATTTATTTAAATCTTTATTGTACACAGAACAATAACACACAGAAACAGCAAAAAAAAAAACAGTACAAATGGCGGTCTTATCGCATAAAGCAATGTCTTACAGACAACCACTAAATACTTTTAGTATTTTTATGTATACTATAATAGATCCCTACATATTTCTTGAAGCATTATTTGTCTTTCAATAAATGTTGAAAGGAAAAGCTTATAATTGTGCGTAATTGTAGAACTTAAAACCTCCAAGGTACTTCTTGTATGTCTGTAGTTGTAGTTCAGTCGCCTACGGTTTTAATATTGCCTATCTCTGTAGAAGACCAACATAGTAATAGATTAGAAAGGCCTATTCCCGAAAGGATTGGCGTCAGGGAGACGACCGGTCGTAAACTTACAATCCAAACCAAATTCCGTCAAGCCTATTCAACTGCGGGACATGAATAAACAGCAGAGATAGATTACGTCTTGTACCAACCGGTACTTTATTTGAACACTACTAACCATTCAAATATAATCATTTCATATTAAATATCTTATCCCCACGTGATGTATACCAAATTACGTGCGTGACGCGTGCCATACTACACGTTCTGTTACCGAGTATGACGCGCGCATCACTCGCGCGGGAATCGGTGTCAAGTTTGGCGCGACAATGAGACTCGCCGCAGATAACCGTGTTTGTTTCATTTGTTACAACCATTGCCGGCTAATTATACACGCGTTATGTAATACTGTTTCACTTTATTACATCTCGTGTCATTCAGGTTTTTTATTTAATAATTATGTTGTGTCGAACGGCGGGAGATAAATGTCTGTAAATCGTGACTATCTGGACGGCACTGGATCTATTAAATGATACATTGTAGTCATTTTTTGTGACAGTGAATATTATAAAAAAGTATAATATATTGATCAGCCAAATTCTGTGAAATTACAACTACACGGAGTGATGGTTTTGGAACTACTAACACCATAGAGGACATTGCAAGAGCATCCTGAGAATTTGTGACGCCCCCAACTGTCATTTAAAATCTTAAACTGGGCTAGAGGCGCAGCTTCTTTTACGCCCGAATACTCAAACGCCACTTAAATATAAAGTTGCACTTAACTACTCTCGTCCCACGTAGTCAGTACATTTAAGCGGGACTTCCGTAGTAAAGTGCAACATAATATTTAAGTGACGTTTAAGTATTCGGGCGTAAAATGTCCTGTTGGTCGTTCAATCGCACACTACCCTAAAACCTGATGCACCTAGCTACTGGATGCAGCTTATTAAAGAAGAAAAGAAAAATAAAAATCTTTAATGAATAGTCGTGTGAGATTATCGAAATGCAAGAGGTTATTAGTTAATTTTAATATTGCTCAGCCATTATAATACTATTATGGACTATAATCAACAGATTTAAAGTAAGAACACAGCCATCTCGTCACATCTCAGACCATTTCGTACTGTCCTACCTCAAAACATAAATAAAATGGGACCAACGAAAGACGAATGTTTAAAATCACGTGCTTGTCCCGACGACATTCTTAAATATCAAAATAAATCCATAAAACACAATCAGAGCACTTTTATGTTTAATGAGTTGAATAATAACAGCATTGTGTGTCGTCTCGGTCGATGTTGCGACCTCATTAACCCGTCTTGGGGGATAAGGAGTTACGCACATACGTTTTCTGTGTTTCATATACTGCCTTTCGTTCAGCAATCTATTGGATGATGCGTAATCATATTTATTTTAGGTACATAACATTTATAATTTGCGTTATTGTAACTTAATTAATAACTGTTGAACAAGCAAGTGAATAACCCAAAATTCTCATTTAGATTTTAATGAAATGACATTTAAAGGGTTTGTACGTCAATTTTTGAGCTGCAATTGGCACATCGACTGTGTGCCAAAAATGCACTCCATATTCTTCCATAATATTAAATAAACTAAAACTTTATATGCCTCCCAGGATTTCCATAGCGCCCTACTCGAAGCTTATATCCAGCGACTTCCTACAACATCAGCCAGGTCACCTTTCCTCTTTTTCAGGTAGACATCAAAAAAATCCTGGAACTGTAGTAGCAAAACTTCCACTCACCAATATCCCTCTCCTTGTGCTTGCACTGCGGCCGCAGCCCCAGCACGATGTGGCACACCTCGAAGATGAGCTCCAGGAACGGCGTCACCAGCCCCTCGGCGCTCTCCACCGACCAGATCAGGAAGTCCTCCAGGGTTAGCACCGTGTCGTTCGCGATCAGGCCCTCGTCTTCTTGCACTTCAGGCTAAAGGTTGGGGGTGTTAGACTTTGGAGTTGATTTTGAGGGTACGTAGGCACTAGGTAGTGTTTAGAACTGAGTTGGATGAGAGAATTTGAAATATTTGGCTGTATATTGCTTCTTTTTGACTCAAGAGATATAATAAAGTTAGCGATAAGGCTGCCAATTGTAACCATGACATTAGTTTTAAGTGATTTACTTTTACTGTGTTATTCTTTTTTATTGTGGTGTACAATAAAGTGTGTAAATAAATAAATAAAAATAAATAAATAAAGTGCAATTCTTACGGGCTCATTCATACTACTACATATTTAAAACTTGTTTTAGCCATCGATTGTTTTGTCTTCTTCGTTAAAACTGAATTCTATAGTCGTTCGAAAGGGACAAAACATTCGATAACTAAAATAGGATTTGAATCTGTCTATGAATACGGCCGTAAGTATAAAAGAGTGGCCAGAATGTCAATGTACAAGTAGATAACAATTATAATTTTCAAATAATACATACTTAATAAACATTTTATACATAGAGCACTCATATTTTAAGCAATCCTATCAACACGTAACAACTAACCTCTTTCAACACGATGATCTCCTCAGAATCTCCACTAGGCCCGAGCTGGAACATGGGTTTCCTACCATTCCTCGGCACAGTCACCAGTTTCTCCCTCAAGTTGACCAGAATAACCTCAGGGTCGAAGCCCTTTTCTAGCACCTCTGGTTCTGTTCCGTCAGGAGTCGACGCTCTTGAACCTTGGTTCTTGATGCTTTCATTGGCGACTGTGCAAAGGATCCCCACCATGTCGATGAGCTCCTTCTTGTTGAGGACCCCATCACTGTCCAGATCGAAGATTTTGAAGCAAACTGCAATAGGAAGTGTTGATTAACAGACTGTTTGATTTTGTTATTAAGGTAATTTGAATTACGTGGCTTATTTTTTAGATGTGCAATAATTTATTTTCTTATCTTAATGTTTCATTTTTAATTCCTTCGAAATATACAACGCATACATAAAGAACATGATTGACAATATGAAATCAAACGGAATAGTTTTAAGATTTAGCTATAATTTAACCTGTTAAATAATAATATCCAAAACTATCTTGAATCGATTTCCAAGTTAACACATTGTTTCATTTTCCTTATCGAAATAATTACGAAAATGGAATCAATTTGGATTTCCCCAGTATTTGTCATTACCAAGGTTTCACTTCGCCAACGTCATGAGCTAACCAGGCATTGGTATGTCATACATGCTTGCAATCGTTGAATTCTAAGAAAAATAATTCAACAATGCAGACAAAAAAACATGATGCACTCAGCACTCATTCTGCATAACTTAGCAATAAATAGAACCAAAATATAATAAAAACTATTATATTTCGGTAGGCAATGAGTACATTTCTTTATTACTTTCCCGTTCACATAAAACCAAACGGATGCAATTTTTACCAGTCCTATCGCAGAGTAAACAAAAGACAAAGACAAACATGAAAATTCTCCATCCGATCAGTTCACACAGATATGGAGTCACGCGACGCTATTTGCATGGCAATTTGCTTACAACATTTGTACTGTAATATTTATTTTTTAATTATCTTATTCAAGTAGCTGATTGTGGAGCTGCGGACGAGACGGAGATCAGCATACACCTCTGACCTTTAGAATGTACATGAATATTTGTAACAACTATAAATAACGATCGCTTTCGCAGTGAAAAAAAATATCACGAGCATACTTGGATGCTTGAGTCTCCTCATACTAATTTGTCGAGAGGAAAGCTGCTAAACTCAGAAAGTGGTATATCAGTGGCACTGGCCTTTCAGCCCGGCACGAAACAAATCCCAATTGTAGTCATGGTTTGTATCAGTAGTGCCTCTGTGCCAAAACTATATAATAACGTGTCCAAGATAGTGTTAACGTAACACATCAAATATCCAAAGAGTGTCTCAGGAAAATAGTGATTGCCTCGGTGGCGTAGTAGTACTACGGTACGACTACAAAGATGAGGTCTCGGGTTCGAATCCAGGGTCGGGAAAATTGATATTGGGTTTTTCTATTCATTATCAGCCCGGAGTCAGGAATTTGTGCCCGATATGGCGATAGGCTCGCCTCCTATCACATCATGGGACGGATCACGGAACATACAAGGCGAAATGTGGGTGTCCTGGTGGCGCCTCTGCCTACCCCTTCTGGGATAAAGGCGTGAGTTTATGTATATATGTATGTCTCAGAAAAATTAGCTAATTGATAGCAATTTAATGTTACCACTTAGCTAATTTTTAAGAGTCTTTTGGAGTTTGGAGACCATGATTATTACCGTTTTGGTAATAGTCATGGTCCACTCAGATTAACGTAAATAATGTATTTCCTTGGATAACATTTTTTCTTACCATAAAATAGTTATAATCAATAAACAAAAAGTCTACCGAAAACCAAATGAATTGAATATTATTATTATACCTATTGTCTTGTAAATAGAGAATAATGACTTGTCATAAAAGCTATTTAATTGCCTACATGACCAATAAACGAATTTCATTTCATTTCATAGTGAACTTTTAAGTATTTTTGGATTCATTCTAAAACTAGACGACGACGATGTCGAAAAGTGGATAAGATAAGACGAATATTGTGCTTCATGTCCTACAATTTGGACCTAAATACATTAGTAGACTAATTATGTTGATGAACAGAGAAAAAACGAAAACTTCATATTATGTTACAAACAAGGTGGAAACTAAGAACAACACACAGTTGCATGAATTGTGAAAAAGTATTGTCAAGAAACGGAAAGCTATTTGAATAAATCCCAATTCATTGACGTCACAAGCAGAAGTGTATAATTTGTCTGTCGTCAACAGCACACCTGTGTTTTCGTAAGCATCGAGACACATCGCCGCTAAAATGTCAAAGTCAATTTTTTTTATTCGTTTCAGGATACATATTCATCGTGAGGTAACCTATCGAGGTTTTCTTCATAAGTGTCAAAAGGGAAACTGCCAGGCTACATAAAAAAACTCAAGTAACGAAACATCCTTTAATAAACAACTAAAGCAATTATTACTCACAGAAACTTATTACACAATAACAGAGTACGTAAATGAAAATAAAGACATCTTAATATAAGCAAAGGTAAAAATATAGTTAGCTTAAATAAATAATGACTGATTTAATTACATACATAACTGAATATATAGACTATGGCTTCCTCCTCTCTCCTGAAATTTTATTTTTGCCGTGCCCTAAAGGTCCACATTGTACTAAATAAATTGTAACATCTTTTTAACATGTGGAGTGCAATAAAGTATTGAGTATTGAATTCGAAAGGCATGTGATATCCTACCAATCCACGCTGGCTCAACTTGGCAGTTTAATGCCTAATTAATCTTAATCGTACAGGAGGTCCATAAAGTCCATTTACATGGTCCTGACTCTAAGAGTAACCAATAAATGAAGATTAGTAAAATCGAGCAGTATTGCACCACCTTCAGTTATGGCGACGTTGATGTCAACTGGCTATCTAGTTAAATTATCTACAGGAGTTGCGTTATACGTGGGTGTGTCATTTATTGCGCAATTAACCTATATATGTATACAATAGAGGACAAATAAAACATCACAGTTTACACAATTTTTACAAGTCGTAAATTATACGTATCACTTTGTTGGTACAATGTCAACTGTCACAGAACTTTCCGCGTTTTATTTATTTACATCATGAAATGGTCACGGGTGTAGAATATTTGGCTTTTTTTTTATTGCCTTCGTAGGCAGACGAGCATGCGGCTCGCCTGAAGGTAAGCGATCACCGCCGCTCATGAACCTTCGCAATGCCAGGGGTCCAGCACAACAAAGTCGCTGCATACCGTGAGGAGAGTAGGCTGGGACTGAGTAGGTAACAACAGGCCTCTATAGAAATCCTTGGGAAAGACCTATGTTCAGCAATGTATATGAAGGGGGAGGATACTGTGGCTGAAGAGGGAGAGAGGCCAAGTGAAGGGTAGGTGCAGGGTGGTTATGCGGACGTAAATCGGGGCACTCCTCGCCCTGGGATTTCAGGTGTCACCAATAACGCGTGTGACGGTCACCGAGAGGTTTTTACTTTTTAGTCAGCAGGCTGGGGTAGGTTTTGTTAGGGACCCGGCTCGGCCACAACATCCGCAGTATCTCAGGCTGGAAGGCCAGTGACCCTAACATACCCCTTTTGGCTTCTCCTGTAGTACCAAAAGGGGACCTTAATACCTTTTATTCTTGCACAAAAAAAGGAGAGAGGTAGGTAAATGAATTTTATGGTACGAAGTGTGGTGAGTCCAGTGAACCAGGTATAACGTAATATACTGCGGTTTGAAACCGTATCTTGATAATATTCTTTTTCCCATTGTGACTAACAAGAAGGTTGCCGGTGATACAATATTTATTCCGCAATGTGCGTAATAGAATGTTGCGTCAACCAAAAACTTTGGAATTGTAATGAAACTATTATATTAGTACGGGATAAGGAAAAGATACAGAAAATATATTTATAACAGTACATATGTCAAACTACCTAAAATAGATTATTCCACAAAAATACGCATTTATAACAAAGCACTTTTCTTTAAATCGGGGAGTTCTATTTATGTCGATTCAGCTAAGATTACACCGCATCTGCTGGTAAATTCAGTGCTATTTAGATAACAGTATCGATACAATTAAATAAATAAATACAACCAACAGGCACATACATAGCTAACCCACACTAAAATCGAGTTTTGTGTCGTGGGTATCAAGAACTACGAGAGACTTTTCGGTCTCACAAACACCCAGACCCCAAACAAATACCTGTGGATCACACAAATATTTGTTTAGGTCCGGGGACCACCCCTGCGGCCTCTCGTTTCACAGACGGCGTTTAACCAACTGCGCCACGGAGTCTGTCTAATTATGTCAGCTTACTCAATTGCATTTTCATGTCTCGCTTTCAGCTAGCTAACAGAACTACACAAGTAAATCCCCAGAACAGCCATATTGGTACCAAGGTTCTTGTGGCTTGTATATTTTATGATTTACCTCAAATTATTTAATCATAGTAAAACCGTGAACGTAAGGTAAAAGATCAAATGTAAGAGTTGCCTCATTACTCGCTCGATATCCTTTTCGTTCTTCCGTTCTTTTCCCTGCCCTGTCTGAAGGGTCGATAACGCATAAATTCCTGGTAATTCTTTCCTGTGTGAAGTAATTGAAACCACACGAGACTGCCCAACCTTGAATTCACTGTCGCTATGGCGATAGACGCCCGCTATCACTTCTTGGGAGATCCCTATCACATATTGGGATGGTAATAAGCAATCTTTAGTACCGTAAAGACAAAAAAGACATCAAAAGACGTGGAGATGTAACGTCACAACAACGCTAATACAATTAACCGGCTCCTCGCGAGGGCACATTTCCTCTTGTAAATTACACCGAGCTTCTGTGACGCCGAGTGCCGCTTTGTTAAGACCTTATAAATCTTATTTAGGAACTTAAGCATCTTTGTCTTTTGTTGAAGTAGAATTGCTTCCTGTCCAGCATTTGTTATAGATACTTGAAAATTGGGAACGCGCCTAAACTATAGTACCTAAGGTCATTTGCGTCGTTGGTCGCATCATATAAAACTAGTAGGCTTACTAAATCTTGTCTAATCAGCGATTGTTTGACGTGCCTCCCACTTAACATCAACACTCTAACTTGACAGAAATTGAAACAAAATTGCATAACACAAACGAACGTAGCAAAATCTTCAAAACGCAACGCCGAAACTCATTATGAGTACAAAATAGTAATAAACGAATAATCTAGGCAACCTAGATTGCGTCAATTACCCACATTGGTTAACACACAACGCTCGCATAACACGCGTCAGCACACGATGCCTTTCATTGTGATGTTTCAAGCGAATCTAATGCCTGTCGTTTGTATGAAAGTACGATATCTGTCTTTCACGACAATGGTTTTTGTTGGTGCCAATATTCTTTTCTTTCTGTCCACGCCCTTCACTATAATGAAATTGGGGAAAGGCTTTATCCATGTTACAGAATGTTTTAGCTAATAATTTTACGAGCAACCGCCTGCTGGGTCCATTAGGAGTGTTCGTTTCTGTTTGGTCTTCTGCAATTCCTTCCAAATACATATGTGCATCCAGTAATAAACGTATGTTTCTTTTTTATTTTTTTGTTGACTAGGAATTTAAAACCACGCTTCGCAAATATATCGGATTTAAGAATATTATTTCACAGATAGTATGTATTAGACAAGCAATAATTTAATATTAATATTAATCTCATCCGAGCGAAACCTGCCAGCTTACAAGACAGCTTGCTTATAATCGACGGCAGACTTCGATGCAGTTGAATGTACTGTCTATTAGCGTACAAGTATGGCGCGTAAGTCATAACGCGACCTTGGCTTGTTTATCTGCATTTCTTAAACAATGGACTCGGAACAAAAGACCATGTGAAATGCGCGTCGTCTGCACCGTCGCAGTGTGCGCGATGAGCTGGGCGATAACCGATGACACTTGAGATTAACAGACTGTGGAAGGAGCTTTAGATATCTATATCTGGTGTAGCGATGTGATCCGAAGTTCACTGAAAGATTTATAGACCCCATTTCTTTGATGGGATGCGCCCGCCATCGCAGTGCTCGCGATGAGCGATAACACTTGAGATGATTACCCGTTGTGTAAGGAGCCTTTGATTTCTATATCTCGTCTAGCGGTGTGGTCAAAAGATGGGAGAAAGAGTTCGACCTCAATAGCCTATTACTTCGATGAGGTGCGCCAGCTATCGCTGTGCTTTCGATAAGCTGAGCGATAACCGATGACACTTGAGAAGATTAACTGATGTGGAAGGAACTTTAGGTGTCTGTGAAGTGTTACCTGTGTTGTGATGTGTTAGTCTGACCTTAATGGGAATATAGTATGTACCTTCGATAAGTCCGTGAGCTTGTGACTTTCTTATTATCAAGTTTTTATGGAATTTGGTGAACATTTTCTATTAAGTATCTGTTTTTTTAATTAATTTATTATTAATTTAAAATAAGTAATTCTGCTTAATGCTATCAAATACTGAGGTTTTGTAACAATGATAATGCGACTTGTTTCATGATAGAGGAAATTATTTCGTTTAAAGTTATTATTCCACAGAATTATTTAAGTATATTAAAGTGACACAAAAATTGCTAAGAAATTAAATACACACGACGCATAACTGTAAGATAATAAAATATGTATTTTGTGAAGAAACGAGTAATGACGAGGCTTTTCGGCCGCGAAAAAACTGAGACCCGAAACAAATATTTGTTCATCACACAAACATTTTTACAGCGAACATCTCACCGAATGAGTCATAGACATTGTAAATAACTAAATTCAACTTACGCATTGCGGTATTTTATTTTAATTTATATGTAATAATTAAATCAATGTCGAGGCTGTATTTGCGTCATTCATTATCCCCTAGTACCTTCTTGAATTAAACAGACGCCGGAACTAATTTGCAATGTTATGCATTAATTAAAATACCAAGAAATTCGACAATTACTCTAAAAAATTTGCTAATTCCAATAACAAGTTGAGCATGATGCTGCAATTCATGCAAATGTAATGAAGTATCGCTAAGTTTGATGTTTATCGCTCGCTGTGCGACGGCAGTGTGACGAGGTTAGTAGGAAGGACACTCAATGGAAGTGAAAAAATAGGAAACATCCGCTTTTTGTTCCGACCGCGGGTCAGAGGCAGCGGCCGTGGGTTTGTGACTCACTGCACCGGAGCTGCGGAGATCATGCACCGTGAACGAACTTGTCTTTCAAATATTTTTTTACCAACATACGTTGAAAGTGAGTGCAGTGCCATCCAGACTAAATGACCAGATATTACTTTTAATGCCATGCCATTACGCTAACATCCTCAATTAGTTTTTCAAGTCTAGCTTACAGGTGTGTTTGTAAAAAAGAGGATTGAATATTTTTTTTAATTCTTCACATCAAGATGTTCACTACACAAAGGGCAAATAAAACATTGTCACTGACAAGCTTGCATGAGATAGATGATAATAGAAAATATGTTCTGATAAGTATGACGCATTGTAAAGTCTCCTCAACTCTGTTTATGCTACTCTTTAGCAGCGTAATACCCGACCCGCAGGTAATGAGTAATTTCCTTAAGATGTTTCTTAGAAATTCTAACTGAGGAATTTGCTATATTTATTTGTAGTATTTTTTACAAGTTAGCTGGCAAGGACGTTTTCATGTAATTAAAGTTCTTCTTTGTTAGGTAAATTAGACAAAGCGATCAAATCAAATGAATATTTTCAATATTTCACGACAAAGCTGACTATCCCTAATACACTGCTAAGTGCAGGGTATTCTAAATACAGATTGAGTTCCATGTATTAATTTATTTTATTCTTTTGTGGTCGATAACCACCATGGATTATTTTAGTCACAAAACAAAGGTTATGGTTTGCGAAGTTTTAGACATTCCATAAAAATTTGTTGGTGGAATGCAATATTAGTCGATGGATTTTGATTGCAGACGACGTATTTCGATTCGGAAAATAAAAAAACACGAGAAACAATGGCTCTAGTCTTTACAACGACCGATTTCTTTATATGGCTGCGCTTTGAGACCAAGTACGGGTGCCTACGACCGCGTGTGCGCCAGGAATGCACGTTCGAGATGTCGGGGGCCGTAATCGGTATCGGAGTGTTTGCGGCGCGCTGTTATCGCAGCTTTCGTGACGCGCGAGATAAACGCAGGTGCAGCCGCAGTGACTACTACACTGTCTAATACAAATACACCGACAGAACTCTTCAATCAAACTAGTCAGTTTTAGATTAGTTCAATTGGTCACAACTTTTTATACAAAGGTAACCCGGAAACGGGAGAAAGATAAAATATATAATAATAATTTTGATTATTGCTACTTATGTACATTCGATTCCCAAGGAAAGAAATGAAGGGCAAGATTTGGATTCTTTGACATGGTTAATGAAACATCATTGTCAGCCACAAATTAATTCATACACTACTTAATTAAGATATTGGGCGCCACTCCATCGCGGCCAGATAAATTTCTTGCGCATAATTAGCTCCTTTTATAATAAAACCGCATGCGTTTAAAAGAAATGATAATTGATGTTGCTGAGGGAGTTACAGATTGGTTTCTTTGTCATAGCCATACCACATCTTGAAGGCGTGATACAAAATAATATGATATTAAATAATGATACAAATGATCGTATAATTGACAACCCAATTTTCTGTTCTTATTCTATAATACAAAAGATCTTTTAATCGATTAAGTATATAAATATTCTGACTTCGCGATTCTATTTGTCTTTCTCGCTTAATTTAATCCTGATGACATAAAGAACCAAGTAAAAATAAAAACAGCATCAACTCACACTTAAGCCTCTCAGTGCTGGGTCCCCTACAGGCGGCGCTGAGGCCGCAGCACAGCTCCTTGAAGTCGACGTGTCCGTCGCGGTTCTCGTCGAAGGCCAGGAAGGTGCCGGCCACGGCGGCGGGCGGCAGCGGCGGCGACAGCAGCGGCGTCAGGCTCTCCGCGTCAAGCTGGCCTGTGGGCGCCGCGTTGCGCAGCGACCAGAAGCATTTCTCTAGCTCGATTATGTCCTGAGGACGAAGGTAGGCGGTTAAAACTGTACAGACTTGATAGGATCCCGAAACGCCCGGTGATATGTTTCACGCCATTAAACAACATCACTCACAACTTATTATTAAAAAATGCTGCATGTCACTGCACCGCCCTCGACACATCCGCGCCATAACATTAGGCGTGTCTCTTAATGCCCAGTAATCACTGACTGCAATTTTCTTCAAACCGACAGCCTCCGTGGCGCAGTTGGTTAAACGCTATGAAATGAGAGACCGCGGATTCGATCTCCGCACTGACGCAAATGTTTGTATGAACCATAGGTATTTCTTTCGGATCTGGATGTTTGTGAGACCGAAAAAACTCTTGTAGTTCTTGCTACCCATGACACAAGACCCGATCTTAGTGTGGGACTATGTATGTGAACATTGAGTGTATTTATTTATTTACTTATTCAAACGGAACAGTCTACACTGCATAAAAACTTTTTGTTCCCACACACTCCTTAGCGACAGACGTGGACAAAACGATAGTAGCTACTTAGGACAGCCTCTCGCATATGAAAGGCCTCCTAGTAATAGAAGTGAGATGTGGTTCGTGAAGCAACAGACGTTTTCTGTTAGATCCCGACTTGTACGAGATTTTTCATTAATTTCGAGACAACATTTTTGCTTTATTGAACACATGACTAATATGACAATAGGTTTGTCTCTATTCATTGTGCAATAGAAAAACCGTAATAGAAGTGTAGAAAATTCGTTACACCTTACTCACAAGAAATATTAGCCAGACATTTATATTGAATTACATAATGGTTTCTTAGATTCACGCGAATGTTACACATTGAAATAAAACTATTTTTACGGATTTTATCGCGATTTGGTTTAAATTTTACATTTTTTAACTTCCCGACGTTTCGATTGCTTTTCAGCTTCCGTGGTCACGGGGCGGACCCGAGAGTTTAAAAATTACCCGGCGAAAAATTAAACCAAATCGCGATAAAATCCGTAAAAATCATTCAATTCAATCAATTGAATTACATGTCAAAGTCCTATAAGGATCATCCTAAGATATCCTATAAGGATCATCAACTTAGTTAATACGCGTGTTCGGTCTAATTTAATGAACACCTTAGTTAGCAATAAGCATAAATATGCTTGTAACGCCTAACTTAATTTATATTAAATTAACATTAGTGCATACTAAGCAATCGCGTCAACCGGGTGCATTATTTAAACATTTTAACATTTTCTTAACATAAATTAACTTTAAGAACATTTTGACAGCCTCCGTGGCGCAGTTGGTTAAACGCCGCCTGTGAAACGAGAGGCCGCGGGTTCGATCCCCGCACCGAAACAAATATTTGTGTGATCCACAGGTATTTGTTTCGAGTCTGGGTGTTTGTGAGACCGAAAAGTCTCTCGTAGCTTCTGATACCCACGACACAAGACTCGATCTTAGTGTGGGGTCAGGACTATGTATGTGACTGTTGGGTGTATTTATTTATTATTTATTTATTTTGTGAAGCTGGACAATAAGTAACTGATCATTAACATTCTTATCATTCCAAACAACTGCACCCTCATTATGTGCTCGTACGACGCGTCTCCATTTATTCCGCCCTGATCTTCTAATTATCTCTATTAAAGAGATATTTTGCATCAAGTTTTTTGAAGTCAAAGACAAGTACAAGTGTCCTAGCAAGAATGAACATTACCTAATCCAGTTACAGACAGCAATTACTATAATCGTAGTAGGTACGCTACGTGAATTATAAATATAATTAAAGGACATCGCTTTTGCATATGTTTTTAATTAATCATCACATAATGATATCAAAAGAAAATTACATAAACTACATAAACTCACGCCTTTATCCCCGAAGGGGTAAGCAGAGGCGCCAACAGGACACCCACATTTCGCCTTGTATGTTCCGTCCCACGATGTGATAGGGGGCGAGCCTATCGCCATATCGGGCACAAATTCCTGACTCCGGGCTGATAATGAAAAGAAAATCCAATATTGCTTTGCCCGACCCGGGACTCGAACCCGAGACCTCAGCTTTGTAACCGTACCGTAATACAACTACGCCACCGAGGCAAAAGAAAATTGACATATAACAAAACCAAATTAAAAATCGCTTAATCATCAATGTCAATAATCATGATGATAATCTAAATAGGCATATTTTATCTCCTATTTTCGTGTGTCTATTGTTTATCGCGATAGTAGATATGGCGTAACAGGAGTTCCTTTTGGACGAAAAGCATAGATCTTGATTTAAGTGCTTTGGCGGCTATATTTAATTAATAGTCCGGTCTTTTTAATAGCTTCTAGAATCTATCGAGTGGATCATCTTTAGATAAGCGATTATCGACAGTTAAAAAAACTGACGACACCTTGGCATTGTATGGGCAATACCTACTGACTTTTGTAAATTAACGTGAAAAGAAAAGTGAAGGGATTCCTTGCCGTCGCACTACGATAGGGAATGAATTAGAATCCTGGAACCCTACTAAGCATTATCATGCTCATCCTTATATCATCCATACGATTGTATAGCTGTTCCGATTCTCATGAGAATTGATCTCAATAATTTCTTTGGTGTTATGAATTTATATTAGACAGGACGTAATGTTTCCATCAGGTTGCTAGTTCATTATTGCTGTTTCCTGTTTAATAAAAAACAGCCATATATGTAAATCCCTAAGAACCCAACACAACCGAATACCGCATCGACAATGACGTTTTGAAAAATTCCAAATTACAGATGGATGTTATAACCACCCTACCTGAGCATATGAGAATTGCATTCGTCACTACATTTCCTCCTCAAAATACCAAGTGAAAGTATTAAAACAAAACAACCACACAACACAATGCAATGAATTACCATCGCATAACATTATTACAGCATCACAATAAGCGTAGCGTATCCGGCAATTATGCCCAATAATATTAGCATGCGCGGTCGCTACTACAATCACATTAGCTATCGAACAGCTGTGCTCGATATTATTGCGTGTTGCTGGGTCAAAGTCCAGGGTATGACAATATGCCTTTATGACAATACTGATAAATCATACTAACCTTTTAACTATTTTAACAAAAAAGATGATGAGATGATGAGATGTGTAGTTATCTGATGGTAATTGCTGTGTGGTCCAAATATAGACTTGACTATCATAAGAGATGTCGATGGACACAATATACTAGCCTGTTCGAAACTATATAAACACACTACACAACCCCTGTGGCGCAGTTGGTTAGACGCCGGCTGTGAAACGAGAGGCCGCGGGTTCGATCCCCGCACCGAGATAAATGTTTGTGTGAACCACAGATTATGTTTCGGGTCTGGGTGTTTGTGAGACCGAAAAGTTTCTCGTAGTTCCTGATACCCACGACACAAGACTCGATCTTAGTGTGAGGTCAGGACTATGTATGTGACTGTTGGGTGTATTTATTTATTTATTCCATAGGTTGAACCCGAAACGCAATACGGTGACATGGCGCTATCACTGGTTTTCCAACATCGTGTAGCTACAGTAATTAGTGTAATGCATTATGGGATAGGAATATTCTATTATTACTGGATACATTAACATGCAGATAATCTGTTGGTGATTGAGTCTCTACATCAACAACTCTAAAATTAATTTGGGAACGTCTGAGGGATTTCAGCCCTGTTAAAAAATATAAATAATTGTCCCATCCAACCATGATATAATTTTAGGATTGCTATGTTTAGTAAATAATACATTTGTGGTTCTCCACTACTAACTCCAGAAATTGCCAGCCTACTATTCCCTACAACCCCAATATTAGTGGTTTCAAATTTGCTGTACTCATTAAATATTCCTACTGTTAATACGATGTTAATTTTGTAGTTTTATTACATTGCTGGTTCAAAAAAGACTGAAACATTTCCCATGCGAACTCCCACAGCTGACGGCACGTAAACTAGTGACAAGCAGATACGCCATCCCACTTACCCACTTGTGATATTTGGGTCTCGTTTGACACTATGTGTTGTTATCGCAACATTGTAGCGATTGTGTTTTTACAGCTCTTGTTCAAGACGGTTTGTTGATCCAGTTTTTCCGATATTTTACTTTGTCACAAGAGAAAATAACATGTGAATGCAAATAAAGAACAAAACATAATGATAATGCGTGCGACGTGCATAATCCGAATAGAAAAATATCTGTAGTTTACTAGGCAACTTATGAATTTGTTTACAACTCTGCTATGCTTTGCAGTCCTTTAGTGACACTCCTGCGGTATTAATGGAGCGGGGGATAGAATTTTAATAAAAATATCTGTAATTGGTTCAGGTGTCGCACGATCGGAAAATCCCATGTATTTATTTTTTGACACTGACCAATGATACTTCACACTATGACTTCGGGGTTATAATATCACAACGTCAATTCGTGAAAAAATAATAATATATAAGAACCAACAAGAATTGTCCAGCAGTGGACGCAGAAGGGCTGATGATGATGATGAATAAGAATTGTGGGCTGTGTGATCCAACCCGCACTAGGCCAGCGTGGCGGACTATATGGCCTAACCCTTCTCAATCGTTCTCTCGATTGTAGAGGAGGCTCGTGCCCTGCAGTGGGACGTATGTATGGGCTGATACAGTACAGTACAGTGATCACCGTCTCTATATTTTTCGTCCAACCTTACTCAACAGTATGCTACATCAGATTAAGACAAGTAGCAATTATTTATGATACTTTTCCTTGTTATTGTTCAGCCACATTTGAGTTATCTAGCGCATACTTCCCGTATCTTTTATGTTTACGACAAAAGCAAATCTTGAATTTTTCTAGCATCTTCTTTACCCACTACAAGTTCACTGCTGAACATGAACATTCTCTGGTCTAACGTACGGAAAAAGGGACGAGAGACTGGAAGGCATGAGCTATATACCTCAAGATCCATTAGGTTGAGAAATCATACTGTGATATTGTACTTTGAAAATAATACTCGATACTCTATCTGAACGGCATTAGCCATCAGGTGCGATGCAGTCACTATGCCGTGCCAGATTTAAAAAAAACATGATAGTTGCAGTTTTTTTCCAAAAAACTCGACGTTAGTCAAGAGGAGCATAAAACGAAAAGTATAATCCTACAAAATACACACAAATTATATGCAATTATAAAGGGAAATTAATAAGATATTTAAATAAATAAAAGTCCCAGTGGATATCAGTTTGACAGTTTGTAATGAAACGCCTACGAGTACATACAAGCCTCCGGTCTGATAACAACATTTATCGGGTTTAAATTGATGCAATAAAAAAATATTGTTTTTAGAAGATTGCGAAAATTTTTATTACATGTATCAACACGTGAAATTAGAATTCCTAACTGAGTACAAAAATAAATATCTCGGAAATGTTATTACAAATTCCGGATGATTGGGGTAGCGTGATCACTATTGATATAGTAGCATATTAAAATTTATAAGATCGGGTCGGGCAAAGTTGGTTGGAAGGTTGACAAAAAATACAAGGTGAAACGTGTGGGTGTACTGGTTGCACCTCTACCTACCTCTTGTGGGAAAAAAGGCGTGAGTTTATATACAGGGTATATCAAGACCGCGACGGAAAACGAAGCCAGGTGGTATAATTAGTGACTTCAGACACAATGCAAGTAAAAAATTTGCAAAAAAAAACGACCACTTTTTTTTGTAATTTTTTACTTATCGTCGTATTTGAGTGAAAAATACATAATTTTCCTAAAATAATGATATAGACCTCTTTATTTTTAAACACTCAATGGTACGTTAGGGTTTAAATTATTATTTTCGCAAAAACTAGGTATTTACCAACCTACCATGAGAATTTTTAAAAAATTCTAAAAACATATCTGTTGCTGCTTTGGTGAAATTTTTAATTGCATCGTGTCTGTAACTACTAAAACTACCACCTGGCTTCGTTTTCGGTCGCAGTCTTGATATACCCGGTATGTATTAGAATTTAAATGCTAGCTCACATACATCAACAAATATGCTTAGAATACTGCTCATATATATCAAACACTATTTGTATATCAACGTGAAGTGTTTTCCTTCCCTATACCCTACAGTGGTGTCCGCGTCGCAAACAAACTGTCGATTGTGATAACGAGCGAGTTATCACACAAATAGATACTGCGTTATGCGTTAGATTTCAAGTGAAATGTTTATCTGATCAATGTGTAATTAATATTTATCTTGCGTATTCAAATAGCTGTAACGAAATCATGCGATTGAATTTTATGATACAGGTATGTGTAATAATTGTGTGTCGGGTAATCATATTCGTCCTAAGAGGTCATCTAATTAAGCACCAAATGAATAACCACAGTGAATAAGTTGATAATTATAATTTACTTAGTCCATGTCAACATTCACGCCGCTATTCATTTGTTTATTCAGTCACTGCAACTGATAACCACCTCCTCGTTTACTTTTTAGTTCAAGATAACGTGATTTTACACCTCTATAATTAGGGATCCATTGAGCTTTTATAGTTCGCGTAAGTTTTGATGGCGGTAATAAAACCGAGCATGGACATAAACGTGAATAAATGTGAATTGTAATGACGGTATTAATTGTGAATTACTATTCAAAAGATCTAAACCTGTTTATTTCAGGTCTCCGTGTCAGCACCACGTTTAATTTGTTAATTTTACGATTGTTAATAATCCTGTAGTTTTATTAAACTTATTTCTTTTTGCACGTGCGAAATAATATTATGTACCGTTTATGGTAATTAACGTGGATCTTTTTTGTATTACTCTCGTATATACGTATGTAATGATATCAAGGGCTAGCGTGGAGTATAAATTTAGGTACGTACAGACTCATCGCCAAATGTCTCTCGAGTTCATGCAGTGCTTAGTTCTGACACGTTCACGTTTACACCATCAATCAAATCACATTAGTATTGGAAATAAAGAAGCTTAAATTTATTTTTCTTTACTACCCATTGATATATACCCAGCAATGTGAACAATGTATACATATAAGTGTATTGATTGTCAATCACCACGCACTATGACGGTAGAGGAAAACATCGTGAGGAAACCTGTATACCGTGGCGATTTTGAAGAATTTCTACGGTATGTAAAGTCCGCCAACCCGCACTAGGCCAGCGTGGCGGACTATATGGTCTAACCCCTCCCAATCGTACTCTCGATTGTAGAGGAGGCCCGTACCCTGCAGTGGGACGTATATGGGCTGATACAGATACAGAATGTACACAAACGTTACTAAACACTCACCCTCTCCTCCAAATGCGTGACTCCAGCCAAGCTCTGATAAAACGTGGGCGTCTCCAGATCCTGGGCGACATTGACCTCCGACAGGAGCCACTTGGACAGCACCGTGGCGTCCTTGTATATCAGCAGCCAGGACCTGAACTGGTCGAAGGTCACCTTCTCCCCTGTGCCGAAGAGTCCCAACAAGGTCTCTGCCGTGCGAGGGGCCCCTGTGACCGGTAACGAGGTGTTCTCCAGATGAAGGATACGAGCGAAATCCTTCTTGTATATGTAGGTTCCGTTGTCCCCATTGTTGTTCACGTATAGGGTCCATAGGAATCTGGAACAATGTGGATGAGTTAGCTGGAACTCCTTTTACATATTATAAAGGTAAATAATATATAAAGGCTATCAATATTATTATATTAGGGCCTTGACCCTGTACGTGGTGGTAAGTGAAAAACAATAAATAAGTAGGTATATCAGGTGTATCTTTTGTACGACATGGAAGCTGTGTATTGACAAGTTGAAATGGTAGTTAGTGGGCGATATGGCGCCGAGCTGTGTCTAGACTTGTATCATATTTTGTGACAAATAAAGTTCGACCTTTATCTGGTACTGGTGGCATCACAGCTGACCCCTTGGGGAGTACAAGCGTAGGTTTATTTACGCATGATTACCAACACACGCACACACAACAGTGACACTGAATAATCACATTCATAGTCCTCACTCCCACTACGGTATAAGTCTTGCGGATATAAGAAACCACGATACACAAATTGCTCCCAAAAAGACCGAAAGACCCAGACCAGAAACAATTATTTTAGATCATATAAACATTTCTCTTGGTGTACAGATACAACCGCGGCTTTCGTTTCTTAGCCGGTTGTAACTAACTTTGCCAAAAGGGTGTATTTTTAACCGATTAAGGAAAAAAATGTGTAATTTCACTAAAGTAACATATTCGCAACTAACATAAAATAACAATAACAACACAAAATAATAATAAGATAATTATTACACAACCAACACCGCTGTGCACTAATCGTGGACGCAATACCTAATATGATTATGTATTTCAAATCGCAATATATTAAAATAAATAATCTCGACTTTTCAGGAATCAAGCGATAATAACGTTAATACCTATCGTAGTTGATAGGAAAGTGTGAGCGAAATTGATAAATAAATTTGCAATTAAGAATCTGTCGTTTCGAGACGCAGGCGGAACGATAATATAATTAATTATAATAACCATTATTAGGTATATTTTCGTGATAAATATATGTAAAATTCAGAAAAAAAAATGGTTGAAAAACGAGACAATACAAGCAATAAATACACATAGCAGACACCTATGTACTCATGATTCCACACCGAGATACAAATCTGGTACCATGAGTATTAAAAACTATGAGAGACTTTTGGTCTCACAACATTTGAACCAGAAACAAGTCCCACAAAAAGGTACAGGTATTGAAAGCGTATCCATACCAACTACGCCATTATTGCACTTCAATCACATAGAAATTATGTGAGTTTTTTAGTCCTCGGGGTAACAGTTTGTACCCGTAACTGCGACAAGCTCACCCCCCATCATGTCTTGGGAAGGAAATATTTTCGACAGTGGGCAGAGGGAACGAAAAATGAAAACACTGACAACTAATCTGGAACGACGAGAATCCAAATTAGAAATGAGGAGCGACCACATTTGGCAAAATCTTAAACGAGTCCTGCCGTGCGATAGTTCATTTCTTTATGAAATTGTGATTAGTTAATCGAAGCAACGAACACTAATCATGCTAATTTTAAAGACGTTTAAAAAAATAAAATAAGAGAACTACAAGAACTCATAATAACACAAAAATGTTTTTGTAATTAAAACTAACAAATGTGATTAAATACGTAATGAATTGGAAGGCGGAAGAAAGATTTCTTCGAATTAGCCGACAGATAGCGTATGCTTCCCGACACTGCGGTTGCAAATTGCAATTCAACACCAAAGCTATTATTACAGTGTTTTCCTTCTTGCCAATACATACGAGATAAAATAGTTTGTAACCTGTATCGACAAATGTTTCGTATACAAATATTTGTTTCAGGTGGTTTTGTGCAAGGAAAACTCCCTCGCAGTGTGATGTGATACTTAACATGTAACTGCTTGTGGTATAGGTCAATTTTCAGGAAAAACATAAGTACTAACAATTCTAAAAAATCTGTCTGTGACCATGTTATTTCTGAATGGCTCGATATGTTAATGACGCCCCCTAATACAAATAACTTAATAAAGATTACAGCAATTGGTTGGACGTACACTTAATTACTCCAAAAGGACATTGTGGAAATCCTTACGGGAGGTCTGTGTTCAATAAAAAAAAATAAAAAAAAGCAGTGTGCTTTTAGTTGGTGAAGATAACAAGTAAATTGGCCACAATATTCAGACCAAACAAATTGTTGATCAAACATTAATTTAAATACGGATATCAAACCCATGTTACTTTTCACAGCTGGATTCTCATAGCGCCGCTGAGTCTGTCAACGCATGGCGTATGCAGTCAGTATATTAATGAGTATTTTTACGTAAACTACAAGAGCAGTGGGTAGCAACGCGCGCACTTGATAATACAACGTCATTCAGATTAACTCCTTACTCACTATCGGCATTACTAAGAAAGTAGCGCCGTGACGGTTACGATAATGGACACAATTTACATACTAAGATGATGATGAGAGATCGGACAAAATTGAGTTATTTAATCGGTCTTTGGCAGACTAATTGGTGTTTTCCAAAGTTAAAATGTTTTACATTATCCAGTCGTTTGATTGACCTTATTTTAATTTTTTCTATTCAAAATGTTGTTATCATATTTGGTGAGAAATAGCCGGTACAGACTACCTAAGTCCTAATCGCAAGTATAATTCAAGAACATACCTCTGACTTTGAATTTTACTAGCGCATTAATATTTAATTTTATCGCTATTATTACAACAAAGATAAACTTCGACGAAAATCTATGCAAATGAGAGTCGTCATTCACGAATATTAAATGCACAATGACCTAATCATAGCCCTGAATGAATAAAATATTATAACAGTCGGAAAAATAACTGAGTCTCTCTTTACATAGTCCTGACCCCACACTAAGATCGAGTCTTGTGTCGTGGGTATCAGAAACTACAAGACTTTTCGGTCTCACAAACATCCAGACCCGAAACAAACACTGGTGAATCATACAAACATTTGTTTCGGTGCGGGGATCTCACCCGCGGCCTCTCGTTTCGCAAATGATTTAGCTATCTCCTTATCTCTTGACAACTCGGCTGCGGTATATCTGTGATGTTGCACTTAACGACATGGATTAAAATCTTATTATTATTGAGTAAAACCACTTATTACATACGAAGCTGACTTTACATTACTTGGTTACGATTGGAACAGGTAAAACACTTCAATATGACGTGTCAGGGGAACTACCAAGCTTGTGAACAAACAGGTAGCCATATAAATATTTTACATCATCATCATCGAGCATTACGTTAGTACTGAGATTTGCGTTTTAATAGGTCCGCTTAATTGAAGACGTGATTTGCTATGGAGGGAAGTGGACAACAATGCGCTTCAGACTCGTATGTTTTTAAAATAACATTTGACAGCCGTGGCGTAGTTGGTAAAATGCCGGTTGTGAAACGAGAGGCCGCGAGTTCGACCCCCGCACCGAGACAAATATTTGTATGAACCACAAGCATTTTTTTCTGGGTGTTTGTAAGATCGAAAAGTCTCTCGTAGTTCCTGATACCCACGACACAAGACTCGATCTTAGTATAGGGTCAGGACTATGTATGTTACTGTTGGGTGTATTTATTATTTATTTATTAATTCATAGATAACTCATGCCTATATCCCCGAGAGGTAGGCAACGGTTCCACTATTGTCACAGTTCCCAAATCTTATTTCCTTCCCAGATATAATAAGTGGCTATCGCGACTTGAATTAACCCACCTATTAAATCCAAAGCCTTAGAAAGATTACATAACACATACATAAATTAGCAATGCATTAAGCATATAATTTGCGTTATCGCAACTAAACTCGAACAAGTTAACATTGCACTTTAAGAGAGCATTATTGGGTCAATACTTGCTGTTTGCGTGTACTTTAGTATCTAGTACATTATTTAATTTGTTATGCGTTTGTTAGTGGTCGGGTGGTTAGTAGGTCGCGGAGGGGGGAGGGGTAAAGGGCACTGACCGCCCTTTGTACGTTACAGGGATGCTCAGGTGTATTGGATATATGTACTTATATATGAATGTTTGCGATGTTAAATTCAGTAGCGGTATTAAGGTAAGGCGCCGTCAGGGTGCCAGACATTAAAGAACGTCGCAAGTCTAATTTTTCTTACATAGCTTTGTGAGGCTGAGAGGAGGCGCGGAGGATTTACGGTCAGGGTGTCGTAGCAATCAACAGCAACTTAGTTTTATTCAACTATCTTGGTTTGATTAATAATCACCTGATACAATATATGAACTTTAATTTTCATGTTTTATTAATGGGAACTGAATAACCAGAAATCTATCTTTGAATCAGTTTTTCATTAGTGATTTTTGTACAAACTATTTATGCACATACGAAAGCGAAAACATAGCCAAATAATATTGCACTATTCAGGAATATAGTATTCATAAAAAATAGCTTATTGAAAGGATTTTTTTCACAAACTATGAACAACTTTTTTCAGAAAGTAATTTACAATATCAAAAATTAACAATATTTAACGAACACATTAAAAACTTTCAGCGTTTTACTTTTATTGGAGCGAAGAACAAAAGAATTACAATATTTAAAAACATGATTTACTCAAACACAACACTAAGTTATTGCCTAAACTGTAGTTATTCATATATAATTGTTCATAATGTGTAAAAACATTAGATATTTCTTCATTTTGTTAAGAATGTAACTTTACATGTTATAACAACTCTGTTTAATTGTATTAACTGAAGTACTATGAATAAATAGAAAAAAAAAAGAAGTACTTTGTAACAAAATTATTTATTTTAAAAAAAATTGTACACCACTGACAAATATTTATTGGATAAGAAAAAAATAAAAATGGTGGTTATTTATCACTTAAGCCGTAAGGCAATCTCTTACAGGCAACCATAGGACAGATATGAGAAAATTAGAATAGTAACACTTTTTGAAGTGAAAATTCCAAACCATTGTTGTGAATTGAAATTGAATAAGAGAGACAAGAATATTAATCAATACAATTTAGTCTGTGAGGGAATGAGATAGAATACAAGTATATGGTGTCTCCTATAACCATTGTCTTCTCTGTCTTTCTTATCTTTATGGAGTTTACTCCTTGTGAATTGATTGTCATAGACCAACAGTATGGAAATTTATGGGAAGGAAAATCAGCTGTTTCTATTAACTTGTTGTGTCACATTTATTGTTTTTATAATCAAGGAAATGTTTTATTTAGTCAGTTTTTATAAACATAATTTTTATGTACACTGATATGATAAAGTACCTACAATGCACTAAATAGTACCAGTATTATCCATATAGAATATCACACAGCAAGAGATGACTATCTTATACCAGTCAATGTAATTATGCCAATTTGGTCAAAACCAGATACACAAAGAGAATAAACAACATAGAATTAGGGAAAATGGCAAAAAGACATTTTTTATACTATGTAAAGGAGGAAAGGGTTATCAAAGTAAAAAATCCACAGACAAAGTTGGGATGATACAAATTTTACGTACTGTTAACATACACAAATAACAAAAAACGATTGAGGAAAACCATTTTCCTTTACTTCTATTTGATATGTAATGCGAGATTACTGCAACATTTATTATAATGTTTAATAAAATCTAAATATAGTTTTTAGTTTTTATAATAAAATTTGTTGTGATTCTTCATAACTGGTTGCTGTAATAAACATTTATTTACTCTCATGCTCCTCTTATTTCTGATATTTGGAATGTAACATTGCTTTATGCTTTTGTATAAAAAATATACTGTGCACTCAAAAAATAATATTAAACAAGAATAGCCTTTAGTATAGTTTTATCATGCTTAGATATGAAACCTTTGTAACATCAGTAGAGAGCATAAAATCAGATAACAATGTAAATGAATACAATGAAGATATCATTTAAAGTAATTAGTATGTACCAACATTTCTTGTTAGCAAATAATAAGCGAGATTACTTACTTTTGTAAAAGTATACAAGAGTGATTTTATTTCGGAATATTTCTAGAATTCCGTTTGTCATTCAATATCCAAAACATTGGAATCGTAACTTATTTACAAGGCAGATATAACTTTGGTCAACATTTCACTAACCACCCACACTGGAAATTCCACACATAAGAATAAAATATTACATAAGTGAAAAAACCCAAGTCTGTTTTTATTACATAAAGGTATGTACTAGCATGAGAAGTTCATCATTTGTTCATGATAGCAATCATCAAATATTAACTCAGATTTTAAGTTATATGTGTTGCAAATGTAAATATGATTTATTTTTTACCAGTTATTTTTTTATAATATTTGAAACCATATTGGGTATGATTTAATTGGTTTTTGGTTATTGGTTAAATGTTATTTTTCTAAATTTCCTGGAAAATAATTACGATGGCAAGTGCAACTTCAATAAAATTAAAGCAAACTGGTAAAAATGGAAAATATTTACACATTAAAATTCTTTTACCAGCGCAATATTTTATGGTACGATCGAGATTCAAATTAACTACAAAATTATCTTTTAATAAGTAATCGCGACGTAACTGAAAAGCAATAAAAGTGCAAACACTCGCGACTCGCAACATTCCAACAAGTTAGTAATAATAAAAAAACATGATGTAATTGTTTACTACCGAATATTTGGCTATAGATAAACTCTCACTTGATTTTCTCCTCGATGTTGCCCTTGGTGAGCACCACCAGGCCGCAAAGCAGGTCCTTGAACGCGATCCCTCGCTTAGTTCCACCGCATGCCTGGTACAGCCACTCGGCGACATCGTACGGCACTCCGTCGCACAGCACCTCATGCACGAAAGCCTCCAGGCTCAGCGCCGAACCGTTTGGGCCGGCGCATCTCTTGAACGCTTCCCGTATACGTCTCAACTCACTTTCGGACACTGCAAATAAAATGAACACCGATATTCAAACATTCCTACAACGCACTTGCATTAACTTTCCGCACTTCCCGTACCTCGTTTCACTGCATCTTCATATGATATAAAACTAGGTTTTGAGTCTTTCGCACCCATATTCACACGTACGTGACGATCATAACATTTTTAAAAACGTAATAAACACAAAGAAACAAAAATTATTACAGCTGACAGCTCACGTCGTATGATCTGTAGCCATATTGAATATTTTTTTCCACTATTTCCACTTCCCTTCCAATAAGTGCGACGATATTTGTATTTTAACGTCAGATACGCTTTCAATTCGCAATGACACTTTGGAACTAAATAACAAATCAGCAATGTATATAAAATATATTAAAATTTCTCCTTGAGTATAAAATACATACGTTTGGATACACGCGCAAATCTGTCTTTTTCGTATTAATCTTCGTTGCTTTTATAACATAGTTTTATCGATTTATTTGTTATATCTGTTACTTTATTGAAACAATTAAAAGGTCAAGTATTCGTAAGTAAGATAAATCTTTTTTATTAATACATATTTGCAAAGAAAAAACCAAAATAATTTCAGTACATCCCATAAACATGAACCGTATAAACTGTACATATTTCATGAATAAATAATAAAAACCACATACATTGTAGAATTTGCAGCGCATTTTTTCTTGTTTAATAAAAGTAGAAACCAACACTATTTATTAATTTGACGTGTATTTCATCACACAACGAGGAAAATTGACAAAAACAAAAACGTCACGTTTACTCAATAACCCTTTCAAATTGTAAAGCCCGGCTGTAAATTTGTTTTCTCTTTCTATATAAGACGATCTGCATAAGACTGTTTCAGTATACATAATAAATCAATCATGGATGCAGTTTTCAGATTGAATCGGGTAACAATCGTCGGGAGTAATATTTTTGAGTTTTGTTTGTAAGTGTGATGGGACATTACCATCTGTAGTACTAAGTAATCTGTGTTTGTAAGCAATTTTCAAAGTAATACTCAGTCATCAATGTGAATTTTAGGAAATTCATGTAAAACTTCAACAATTTGTAATGTTGACATTGCGTTACAATCACGGTTTACCTTCGTATTGAGTAAATTTGTTAATTTTTGTAAATGTCAGTCTCTTTGTGCGTGCTGCGTATCGAAATTGACGAAGAGCTGCCAGAAATGGGGGATAATCCAGCTGAGATAGGTAATTTAATCCTAAATATTTTGTTAACACAATTTACTGTCTATGGATTTTCTTTGTTGCAATTCATACAACAGTTTACCATTAAGGTATTGTAATGCAGTTTCCATATATTTTGGAAGTAAAATTAGAGATAATTTTTGTTACTTTTTATTTTTCAAGCTATAAATATCTGTACATATTTTCCCCCCAATAAGACATCTTGCTTACAACAGAATATCTAAGCTGTTGTGATATTTATCTTATGTGCAATGAATCAGGTGTTGTAAACTTTGTAGTCCGCATCTCCATCTTTGATGTGTTTTTTTTTTAAATTATGAATGGTGAGACAATCATGCCATTTGCCTAATGGTAAGCAATACAACTGCTCATGGACAGTAGCAAAACTAAATGACACCGTGAATTACAAAGCAATGCTTGGCATTCCACCATGCTGGTCATCCTGAGACATAAGATGTCAAGTCTCATAATGTCCAGTAGTTACATTAGCTACAATTTCTTTCAAACCGGAACACAACAGTACATTGCTGTTTGGTGAGAGAAATAGATATTGTGGTCGTACCTACCCAGGCAGCCTCTCACATATGTGAAACCACCTGTAAATTAATAATTCCTTCTCAAATGTTTTGAAAAAGCATGTTAACATTATTCTTTGTGTAATATCCATTACTTCATCCCTAACACTGGGCGCCTTTGATGGAGTTGAGAATATTGATAAAACAAAGAAATTACTTATTTATATCAATATACATATTATCTTATAGTATTTTAATTTATTTACACATATTGTTATGGGGCATTTCACGTGAAGCGGACCGCAAAAAAAATGTGAGGTTCCAGAATTTGTTCATGTTCTGTTTATCTGTACTCCTAGAGGGTATGAACGTGAACACGAAATATTTTTTTTGTGTGTGGTATAGTTTTTGAGTTATTGATGTTGAAAGAATTGGAAAAGTTAGTGAAAGGGTTTTTTGGAGGCGATTTTTTTAATTGAAGAAATTAACAATAAAATACTATATATATCAGATTATGTAGTTAAAATACAGTTCTTTATTATTTCTAATCGAGATTACAAATTACTTCTTTTTTTCTTATATTAAACCGGAAGTAAATGTTTCAAATCAGAATTTGAGTAACTTGGCACGTAAAAATTTTAATTATTTTTATTGTAAAATAAAGCTAATAATATATTAATTTTACATTAAAAGTTGTAGAATGTTATCTTTATAAGTTTAGGAGATACAAGAGTAAAAGTACATAGATGCCGCACTGAGCGTGGTACCAGACGCTCGCGTAGGTCGCCCAGTCAGCAGTAAGGCAGCGTCTATCTGCCTTATTCATAGACGAATTTTATTTAGTTTTCAAACGAATGTTTTGTCCCTTTCGAAAGACTTTAGAATTCAGTTTGAGCGACGGAGACAAAACATTAGATAACTAAAATAGGTTTTAAACCTGTCTATGAATAATGCTCCATAAGTTATAAATTAATTTAAAAAATCGCTTTTATATTGTCTATATAGGCAATCATATTGTCATGTATGAATCCCACAGAGGTAAGTAGAATCAGATTTGGCTAGCATGGCTTTAAATATATATGAACTGATTCGGAGTAATAATTAATTTTAAAAAATGTGGATATATTTATAATAATGTATTTTATTATATTATTTTAGTAAATAAAACAAACAAGATAATACATTATTGAAGATTAGTACTATTTAATTAAATGAAAAATCAGCACTGTGAGAAACAGCCGTTTATTACTGCTCAAATGAGGAAATTCAACGCCTACGGATTACCAGGAACTCAAAACTCTTTCGTACGGCGAACTCTCTACTGCGTAACTAATAATTGGAAAACGTATCAGTTCCGAGGTTGATTCTAATTCTAAAACATTAAAAATAATTAAATAGTACTAATCTTTAGTCCTCGAAACCCACGAGCGTGTATGCAAAGATTAATAATGAGTATCTTATTTGTTTTATTTATTATAAAATACATAATTAAAAATATATCCACATTTTTTTAAATTAATTATTACTCCAAGCCAGTTCATATATATTTAAAGCCATGCTAGCCAAATCTGATTCTATTTACCTCTGTGGGATTCATACATGACAATATGATTGCCTATATAGACAATATAAAAGCGATTTTTTAAATTAATATATAACTTATGGAGCGTTATTCATAGACAGGTTAAAAACCTATTTTAGTTATCTAATGTTTTGTCTCCGTCGCTCAAACTGAATTCTAAAGTCTTTCGAAAGGGACAAAACATTCGTTTGAAAACTAAATAAAATTCGTCTATGAATAAGGCAGATAGACGCTGCCTTACTGCTGACTGGGCGACCTACGCGAGCGTCTGGTACCACGCTCAGTGCGGCATCTATGTACTTTTACTCTTGTATCTCCTAAACTTATAAAGATAACATTCTACAACTTTTAATGTAAAATTAATATATTATTAGCTTTATTTTACAATAAAAATAATTAAAATTTTTACGTGCCAAGTTACTCAAATTCTGATTTGAAACATTTACTTCCGGTTTAATATAAGAAAAAAAGAAGTAATTTGTAATCTCGATTAGAAATAATAAAGAACTGTATTTTAACTACATAACCTGATATATATAGTATTTTGTTGTTAATATTTTCAATTAAAAAAATCGCCTCTAAAAATCCCTTTCACCAACTTTTCCAATTCTTTCAACACCAATAACTCAAAAACTATGCCACATACGAAAAAAATATTTCGTGTTCACGTTCATACCCTCTAGGAGTACAGATAAACAGAACATGAACGAATTCTGAAACCTCACTTTTTTTTTCCTGCCCGCTTCACGTGAAATGCCCCTTATGTATAATTTTATAATTATATTAAATTATTTATAACTTCCCAACTTTTTTAAAACTATACTAAACCAAAACTATGTATAAACCATTAAAAAAATGTTTTATTTCAGCATTTATTCTAATCTGTAAAAAATTGCTTGTTATATTAAAACTGGCTCCCTTTCCACAGAAGCTGCAAAGGAGCAGAAGAAGAAAGACCGTGGTGCAAGGGAGTCTAAGACGATCACGGTGGAGACATATGCCAGTGTCCTCACCGGTCCCAATGCTGCCACAGGGATTCTACCCACCAGCTCCCGCAGGTCGCCTGCAGAGAGCACCAGCATGTCGGAGGACAGTGATACCATCAGCTTCTTCTGTGGCAACCCACTTGTGGAGGTCACCAAGGGTGTGCTGCACTTGTATAAGGAAAAGTAAGTTATACCTCATTATTCAAATACTAAATGATACTCAAAATTGTTTTCCTATGTTAATATTATTTATTGCTTTGGGTAACAGTTGTTGCTTCAATACAATATATCATCACTATCCACATGTTCAGTCACAACAAGGATACTGCAGTATACAGGCACCACTTAAGATTCCAACTTTATAAAAACACCCACAAAGAAATTCACTGCTGTACATACACCTCTCCCAATAATTTGTACTTTGTATATAAGTGAATAAAGTTGTATGCAACAATTTCTTACTGAGAAATGATAACATTTTCTAGAAGACAATACAGTGATTGCAAAGTTGTAGTTTTTATCTCTCTTATCAATGAGATTTAGCATTTTAATAATTTTATATTGAATATTCTTGTGATATTTTAATTTTAGATAAAAACCAACTGTCAAGTTATAAAATAACAAAAAATTCAAAATTTGTTTGTATATGACATGTCTCTCAACCAATGGGTTAATCAATCTACCATCTATCAATTTCTTTACTTATAGGCTGTATAGATATATTTTAAATGATGTCACTATTTAGACGCTTAATAGATGCAATGCTTTCAGTTTTTCCTTTGTGTTTTCATTATTATGAAGAACTGAGTTCCTCATTGTAACAATACAAATAATTATTGATGAGATTGCTCTACCCTTTAATTCTATTTTTAGATTTTTATGTGGTTAGGTTTTAATAAATTATTTACCTCATTATATGAGTAGAAATATAAAAATAATCACAATTGTATTGTTTTGGTAGAGCTTAGGTGGATGATGTAGTGTAGATATCTCTGTACATATAGATGTAAATATGATAAATATAAGTTAGATCAAGATGCATATAGAGATAAATAGATATCATATCTTTGTTGTAATTTCAGCCTTCATAGCTAAATATAGACCTTTGGTGTTTTACCACAATAACTATGAAAACATATTGCTGTCAATTTAGTATCATAACATAAATTTGAGCAGTTATAAAGGGTACAGAAAGTATCTGGAAGCTGGTCACTTCCAAGAACTTTGTGTGGTTATCCTTGCCAGAGATCTATGTCCAGCAGTGGGCATCTTGTGGCTGAAAATAAAGAAAACTGAGTAACCCTGTTCTTCCTAATAAATAGGTGGCAGGTCCCTCATATGCAATGTTTCTAAGTGGGCCTCCAATGTGATCCAAGATCTACAGTTTCACGTTTTGTCCCATAGTGAGCTGAAAGAAGCACAGGAGGCTAAAACCCTCTGTTTGCTGTCGGTCCCCGGGGCTCTGGGCGCATCTGATCTGCTGGGATTCGCAGCGGCTTGCCAGCAAGACATCGCCCATGTCAGGGTGCTGAGAGATGGATCGCCCGACCACTACATGGCTTTGTTCACGTAAGTGTTGAAGACTTTGTTGGGACTTATTGGTATGGAAAAGTGGTTTATACTGCTGTTAAAATTTTCGACAATTATGACGTCATTGTTTCCACCATACATGTTTCAAAAGCTAACCACATTATGTATCATTAGGATTGTAGGCGTCTATAGGCGATTGGAGCCATCGGCTGAATCAAGGGCCTGTTAATAATATTTTGAACACCAGCTATGATGTTGAAGGAACAAGATATTTGACAGCCTTCGTGGCGCAGTTGGTTAGACGTCGCCTGTGAAACGGGTTCGATCCCCGCACCGAGACAAATGTTTGTGTGATCCACAGGTATTTGTTTCGGGTCTGGGTGTTCGTGAGACCGAAAAGTCTCTCGTAGTTTCTGATACCCACGACACGAGACTCGATCTTAGTGTGGGATCGGTACTATGTATGTGACTGTTGGGTGTATTTATTTGTTTATATTTATTTATATTTATTTATTTATTTTTGTGTCGGTATTCCATAATTCAGTAGTATCAACCTAATCGTGACAATAGCATAAACATCATACAATAGTAAAAATAACAGCGTGGCTCGTCATAAACACATAATCCGTCAGGTTCCGCACAACTCAAGCCGCGCGCGAGTTCCACGAGGCGTTCGACGGCGTGCCGTACAGCAGCCTCGAGCCCAACGCGCTGTGCCACATGTCGTGGGTGTCGCGCGTGGAGTGGGCCAGGGACGGAACCCCGCCTCCCTCGCACACCGAGCTGCCCACCTGCCCTGTTTGTTTGGGTATGTGATCTTTGTCAGTTTATATTGTAGTATTTATGGAAGTTGCAACGATGTATCTGAGTAGATGGGGATTTATTTGGTATACGAGAATATATTGCAGCTAATCACCATGTGCGTTATTTATACTCGAATTTCTATATTTTCTGTTTGTTTTGTACGCGTTAGTATATCGACTGCGGTTTTTGGTCACTTTAACATGTTGGTGTGCACAATTTGATGAAATCCGTTCCGTATATAATTTTTATGTTTAATTGGATTGTTGTCGTTTTTAAATGGCGGTAGGTTTTTAGTTTTTTGTGCGTACGAATATTTATGATGCAACTTATGTAACGCCACGAAAGAGGTATTATGTTATGTTTGCCTTTTGTTAGATAATGATACCGTCATCATTTTTACGCTGTAGCTAAAGATAGCTACGGAGTTGTCCCATTAGTATAGGCTTGTAAGCTAAAGATTTCCAGATGTAATGCCAAGTGTTCTATGACCAATGTGTATATGTCCCCCCCGCGTGCAGAGCGCATGGACGAGAGCGTGGCGGGCGTGCTGAGCGTGCAGTGCGCGCACGCGTTCCACGCGGAGTGCCTGTCGCGCTGGGCCGACGCGCGCTGCCCCGTGTGCCGCTGCGCGCAGACGCCCGAGCCGCGCGCGCAGTCGCACTGCGACCAGTGCCGCCACATGCACGCGGGTACGCACTCATACTAATACTTACTGCTCCACTCACTTACAGGCTCAACAAGACAATTACCCACATAATTGTGCCGGTCAGTGAAGATCTTACGTCGGGGAATACTCTGCCGGAACTGCACTACACTCAACATTGTAGTAACTTTGTCGTGGATAAAAAAATACTTCCATCGACATGTCAATCTCACGTCTCAACTCCCAGGTAACATAAACAATCAGGTAACTCATCTTGCCAATTGACTATCTACCTCATGGCTCACCAAACACTGACTCTAGCTGTAGTGACTGTTACTAGATAACTGGAACCATCACCAGGTGACAGACAATTTAACGACTTGCCAAATCAATAACCCACATACCTACTACTAGGGAACTCTTATCACTACTTAGCAACTGTCACTACTTGAAGATTCCTAGCTGCGTCGGCCAAACTAGAGAACATTGTTATTGCAATAAAGTTGTCTATGCCGGCAGATGATGAGGGTGAGGAGGCGCCGGAAAACACGAGCGGCGTGGCGGAGGGCATGCTGGACGGCGTGGAGGCGGGCACGCTGTGGATCTGCCTCATCTGCGGACACGTGGGCTGCGGCAGGTAATATCAGGGGAATTACTCCTTAAATTAATAACATTTTTAATTCTATGAGACTATGTTATTAATATCAAATGTTGATTTTATTTCTTTGATCAATTTAAAATTGTTTGTGTTTCTTACAGATATGAAAACGGCCACGCTGCGAAACATTTCATGCAGTCAAACCACACTTATGCACTGCAACTAGGCTCTAATAGAGTTTGGGATTATGCAGGTAAGCAGAAAATAATTATGTGTAAATATGGAGTAATATTTAGTTTGATTTGGTGATGTGGGTGATGAGGGTGATGAGTGTGATGAGTGGTGTAATTGTTGGCAGGCGACAACTTCGTGCACCGGCTGGTGCAGAACAAGGCGGACGGCAAGCTGGTGGCGGCGGAGGGCGGGCTGGACGGCGAGGCGGCGTGCGGCGCCAAGCTGGACAGCGCGCAGCTCGAGTTCACCTACATGCTCACGCACCAGCTCGACTCGCAGCGCACATACTACGAGGACAAGATCGACAAGTGAGCGCCTACTACTTACTGCCTATTAACCATTAGTTAGTAACATCTTCGAAATTTAGAAATAAGAAAATCACATTACATTCGGGAAATTAATTTATTCCAATGGTAACACTAAGTTGATGCCGTCACAGATACTTCGGGACGTGAGATAGGTATGTATGTAAGCGGCATTAGTGTTGCCAGGATACACATAAAGTACCAGAGTGCAATAATAAATAGGAGATGTGGTGTAGGCTGGAGTCGAAGCACGCGTCGGAGTGCGAGCAGCTGCGCGCGCGCGCCGCCGACGCGGAGGAGCGCGCCGCGCAGCTGCGGAAACAACTCACGGCGCTCAAGCACGACAACAAGGCGCTCGACAAGAAGCTGCAGCAAGTCAACCTCAAGTTAGTGTCTTATACTTATAACTTGTCGGAAATATCTGTGAACCTAGCTGGAATGCGGTTCACATTTCATTTTTTTGTGTTCCCCTATCTACTATGTTATTTTACATTAAAAACGTTGTGAGATGGATGAGAATTCTATTTTTTATTCTTTTTTCTATTTTAATTCAATTTGTATAGCCTATATTTTGAATTTGCATTATTCAGGTTCACAAATATTTCCGACGGGTAATACTTCATTGTTTTGTCACCTGCTTTGCCACGGAGGGAAATGGACAAAAATGTTTCCAACTCCTACTATTTTAACTTTATGGTTGATTTCGTTGCGGGTTATAGACAAATTACACGTACCCGGACACTCGCTGAGCTGTCATTAAAATGCGTGCCGTTTGATCTTAGCTTACAAGAGTTGCACTCGCAGGTGTGAGGGCGGGACAGTCTCGTAGTGTCTTATGGACTGTAAGACAGAGAGGGGAAGACTATACTCATCGTAATATGCATCTTTTGCTATGAATCCAACCCCGAAAATACGAAAAAACTATCAGCTGTTCCATACAAAAATAAACTTCGGAATCTAACAATTCTAAATCGAATAATGTATAGGATTGACGAACAAATGATTTAATTTCTTAGTACAGAATTGATTGGTGCCTAGTTTTTTAATCAATAATAATTTGTGTTAAAGGTTGGGTACGCTGCAGACCGATCTAGACGAGGAGAGAGGCCTGGCGGAGGCGCTGGCTAGCAGCCAGGCGGAGTGGCAGGCCGCCGCCAAAGCGCGGGAGGAGAGCTTCGTCAGGGAGGTGTGTTAAACATCTAGTCTTGGTTAATCATAAGTTAAGTTTTTGTATAAAAATTGCAAAAGAAGTACGTAATATTCCTGGGATTTTAACTTGAGTCTCACGTAATGATAGCCTTATTTTTCAGCTTACACATCCACACGCACGCTCGCATGTACACACACACGCACGTACAAATACGCACGTGAAAATACATACAACATTTTTCAATGCGCAACGCGTTTCCAGCTATAATACACAACAGCAGCTGATGCACGTTGATTTTTGTTAAAAGTTTACGTAAAGGTTAAAATGGAATAATTTTTGCAATATAACGTGTACATTTTCTTAAACACGCAGACGAAGTTGCGGGCAAATGCTAATCATACATATAATTTTCATGCATAAAAACCCCAAGTCCACAATGCTACTCAGCTAGCATATTGTCACGTAAGTAAAGTGGCTTATAGATCGCAATATTAGTATCGCCATGTTGTCGGCAGGTGTCGGAGCTGAAGGAGCAGCTGCGCGACGTGATGTTCTTCGTGGAGGCGCGCGGGCAGCTGCAGAGCAGCGGCGCCGCCTCCAGCGCCGAGCTCGCCGCCGCCAGCGTGTCCGTGGCGCCGCCGCCCAAGCCGCGCCGCCGCCGCCGGTGAACGCGCCGCCGCCACCACCACCATCACCACTCCACTTCATCTGTGCTGGGCCTAATGTAGCATACCTGGGCGGCCCAAATGATAAGGATATTTGAACATCAATAATCTTCTTTTAAGTATCCATGCTAGACCCAGGCCCTAATACTACATGAATTAGACACGAAATCAAAATTTTTCAACAGTTGTATACAGATGGTTTCTCAATCTCTATGTGGTTTAATGGACAACACTAAATATCATTGTGTAATGTCTAAATACACTTCAACTTTTTGTCTTCATTTTAGAAACAGAGTTAAAACCATTAATCCTATTCCAGGACATAAAAAAGTATCAAAAAAACCTCTGTAACATATATTTTCTACTTGTGTGTTAGGAATTAGCAACTAATATTAATTGGGACCTATCTTCTATTTCTATACAAGAGCTTACAAGCAGACATTTGATTCGGAAAATTCGAGCAAAAAATTCTTTCCTGCATTTGTCGAAAATTGATGGAGTAGTACATAGACAAGATGTTGTAGTTCAGAATGTTTCAGTGTGTAAATCAATGTCTGTAACCTCATACAAAATAAGCAGTAGGTATAAGATTTTATTGATGTCTTTCATACTATGTATTATTTGCTGTACCAACAAATAAAATAAATAGTGGAGACACAACTGATATCTAGGATAAATGCTATTGTTATTGAGCACCCTAATATCTATGGATGTTGACAAAAATTTCAAAATATTAAATATATTGTCGTGGGTGTCCTGGTTGCATCTCTGGTTACCTCTTCTGGGAAAAGGCGTGAGTTTATGCATGTCGAAGTATATTTTCTTTCTGTATTTTTGCCGCCAAGAAGCAGTATGTTGATATTGTGATTATCTTATTCTGATCATAATGGGTGGGCGATCACTATAACTTTACCCTACAATATTTTACATTTATTTAGTCCATACATTGCTTTAAAAGTATTGTAAACTGAAGAAAGGAGAATTATTATTATTCTATGAGTGATTTATTGTGATTTCTGTGATAGTGTTTATATATGTGATTTATTTAAAATATATTTTTAGGAGTTAATGAAGAGGCACTATTACTTACATTTAAAACACTAGTAAGTTAAGTTTGGACAGTCACTCGGAGTAATTGTAAGTGTGTATTATTTAAAAGATTGCAGCGTACATGGGTTGTGAATGATTCGTAATTCCAGAATCTGATTTGGGGATTTTTAAATTCAAAACATGACTTTCCGATTGGTATTTCTCAATAAAATTAATAGTAGGAAAACATAAGCCCAATATTTTACGTATACTCGTTGGGCATGTTTCAGAATTGTGACGGATCTCCCCTAAGAAAATGTAGGGTATAGGAAAGATATAAAAATTTGTAAGTCGGCTTTGTTAGGATATAAATTGTGTTGGTACAGGGATGTAGTTTTTGGTGACTATTGTGTCTTTATATTGTAACGCGCTCGAGGCGTAGTCTCGATTAGATTAAGGTTTACTTATAATTAATGCGAAAGCCTAAGACTATTTTACGACAGCTTTGTAAGGACCTTCTTTGTGAATTGATGTCCAAAAGGACATTTATTCTTGTGTCTTTTACTCTTGTAATATTCAATACAATATGTAAACAAAAACCCTAGTATTCCTTTCAGTGATAGTTCCCTTCATTGTGATAATCGATCGCCAAATAAACAGCTGAGTGATGTGATGGGTCAATGACCTTTTGAAATTGCTAAAACTGGTGCACTATGTATGTATAGATATGGATTCTTATAATGCTGTTTACATTGAAGCAGAGTTCTTGTTTGCATGTTGTATGGTGAAAAACAAAACCCAAATATTTTTAATATGTATCTATTATTAACGTAGTAAATATACCATGTCTATCAAATTAAATGTAATAAAATGGACTTCTTTTTGGAGGCTTAAAAATGTGTTTTATTTATCAAAATTAATAGTAGTGATAATATTGATGTGTTTGATTTTGTTTTAAGGGGAGAATTTGTTTTGTAATGCGGCCAATTATAATTTTACAGCAATTAAAAGAAATTGTAATAGATATTGTCATAATAGATGCAGTCATCCTACTTTACTTGTCGCTATTAATATTACAATATATTTATTTGTAGATGGATTTTAAAATAGTCTCACTTTACTATGTACTGTATTATTAAGAACCTTGGCGATTCTAGGTGGCGTCCAATTATACTATCAACAAACAGAAGCCACACAATGATTTTAGTTTAAGTGTAATAATTCTAGAATATATGTCTGTACTGTAAAATGTTTAATGAAACTACTGCCACGAGATTGTGCCAGGATTGGCAATTTGGACTGCCTTTTTAGCGTCAAAATGTTCAGGTTTTTAACACGTTGACTGCGGCACACACACACGGTATGTTTTTGTGCGTAACACGTGTGCGAATTACACATTACAGGCGTGTTGTTTACATAAATGAGACACCAAACCCGTTTCTAGTGGATAACCTGTTGTTTTGCCACCCCAGCCAACGTGTGTACTCGCCATCATTTCTATCGTAAGACCTCCTTTTATAAACAACAGAATTTAGGCACTAAATTATAACTGCCGTATTTATGAACATTTATTGACAAGATTTTAACTGTTTTAATGTATTTTTTCTAGGTAACATTTAAATTAATCTAAGTGGACAATAGAAGGCAAAGTAATCCAATACAGTTATTTTGAAATTGGAACTTTATGAATGTGGTTCTTTATGAACTTTAAGACTTAAAATGATGATACATGAATATTTTTAAGTTATTGACGATTATTGATCGCCCGCAAAGTGGATATTATGTTGCAATTGAAAGTATTGGAAAGAATCATTGCGGGTTGAAATGCAATAATATAAATGTGTGTAGCAGGATTGTAGAATTGCAAAATAAATGGTAAAAATAAATAATGTTTTATTACATCCATACAGGTCAACCATACAGTACTGGTCTCACGGGAGTTTTTAGATTAATTGCGTTGGACTTCAATAGCCCTTGGGGAAGTGAACCGTAATTTTTGTGTCCTCTTCAGACGGGCTGGTTCGCGGCGTGGTGCGGTTGGGTCAGTAGCAGTACGGCGAAGGAAACGAAGGATGTGTTGGTACGTCTAAACTTGGATCTACACCGTTGTCGAGGCTAACACGGTCCCAGTGAGATAACGTAGACGTAGGAGCACACAGGCGCGAATAGGGCCGCACAGATTACTTAGATCACGGGCCTCGTAACTCACAATAACGGTGCTGCACCAACTTTGCGGTCCTTAGTCATAGCTAGACGTCGCAAAATGCAAAATGCGGCGTGCTATTTCATATACATATATTTAAGCGGATTAACGCAGCGCTATAGCACATAGCGGATAGCGGCAAACTTAATAACATTCCAAAATAAAAAAACTTATTATATTCAAAAATAATCAATCTTATTCAAATTTGAAAATAAGCAAACTTATTAAATTTCGGAAAACAGTCAAAAGAAAGTAGGCAAATAAAATAAAATTCAAAAAAATTGAAATTTATTAATATTCTAAAATAAGGAAATTTGTCAGAATTACAAAATAAGGAAAGTAATCAGAATTAATTAATAAGAAAACTTATTCAAATTCAAAAATTCTTCTTGAAATCAAAATTCTAAAATGAGATATTTTATCTAAAACTAATAGGGGGACCGGAAAGTAATGTCGTTTTTTTGATATTAACTTCAAAAAATTAATTTTAAAAGTCTTCCTTTTTAATCAATGAAATAATCACCCTCGTTAACAATAACCTTTTGCCATCTGGTGGGCAAACTTTCAATCCCGGATCGATAAAAATCAATTGTTTTTTGATTAAAATATCCCGAGACGGCATTTTGGACATCATCCATATTTTCAAATTTTTTGCCACTAAGAAAGTGCTGTAGCGAACGGAATAATTGGAAATCCGAGGGTGCAATATCGGGCGAGTATGGTGGGTGAGGCAGTACCTCCCACCCCAATTATTATTAATTATACAGATTATGGGGGACCCAAACACCTGCTCTGCTTCTTTTTCCAATCTGGTGTAAATGTTCCTGGATGGTCGACCAAGGTTGGTTTAAGGCGTTTGACAGTTCCTCGATTGTTTGACATGGATTTGCTTCCACTTCTGCCCTTAGCATGTCGTTGTCTAATGTTGTTGGTCTTCCTGATCGATAGGAGTCAGAGAGATCAAAATTACCGGATTTGAACTTGGAAAACCATCTTTGGCATTTACGAACGTCTAATGCACTTGGATAAACATCGCAAATGTTTTTGGTCGCAACTGTTGCGTTACTACCCTTGCGAAATTCAAAAAGCATACAATGCCGAATATGCTCTTCTGGTATTTGGTTGGCCATTTTACCCCAAATTGCAGAAAAAAAGTCTAATATTGAATTATTTGGAAGTAAACCAGTCACAATAACCTTAAAAAGACTTTGCACACCTTCGAAATACACTGTGAGCTGTTAAAAGTTAAGCAAATATCGATATGCGCAGAAACGACATTACTTTCCGGTCCCCCTAATACTTTATTATTAAAAAAAAAATATTCTTAATTAAAAATCAAGGTCTCAATAAAATAGTTGTTACATCAAAATTATATTGAATATTTCCATTTCTTATTTATAGAGTAATATAATGTTTCGGAAAATAGCACAACACTAATCAGTATACTCGATTTATAAAAATTGATCTTCGGTTTTTTCATCGGGCGTGGCCGCGCCACGCCGCGCCGCGCCGCGCCGCGCCGGCGCGATCCTCCGTTCGTCAGCCATCCAACCATAGCATCACAGATGATCACATATTACTGCATAGCATCCAATATTATCGTACCTTCGTATTGAATACTTTCTTTATGCGTTGGCTGTTCGACTGATAAAAGTTAGAGCCTAAACCTATATAATCTGTCATCAGAGTCGTATAAGTATGAATAATTTATACAAAATGTTATAATCATGTTTAATGAATTCAGCCACGTAGTACTAAGTAATCTGTGCAGCCACGACATAATAGGTACTAAAACACATGTTAAGCCCGACTGTAGGTAAGCCACACAAATAGATACCTAGAAATATGTAAGTGGAATTGGGGGAGAATTAATTTAAATACATATACCTAGCAAATACGCATATACGCCGTATTAATTCAGATTTCAAATTTCGTAGTTCACAGTTCTATACTTTTTTCAATTATTTGCAAATTATTTATTATTATTAAAATGGCCACAGATCGGTTTGTTTGCATAATCGATATTTGCGCCGAATGCGCAATGTTCTACTGCGCACACCACTAACGGCACTAACCCACAATGGCGGATTTTGAATTGTCAATTGGGTAGTGGCTTGAGTCCAGTGCATTTTTAATTTGGTATTAATTATTTGAAACATTTCTAATTATATGTATGTTCTGTAATTTGATTTATATCATATATTTCGTGGAATATACTACTGTTTAGATATTAGTTGAAAGCGGCAGCTACAACCAGTACATCGCTCAATATTTGTGATTAGCAGAGTAGAGTGAGTAGAAACTAGAAATTGATTTTGCCGACTTGCAAAACGGTCATGTGCGTTGGTTTTACGAGATGAGAGTATTGCCCTGTTTTTTTTACAAATGGCTACGTGAGCAGGGCGTAGCACAATTTTGGTAGGGTTGCGTGACCGTTTTGCATGCAGGTTCGGAAGTTCAGAACATGGATCGCTCGCAGCAGCAGTGTCGGGGCGGAGGTGTGTGGCTGGTGCCATCGTCGTTGTGTTCGGTAGCGGTTTTGCGCGAGACTAGACTCTGTATCGTGTGCCAGAAGTCTCAGTCTGTCGCAACTCCGCAGAGATCTTCGCTCGCGGCTATCGCGGCAGAGCGCTCCCGCGCGACGCTGGCGTCACTCGCGCTCTACCGAGGGAAAGTCTACAGCGAGCGATGGATGGAATCCAACTGTTGTAACACATTGGATTTTTAGTGCCATCGCTATTTGTGGACTGTCTTACTACAACTGGGGTATTTTATGTAAATTAATGTAACCTCAGGTATTTTATAAGACACTCAACTTTAAACTCTGTGATAATTTAATGCACTAATTGTAATTGATAGAAGAATACCAAAAATATACAATTTTATATCATTTTGGGTAAAGTCTAATAAGTACATATCTATATTAGCCCATATACATCCCAATGCAGGGCACGGGCCTACTCTACAATCGAGGGCATCGATTGAGGGTGGTTAGGCCATATAGTCCACCACGCTGGCCTAGTGCGGGTTGGCGGACTTACATACTGTAGAAATTCTTTAAAATCACTATGGTATGCAGGTTTCCTCACGATGTTTTCCTTCACCATTAACTTTTTCACTTGACCACACACTTTTAAGTAAACATTAAACTTAAAATGCTATACTAAAGCCCGTTTGAGCAATCCAATTTGGATTTTTTGTCAAAATCCCATGCATTGCCATTGAACCTGGTAAATGTTTAACTACTATGTAATATGACATATTCGTTTATCATAAATTGGTAGTATACAGAGAAAGGAAAATATTCAAAAACCTGCATACTGTAGAGGCTTTTAAACAAATATCTATGGTATATTATGAAATCCATGAACCTGCAATAGACCACTGTATTAGACTCAGGTCTAATTTTTAAACTTTCAATAAGCATTCATAGCCAATTTAACGTCATAACTTCAGGTATCAACATATGAATCTTCACACATGTCAACTATTTTGGTATATATTCACTCCATTTTATAAACATTCCGAAGTTGGAATGCTGAATTCTTTTTCAGAGTTGTCATTAAAGTTGGGTTGTGTTTATTGTTGTATTATATGCAAAAAAAAACTATAATAAGCAGATTCGGAGGTTCTTCATTCAATGTCTACCTAGGTATTATAAAAATTATTAGTTGTATTCTTCAAAGATTTTTTTACAATTGAAAGTAAATCGTATGTTTACACCAATTTTATTTAAATATCCACCATAAAAGAAAACATTTTTTTTTGTAAAATACATTTTTATATTATTATTATTTTAAATAGACTAGAATGGAACTTGTGCAAGGCAATGCTGTATGTTTTATGAGAAACTAGACGTTCAAAAATGAAGCAAAATATGTTTTTGTGTCATATAGCTACAAGTATACATATTGTAATTATTATGTTCACAGTTTTTTTTAATGCTTAATAACGCATGTTTGGTAAATATACTGCAGACATCAATTGTTTATATACAATATTAGCCATTTAAAAAGCAATAGAAATAAACAGTTAACAGAAATCAATTGTTGTGTAGTTAGGGTAACTTGATTAGTTTAATTATTTCAATTGTTTAATTCTATTCATTTTCGTGGTGGATTCCAGTTTATCTATTGGTTATTACCTCTATACCTTACAGTTTTTTTTGATAATTCCAAACCAATTTGGTAAAGTCTAAACAATTAATAAATAACCCCAAACCTTCAAACTTAAACTTAATATATTAACTAAATTTGAACCACAATTTGTTACATCAAAACCAATGTCTGTAATTATTTCAATGAAACAGTAAATAGAATTGATGTCTGCACTATCACAAAATGCATGTTAAGCTAACAAATATCTTTAGACAGGAAGAAAGATGAGTGATGAAAATATTGACATGGAGATGCCACCACCGAAGAGACAGAGAATTGACAGTCATGCTGAAGACCTAAGCCCAGAGACCGAAGACATAGATGCTACTGATAATCGAGAACAGGATGATAATGATTTTACCACCAATGATGACAAATACAATAACTTTGTTACTGCTGAAGAGTTGGAGAAACTAAGAGAGTTCAAAGTGTTGGATGAGGTTAAGTCCAATGATGAAGACAGTAATGACGATGACTCCGATAGTTCTGATGGTAGTTATTTAATTTTTACTAGTTTTCCTGTATATTATTGTTTGAAAATCAAGTTTGTAGTTTTGTAAAAAAAGTTGTCCAATTAATTTAGTTTTTATAAAATATTGTGTTATGGTACTTGTATTTTAATGTGCATGTGGTTAAGTTTTATCTGGTGCAGTCTAAGTTGGTGAAAATTTTAGGCAAATCAGAAGGTATTCCTGAGGAGGAAATTGAAAAAATGCTGGATGAAGATTTGCCCGAGGACTTCAAAGGAGCTCCAAAACCAAAGGAGAAGGCATATGTTACACGTCAAAAAATTGTGCTTGAAGGTAAATATACTTTTAATAAATTTTTTGAGTTGTTTAGTTACATATTTTAGCACCCCCGCGCAACGCCTCCGTCACAAGCTACCAAGGGAAAGTCTACAACAATTAATGGATGGAATCCAACTGGATTTTTAGTGCCATCGCTAATTATTGCTGCAACTGGGGTACTTTATGTAAAGTTATGTAACCTCAGGTTACATATTTTAATTTCTTGTTGGGTTTCCCACTGCCGTGGTAATTACTTGCCATTAGATGAGCTTTTAGCATGGTTGTGGGAATTATTATAATTAAATAAGATTGTGTAAATAGTTTGACGAATGGATGAACTGCAGGTTAGTTCAGATTAACTATGTTCCCAAACTTACTGAATCAGGTATTTAATACTGTTGAATTACTTATGTTGTGCTCTGATTGTTTTTACGAATATATTTTTAATTATTGTTGTTGCATATTAGAATTAAAAGAACTAGTTTGTTGAAAATGTATTAGAATATATTCTGTAACATTAGTGTATATCTAGAAAAATTGAAGTAAAACAATTGTAATTGACAGACTATTAGCCTTCAATTACATCCAAATCATCAACCCTCAACTGAAAAATGTTACAAAAATAAAAATATAAGATTTTAATTTGCAGAGAAAGTGGTGAACCAGTTTGAAGTGCTACCCTTGGACTGGATGATGGTGCCGCACTACAGCGGCATGCCCATCTACATGCACCGCACCACGCGCGTGTGCACGCTCTCCAAGCCCTACTTCCTCGGGAAGGGCAACACCCGGGTAAACACTTTCATACTCAGGATGTTTGTTGATACTCTTCTGTGATTGTCCGTCATCTTTCTACTGTAAGGTGCTGTGTGTAATGCAAATGTTGTGGACTTTTAATTTATTATATTTCTTATTTAATTCTCATAGCTCATACATTATGTTATAAAGAAGGAATGAAAATGGCCAAGTTTTGCGAGGGTATACAAACATTTTTTTTTGCTGTTCAGGTTATTGGTATCGAAGTTGAACAGTTGTTCAATATAATCTAGAATCAAACAAATTACATGTGTATGGAATGTGGGGCTTTTTGTGTAAATTAATTTTTGATAATGTGTATAATTTTATGTTCATAAAATAGTGAATAGATAATACTGTTTTAACAGCAGAATAGTTGAGCATTATTTAATTGTAGATTTATGCTTCTAGTGTCACTTTTTTAATAACAATTTCTCGGTTGGTTTATATGCTTTATACCATAGTTGTAGAATGTAGAGTACCTAGTCACAAAATTCATGTGCTTTTTAAATTGTGGGTGAATTTTCTTTATTTTTGCTTTAGTTATAGGTAATTGATAATATTTGTACTTTTGTGGTTAAATTAGTTGGCTCTGGATTGTTGTTGTAAGTATACTTTTTGTTTTGTACATTAAAGCCGAATTTATTCAAATCGGTTTGGGTACAGTGTTCATGTCTAGTAGATATAAACGCTTCCCAATAGCGTATCTTACGCATAAAACAAACGTGATTTTAAGCAATGTGAACTTCTATTTGGATTGTCGCTACAATTGTTGCATTGCAATACAATGGCGTCGGTAAATAAATGTTATTATTTTCATTTCAAAACAGAGTAAGTTATGTTTTATCTTTGTTTGCAGTACGGTGTCTTTCTTTTTATTTTACTTAGCAGGATTGTTTTGATGTCTATGTTTATATCTCTCTCTAAAATGTTGTTTGAATCTGACCAATCTTCATCTTGTATTTTGTTTGGTGTACATTTCAGAGGCACGAAATACCGATCACAGCGATACCGTGCTACGCGTACAGAAGAGCTCTCGAAGAAGAAGAAAAGCAGCAAGAGATTGATAGAAAAATAGCAGAGCAGATCCGAAACATGAATAATGCTATCGCCGGAAACAACGCCAACCTAAGCATTGAAAACAATGAAAACAATAGAAATGACGTCGAAAACGATGATGGAAATAACAACGGAAACAACAATGGAGATAATAATGGCAATATAAATGCAAGCAACAATATAAATAATGAAAATAACCTCAATGTTAATGAAGTTAACAATGGGAACACTAGAACCAATGGAAATAATAATGAAATTACCATTGAAAATAATGTTGCGATAGCTGAAATTAATGATGACGGCAACAACAGCAATGAAGGGAACCACGGAAATGCCAATGGAAATGACATCGAAGACATCGATCAACAAGGAAAAGACAATAAGGAAGACACAGCTGCTACTAAAGAATCCTCTGCCAATCTGAATAATGGCAATGGGAATGGAGCAAAATGCCCCTTTAATCACGGCGATAATGCAGCCTCGACTGGGGATAAGCCAGAAGAGATACCGCTAAGCAGGCAGCCCGTGGTGCTGCCGGGAGGGATCGTGATGCCTCCTCCGAAGGTGGAGACGGTGAGCACCAGCTGGAAGTCTCAGCACCTCACCCACGAACAAGTCAACGACTATTGCAAGAAGCTGTTCAAGTTCAAGACCGTCAACATTATGCTGTTCAAGTAAGTACTGACGAGGTGTTTAGTAGGAAAGGTAGGTCTGAAATCCTCTATTAGACTTGTACTGTGCGTCTTACACGGTCCCTTTCGTTCATATCATTCCCAGCTGAAGTTTTCTATTGCTAAAATGTTGATGGAGAATTGACTGAATGTTTAAAACAAATATTTTGAAAAAGCTTATGAGATTAGTCTTTTCCGATAATTCTGTATCGGTTGCACGAACAGACTTAAACAAATTAATCCACAGCGTTGGTCGCTCAATCACTTATACTCTTTCTATAGGTGGATTGATGATTAATACTAACGCGGATTAGAAGTAGAGAATGAAAAGTGTAAATTTCAGTTGTAACGCGATAGTCCTCCAAGCTGATCCTAGTTTGGGTTGGCGGTTTTCCCGCATTATAGAAATTCTTGTAAAATACTGCTATGTAGCAGAGTGATTAAACCTACGACTCTGCTTTAGACGTTATATTATTATTCAATCCATTCTCTATTTCATACTTCCATTCATTATTTCTGTCTAGTCCTCGTCACTAATATTTTTATATGTCGAGGCGCATATTTATATATTGTTATTTTTTTTTATTATAACATGAACATTGTTAGGTATGTATATTTGTAATTGTTCATAGGCGTTGGGCAGATAGGCGCAAGTACACCAAAGCCAGGAAGACTCTTCAGTACCCCACGTTGCCGGAGGGAACCAAGTTGATTACTATACCTGCACAGCCTAACATAGGCTCTGAGAATGGGGGTGAGGACAATGAGTAAAGAATATTATAGATTTCCCTCCAATTCATAGATTTCCGGAGGCCGTATACCTCCTTGTTCCTTCCGTCATTCTACCTCCTCTGTCCCTTCCAATTTTATAAGGTCGGCGAGGCATCTATCATCCATTTGACAGATGTTCATGGGCAGCGGTTATCACATATAAACAGTTGATCCGTTTGCTCGCTCGCCGAAGAATACTAACTATCTACATAGGATAGCAGTTAGAATGATATGCAATCTTGTGCAAAAGTATTAGTACACCCTTTTCTAGTCATTAGTGTTTAGCTAGTCGGAGTGTCCATTTATCGAGAATGGACTTCAGGGTAATTTGGGTAAGGCAAAACGGCAGGTTTCGAAATTGGTGCAATTATAAAAACAGGGTATGGTTTTGGCTCAAAAATTGATTGTAAATTGTATGGTAATGTTTGAGGCAAGCTTTTTGAAGGCATGTGGCGACGCTGCTCATTTCTAGGCGCTGTGCACACTAAGCAACTTTAGTTAAAGAAACCTGTAAAATTCTATGAAATGTACAATGGCGGCAACTGAAAAGTTGCTTCAACTGGCATCTTTTATCGTAAACTAGTTAAATGTTGACAGTTTCTTCAACTAATGTTGCTCTGTATGCAAAGTGCCTTAGCCACCGAGGAATTATACTAGAGCGAACATCGAGAATAAAATCTTTGCACAAGTATTAGGCACACTGGAAATCAGTGGAAGGAGAGGCAAGATATGAGACTACGTAGGACTGACAGAGAGAGACATAAATTGGGGTGCACTAGCGCACTTTTTTGTTACAAACACTTTATTCGCGTTGTTCCCTGTAGTAAGATATCTCAATGTTTTGGCACATTTTGTATCTGGGCTGGTTGAGGGTTAATGGTTAAGATTGAAGTGTTAAGTGGACTTCCGATTTTATCTATGTGTGTTGTTTCATGTGTGGGCGACTTATACTTATATCTGACTAATTATAGTGTAGGTATCGCTTTTATATATATTATAAACTGGGTGATATTGAAATACGATCATTAATTTAATCCACATGTTCCTAACTACCCTAGGTAACATTGTTCCAAATTTGAAAAAATCAAAAATCTTGGAAACTAAAATCTAGACTTTTGCCAAAAAAATGATCTCCGGAATGATGAGAGACATGTGGATTGAATTAATGATCATATTTTAATATGACCCATACATTTCGGCGATGTCGTATAGCTGTTTTACATTGTAAGGTTAAAATCATGACTAATAAATTTTCCAAGGTATTTTCGGATTTCGACGTTTCGTTAGAATCTCGGAATTAGTGGTGGCCTAAGATAAAATACAGCTGGGTTTACCAAATTGATTCGGAAATATCTTAGTATCCAAGTTAGTTTCAACTCATCCTAAAACTAACGTTTTAAAATGGACTTACTCAATAGAAAACATAGGTTTTTTGGACAAATTAAAGGTCCTCATGATTAATATTAGATAGGTGTTGTGACTAGGTTTATAAAAGATCTTTTAACTCTCAATGTGTATCTGTGTCTAAGATATTAAAACTTATAATTGTATTAATCACCCAGTGTAGTTCTTTGTTCACGTTGATGATCAGTTTGTTTTGACAATAATCCGGTTAGTACTACAATGTACGATGTGTCGAAATATCATGTTGGCATATTCATTATTTTTCTTTAAATAATAGGCACTGGTCTGGTCTTTCCCAAAATATACTGCTAGCCAAAAAAGCGTTTAGTTTCAGAGTGCTCTGCGTCTAGCTTTAGCGCTCTCGCTGTGCGTCATTGCTTTTTGTACGGGCACAAAACCACAACTAATTTAGTAATTAATGAAATTTTTGCTATGGTTGAATTTGCTTACGCTAGTGCGCTCTTTAAGTGTGGAATAACGATTTTGATAATGCCAAATGCCAACAGGACTTTTTGCATATTGTATATTTACATAATAATTGGTATTTTTTCAACTAGGAGCATGATAGGCGACTGATTAATTTAGAGTAACGAAATTGTCAATTACTGCCACTAACAACACACTACTTCACTACCTCTGAGTAAATCCCGCAATTATTATTCAGACAATTTGCAAGGTAACTTCTAGCTATTTGCTAGCCTTTTGCTGGTTGATATTTGCTTAGACAAGTTAATCCGGAGGTAGTGAAAGAGGCGCTTGTAATTAGTCCTACGCATGTTAGATTCACATTTGTTTGACACCATTGGCAGCCATTCAACTCATACTGTCTGCAAAATTCAATGAAATTTCATGTAATTGTGAAATAAAACACTATTAAATACAACACATTTTTTATTAACCTCAGTTTGATTTTAGTTTTGTCGAGTTAGCTGCTGATGCTGTTGAGGGTAGTTGCAGAGTTTTAGCTGGAATAGCTAAAATTTGCTCGCTTTATGGCCCCTGAAACCCAGTCATACCAATCGTTTGTGTCAGCAGGTAGCTTTGTTTAATATTTTTCTTTTTAAATTGTAAGCGGGTGGTGTGTTGGGACTTCATGGTGAGTTTTTAACAATCTATGCTTTTATAAATATCACGAAAATTATTTATCATTCACATTTGAAGTTTGAATTTTAAAAATTCTAATTTTTGTAAATTTTAATATTATATTCCTCTAAAATTGATTGCGATTTTTTTTTGTAAATTATTGAATTTTTGACAATTGTAAAAATGTAATCAGGATATTTAAACTAAATTATTAGTAACTACGTAATAACGGGAGTGCTTTATACTTTTGCACATGATCTCCATTCAACTAACGATGGCAATACCATTGGCATTTAGTAGATTTTTTTATCCTAATTTAGAATGAATGCGTTCTTCTCTTCATTATCAATATGTTCTAAGATCCAGCCTAGACTTTTTTCCATAGTTCTAGCGATAGCATGTAGCCGGGCAAAGCGATGGAGCAATCTGTAGATGTGTAGAGAAATTTGAGATGCCTAAGCTTCTAACATTTTATAATTATACTAATAAAACCATCAAAAGAGACTGGCATTGTTCATTCAATCGCTTTGTCTCTCAAAGGAGTGGTGAAATCGAGAGAATATTATTTAGCCTTCTGTGGATCACATCAAGGTGAGGCTCGTCCACTAGGATTGGGAAAAGAACGTAAAAAATGCGAAGCTTTCATCAGAAAAACTAAAATTGTCACAGCTGAATTATTTATCTATTGGCTAGCATTTGCCCGCGACTTCGTCTGTGTGTAAATGATAATATAAACTTAGAACTAAATCCACCTCTTCGTGAAGTTTTTTAACATTTTAGTATTTCGGCTGTGCATTGATCCGGCCATTCGGTTCTACATCACTTATTTTCACACCTTTAGAGTTAATTATAAGAAAAAAAGTATGCAATTATTTTTGTTTCTAGATGAGTAACTAAAGTGTCAAGTTTGATATCTGCAACTTCAACGGTTTCGGTTTTCCATACAACAGTATTTTACCCTTTTCACACCGTAAGGGGTCGAATGTCCAAAAATTTTTCCTTAGTGCTACTCTACATCACAATAGGAACCCCGGTGTAAAATTTCATGTTTCTAGCTCCAGTAGTTTCGGCTCTGCGTTGATCCGGCAGGAAGGAAAACCCTTTAACGTTAAATTTAAACAAATAAAATATGTAATTATTTTTGTTTTTGAATGACTTATTAAACAGCTAAGTTTGACAATTGTTACTTTAATGGCTTAGATTTTCCATACAACAGTTTTTAACCCTTTCACCCCTTTAGGGGTGTGCCCCTTTAGGGGTAGAATTTCCCAGAATCCCTTTTTAATGCTACCCTACGTCTCATAAAAATCCCTGTGTAAAATTTCAAGTTCCTAGATCCAGTAGTTTCGGCTCTGCGTTGATACCTCAGTCAGTCAATCAGGTTCCTCTTTTATATACATCCAGTAGTTTCGGATGTGCGTCGATACATCAGTCACTCAATCATGTACATCAAAATCGGGTTCGTGACTCCTTTCAGTATTTTTCGATATTCCCTTAGTTTCGGATTTGGCTATTCATGGCCACTTGAAAAATTCACCTATCTTGATAAGGTCATGTATTACAGCCTGTAAATAAATACAAGTAGCACTAACTAATTATCAATAACGACAGATTTATTAATAGCTTAGCAAAGCAATAATCAATACTCTATATGTTAGAAAGTTAGGTAGTTAGGGAGCTGTATCCTGGATACTAGCTGGCGCGCTTCATAGTTAATAATGTAATTTATTAAAAATCAGAGATGGCAGGCTTATGTAAATTGTCCAGAAAGATTGTCCATATGGTAGGTCCAGATTACAGGTCACGAGCAACAGGTTGCAATCAGTTCCGCCAGGTGTCATTGTATTACAATAAGCAATTAAATGCATAAATAGTTTATCAAAACATGGAGAGATGTCGCCTTTTGAAATACCGATGAAACGTCGATAATGAAAGTGAAATTCCTGGAAACGGTGCTTCGAGAATTCTATGAAATGAATATTCCGAGAACCGAAAGCGGAGGTTGGAGATCCTCACACAGATAAAGGAAAAGCAAAAATACTGAAATTATATTTATGTGTATTGTAGTATATTTTTTCTATAAACCTCACTACAATTCTTATAAATCTTTATTGAGTTCATATTTAGGCAGTAGTTGCTTGATAAAAATTCAATTGTTAAGACTGATTGACGTATGGTAACTGACTTTATAACATCCTCGGGTTCTCAAGAAGCCAGCCAGGAAATGTTTATATCAAAAATCAATTAATCCCAGTAGTAAAATATAGAAAGTACAGCGATCGAGCAGCCAATAAATATCTCTTTGCATGGACTATGCCATTGCCTCGTAAAAGTTGAAGATTTAAATTGATTAAAAGTATAAAAAGAATTAGCTATTAGTTGCTCAATTGCTTTCCCAAATCATTTAATGATAAGATGGGATATGATATTCTCAGAAAGTGGATAGTTTTTTTTCGAGCCTGCGATCTGTCATGGTAGTCCAGCAGAAACAAGAGCTAATAATTTGCTTGCTCAGGGTCGAAGGGGATGAAACGCGACTGGGTAATGAACATGGACGGCCGCAGCTACCTGTCGGTGTTCCACGAGTACGTGCGCCGAGCTCTGCAGAAACAGCCAGTTTACGAGTTCAAACAACTGGGTAAGTTGGGAATTTTACCGTCATCGTTTTTAGATTGATCCTTAATTGGGTAAATGTAATAATAATAAAACACTGATGGTCGGTACGACGATTATTTAAAGAAAGTGTACAATTTGTACAATTTGTATTTGTATAGGGTTCTCAACGATATCATCTTTATTATTATCACGACTATCATTACCATTATCATCGTCATCACCATAATCCTCAGTCACAAGAAGTCCACTGCTGCACGCCTCGTCTTTGACTTCCATTGTAGTTTGAAACTGCATCCAGCAACTTCCTGCCACGTTCACTCACCATCGCTACAATGTACAAGACCATAACTTGCAATTAATTCCGTACAGAAAACGCTGCGACTCCATACCAGGCGACGGTGTACATCGGCGGCATGCAGTACGGCGTGGGTCACGGCTCCAGCAAGCGCCAGGCCAAGTCGGCCGCCGCGCGCGCCTCCGTGCACATCCTCATACCCGAGATGAAGGACGAACTCGACGCGCACATGGGACACACGCCCGCGCCCAACAACGAACCTGACTTCACGGTACATATAGCTCATAATATAAGCTATCCATCAATACGGTGGTAGTATATGTAAAAATACTATACTTTGTGTGCGGTAGCAACATAATATGTTCATCAACGTTTTAATATACCATTGTTTTCATCAGAAGTAAGCCATAACTTATTTTAGGGGAAATGGTAAACAATTTAAAAAAGATTAAATTTTACAGGACTGCTATTAATAAAATATTGAGTATATACATTGATTGAGTATTCTCCATATTTGTAATAAATGAAGTGTAATATGTGTTGGCGCGGTGGCCGCAGTTCTTCGACTACGTGGGCATCGAGGACCCGCGCATCGCGGAGTTCTGCGCGGCCGCGTGCGAGCCCTCGCCGCACGCCATCCTGCGCACCTGCCTGCTGCGCAACTTCGGCGCCGGCGACTGGCACATACACACCGAGGTACTCTATAGTCTGACAAGCGAGTCTTGGCACAAGAAATTGGCGGCAAATGTAAAAATCTTTCAGCTGTTAACCCCGACTATAGTTGGAAAAATGATTTCCATACTTTTATTATAATTTATTTTTAATTTATTCTGACTAGAAGTATCGAAATCATTTTTCCAACTATAGTCGGGGTTAACAGCTGAAAGATTTTTACATTTGCCGCCAATTTCTTGTGCCAAGACTCGCTTGTCAGACTATACCTGCTGCTGCTCATACACACACACTCACCTTCATCACACTTCGTCACTAGCATCACCGTCATTACCGTACTGTCCGTCATTGGGTATGACGCTCGGCTGCGTCATCGGTGCCCATCCAGCTACCCTGTGGGTGTCGTCTCTTATAGACTGAGAACGAGGAATACAACATTTGTTTACCCGTAATATGCATTCCGGAATGTGTCAATTTTTGCTATCTGCATAGTACGTTACTACCTACCTCATTGCTCGTATCTCTTAAACTAGTTAAAACCTGTGTCCAGTTTCTTTATATGCATTTGAGGTTAGGTTTCAACATATTGCAAAGTCTTTTAATGCAATAATTAATTATTAGTATGACTATTCAACATTATTTTATTGGTGCAGATGAAAAAGCTAGAGTACCAGAAAATCGAGTTGACGATGAAAGTAGGCAAGCACACGGCCACAGTGGTGTGCAAGAACAAGAAAACCGCCAAGCAGCGTGCCTCACAGTCCATACTACAGGTAAGCTTTTAAAAACTCACATTAAAAAAATATAGATATCCTGGTTATCCTTAGAGCAATTGCAATGACGACATGGTATGTATGGTAATGGAAGTTAGGAATGGCAGAATCAATCATGGCGAAATTATGCTTATGACACAAAGAAAGGAATGTTATGGCAGTAAGAGAGAAGATGGATGGAAGCTGACGAAATAGATACCCAAGGCGAGAGTGTTATAAAAGTTGGTAGGGGTCGATGGCAAAATTAAGTACACCCTGTACGAGGGAAACGTCAGAAAGTAGATGTAGCGAAAGTGATACATAAGCTTTTGTCTAACCTTGTAGGATACACACGTAACTATCTACCTATATTATAGGCACTCCATCCGCACGTGCGTTCATGGGGCTCTCTACTCCGGCTCTACGGCCTCCGCTCCGTAAAGAGCTGCAAAGAGAAGAAGATAGAAGAGCAAGAGATCACCCTCCTCCAAGATAAAGCGCGCCACAACGAGCCCAACTACGCGGTCCTCGAGAAGCTGCGCAACGAGATGATGAAGCTGAGGGAACGAGACGAGGCGGTGGTGCCCATAGGGACGTTGCTACTCACTGATGACCTGCCCACTCACTCGGCGTCGAATCTCAACAATATTGATCTCTAGATTGCCTCAAAGGGGTATCGTCGGCTTAAAGGTATGATGTCCGTGTTTTTATGTAGGGATTAGTGTTGCCATTTAAATAATCTTTTCTCTGGTGACAATTGAGGAGATTGCTGCAAAAGAAAATATAACAATGAAGTCATGTAAACATTTCTGCCCCGTTTTAGACGTTATAAATATATTTAATTTTTCTTTTAAAATGTAATAATCAATGCTCTATCTGCTATAAGCTTTATGTAGGAGGCCATTTTAAAGTATGGTTGGCAACACTAATAATGTTACAAAAAATACTTCACATTATATAATATTAATATTCTTGTTTCTCAGCATCACAGTCCTTTAGCCGATGATGAAATCTAATCGAATATTTTGTAGTCACGAACAGTCAATACATGTAATCTGTAAATTAAGTTTAGCTTATCTTATTAAGTTGCTAGTCGTAAGATATTCAATGCTTTGTGTTTGGTGTGTGAATATTATCAATTAATGTTAGTTGCGTATTACTTTTTGCGTTCTGTTGTATGTTGTTTTTTTTCGGTATTTCGGTATTTAAACTTTTATGTTTATTCTATGATAGTCAATTTATCTTTCAAATGAAATTTGTGCCGAAATATTGCTGTTGATAAAGCAATCCTCATCGCTATTGTAAAGGACCAAAGGTATAAGACCTTTATCAAACTCGTGATACATTTAAGAACTCGCAATAGAATGTTTTATCATAGATTAGATGTTTCTCTTTAGAGTATAGAAACGGGATTATATTCAAATCAATTTTTTTAACTTAAGGGTCCCTATCCATTACAACATAGAACAAAATATTGTGCTATAAAAAGAACAAGATAAGAATATATAAAGGTTACAAAAATGCAGCTTGTTAACCTTTTATTTACTAACCAGTGAATTTCTACGGTATGTAAGTCCGCCAACCTGCACTAGGCCAGCGCGGTGGACTATATGGCCTAACCACTCTCAATCGATTCTCTCGATTGTAGAGTAGGCCCGTGCCCTGCAGTGGGACGTATATGGGCTGATATAGATATAGATCGATTTTCCATAGAGATTGGTAAATATTAAATATAATATTTTTTACTGGATACGTTTATAGCACAATTACGGTATACGGTGTACTGGGCAGAGATCCTAATATTCAAATTCAGAATTGTGGGTACTCGCTGTTTTCGATTTTATACTTTATTGCCATGTGCTAAGGTATAGTATTTAATAGTAGTGATCTTGAGATGTCGTTAACCTCTTGTAATAGGAAATTCATAGAGTTAGTTAGTACAGTATTCATAAACAAATAAATAGTTCATGATTTAAAATTAACATTAATGTTAATGATACAAATATGTATGATACTTAATGTAGTGTCATATAAATAATAATTAATGTTTTTCATATTTTATATTCATATTTTTAACACATATTGATATTTATAGTAGGCTGAAAATAAATTTGTGAAACTTCCCGAGTTAAAATTATTGAATAATTCAAGTATTCAAGTCATTTCTGAATACTTGGATGACAGACATACTAATAGTATTCCAAAAATATATATGTACATTATGAAACTAACAGCTTAGGTTTAGATTAAACTTCTTCAAATTAATAGTATATAGGAGTGAAGCACACATGACCGGATCTTGATTCGATATCTTTAAATTCCCATTTTAAAATGTCTGAAGAGGTGTCGATATTTTTTATTATATTAGCCAAAAATGGCAAGACTTCTACTAAAACAATTAGTAAAAAGTAAATCATATAAATGGCGATAGTTTGTTTCAAATATCAATGTCGATTGAGCTAGAACAGCTAAAAGACATATTTAATTTAAATCAATGATTACACCTTGTTATAAATAAACATTATACAACAGTGTATGACAGCCTCCGAGGCACAGTTGGTTAGACGCCGGCTGTGAAACGAGAGGCCGCGGGTTCGATCCCCGCACCGAGACAAATGTTTGTGTGATCCACTGGCATTGGTTTCGGGTCGGGGTGTTTGTGAGACCAAAAAGTCCCTCGTAGTTCCTGATACCCACGACACAAGACTCGATCTTAGTGTGGGGCAGGACTATGCATGTGACAATTGCGTGTATTTATTTATTATAGTCTGCGGCTAGCAGCGCGCAACAAAAATGTCGGCATGGTCCGAAAATGTGTGTGGAATTAAAGAGAATCAATACCTGAAAACGATATGCAACAATATTCTAAATGATCTTAGTAAAAGAACTTATTAGCGAGTAAGAAATATAAGTCTATGTACATTTATACATAATTTTATGGATAATGGAACTAATGGAATTGCGCCTAGTTGTAAGAGAGGATAATTTGTCATGTTTGTATTAGTCGGAAATTATATTTTTATTACCTGAACTCTTTCACGTATATTTAATATATTCATACTTAAAACTTGTGTCGCATATAATCCATTTTGTTATAATGAAGCACTTGCTACTGATGTATCTAATGGCAATAGAAAAATCACCTTACATTGCTTTGAATTGGAAAACAGCGGTGTCACTGACAACAGCATTATAGATTAATCTACCAGTTAGAACTATATACAACCCACTTATATTCACGTAAAGTGTTTTTTAACTGCAATAATGACTGATCAGGTAATAATAATAATCAGATACAGTATGCAAATACATAAAACACCTTATCAAATAAAAAGACACAGTCTCGGTCAAACGTGGAGCATGCTCGTACAGCACTAATAGGTCATTCACCCTACGCATCACTCAGCTTTACCACTTCGGAGATGGATTATTACAAACAGATTCCCTGAAAAGAATAAGATTGATTTTATTAAACACTGTCAACACGTACGGAACATACAAAGCGAAATGTGGGTGTACTGGTGGCGCCTCTGCCTACCCCTTCTGGGATAAAGGCGTGAGTTTATGTATGTATGTCAATACGTGATTCGTGGCGTATTATGGTAAATATATAGAATATTTAAAAATCTATGAATAGGTTAGTAGTAATTTTCCCATTTTCATGTGAAGTAGGATATAATGTGTGTTACATAAACGAATTAAGAATAAATAGAAACGAGAATTTATGTCGTGATAAATAGTTCCATATTGATTCATAATTGTAAGCAATTAAAGTATTATAGAAAACATGTACTACTTTTTACATATTATTCTATTATTAAGCGCTTTTTATAGAGGAATGGAATGAGCGAACTGTATTAAATATACCATTTTAATACGCTTTTATTATTCTAGAGAGAAAGCGACTGGCGGTTATATTTGTCCCTTTTTACCCTATCACTGCTGTGCAAACTTCTCCCATCCATCTTTAATTCGGCGGTTCAAAGCAATCTTAAGCTATTTGGGTGGAAAAATGTCATGAATCAGTTACATGATCTGCCGCGGCGTTATAGACCATTGGGGAAACATTTCGCTCATCGATCCGGATTCGAGTCACATCTTCACACATTAATAGCAATATTACGTTCCTTGTTAGTTTGTAAAGATGGCCTATCGGAAAGCCTACATCATGTCCAAGATACGAGGAAACAAAAGGAAGTCAACATAGCTTATGATATTTGGTGTAATTGATAGATCACCGAACCCCGAAATGGAATTATTCGTTTATATTTTTGTTTTCTTGTATATTGGATATAACATGGAAATAGCTGAAGGCTGCATAATCGCTTTGTCTCTCGCACTTCCACTCGTATTTACTCAACAGATAGGCGTCGTGGGCTCATGTTCTAGTAATAATAGTTATAGAGATGTTTATAAAGTAGATGTTGTATATATACATCTGTTTTTCCTTGAATAAGTATAGCGAATAAGTATTATTATTAATATCAATTCTGAAAGTGGTAACAGTGAAAACGGATATATTGTGTATATTTGGATAAATATATTTTGTCTTTTTTATATTAAGGTACATTAAGAAGTTACTTTTACGGCCTTATTTATAGACAGTTTTAAAACCTATTTTAATTATAGAATGTTTTGTTTTCTTCGCTTAAACTAAATTCAAAAGTCGAGTGAAAGGGACAAAACATTCGATAGCTAAAATAGGTTTTAAAACTGTCTATGAATAATTCTGTTACTGGTTAATAACAATATCAGGGTAGGGTTGTTTTAATTTTGTAAATCTCACTCGTATTTTATTTTTCCTTGATTAAAGTATTACTTTGCGTATATTATTGTATTGACTGAGTTTAATATTTTTGAACTATCTGCAATATAAAAATTGAATATAATCAGTTGTCACTTGTTGAAAAATAATAGTCATATGATTGAGTAGTCAAGATTATTTTAAGGTGATAAGTTTTTAAACTTTGTGTTTTCAATATTAACGCTTATGATAGTTATAAAATGTAATATTTAGCATTCAAGTCACATGTAACCCAAATTCATATATTTTGTACCTGTACTGTAATTTGTATGTAACCTTTTTACTTAATTGTAAATTATTTATATTATTTAGGCTAATCTATAAAGAACAATCCAAAATTCGGTGCACTATTTTGAAGTCATTAATGGTCGAAAAAGTTTTGTTACATTCTTTAGTAACTAACTTCTTGTTACAAACACTTTCAGGATTGACATGTGATTGTGTATGTCCAACTGAGTTATAAACATCGTTTGCTCATAAAATATTAAATGAGGGTAGATAAGAATAAATAAAAATAATTTAGTTTTCATAACAATTCATGGGCTTAAGTGAAGATTCTCCGTCTTCAGGACACTCTTATTGAGTTAAATAAAAATAATAGTTGTAATAGTCTCGACGTGGTCTAGTACATCGACAATATCCTCAGAATAGGGCATTTGACTATGATCGATTTTTTTATTATTTTCAGTACAAACTCAAATACCGTTAAAATAACTATCAAAACAGTACTAAAGTCCCTTTAAAATGAGGCAAGTATTAGTATTAAAAAAATGTGAGTGGAGTGCAGACCTCTCACCGTCACTTTCAACGCGCACGCTGTAATGCATATTAAGACTAGTGACGTCACTAGTTTTATTATGCATCCCTTCTTTTACTCCCACTTCAAGATTTAAAACGTTTTAAATTTGTATTATTCTGAACGGATTTACAAAATTCTTTGTTTGATGTTGGATATGGATACATTTTGATAAATACAATAAAAAAATTGGTTCAAATACCCTATTATAAAAATCAACGCGTTTATAACTCTTTTGTGGCATATACAAGTTTTGAGGCCAGATTAGACAAAAGAAATAATGCAATAAAATAATGTAAAAGCTAATTAATTATAAGTATATACGCCTTTATCGTACCTACGTATTTTGCCTGTTTACCTGGTATTTATTAGTATTAAATTATATCTTGATGTTGTGTTGCTTATGTGAGGAATCTGCTCGGGTCAGTTTTGAAATTTAATAATTGAATTAAAAATTGAATTTGAATCTACCCGCATCACACGACACTTATTAACAAGTGTCAGTGTGCTTTACAGTTCAGTTTTATTATTTATGGCAAACGGTGCCGATGACGACAATTCTGCCAATGTCAAATGTGCGATGAGTCAGTGTGCTTTACTTGGACGTGCCAGGAAAATAATTGATAATTCCTGGAATCTAAGTACTCTGACGTCCCGACATCTATAGGGGTTGGTCAATGTGATGTCAATTTTTTTAAATACACCCTATTTATACTTAAATTAAGGCTGTCATTACATTGACAAACCACTGTAGGGGTCGGGTCCTTAGAGTAGCTAACTATGCTGTACTAGAAAAACATCCTTAATGCTGTTTCAACGTACCTTGTTTAATTCCATTGGGCTGATTTAAGAGTTTGGCTAGCCCGGGATATTCTATTCATATTACCTTGGCACCTTTATACGAAAGGTGAAAAAAAACATGGGCTGATATAATAATGTTAAGCGGCGAGAAATAATTGTCTATCGGCGTAATAACATGTACTGCTTGAAATTAGCTGGCTGTGCCTATTGTACAAAAAAGGGTTAATTGAAGCGTTTTTGTTTGCTTTGATTCGAAGCATTATCAATAATGCTTTCATCATCAACGCCATCTATTGGCGAGTTTGTTTAAACATTACTCCATGGATGAGGATATATGGGGTGGAAAATAAAAATGCACTATACATAACATAGTACTTATAATTCGAAATATTAATTTAAACATTATTTACAGTAATGAGATTTACTTAAACGATACGAATTATCCAATACTGGCTTGAGCGGATTTCAAATAACAAGGATGTTTTACAATGCAATCCAAAGTTTATGTGATAAAATACATAGTAATGATGATTTGTGAATATATCGATCATACGGTTTTAAATTCTGCCCAGTGCTGTGTCATGCCTCTAGAAAATAAAGTATCAATCATGAGTTACGTCACGGAATTGTTATTACTCAAAAATATCGGGTAAATTATTGTATAGGGTCCCTATTGTAGTAAGGTTTCGGGGTCGGTGGAAGTAGTCAGGCCTTTTTGCGCAAGGCAGCGACAAATGGGGAATTAGGGACGGTTGCTCACAAACTTGTTAGTCTAGACCTCCTTGTAATTTTACAAACGATATTGATAATAGAACGTAGGCAAATAAAAATTAAATAACAAGTAATATGGAACCTGCATTGGTACTGATGGGGAAGTCCAAGATCGTGACGTAATTAATGAGCGATACCTTCAGAAATATTTAAGAATATTTATACACTTATAGATACATGTATTAATATTGAATATCTAAGCACCCTGTATAAATATGCTTTTAAATTTTAATTATTTAGATATGAAAATGCGTTGGTAAAAAATATCAAATGAACGGTATGATTACGAAATGTCGGAGTGTTAATATTGAGTGTGAAAGACACGTTATATGGAAAAAATAATGAAATGTATTTTCATAAAAAAATATTGAACACAAATTCATACATGCAATATGATATTGTTCACTAGAGCATGTGTGGTGTAAGAAGCGAGACAATTGGCTAGCTGTGGATTGATTTATGTTGTACCCACGATGACAAATATTCATAAGTTCTACAGTAGGTACTCCGACCAACACAAAAAAATCAACTCAAAAAATCCTTCATTAAATAAGTAGTACCTACTCATATTATTAAACTACGAATTTTCTTAGCCACAACGATGAAGAGCTGAGATCTTGGTTAAAAGTAATTTAATCAAACGAATTTTTTGTTAGATATTTCTATCCCTAATTTATATGATGAAATATCATAAACTGGATTGCAGAGTTGCCCAGTCGGCTCTTTCAATGTCGGTCGTTGGCGAACACAGAACTAGCGTGATTCGATTTGCGTCATAACCCTCGAAACCGTGTTTTTGATTTTTTTACCAATACAACTGTTTCTTAATGTGGTCATAACTCATGATAATTGTATTCAAATCAAAATAAATATTATTTGTACACCGCTACTTTAAAACATCAATATTTTAAACATATTTTCTCTAAGATATGTAAGTGCGGATTCAAGCGACTTTTGGGGGGCTATATTAACTTCATTCTTGGAACAATATTAAATAAAACTTGATCTGCGTACTCTTATAATAACGGTGAATTATTTTTAAAGGCTTTTAACAAATATAAATAGAAAGTATAAAATACAGAAGAAAAATAATTGAACTACGCTAAATCTAAAGGAGTATAATTTTCCAAAAGTTTTGATTGAGTCCGTGTTCCATATTTCCAAACATTGAGGCCTATAGTATGTATTAAGGAACAAATATTTCACTAAATATTATGGTATTTACATATTAAATATTTTAAAATAATAACTAAGACCTAAACATATTATATCTAGAAAAATATGTTTATTTGCATTTAATAGATTACAATACAGGGTATATCAAGACTGCGACCGAAAACTAAGCCAGGTGGTATTAGTTACTCCAGACACAATGAACTAAAAATTTCGCAAAAAAACTTGTCAATATTTTTTTTGTTAAATTTTACTGACCGTCGTATTTGGGTGATAATACATAATTTTACCAAAATAATAACGTAGACTTGTTTGTTTTTAATGATACGTAAGTTTTTAAATTACTATTTTCACAAAAACTAAGTATTTACCACCCAAACACGATGATATATAGAAAATTGCAAAAAGAAGTCTGTCGCTTTTTTTGCGAAATTTTTATTTGCAATGTGTCTGTAACCACTAAAACTACTACCTGTCTTCGTTTTCGGTCGCAGTCTTGATATACCCGGTACATAAAATGTATATTAACGCGCGTTGTATTATACGTAGATTTGGACACAAAATTACAGGCGTAGTAATGTTTTAAGAGGCGTTGGACATTTATCATCTGCCTTATGCGATGGAGGGACTCTGTGCCCCCATTATATCACCTGACTACGCCTCTGCAATAAAATTTAGTGCTAATTATGGAGTGGAGCTTATAAATATTGCGATTCTATACATATAACTTTGTGCTTAATTTGAGCGTTGACAACATATTCAATGTATGTGATATTTCAAATATATGTATACAATCTCATCGTTGTTTTATTTAAACGCTGTACTGGTGCAAAACACATGTAACGATGGGGGATATTTAATGAATGTACTGCTTTGTGTTACGGGGCGTAGTGTGACATGTTATAAAGCGAGCATTCGAGCAGTCAGTACATGGAAACGAGTACGAACATTGTTTTATTACTAACGATATGAGTACACGGAGTAACAAATGCCCGCTGCGAATGTTACACCACACCACGTAACACCGGTCAGTTTCCACATTAAGGAGTTTGAACTGCTATTATAAAATAATTGATTCGAACTTATATGATCTATTAAACTCCCTGGCATATAAATAAGAATGTTTTGCGACGGTTTTTTAGTCCAGCCCTACGAAGGGAGTATTGTGCAAAATTAATGCTACTAGCCCAATTTTATTTATTACAGCTTGCATTGCTTTATTTTATAATTCCTCTATAGCGAACACACTGGTATACTACTACTAAACAATTAATAGAAAAACTTTATTAAAACTAATGATTCATATAAAAATAAATAAATTGAAGTATAAGGAGTATCGATTTTAAATCGAGTAAAATAGCGATATATCGAATGATAGGGGTTATCGATTATTTCGGCAGTAAATCGATCTATCTTTAAAGCTTGTATTTTGTATGTGGGTTCTAGAAGAAGTAAATTTAATATTCTATATTACAGGCAGTATAATATAGGCAGTAGATTCACTTGTGCTATTCTTATTAGGTTAGGTTATGAGAGCCATTTCTGCCAGACTGTGTGGGTGCGTGTGTCTGAGGCTTGAAGGACGTTGGACACTCCTCCGTGACCGGCTAGCGGGTAAGGAGCCTGGAAATATAAGCAGACGGTAATACAAATAAACCATAATCCGGGCTAGGCCGGCAGGGTGGATTATGATTAGTCGTAGTGGATTCCACGACCTAGAAGTTAAATAATAAATTACCTAGTTATGTCATTGAAACAAACTAAAGCATAATCCTTAATGGTTAATATTCTATTGAGTAATATTTTATTAACATTAATTTTCTATTAAGATGTATAAATTAAAATTAAATATCAGTCATTTTACTGTATAAGATCTTCTCCAGCCAATGATACGAATGCAAACTAAGCCGTGCAAGGTCTACTAAACAAGATATTGGTACTCACATGCGTGGCTCCAAGCCACCTTTTCTTGATGAAGTCTGCTGCCCGCTCGCCGATCATGATGGCGGGCGCGTTGGTGTTGCCAGACACCACTGTGGGTATTATACTCGCGTCCGCCACACGCAGCCTGTCGATGCCTTGCACCTGAAAGGAATTTTATACATATTCATTGATCAACTTTAGTTGCAAAGCAGATTTTTTGTCTCTTCTGGATCATTTTTCTGTATCAAAATTGACCTTGGATACTTCTTAAGAGTTAAGTGTCAGTGGTAACAGATCCCTACTTGTAGCATTTTCGTCCCATTACATCTTCGAAGACTTTTGCCGCACCTTTGTACACATTCTCAGGAAATGAGGATTTATGGGTGGTAGCCATAACTATTGCCTGGTGAGACGCTTGATCGTTTGCTTTTTCCTAAGCTGCTACATAGCATAATACAAATCCTATCATAGTATGAAAAAACATAAACTTACTTGAAGTAAGTTATCAACAACAGCATTAGGGTCTCCCCGCGGACCCATCTTGCAGGACCCGACCTGGTGGTTCTCAGGACCGGTCGCCATCCTCACCGCGCACTCCCAATACGCGTCACAACCGAACTTGATCTTCTCACAGCCCTTTACTGGAGTCTTGTCCAGTTTCATCCCATATCGCTTCAAGGCTTTGGTCTCCGATAGCTTGATTCCGAATTTGATTCCTTCTACTAGGGTTTTGACGTCATCAGGGTGAGTGAGGTAGCTGTGAATTGATAATTATTTTTATGTACACACCAATCTGTCTGACATCGGTCTGGCAATCTAATAAATGTAGGAAATCGTTGTATCGAGGCTGCTATCAATTAATGGCTGTGGAATGCTTTAAGATCGACCTGTTAATAAATAAATTATAAATTGACCTAAATGAAACTGTTCTGTAAAATGACAATGATGCTGGTTTGTTAGAGGATATGCCTAATTGCAGGGTTTCAAAAATTCTCTTCTAAATTATAATGCATTATTTTAAATTTCAACACCAATTTAGCTGTTACTTACTTGGCATAAATCTTGGGGTATTCAAATGGATCAGCGGATCTTATCTCCAGCCGCCCCCTGCTCTTGGGGTGCAGCACGGTGGGAATGATCTGGATGGATCTGGAGCCGTTGTCGAGTCGCTCGCCCACCATGCCAGTCTTGGCGCAGTCCGCCAGGAACCCGCCGAAGAACAGTTGGATGTCCGGGTTGTCGTCGGCCGGGTTCGCGTACTTCGTGTTTATGAACGCTGTTACTTCTGATATGCCTGGAAGGGAATTTTTAAGGTTACCTTGTGTAGAAAGTATCTAGATATATTACAGGAAACAAATTTTGGGTGGTTTTTTTTTAAACTGCAGTTTCATCCTATCTGTAATTATGCCTAATATAATTAATAGCCTTAGTGGCGCAGTTGATTGCAAATTAAAGAATGTTAAAGCTAGCTGTAAATGCAAGACGGAATTGTGTGGTTCAAAAATATTTCTTTAGGGTCTGTTGTGAGATCTCAAATCTGTTACAGTGTATGTTTAGGACACGAGACAGGTATCATAGTGTGGGGCTATCCCCCATAATTTGAAAATAAAATATTCATAATTTTGAAATATATTAGAAAAGTCATGTAACACACCAGTTCCAGACATAAGTCCGTCTCTAAACAGCAGATACTCCATAGCAGTGGCCCAGTTGAGCGGCGTGGTGTTGTTGTCGTTCACTTGGAAGTTGAGGAAGTGCGCCACGTGGTTGTGCAGGTTCTTGCCCACCGCTGGGAGTTTGTGGACTAGCTTCACGCCTGCGCGAGACAGCACCGCAGGGTCGCCCACACCACTCAGCTGAAGGAGCTGCGGCGATGCTACTGCTCCGGCGCTGTCGAAATCAATAATTTAGATACTATCTTCGTTAGATGTTCGTGCATTTAACGGGAGTGTGGGCAACATGTCATTAGATTAAGCAATGTCCGGCTCGAAGGACCAAATTAATATCCGAGTAGAGCATGGATGCAGAAATAATTGAGTTAGTGTTCTAGATATTAGAATTGTTACGGTTGTGAGGATTCATTCGAGTAATACCTACGTTAATAGAACTCTATACAACTGTCAAAATGACATTGCAATTGAGTTTAGATTTGCACGTTGCTGAAAGTAGACAAATCTTTGTCAATTTCAGGATCGATCATTGGTAAGCGATTAAGATAACTTATCAATTTCGCCCAGAAGTGAACGATATAACTACGAATACACACGTAACATAAAATAATCAAGTGTAGTCTTTGGGATAAAAAATTCAATACCACAACGAACGCCGGCAGTCTGTTTCATTACTAACAATGCTTTAGATTATTGCATAGTTTTATTGTTATGATTTATGACATACATATTTTCTAAGTACATTCTGCATTCCAATTTATAGATATACGGCCATTGCATTGTATTAACGAAACAATGTCTACGAGGAAAAAGGAATTTGCATTCATGATAATATAATTAGTTTAGCATGTAAGGAATGTAAGAGCGTGGTAGCTTGTTGGTAACGGAAGGGACGTGGCTGCTGATACGGTATACGCGGGTTCTAATTCCTGCGCATTTTACACGCACTCTAAAGATAAAGCAAACATAAGGAAACTTGCATTCCATAGAGATATTAAAAGATTCTCAATGTTATGTGAAGTCTGTTAACCCGTACTAGATCATAGTGGTGGACTATGGCGAAAGCCCTTATAATCGTACTTTTGGTTATAGGGCCTTGCTCAACAGATTGGGATTATGGATTAGTTACAACATAAAAGAAATGTTTTGAAAATGCCTATCCAGTCTTCTTAGATGATGTGTAAAACCTTAGAAATTGTTCGTTTCAATAATGACCAGATGTCACCGCATTAATGGTTACTTCCCAGACAGAATAAGTTATGTTTGACTATAGTATGAAATACTTTTATTGTTAAATATCAGAGAAAAAAAAGAAACCATAGTATCATTAACAATGTAGACATTTCTATTAAGTAAAGCCTTTCAGCAATCAATATAACAAAAATGTATTAATAGATGAAATGTTTTTAAATGAAAGCTTCTCAATCTTTATTCGCAAAGAATCTTAGTGGCACATATTATGAACAATAAGTACCCATTTAAAATAAATCAAACAAGTCGAGGTTCGCCGGTGACGACGCCCTTCTCGATGTCACAATGATTCACTCCACGCAGAATTTTGAAGAAACCCTGATCTCCCCAATCTGTGTTCCAAGAGTTAGCAACGAGCCAATACTTCGTGCCTCCGTCCACGCCCCAGCCTATTATCTTGATCGCATGTCCACCGCAAGATTTGCCTTCTGTGTGTTGGTAAACCCCGCTCTTGTATTGGACGAAATCATCGTATACGGAGAAGCCAGCAGCTACCGGACCGTTATTGAACAGCTCGGCTTTTATGTGGTCCTCCCCTTCTACCCGGTACGTGCTGCGACCGTACCGCTTGTCTTCTTGGTATGCGACGTTGTATCCATCTATGCAGTGAGTAACACACTTGGGTGTTGGCAGGGTTTCGCCGCAGGGGGGTCTATTGCCAGGCACGTGGTGCTCGCATTCAGGGATACTGTATGGTTTGCAACCTTCACCAGAGTTGTAGTTCCCACCGGACGAAATGCCGGTCTGATTCCAGTACTCGAATGCACGCATCAGATCTCCACCGGAACAACCAGTCTCACAGTTCGTACTACAAGTCACGAGATCCTCGGCGGAGAAGTGGAATTGTTTAGTTCCGTCAGAGTAGATGCAGTATCGATCCGTCATAGTCTCGACAGCGGCGAGCGCCCAGCAGCTGCCGCATGAGCCCTGGTCGCGGATCTCGTTGAGGCTCGGGCAGGCGGGCCACTTGTCCCGCGGGTCGAAGGTGTCGGGTAGGGCAGCGATGGTGTCAGGGTGGTGTGTTCGTATGGGCAAGGCTGCCGTGTCGTCGCCGCTGCGCAGGCCCATGAGCGCGTGGATGTGTTCGAGCGGCGTGTCGCGGCGGAAGTTGCGGCCCGCTCTCCAGCTGCTCTGCTTGCTGTTGATGAGCTCGATGAACTCGTCGGACAGCGGGTGCAGGCTGGCGCTGGCTGCGGCGACCACCGCGCACGCGAGCATCACGCTAGCTGCTCGCGGTGTAGGCATTGTGAGTTGAGTTGTTGCTGCGAGTCGGTTGCTGGCTATGATCGTGGCTTGGAATTGTGTAATATTGAAGGACAAGACAACACTGCGACCGAACTTATAACCTATGCGTCGACGGTATCTTAGTTGATAAAGATTATGGTTGAACGCGACTGCGTTGGTATACAATTTTTTTTTGTGGAATAGTGGTATAATTTGATTTCGTACTTACTATTTGATTGATTTATTTTATGTACTTTTTGGTAATGGTGTAAAGGGGCATTTGAATATGACGAAATGTAAAGTTATTTACTTCGTTACATAACTAATAGTTCTGTGGTATCAACGGTATCAATTTCCGAGACAAATGTTTGTGTGATCCTTAAAGTAACTATTTCCTTCGGTTGCGTAAGTTCGTATGTGTGAGATAAAATTAGAGTCGATATAGTTATAAAGGTATACTGCGTTTGATACCACGCGTATAAAATTTATATAAGTATTGTGTTAGCCCTACTGATACATAGTTGCTTGGAATTCTTTTAACATATTGTGATTACATAAATTGTTTTCTTTGTTGTTGAAATAATTGTAACTAGAAATATTTGAAAAATTGTTTCTACGGGTATAAATATTAAATACACAACGGTCTGATAAAAATAAAATACTTGGAATCAATATTTTGAAAAATATATCGGAAGATCCGGTCATATTTGATTTTTTGGAAATCTTTGAATCTGATGAAACAATGGTAAGTAATGTTTTTTTTTTTAATTTAACATGTTTGTTTTTTTCTCGAAGTTGTTGTATTATTTTTCAGTAGTTTTATTGATCGAGTGGTGGCATCTATGATCCATAAATCTTGAGATACTGGATTTAATAAATTTTACTTGTGGTAGGTCTCTCATATGGTAGAGGCCGCCTGGGTAGGTACCGCCGCAATGTTTATATATCCCGCCAAACTGTAGTGTACATGCACTGTTGCGTTTCGGTTCGAAGGACATTGTAGCCAGAGTAATTACTGGACATAATAAGTCTTAACATCTACTGGCATATGATTGCGAGCGCAGTGGAATACCAAGCATTGCTTTGTAATTCATGGTGTTATTTGGTTTTGCTTCCGTCCATGAGCGGTCGTATCGCTTACCATCAGGCAAATGACATGCTCGTCTCGTCATTAATCGTTATAAAAACAGTTGATGTAATTAACCAATTATATGCCACAATATTGTATTTAAATATTTATATGGTGGTATTTAACACCAGCGTGGTGGACTATACGGTCTAACCCCTCTCAATTGTACTCTCGATTGTAGAGGAGGTCCTGCAGTGGGATGTATTTGGGCAGATACAGATACAGATTTACCACCAGGCGCAATTTTACTTTATCAAGACAACAATCAGCATCAAGAAAACTTACCTCAGAACAATTTCATTGTTCGCAAAAATTACTTCGGTTCCGCCGTGACTGTTTCTAACCTCGACGGCGTAGGCCTGGCGAGTGGTCTGGTTGATGAGGACCCTGGTGACCGTCGCGTTGACCATCACGTGCAGGTTAGGCCGCAGCCGAGCCGGGCGCAGGAAGGCTCGCGCCGCGCTCAGCCGGGACCCGTTGCGGTTCGTTGTCTGGGCTATCGAGAAACCGGTGTGGTGCTCGCCGTTCAGGTCGCGGGTTTTGTAGCCTGAAAACAAAGATATTTAAGTTGTATCTGTGCCTCTGTGGTCGAATAGGTTAGGGCTGTGATGTCTTACAGGCTACGTATGCGATCCCCGCTCCAATATAAACGTCACCCGCGTATGTGTGTCATGAGACCGAAAAGTTCTCTTTAAGTAAGTACATAGGCATAAAAATCTAGCTATAAGCTTATTTTTCAGACTCACTTCCCCAATACTTATTCATATCCTTCACTTATTTTTGTGACCTGAATCATAACAGCTACAAATCATCCGTTCAGTTTCCGATGTCGTCTCAATTCGTGATATAGAAAACCTTGGTGATATAAAAAACTCATGTCAAGACTTTTCCAATACATACCAAGTTCCTCTCCAGCCTTCACGATGCTATAGCTCAGCGGCGGATGGTACGGGAACTGCGACACGGTGAGCGGGCCTCCTTCCGCGTGGTAGCCCTGGTCCATCTCTCGCAGCTGCTTGTTGTCTTCCGACTTGAGGAAGTATGGCAGCACGTCGTGGTAGGACCAGCCTTCAATTCCCGACGCAGCCCAGCTGTCGTAGTCTGCGCGCGAGCCGCGGATGTACATCATGCCGTTCATCACTGATGTACCGCCCAGGACCTGGAAGGTGGGGTGGTGGGGGATTCAGCAGTCGGAAGGTGATAAGTATTGTTGTGGCTTTGAGAGGTTGTATTCGCTATGGTTTTATGTAGGGTGAGACATGAGACATAATTGGCGGAAACCCTATCTAAAACAAATATTGTTATTTGACACATGAAATAACGTAATTGTTTATATACGAACATATAACTACCGTAAAAAGGGTATGCCATTCTTGAATGAATCAAAGGGGAATCTCAATTACGTCAGGCATCCCTGAACTAATCAGCCTTTCAAATCCCCTCGCTCTTCATCTTGAAATGCAAAATAAATAACCGACCTTCCCTCTAGGCCAGTAGCACTTCCTCCCCTCCTCTCCCAGGCAGGCGGCTGACTCGGGCTCCGTCTGGTAGCCCCAGTCTATGCTGGACCCGATGAAATTCAGGAACATCGACGGCACTTGCGCTCCCGTCGGTTCGTCGAAACCTGGAAACAAGAAAGTTAAGTTATAAGATAGTGAGTAGAATGTCGGCGTAAATAATGAAAAAAACACTATGTCTATAAGTATTTGATATTCTCTTGAGCAGTATAGAAATTCTCTTCAGCTATGCTACTGATGGTTAGTGATATTGTTAAAGACGGAATAAAACCTTGCCTACCCTTTTCATCCTCTACCACTTTCGTCCTCAAAATATTGTTGTTTATAGGCAGTAATTGTCATTTTTCATATGGTGAATCCCTATTTTTTCTGTTATAGTCTAGTTCTTGTATTTTTTTAAAAAAAGAACGATGATGAAGTTGATGAAACTTCATAAGAAATATTGATCTACATACCTGCTTCCAAAAGCAGCACCCTCCATTCAGGGACCTCGGACAGTCTAGCCGCGACCACTGACCCCGCGGACCCACCGCCCACCACTATGAAGTCGTACACTGAGTCCATATGCCGGCGAATCTGAAAATTGGTAATAAATTGGTTTAATTTAGTTGTAAAAGTTATTAGACAGCTTTCGTGGCGCAGTTGGTTAAACGCCGGACGTGAAACGAGAGGACGCGGGTTCGATCCCCGCACCGAGTCAAATGTTTATGTGAAACACAAGTATTTGTTTTGGGTCTGGGTGTTATAAGACCAAAAAGTCTCTTGGAGTTTCTGATACCCACGATACAAGACTCGATCTTAGTGTGGGAACAGGACTATGTATATATGACTATTGGCTGTATTTATTTGTTTATATGAGCGAGGCATGAAATATTGAGATTAAAACTAGATATTTAGGGTGATATTAAGAGTGCCTACACTGCTCCAGATGGCAAGCGTAATACCGCCCAGACCGATACAAGGATTTACTTGTTCTTGAGTCTTTTATTAGTTAACAATAACAATTGCACTTGAAGCCAATGCAGTAGAGTAGTATGTATTATCGAGATTTAACATGCTTAAAACATGAAAACTAGTCTATCGATAATCGCATTTCGCAAAGACAAATTAAATGTTGCGTAAATCGACATCTTCCCATCTCAATCAAGTAATTATCTGCCGTTCGACAATCGACAAGCGACATCGTGAATAGAAAGTGCACGACATTTGTCCCCAGTCGTGACCTCCGCTCGTGACGTCCTCTTTTTAATAAGGGAAGAAAATACTTGCAGATTGCACAGATTTGCTAGATTACCAGTGTAATGATTTTAATTAGATAATTTTGGCTCCATAATGTGAGTTCAACAAGGCTCGACAAGGCTTCAATATGATGATGTTATGTTATATTATGAATGAAAAAAAACTCGTTATTGTTACATTATATTTATTAATTTGAACACCGTTATTTAATTGTGCTTTCTAAAGCTAATTTCTTATACAAACCCATAGATGATAAAAGTTCCCACACGCCTGTTAAATAATGTTATAATTACCAAATGTACCATGCCAAGTTCCCACACGCTTATTAAATAAGTTTATAAATAATATCTTTTTACAGTGTTATATACACTGCCAGTCTATAATGAAACACATTGGTTATATCACACAAATGATGCAAAGATGTGCCAGTAATGTGTGCAATTTCGCGCACGACAGGCTCTCCTCAATGAATTATATATCATGGTCACGTGCTATTAATAAATACATCGATTAATTAAATAATTACAATAGCCAAATAGGGTTCATCCCATAGTAATACCAACATGGCTCAAGTCCTACATGGAAAATAACACATTCCGTGTCGAATGACTCTAAAGTCACTCAACACCCATACATAAAGTAATACACGGAATAATCGTTGGCTTTCCTTCTCGTGTGAATGGACGCTTGCTATTACTCCATGCTCATTACACATATTGACATAAACAACGTATTGAGTTTGTTTCCAACACGTCTTTAACATATCCTTACGAGAGACCTACATTCGCACTGGACTGTGGCTGTATTAAATAATAAATAAATAAATACACCCAACAGTCACATACATAAACCTGACCCCACTCCATGATCAAGTCTGGTGTCGTCGGTATCAGAATCTACGAGAGACTTTTCGGTCCAACAAACACCCAGACCCGAAACAAACACTTGTGGTTCACACAAACATTTGTCTAGGTGTGGGGATCGAACCCGCGGCCTCTCGTTTCACAGCCGGCGTCTAACCAACTGCGCCACGGAGGCTGTCAAATGATGATTAAGTCCTCACCTGTGCCCGTCCACAAGGATCCTCCAGATCGCACTGGCTCCTGAGGAACACCTCCAGCAGCCCCATGAACAGCATGAAGGCGCCGCCGCCGCACGTCGCCGCCAGCGTGGGCCCCGGCTGCGACATCGGACAGTCGCACGTTATCGCCATCTGAAACATGAGAATTAAAGAATTGAATTAGGAGAAGAGGGTATGCAGAGGAGACATCTGGTAGGATTCCTGTAGGAGTGATGAACAACATTTCACATTGGTGATATTAGGTTCGGATATCTCACCTTAGTTAAGGAATTAGCGATACTTCTAAATGGTCACAAAACTTAGGAATTGTTGAACTTTAAAATTGTATGGAAAAGCGGTGAGGAAGAACGGGAGGTACTAAGAATTGTAGGGTTCTATGCACTCAACATGTTCACCGGTCATATATGTACCGACAAGATACAATATAAAGTCAAACGAATATTTATTCTTTTACTAAGCGCTTAATATTTGCCGTACATCCCTTTTTCGGCCGACACACATTGTCAATCAATTGCCAATCATTATCCCCAACTTAGTTGCAAGCATACAAAAACACGAAATCAAACCTACGATCTAACGTTTCACAGTCTAGATACTCCACCTCTAATCACCAAACACGCGTAGTAATAAAGTGCAATACTGAGTAAATGTCTATCAATGTCATGAAAGCAGTTTATTTATAGATTTTTCATTCATTTCCAGTCTGTTTGTTAGAACGTGTAACGCGGCGAAATTGATGTCATATGTCAGAGTTAATGCAACCGACCCGATTGGGCACTAGCGTGGCGCAACAGCACTTCTTACAATGTAGGAATACGCATATTCAAAATGTTATCAATATGCATTGATTGGCAGTAATTGGTGTACGGGTGTGAAGGATGGCCCGATGTCCGAATAACGCGAGAAATGTCGAATCAATTTATTGTGATACCGAACAAAAGTTAGTATGTACGATATTCGTATATGCCTATATATGCCTATCGAGGCGGCCAGCGACCACCGTGCGCGATGGTGGAAAATTCGTCGTAGTCTAGTCCGTGCTACTTCAACTAAACTAGATTACGTTGCTATACTTATTTTTTAGTTAGCAGTCTAGTCCGACTTTACACTAATGCTATTGATTTGTTGCATATTTTAATAAAATTATACATACTTACCCATCTTATAATAGCTAGGACTGTATACAGAGAGGTAAAGAAACATTTACCTTTATATAAAACAGATCACATATTGTATGTCTTATAACTCTACGTCATATTAGGCTAAGTTATGACAAAACCTAATTAGCTTAGTAAGGTTTCCATTACAGTCGAGATTACACAGTAGTTGGAAGACCGCAAGTACCTAAGATGCAATACACGCTGGGGGCTAAATCTAATCAGCTAACATGCTCTACCATCAGCAGCTTATTATACCCTCGTACAGGCATAAAGCCCGCCATGGTATAGCCATAGCCAGCCATAGACAATACTAGTTATAAGGATCTCATATTTTTGTATCACATTATTTTAAGTAGTATGAAGTCTCTATAAGTCTTTATTTTTTAAATATTTTTTTTTTCATTTTTCAGTTTTCAATTGTACCACCTTTATAGTAACGCTAATGACACACGCAAGTGTGTTGCGTTCCTGTATATATCCAGTGTCGAATAGACCGGCAAAATTGTATCGACCGATGAGAAATAGTCATAATGTATCGCGGTCGGTGCTCTTCTTTGTCAGCCCTACACCCATCACATGGGTGACCTTTTAGTGTATAAAAAAATCTAGTACGTGACAAACTAACCATCACTTATTCGTAAGTGCAGTGATGGTGAAAGATCCTTCTCCTTTCGAAGTTATTATAGATAGCTTTGCTGATTTTAGAATGCTACATACTTGCGTGTTTCACTGTCAAGTGTAAACCGGCTGAAGCGTTATCGGCGCTATAGTTAATCAAATTAACTTAATTACAGCTACTCTATTGAGGTTTCCTTCGGAAAGCGGGATTGGAGGCTCATAAATCCTAATAACTCATCTTTAATCCTCGAACAGATTATGAAGCCATGAAGTTTTGAATTCTCTACGAGTAGTTGTCTTGTCTCTATAGCTTGATTTCAGTTCTTTAGCAATAAAAAGTATTAGTTGACGACATCATAAAAGATCTTAATAATACTTGATTAGTTATCTTGAGTTTAATAACCGGTAGATCCAGCTCAGATGACACTCACGTAATGAACCCTGATCTGTGTTGTAATGGCTAATCGGCGGCTATTAAGGTGCGTGTACAATTACATTGAAGGTCCGACGCCGTGCGCTGTTTGCATAAGCGTTCATTAACGGCATTGTATGTTAAACATGCATTTATATTCAATAAATAACGAAGATAATTGCGAACATCATGCCTCGATGGCGTAGTTGTACTACGGTACGATAACAAAGCTAAGGTCTCGGGTTCGAATCCCGGGTGGGGCAAATGATACTGAATCCTTCTATTCATTATCAGCCCGGAGTCAAAAATTTGTGCCCGATATGGCGATAGGCTCGCCCTCTATCACATCCTGGGACGAAACATACAACGCGAAATGTCCTGGAAGCGCCTCAGCTTACGCCTTCAGCGATAGTATATAACAACTCAAGTATATAACGATTCAGGTGTTTTTATTATTACATAACCGGAGGATCGAGGTTAATAGTTCTTAAAATATATTTTTTAGTAGACGATATCAATATTTTAGTTATTTCCAACTGATCTTACTTATTTGGTTTCTTTATTATTAGTAAATGTTTTCTTGTGGGCAGTCTTCGAGTTTGGGTATTCGGTGTTGTTGCTGTTTATTCGAGCCTACATAGTGGTATTGGACGGGACAGTAAATTTTATCTAACTATACATAAAATTGATAACATAACGTGTACCAGCAAAATAAAACAATACATAATATATTTTTCTTACTTTGATGTGGTATGTTTGAAATCGGAAGGCAGCTATTAATATTGTATAAAAAAGTATTTGTGTCTTTTTAGTGTTGATAGGTATTGTAATGACGGAGAAATGTTCGTAAAATAAAATATTTTTAATAAAAAAATAAAAACCGACTTCAAAGTGCCACTACAAAGTAACAAATAATATATATTTCATCGTGCTAGTACACAATGATTAATGTTCTTATTGACTTGACTAGCTAACAAATCTTAAATACGTAATATTTTGAAGGCGGGTCGCTAAGTGCCGAACATGTACGCCTTACGCTTAACATTAATTTGTGTAAGTAATTATAGCGAAAAACACGCAAGATTTACACGGAATATTAATTTGTTTTTATATATCAGGCCGTAATCGTCCATTGTTGAGCATGGGACACAACATACCCTTTCTTGTACTTAAAGGCCTTTATGTCATGCAGGTTTCCTGACTATGATTGAAATATATCACTGTTAAAGAGTTTGGTAATTGAATATCATCAACACACAAGTGACTCCGATAATTCCGGAGGTGTATACCCTGGAATTATAACCGAGACGGTGGTCAACCGTTTCGTGGATCATATCTAGATAATTATCAACAGGCTACCACACATATGTAAGACACATAGAAATTCTATCAAAACTTCAATAATTTTACACGTAGGATTAGCACATTATATTCATTTGTGTTTAATTTACTTATGTGCCTTTCTGAGCCAACATTGCAGGATCTACATGTAATATCAAATGGTGTAACATTTGCTTAAATTTATACGTGTTTGATATTTAGCGACCCGCCTTCAAAATATTACGTATTTAAGATTTGTTAGCTAGTCAAGTCAATAAGAACATTAATCATTGTGTACTAGCACGATGAAATATATATTATTTGTTACTTTGTAGTGGCACTTTGAAGTCGGTTTTTATTTTTTTATTAAAAATATTTTATTTGTCCCTTTTTAGTTTTGATAGGCATCGTAATGATGAAAAAGGTGATCATGATATAATCAAAACGATGTCTTTAAAATTTACGAATTCCTCAGACCAAACATGATATTATTGCTGTAAAATTATGAGAAGATTGTAAGTCATTATAATCATGATATCCGCTATTGTTAGACACTGACCATGTCGGATTCTCCTAGTTTACGTCGGTAATTTACGTATCTATTTCTCTCACTCTCCCTTTTCTTCACCTACTGTTTATAGTAAAACTTTTATATTGAAAACTGAAATTAATTATATTTAATATCTAACCCCCCCCCTACACACCTTTCTCCTTTTAACCCCCCCTTTTTAGTAACACACTTATACCGAACCAGGTGCAAAAAGAATTATTGCTGTACCGTTCAATTTTGAGGAGTTCTGCTCTTCAGGTCCGAAGATATTCATCAGGTCTTCACCATTATTTAATGACACCAATCTAACATATCATACTTGTCGACAAAATAGTTTATTTTTAATCGTTTAAGTACTGCCAGAGATATTGAGTATTTACATTAGTATCTATTTTCTCCCCCCCCCCTACACCCCTTCCCCCTTTTAAGCCCCCCTTTGTAGTAATACGCTTATACTGTACCAGGTGCAAAAAGAATTATTGCTGTACCGTTCTATTTTGAGGAGTTCTGTTCTTCAGGACCGAAGATATTCATCAGGTCTTCACCAATTTTTTATGGTACCAACCTAGTATATCATGCTTTTCGACAAAAAAGAAATTTTTGAAATCGGTTCCTTAATACCAGCGTAATCGAGTAACAAATATACAAAAAAAAAAAAAAAAAATTCAGTCGAATTGATTACCTCCTCTTTTGAAGTCGGTCAAAAATTAACATACATATAACAATATGTTCTTTCTGATGTAAAAGAAATCACTACGATCGGTTCAAAGCTGCCGAAGATATTGAGTATTTACATGTATATATATTTTCTCACCCCCTCCCCTCCTTACCTGGGGGTGAGAACCCCTTTTTCTTTGCCCTCTGTAGTTTAACTCTTATACTGATCCTAATGTAAACGAACCATTCGCATACTACTCAATTCTGAGGAGTTTTACTCTCCAGGTATAGAGATATTCATCCATAGATATTCATCTGATCTTCACCATTTTTTTAGTGACCATCTGAGAAGTAAATCGGTTTAGGTGTCTTCGAGTAATCGGTGAACACACATAAAAGGTGAACATACATACTAAAGTAATCCGACGAATTGATAACCTCTTCCTTTTTTGAAGTCGGTTAAAAATAAACTCATTACGAAACAAACCGGTATGATTTGCCGCAACTAATTATTTCAGTACGTACAATTTACGCGTAACACTTGTGCGAACAAATGATAGATTATATCTCGTTACTCGCTTTTGAGGTCGTCAATTAGCGCTGTGTGAATGTCTTTTATAATTATTTGATTTTAGCTATGTGTGGCTAATCTTTAATAGTATGTTTCCAATCCCGCGGTGATGTTAAACAGCTTTTTGTCTTTCAGTAATAATGTAATGTTTTGTTATTGCGAATGTCTATTAGTATTTAGAGGTCAAAGGTTTACAGGCTTTCAATCATTGCAATGGTTTTTTTGATGCAAGGACTAATGATGATTGTCAAGTTAATAACTGTTTGATAATGTGGTCGCTATAGTAAATAATTTGACAGCCTCCGTGGCGCAGTTGGTAAGTCGCCGACTGTAAAATGAGAGACTACGGTTTCGAATCCCACACTGACAAATGTTTATGAAGCCCACAAAGATTTGTCTCGGGTCTGGGTGTTTGTGTCACCGAAAAGTCTCTCGTAGTTCCTGATACACGCGAGATTTAATTGTTCTTAATGTGGGACCAGTACTATGTATGTGACTGTTGGGTGTATTTACTTCTTTGATTATTTTTTATTATATATTTGCTTATGACAAATCATACTTCTACTGCAGTTGTATCTGTAAGCTAAAATATATCCTTGCGGAACTTAATTTATCACTAAGTAAATAATAATTAGAGCGTGTGTCGGAAGCATATTGCAAAGTAAATATTTAATGCATTCATATTATTAGTAATCGCGAATTAATTTTATATAATTAGACACGACATCCGGTAGGGGAACATGGCTTAGTTAATGTATCTAATTAAACTAAATTTACCTTCATTTCCTTTCCATGTTTTAATTACTTTGCATTTATGTATGTACTTATACAATCTGTAAAGAATCCCCGGTGGCCCTTGTAAGGACGCATAGTTAAAGTTTGTAGGTATATTATTGAATATAATAAAAAACCAAGAGAAGCCAATTTATTGCCTATGTCTTAAAAATGCATTGAAATATTTAATCTACATATTGTAAGTAGCATTCTACATTATAAAGAGTGCAAAACATTTTTTCACCCACAGCAAAATTAAATTAATAAAGTGATCATATTGGTTTTTATTGAAGTAGCATTCATTCATACATTTTCTCTAATTTACTTTTTGTCTTCTAGTGTATGATACAGTTTATACCTCAATATACATAGTACATAGTGAAGTAAAGCGAGAGCGATCACCGAGCCTGCCTTACCAAATAAGGGTTTCAATGTGTGAAAGCGTGATTGCCCTAATATGCATTTTTATACACATATGCATCGCTATCGTAAATGTACATAAAGTAAAAGCATACATATAAGTTATGTTCGCCACTCTAACGCTCGAATACTCAAACGCCATTTAAATATTAAGTTGCACTTAACTAACCACTTCCCACTTAATCAGTACATTTAAGCGGGACTTTGATAGTTAATGCAACATAATATTTAAGTAACATTTGAGTATTCGGGCGTAAGATGGATAGAATAGTAGTAGTAAAAATTACGTGCAGTATCAACTTTATGGTTGTGTGAGTGAGAATGCGGTAGAACCAAAACCGTACATAATGATAGAAAACCCATCATAGTGTCTTAAAGTATATTAGACAGTCCCCGTGGCGCAGTTGGTTAGATGCCGGCTGTGAAACGATAGGCCGCGGGTTCGATCCCCGCATCGAAACAAATATTTGTGTGAACCACAGGTATTTGTTTCGGATCTGGGTATTTGTGAGACCGAAAAGTCTCTCGTAGCTCCTGATACCCACGACACAAGACTCGATCTTAGTGTGGGGTCAGGACTATGTATGTGACTGTTGGGTGTATTTATTTATTATCTAATTTTGTAAAAGTTATCAAACTTTGTGACGAATGTGTTACTGTGTGTAAGTCGTGTGGGTTTTTATCTAAACAGACAAATCCAATAGCTCTATATACCTAAGCACATAACGGAATGGAAAGTTGGTTCCGAGTTGTGACTGTGGGGACATGTGTTCGTGAAAGCGCCGCCAAATGCATCCAAATACAGTACTAAGGTTGTACGCACGATTGAGTTTAACGGCCTTATTCATATACAAGTTTATAACCTATTTTATTTATCGAATGTCTTGTCCCTTTTGAACTACTTTTTAATTCAGTTTGTGCGAAGAAGACAAGACATTCGTTAACTTATATAATTTTTAAAACTGTTTATTAATAAGGCCGTGTTTAGTTATATCTTGTGTTGTGAACTTTGATTCTACCGATAGCTAAGCTTTAAATGTTATTCAGAGATGTTTTCTAATAAATAATAAATAATAAATAAATACACATAACAGTCACATACATAGTTCTGAGCCCACATTAAGATGAATTAAGTCTTGTGTCGTGGGAATCAGAATCTACGAGAGACTTTTTCGGTCTCATAAACACTCAGACCCGAGACAAATACTTGTGGAGCTCACAAATATTTGTCTCGGTGCGGGGATCAAACCCGCGGCCTCTTGTTTCACAGCTGGCGTCTGATCAACTGCGCCATGGAGGCTGCTTTCTGCTTATTTAAAGAACGTAATTGGCATTAGGTTGATTGGATCTGAGATGGAAGATTCATGACTAGATTCATCAACAGTAATGTGAATAGTCCTTACCTTACAGTTCGGGTGTCTATGTTGTTCCATGGATATAAAAACTACAAAGATCTTGGGGTTAAAGCCGGTGGATTAGTTCCAGAAAACCGTGACTTATTTATAGGAAGATTATTGATAACACAAATAACTATCCCATCAAGAGGATCGCAACAGTATCTTCTTGTCCATTACTAACAAGAAATATAGTCTTTATAAATACATAGATTAGACTTTTGAATGTGGTCACACGCTCTAAGCTACCAGTACATGAATAGGTAATTGTATTTATGTAATAATTACGTGGTTTTATGATATTTGAGCAGAATGTGGGCGAGAGAATGCTATCGTCATGGGAACTAGTATGGGAGCAATGCTAGCACGGAAATGAGATTACATTTAGTTCCCTATTCTTGAAAATGTACTATTGCTTTAGCCCAGTTTTACGATTTAAAGTTTGACGTGTATGTTACAGAATTGTAATAAATTTAGGATAAAAGTAAGGTTAGGTAAAACATTACCAACCTCAGCTAAATGTTCAATAAGAACGAAAGAAATTACTGTAAACGAAAAATATTAAGTGGTTGAGCTAAACTGCAGTTATTTTATATTACTCCTATCTGCGGTAGCTCGTAATTGGCTATCCTTTGTATACAATTTGTAATATATTATGTTCGTTAGGATGTGGCGTACCTTGGGAGAGGCCTATGTCCAGCAATGGACTGCAACGGGCTGATGATGATGATGTTAGATATTGATAGCTGTGAGCCACCCAAATAAAATAAAATATACCGTAAAAATGGGTTGACTTAACAAAGGTGTTAGAGATGACTTATGGGACTTTTGTCTTACGGTTTCTGATACCCACGTAAAAAGATTTGAAAAATAACTGAAGTCAGGACTTTGTATGTGAGAGTTGAGTGTACTTATTTGTACTCGAGGAAAAGTTCAAGATTTTTATGATCGTAAATTATACATTTAGTATGTAATAAAGATATTTATTTTCAGTACTCGTTATTATGGTTTGCGATTGAATTTATGTCTTTAATCGTGTTTTACCGGTTTTTTTGTATACGTGTATAAAATTATAGTATTCATTGTAATTCAATTTAAAAACGAGAAATAAATTGAATTCACAACATATTTTTATACCGATTATGTATGTGCACAAGAAAATAATGTTGATGTTTTAAAATAAGTAGTGGAATGCAGTAGATGGTAATCACTAAAAATAGTAATTATAAAAGAAACGTAAAATTATTGCATAAAGTAAGCTTAAAAAAACGGTAGCATACATTATGGTAAGACATTGTCACTTTTTTTTAAAGTTGCTTTTGCTTTTTGTTTTTTAAGAGGCTTTTACAAGGGTTGAACTTTATGGCACCCAGCCATTTTTTTATTTCAATGAATGGCGAGACGAGCATGCCATTCGCCGGATGGTAAACGATACGACAGGTCATGGACAGTAGCAAAACCAAACAACACACATGAATTACAAAGCAATGTTTAGCATTCCATTGCGCTCGCCATCCTCAAACATAAGATGTTAAATCTCATTATGTCCAGTAGCTAGGTACTCTGGCTACAATGCCCATGTTATATTTTTTAAATGTATGCCATTGTACTCAATCTAATATAAAATGTTATTGAGGCTGTCAGAACTACAAGTACCGATACAGTAATTCAGTAAAAGCTTGGCTGCGACCGTTCAAGTTCGAGTGAGCGGCCAGGAAGATCCGCATAATGTCAAGGTGCGCGGTTCTGCCATACAAATACCAACATTTTCTCGACGGCGGTCGGCGACATTTGTCTGCACCACTGAACTTACAGGCTATCACGGGCCATCTCACTCACCTTATGTATCACCTTTGGATCACCTATGTATTGTACGGTTTAAATGTCCCATATCGTCAGTTTATTGTGCAGCTTAATCACAAGATTGAAGGCTGATTTATAGGTACATATATTTCATACATTCAATTTGTTTTTGTTGAACTTGTTTTGTTTTAAGTAAGATTATAAAAATGTAATTTCATACGTCATGCCAATAAGTATTAGTTAATTTAGTTAGAGCATTTATAGTCAACTAATTTTACATTTGTACATGTGTATTTTTATTATATAACACCTTGCACGCTTAAATGTGTGTATACTCATGTTCTTAGAAATAAAATATCTTTATCTTTATTTCTTTTTATCTCACTTTCCAATAAATATTGTGGAAACGCGAGGAAAATTATGAATCTGGAATGGATAGCTAACTACAATGTAAAATGGGAAAAATCTGAGAAACAATATACAGTATTGCCCATTCAACTCAATAAGGGACGAATTTAAAAGCGAATTTTCTGAGGTCACCCACATTATTAGCAACTCCAGTACAATGTCAAGCTTAATAATTGTTGTTTAGACTACGTTTTGTTACTTGGTAGCTACAGTTTTAATTAATAGAATTGAAAAGCACTTGACCTACAAATTAATGGTATCATGTAGGACTAAACCTTAAAATTCACCGACATATGCCAAATCATTTATTAATCAAAAAATTATAAACAACATCAACATACTCATATTACACTCTCAACCACTAGCTAATATGATTTAAGTACTTCTTAGGTACCTGCTACCATTTCCCTATCATCAGGGTCGCGGGGGGAGGGCATGAAGAGGAGAAGGAGGGGGGTGCAGACGCCGGGGGCTACCGTCAGCGCGGCTATCTATCAACCGCTGACGAGGGCCTAATGATACCGCCCAAGGCTCCCGCGCCATATTGATTTCTTGACATTTCTCGTGATGCAACGGAAAATTGGATTGATTGCTTAGGCTGGAGGTACGCGGAGCGGTCGTAAATATCTTCTATATGGTAAATATAACACATGGAAACAAAAACTATAGGTTTATGATCTGTGTTGTGGCAGGAGATTGACTTTGCCTTTAACATTGTTAAAATAATGAACATTAAAAAAAACAATAAGGCACAAAAGTCCCCTATCTTCTTCTCCCCCATCATTTCATCTTGGCTCATTATAGATCCGCAGATCACCTACTTTTGCTGTAGCTTTTAGATCGTCATCGTCATTTCAGGCAGTAGGTATGATTTGCTGTTGCTTGTTTTTTTATCGTTCCTTTTAATGTCTTTTAAAAAATGCTCATTATAACGTTTTATAAACCGTTCATATGTCCGTACTCGCTGTCTCCATATACAGCGTTAAGTATAAACTATTCTAAAACCGGATTTGGATAGTAAACAGTTACGGAATAGAGATGGATCCGGTAGGGTTATGACTCAAATATTGGTGATCGTGAATGGAGCGCACGACTCAACATTCTAACGTCTTCGTTGAAATGCTGTGCGAATATTATTGAGTGTTTGCTGATCTATTTTGGAATACGTTTATTTATCCTCGCTGGTTGGATGCTCTTTCTATGTTTTATATCAAAATTATACTGAATAGAAAACTAGTCCTATTGGATCTTTCATAGTAAGTAAGAGTTTTGGGTTGTGGGTGTCAGATACGACGAAAACTATTCGGGTCTACAAAAGTCAGATCATCAAAGTAAATATTTGCTGACTAAAAAAGCGTTTGTTTCAAGACAAGATTAAAACCAAAGGTCTCTTACAATTTACAACCGGCTGGGCCCCCGAACTTCTGTGCGAAGGAGAACACTTTAAAATCTAGAGATTGAAACTACAAAAATATTTCACACCGTGCTCGATTAGCAATACACCAAGGAGTCTTGGTGCCAACACTTATGTATGGATGTGAATCTTGGGTGTGGCAGAAGAAGCACGAAAGCAGAATTAATGTCGTAGAGATGAGAGCGTTGAGGAGTATGTGTGGGGTCAAACTGGTTGATAAAGTGAAAAATAGTGTAATAAGGGAGAAATGTGGATTGAAAGAGGATGTAGTGACTAAGATTGAGAAAGGAATGCTTCGGTGGTTTGGCCATATGGAAAGGATGGATGCAAGGAGACTGACGAAAGAAATTTATGATGCGAAGATGGATGGTGGAGTCGGTCGAGGACGTCCCAGGAGGACCTATAAAAATCACATACAAGATTTATTAAAGAAAGGAAAAATACGGAGTCCTCGAAACCGACGAGCGTGTATGCAAAGATTAATGACAGTAGATGAAGCGAAAGAGGTATGTATGGACCGTAGCACTTGGCGCTCAATAGTCTCTGCCTACCCCAATGGGACATAGGCGTGAGTTTATGTATGTGAAACTACCACAATCAATCCTTGTGACTTAGCAAAAGGATAAGCCTTATCTTTTCGCCAGTCGAAAAAAATTTAATGAGATTTAGATTATTTCCAAACCTTTCGATGTCATTTTACGCTTGTATTTTTCAGTTCATCCGTCGATAATTATCTGAAAAGTTAGATTCTAAGTTTGTAAAATTTAATTACAATTTAGTTTATAAAAACTTTTTGCCGACGTGGATGATATAAGCTGTAAGAACTAGCCGGGCTCCTTACGAATGTTGCAACTCGAAGGCCTGTCGGGTAATTATGGTGTTTTAGCAACATCTCGCGTTATTTACTAGCCTTGTGCACCGAGGTTGCCGACTATCTTCAATCATATTCTATACAAAGAATATTTTTAATGTTCTGACAAGACAAAGTGACTATAACGTAACTGATGATATTTTACATTTAATTGGTCAGGCAAACGAGCAAACAACTTGATGGTCAGTGATCATTGCCGCCCATAAACTTCCACAACACTTGGGTCATAGATGTGTTGCCGGCCTATCTAATCTGGAGGAGAGCGTGACGGGGAAAAAGGGGCATTGGGCATCCGGCAAGTGCAGTGTAATCTTTATTACAGTTTGAGATTAATCTGTTGTTGGCTGACACAATTATGACGGGCAGCTCGTTATCAGGTATTACGAAACGCAACTCACTTGTGTGTCTCAGTATGATGGGTTTTGCATCATGTTATTCGGACGCATACAATTACCTAAAATCCTATACGGCTTCCGATAATTCCATTCGCTAGATGCTACGCTACAGCAGTACTGTCTGACGTCACTTTTTATAAGACAATCATTTCACACAGTATGACATTTTAGCACTGTTACTTTTAGGAGCTACAGCAAGTGGCTACCACACTGTATCTGAATTGACGAGCGTGCATAAAGAGATTAATTACAGTTGAATAAGCGTAGGGAATTTGTCTCGAATTAATGTTCTATAATCTCTACCTATTTAACTGCGATTATTATTAAAATAAATACAGCTAATAATAATAGACTTAACCCACACTATGATTAAAGTCTTCTGTCGTCTGGGATAGAAACTAATTTACACTTTTTGCTCGCAGAACACCCATAACCGAGTTATTACTAGGTCATACAAATAGTAGTCTCGATAGAGCCCAGTCTCTCGTGCCACAGCCGGCTTCTGGACCAATTGCGCTTCGGAGGCTGTATAACTCCGTTTATACATATTTAAGGCCTAATTCATAGTCAGTTTTAAAACCTATTTTAGCTATTGAATGTTGTATCTCTTCGCTCAAACTGAAATCAAAAGTCGTTCGAAAGGGACATAACATTGGATAGCTAAAAAAAGTTTTGAAACTGTCTATTAATAAGGCCCTTGCTTGCTATTCCCCCAATCATTAAATAACATGTGGTATTGGCATATTGTACGTTTGAAGTGTGAAATGAGTCCAACTGCGGCACACGTTGGACGTAATATCGACAATTATAGTTCAAATCGAACGCCGAGCATTTCATGTGCTACTTCCGTGCAGATAACGTGCCGTGCACACGCGACGCACACTTATTTGGCACTCTATATTCAGCTTTGTACTAAGTCGAATATGATTGAAGAATCGTAAGTTATAACAATTCAATTGTTGAACCTACTTATATACATTACCATCACATATTTTTCCCAGAAGGGGTAGGCAGATGTGCTATCAGGACAGCCACGTTTCGCCTTGTATGCTAGAGAGCTAGCCTATTGTCATATCGGACACAATGACGACTGTCGAACCTCTATAAAAAATATGGTGATCCTGTAATACTAAATGTTTTATGTATAGCTTGAAGATGCAAATGAACAGACATAATAATTATTGTTGTGTTGAGTAGCGAGGTGTTGAAGTGGTTATGAAGTGTGGCACAAGTCGCCACAAGTGTATTTTGACAGACTATATTTAAATAACAGACACACATTGTACCGAAATTTGAATATATCAAGAATGTGCTGGATTCAGTGAGGTATACACTGTTTAACCGAATAATTAAATCTATTTAATAATTGGTTGACAACCTCCATGGCGCAGTTGGTTAGACGCCGGCTGTGAGGCAAATGTTTGTGAGAACCACAAGTATTTGATAGATAAGTACCCACGACACAAGACTTGATCTTAGTGTGGGGTCAGGACTATGTATGTGACAGTTGGGTGATAAAAAAAATTCTTCTGTCGTTTGTCTTCAAAAGTTGGCGATGTATATATTTGCGCCATATGATTTACTTGTGAATGATTGATTATATAATGAATTAATATCAGGCAATTCATCAGCTTATTTGTCTTTTGTTAAAAGATATAATAATAATTTAATAATATAAAGCAATTATATTAATGGCATTAATTATACTACACAATAGTGAACTTTTTAGTTACTCGGCATTTATCGATAAGTATATTATAATTATATGCTTGTATCGATGCTGTCTTCATATCACTTTCGCTGATAAGTTCACGGTAACCGCGCTTGTCATAATTGATATTAAATCAATCATTATTTCATCGCCCATACTCTCGTACATATGATCATTCACAAAAATACATTCATAGGTTTCTGCTTCAGCGTAGTGGACTATATGGCCTAACCACTCTCAATCGATTCTCTCGATTGTAGAGTAGGCCCGTGCCCTGCAGTGGGACGTATATGGGCTGATATAGATAGGTTTTTGCTTTTCCGAATGCATTAATTAAAACCTTTGCGTTAATAGAATACATATTTCTTGTTCCAACTTGGTTTTCTAATACAGCTACATTACGTAATAGTTTACTAGGTAGAAATTGATTACCACTAATACCTAAAGGGTGTAGAAATTATGTTGTAGCCGAGTTTACTAGTAACTTGGTAACATTTGATGACTGTATTTTGGAGCAGATAAATGTGTTAAACTTAACTTTAGAAAACAATACAGTTACTATCCATTGGAGACAAATATTTAGCCCCCACAAGAATCAAGTAAATCATAAAAATTATGTTCATCAAAATCTCACAAGACAGCCATTTCCAAACCGCATCATTCCTGATTAGTTGACATTTACCAAACTCGTAATAAATCATCGACTATCGATATGGAGCACAATAGTGTTGTGTCACTGCTTTCTACACGCTAACAGCTTCATTTGTCGATAATGGACAGATCTGTGTATCGTAATCATGTTGCGGAGTTTTTGCTTATAACTAATGTTTTGTCCTATTATTGAAGCTATCTGCTATGGCTGATTTTTCTACGGAAATTAAGATGTTTTGCGCCATCAGTTTTACCGATTAGATTGTGGAACATCTGTCTGACTCATATTCGGTTTCTAGCATAAGGATGTGAACCAACGATGCGCGAGATATCTATCTCTCAGCGGGCGATACTCTGATCGAGATAACTCAGGAGTAATAGTAGTATTTAATAATATTGGAATATTTAAAAAAAACCGGATTATTTATATAATTCCTATTTATTGAACATCTATACTATTAACAATTATGAATTTAAGTAATGCTGTCATTAATTGTAAGCTGTAGTTGCCTGTTAACGGGGGAACATTTAACTTTGCTTTTATTTTTGCTTGTAATACTTTTTGTGATTAATGTATCTTCTTTTGGTAACTCTAAAATAATAAAATAAAAAATGTGTGTGTGTATTAGTGTACACACGTAAGAAGTGAAACTTCTTTATATCATTTTTCGAAAAATGATCTACTATTTACAAATTTACAGAATTGGTAAAATAAAGCTAAATTAAATAAAGTTTAAGTTTAGGAGGGGGAAAATTTTTGAGGGAATTTGGGATTTCTATCGGGGCCAATTTGTAGCCCTCACCGAGACGGTTCCGAGGATACCAAGCTCGGTGGGTCCACGACCTTTATTGGCCGAGATAGGTTTAGGGGGGGTGAGGTAAAAATTTTAGGTGGGGGTAGGGGCGGGGGGGGTGTTTAGGTTTCGTGTGGGGGCTATTGGGCACCTTAAAATATTTTTGGGTGGGGAAAGTTGTGGAGGGGGAATTCGGGAATTCTGTTGGGGCAGGATTGTAGGCCTCACCGAGCCGGTTCTAATGAACCCAGGGTCGATGGGTCTACAATGGATATTGGTGGAGATAGGAATGGGGGGGTGAGGTAAAAATTTTAGGTGGGGGTAGGGGCGGGGGGGGGGCGGGGGTTAGGTTTCGTGGGCAGGCTATTGGGCACCTTAAAATATTTTTGGGTGGGGAAAGTTGTGGAGGGGGAATTCGGGAATTCTGTTGGGGCAGGATTGTAGCCCTCACCGAGCCGGTTCCAATGAACCCAAGGTCGGTGGGTCTACGATGGATAATGCCGGAGATATGAGTAGGGGGGGTGAGGTAAAATTTTTAGGGTGGGGGTAAGCGGGGGGGGGAGGTTTCGTGGGGAGGCTATTGGGCACTGTTTTGGATTTAGGGTGGGGGAAGGCCAGAGGGGGGGTAAGGATCAAATTACAAAAAAGTGGGTGGGACTTAAAATTTTGGGTGGGTCTTGGAAACGGTTGGGGGTGTGGCTTACTGAAGTGGGTACTAATCTATACATATAATAAAAATGTAAATGGTCGATGTCTGTACATGGAAGATATTTGAGAAATTTTAACGCGGGGGGTCTTTATAACAGCAACAGAAGCCAAAACAATTTTTTTTAGAATTTTTGTCTGTCTGTCTGTCTGTCTGTCTGTATGTTTGCTTGCGCATCACGCAAAAACTACTGCACCAAATAAGATGCGGTTTTCATAGTTGTATTGCTGTAGGTTCTACTTAAAAACTGGTATATGCTGCATTTACATACAGGGTGTTTCTTTTTGATTGCTTGCACATTACTCAAAAACTACCGCACGAAATGAGATACAATTTTCACAGTTATAATGGTGTTGGTCCAACTTAAAAACTGGTATATATTTCATTTACACACAGGGTGTTTCTTTTTATTTACCTGCGCTTTACGCAAGAACTAACGCACGAAATGAGATGCAGTTTTTACAGTTATATTGGTGCAGGTCGAACTTGAAAATTGGTATATATTTCATTTATATACAGAGTGTTTCTTTTTATTTGCTTGCACATTACTCAAAAACAACCGCACGTAATGAGATGCAGTTTTCACAGTTATATTGCTGCAGGTCCAATTTGAAAACTGGTATATATTTCATTTACATACAGGGTGTTTCTTTTTATTTGCTTGCGCATAATGCAAACTACAAGACGAAACGAGATGCGGTTTTCACAGTTATATAGGTACAAGCCCAACTTAAAAACTGGTATATGTCTTAAGGCTACTTTTTATTCCGAAAAATTAAGTGCTCCCGTGGGATGAGGAAGGAATTCCGACATATTTGTTACATTTTATATTCAAAGGGATGGGATGGGACTGGATTACATGCCTTGAGTGAGAATGAGACGGGACGGGCGGGATATAACGGGACGGGACGGGACGGCATGAGAAATCTTCTATATATATAAAAGAGGAACCTGATTGACTGACCTATCAACGCACAGCCGAAACTACTGGAGCTAGGAACTTGAAATTTTACACAGGGATTCCTATTGTGACGGAGGGTAGCACTAAGAAGGGATTTTGGGAAATTCCACCCCTAAGGGGGTGAAAAGGGTTAAAAACTGTTGTATGGAAAATCTAAACCATTAAAGTTACAATTGTCAAACTTGGCAGTTTAATAAATCATTCAATACCAACAATAATTGCATACTTTATGTTTCTAAAAAATAACATTAGAGGGGTTAAAATAAGGGTTGAAATGTTTAGAAACTGGGTGTTTTCCTTCCTACCCGATCAACGCACAGCTGAAACTACTGGAGCTAGAAACGTGAAATTTTACATAGGGGTTCCTATTGTGACGTAAGGTAGCACTAAGGAAGGATTTTTGGAAATTCGACCCCTAAGGGGGTGAAAAGGGTAAAATACTGGTGTATGGAAAACCGAAACTGTTGAAGTTGCAGATATCAAACTTGATTTTTTAGTTACTCATATAGAAATAAAAATAACTGCATACTCGCTTTTCTTATAATTAACCCTAAAGGGGTGAAAATAAGGGTAGAAGTTTTGTAAAAACAAAGTGTCGGATCAACGCACAGCCGAAACTACTGAAGCTAAGAACTTGAAATTTTACACAGGATTTTCTGTTATGACGTAGGGTAGCACTAAGGAAGGATTTTTCGAAATTCAACCCCTAAGTGGGTGAAAAGGGTAAAATACTGGTGTATGGAAAATCGAAACCCTTGAAGTTGCAGACATCAAACTTGACGCTTTAGTTACTCATCTAGAAAAAAGAACAACTGCATACTCTCTTTTCTCATAATTAACCCTAAAGGGGTGAAAATAAGGGTTGAAGTATTGTAAAACCGAACTGCTGGATCAACGCACAGCCGAAACTACTGAAGCTAAGAACTTGAAATTTTACACAGGGGTTCCTATTGTGACGTAGGGTAGCACTAAGGATGGATTTTGGATATTCATCCCCTAAAGGGGTGTAAAGGGTTAAAAACCGATATAGGGAAAATTTAAACCGTTAAAGTTACAATTGTCAAACTTGGCACTTAAGTTATTCATTCTAAGACAAAAATAATTGCATATATTGTTTATCTAAAATTAGCCCTAAAGGGACGAAAATAAGGGTTAAAGTTTTGTAGAACCGAACTACCGGATCAACGCACAGCCGAAACTACTGGAGCTAGAAACTTGAAATTTTGCACAGAGGTTCCTATTGTGAGGGAAGGAAGCATTAAGAAAGGATTTTTGAAATTTCAACCCCTAAGAGGGTGAAAAGGGTAAAATATTGTTGTACGGAAAATCGAAACCGTTTAAGTTGCAGATATCAAATCTGATTCTTTAGTTACTCATCTAAAACCAAAAATAAGTGCGTACTCTGTTTTCTTAAATTTAACCCTAAAAGAGTAAAATAAGGGTAAAAATAATATAATAGTATGAAAATCAAAACTACTGAAGTTATTCCTATGAAAATTTAACTTTTGTCCCTTTCGAACGACTTTTCAATTTAGTTTGAGCGAGTAAACAAACATTCGATCCCTAAAATAGGTTTTAAAACTGTATATGAATAAGGCCGTTTATTAATTGATCCGATAATCCAAACTCAGAGTCAGAATTAGAAATAGAATTGTTGCACGTAGATTTTTGTTAAAAGTTTACGTAGAGGTTACAATGGCATAGTTTTAGCGATATAACGTCTACATTATCTTAAACACGCAGACGAAGTTGCGGGCAAATGCTAGTACCAAATAAAGTGAATCACGCTGACGAAGTTTGCGGGCAGAAGCTAGTTTACTAAATAAAAAAAGATGGCGCGTAACGGAAGAATGTGACGCGAGCGCTAAATTTTTTCCAACCCCGATAAAGAAGTTTCACTTCAAAAAAGATGGCGCGTAACGGAAGAATGTGACGCGAGCGCTAAATTTTTTCCAACCCCGATAAAGAAGTTTCACTTCAATAAAAATATACTATTCATTTAACCTTTCTATGAGTAATTTGTTCGGAAGAGATCGCTTATCTTTATAAGGTCGGCAACTATTTAATTCAGTATTGAGATTAACTGCTTTAATATTTATGCATCCATTGTAATATCTCTATGGCCTAACCCCTCTCAATCGTACTATCGAATGTAGACGACGCCCGTGCCCTGCAGTGGGACGTAAATGGGCGTACAGTACAGTACAATAATATCTATATACATTTATAACTCAGAAATCTCTTTGTACTATAGTTTGATCTCTTAATAATTAAAACGACATTTGGAATACTTGCCAGGCTCGTGCGATGTCATATCGTATCATTTATAATTTATATAATATTTGATTGAGTGGGTCACACGCATTCCTGCTCAATTAATTGTGTTGAGTTTATTAAATTTCTATTACGAGCACAATGTGCAGTCCGACTAGAGCCAAGGTTGCACGTTGGAGTAATAATAATGGACTTCTACTATTTAGTTCGTGCGGAACTTGGTGTAAACGGGCGACTTTTTGGCGAGATTGCTATCTGTATTAGAAATTTATGTGTGGGACGAAAATAGTTCATATCATTCTTATTACTTGTGACTAGGAAATAAATGGACGGTACCCTTTATGAGAGCTCTGGAAATATTAAGTAAGGTTCAATATTCAGCTATGAATAATGTGTAAATATGAGCTAAATACTGGTATTTACATATGTATGTATATCTACTCAACCATGACATGGGTTCAGTTCCCGAGTCGGAAAAATATTTCTTTTTCAACTTAAATCATTTTATTATTTGTGCTTTTATTTACCAACTGAAAAATATTATAGACAAAAAATCGCATTATAAAAATATATTTCAGTAAGTCGCTCGTGTGTCCAAGCCCGAATAGATATGACATTACTGCATCGAAGGATAACAACATGTCGAAGTAAAATTTGCTTATAAAAATACGGATATAGCAGGCAATGCGATTTATCCTGCAGTTCCGTAACTCTACTTACTAGGAAGCTAATTGTGCCAAAATCCACATATTTATATCCTTATATTTAATACTTTTTATTTTTAATTTTTTATATAAATGCCCACTTTTCTTTCTTTCTAGTCTTAAGATCCATTCTATCGTTTTTGGTTGTCTGGAAGTGATCGCTTAAGACCGCCAATTGTACACTAATTGTTTGTAAGTTTTCTATGTTTTATTGTCTCTGTACTTCGTGGTGTTCAATAAAGTGCTGTGTATTTGTATCCTTTGAGTGTTTTGTTTGTTCCGGGTCAGTTTTTGTGCAAATTAAAGTTCTTGTGATTGAATATCGGTGTAATAGGAAAAAGTGTACAATAGCCACATAGTGAAATATAATATATTATTCTACCACATTACTAATGTTATTACAAATGAAGAAAATACATGTGTAATATAAAAATCTGTGTTATTATCTCAGATTATTGCACTGTCGTCCGTTTTTTGGAAATTTAAATCTACTACAATGACTATAGTTCCTGAAGATTTTTTAGCGTCCTTGACTTTTTCAGTTAGGAATTAAGCGGCACAACTATGGGTTCTAATTTTGATTAAAAATTTGAATTGCAAACGAAGCATAAAATATTACGATAACAATATTTCTTAATTTAAGAAATAGCATTATCTGTATGTTTATCGTCGTTACATCCCAGCGACTTATCTGCAAGGCCCTTAAAGGAATCAAATAACATATGCGTATAAAATTATTTTCCGTTGCTCAATACACTCCATGCCAAACGGAAGGTTTCAGTTTTGCAACACGTATGTATTAAATATTATAATTATAAGTATTTGCAAACATGTGGGAGATTAGCTTATTAACTATATACTTAGATTAGATTATATTATTAACTATAACGGTGAAGGAAAACATCGTGAGGAAATCTGCATAACGATATAAAAGAATTTCTATGGTAAATATGGACCGCACTAGGCCAGCGTGGTGGCCTATATGGCCTAGCTCTTTTCAAACGTACTCTTGATTGTAGAGGAGGCCCGTGCCCTGCAGTGGGTCGTATATATATAGGTTGATACAGTACAGTAGAAGGAGATTAGCGACGCATGGAAAATACTGTCGGTAAAGCCCTCGTTGTTGACGACTTAAGAACTGTTTTTGCATACACTGTTGAAAGAAAAGCAATAATTAAAATAAGTATTATGGTTTTAGTAAAAAATTATATTGAAATCGGCCACGAAATTTAGCGAAATTAGTATATGAAGAAAGCTTTGTTAGATATCGAATTTTTCGAAGATCGTTTTTTTAGCATGTTTCCTGTGCCTCTTGGCGACGTTCCAGACATTATATGTTGATGTTCTTAATTAATAAACCAACTTTTGCAGCAACGGCAAATAACATAGGGGAAATGAAAAACTCCATTATACTCAATTAAAGGTATGCAAATTTCGTTTCCAAAGTAACTTTTACCAAGCATTAAATGCTATTACTTAGTTTTGTAACGTTGGAACAGATCCAACGAGTTTCATCATGTCAAGGAAAACTTGGCTAAAAATTTGCAGCTAGCACTATAGGAATTTGTCACAGGCGGCTCGACTCGACACAGAGTTAATTACTGTAGTTAATTGGTTCAAAATCATAATACTGATTACCCACGAAGTATTAAGAATTTGTAGCTTAAGATCTTGGTATTTCACAAGATGTTTATGGCCGAGATTACTAAGGTATGCTAATATTTATCTAAGATCGTTTTGAATAAAACCAATGAGTAAAATTCTTAGTTAAATATTACGATTATAAATTACGACTAGTAATACAGTAATGGCTTAAAAGGTTACATTATAAATAATGATGATTTAGCAACTACAGTAATTGAATAAAATACATTGTGCAGTTGATTGAACGCTGAACAATTTAATCCAAATATTGTCCTTTGATTAAACTATCTCGAGCGGTGACTAAGAACTTAAAGTCGAACGAAGCATTTAGTAATAATTGTAGAGTTCAGGCGCCTTAGAAATTTTATAAACCTCAAATTTTATAAAAGACGATCAATTTATCAATATCTACAGGGTATATTCAGTCTGCGACCGAAAATGAAGCTAAGTGGTAGTTATAAAAAAAATGTAATAAAAATGACGACTTTTTGCCAAATTTTTTGTTGCATTGTGTTTGAAATCACTAATACTATCATGGATTCGTTTTCGGTCGCAGTTTGGATATACCCTGTCTAGTATTACCGCATATTATATCGCATATATAAATATAAAACACTTTTACAGTCGAGAGATCAATTGAAAAAGATTAGGAAACCCTGGTGTATTGCGGGCTAACGGACTTTACATGGCATACAAGTTGCCAAAACGAGGTCCGAGGTACGGAGGTTTCCCATTATGTTTTCTGCACTGTTTAAGGCGATGGTTATTGATAAGCAATACTCATGAATCTGAACATACAGTGCCTGGTAACTTGCGACCACTGTGTTAATATTGGCGACGGCTTTATTAGCAACATACCACACACTTTTTCACTGATGGTAGGTCTCTCATATGTGAGAGGCGGCCTGGGTAGGTACCACCGCAACGTCTATTTCTCCCGCCAAACAGCAGGGTAAATGCACTGTTGTGTTCCGGTTTGAATTACATTGTGGCCAGAGTAACTACTGGACATATTGAGAATTAACATCTTATGTCTCAGGATCGCGAGCGCAGTGGAATGCCAAGCATTGCCTTGTAATTCATGGTGTTGTTTGGTTTTGCTACTGTCCATGAGCTGACGCTTACCGTCAGGCGAATAGCATGCTTGTCTCGCCATTCATGGCAATAAAAAAATCAAAATGTTTACATTGATACCATTCTAGTTTCTCGTGGTAGATGTTTATCTTGCAAAATTCGTGTAAATATTGGGAGGAAAATAATTCAACCTATATTCTTCTCAGGATATGACACAGGGCTCTGATTACAATAAACAGGGATTAAGCCATTGTCTATGAAATACCTACGCTATACGAGAGGGATTGACGAAATTAACGCGAGTAATTCGTGTGTGGAGAAGCGGGTATGCAGTTGGTTCGCCGCAATGTTTTCTCAGAAGCGAGAAAATTCCGTGCCATGCTTACCACACCACGTACACTTTGAAATTGTGCTAATTTAATCGAATATCGTTTTTATACTGCTCGTTTCAACGTAAAATTGGATTGAATCTATATTGAAGACATTTTTGTCTATTTTTTCTGTATCGTGGGTGTGGCGCGGGCATTTTTGTATCTAAACAAATTAGACATTTTGAAACAAATATATAAATGTACCCAACAGTCACATATAGTTTATCCCCGCAATATACCAAGTCTTATATTGCTGATATTAGAAACTACGGGAGATTGATTGGACTTTCAAAATCTAGATTCCAGACACAAAACTAATATTTGTAGAACATATAAACATTTGCCTTGGTACGAGGATCGAACCTATAGCTTCTCTTAAAGCTCATTTCTTAACCAACAGCGCCGCAAAGACAATGAAGTAAAAACTAAAACAATATCAATATTATATCACAAGCACTGAAGTTACAACCTTTAACACAAGTTAATTATTTAATTATCTTAGCTGTTAAAAATAAACAACAATGTTTACAATTATAAATACTACAGCATCATGGTAATCATGTTTACTATATGTCATTAATCATGACATATAAAACCAATCGGCACTGCGATTACTCAAATGTTACTTGCACAAAAACCGCGAACTTGTCCCATTATCATACCATTCTAGTACCTGTTCTCAGTACTAGATGTCGCAAGAATTGTCTGGGTTTAATCGCCTTAGCTTGCTAAGAGTTACCAAGAACTTGACTACTTATGTCTATCAATTTAATCTGCTAGTAGCCTTTAGACAAATGTTAATGCGACGCCTTTCGAAATAGCGAATGGCATGCTCGTCTTGCCATTCATCGCAAAAAAATATATATTCCGGGTGATATTAAAATATTTTAGTATTTTTTTGACCCAAGTTTCTCATCACCCCAGGTGGCATTGTACAAAATTTGAATAAAATCCCAGATGATTTTTTGATCGAAAATTATGATTTTAGTTTTCACGATTTTAGGCCACCCTATATAGAAATGAGTATTTTTATCGCACAGATGAACTTCGGGCCGGTTCAGAAACTTACGTGAGCTTTAAAAAGACTGGTATCTACGAATACGGGTTGATCAAAAGTCTTGAAAACTAAAGTCGCGATTTTTGACAAAACTACCAGGCAATTTATTTTCAAACGTTTTACTATGATACCTAGGATGGCTAGGAACATGTGGTTTAAATTAAATATCACCCGGTATATATTATTTCCAAACCATTCCAACTCACTCAAAATAATAGAAACAAATTTTTTCTTGTTTTTTTTTCGCAAGTCTGCAGTTTTAGCGGTGGTTGCGATGGTTTTTGTCGCTCGTGTGAAGCCGCGAGTGTTGCAAGCGGCGCGTCGCCGTGTGAAACATGTGCCCACTGCGCTGCTAACGTTACTAATTGAAATGTATTGCGTAATTACATAGATGTACAGTAATTGGGTTAGGTCGAGAGATGCTGATTTGAAATGCTGGGTAGAGGAGATAAGACATCATAAAATAGACAACTATTTTTAAAGGTCTAGAGAAAATCATATTGTGTATACTTTTAAAGACAATAAAAATAATTTTTCAACTTGTGCTCTACTATTAGGAGCTTCAAATTAAATGTGTGTATAAAAAATACTTATGTATTGGAGTATACGGATATACATATGATTAAAATAATTGATTAAGCTCTTATTTAAAAACTGTTCCTAATATTATTAGTTTTTTTTTTGGTTCACAAAACTGGATACAATCTTACGAGCTATAATCTTATGGTACTGTCATAGAAATTAAAACTATAGATTGCAACCTTCTAAGTGAGAACACAGCATGCTTAATTAGAATGTAGGTTGTGATGCACATTAAATTACTATCTCAATTAGGTGATTTGGTATTGTAGATTAACATAATGTTTTTTCTTACGGAAGCCTTAGCACCAGGACGGAATATATCAAAATTGTTTTGGATGTTATTATAAGCAGAAGTCATGCGGCAGATAGGAGAATGTTGACCGAGATTAGTTTTAAAAAACGACTTGTAGAAAGTTTTGCGATTATTTAAACGACTCTCAGGGCGCCGGATAGCGAACTGAATACGATTTAAAATATCTGGTGTGTCAACAAAACTATATACAAAATTATAAATTAAACAAAAATAATATATCAGCAACTTTACGGCGCGTCTGGAGTAAGTCCATTTTAAAAAAGGATAAGCGCCGATCATAAGATTTTAACTGAGCGCATTTATTGTTACTATAGGTAAGATGGTATAAAAACGGCGTTGGATGCGCTCAATCCTGTCGATATGCACTTGGTAGCCAGGACTCCATACCGTACTGCAGTATTCCAAAATGCCTCGTACAATAGTATTAAAAATTAAAATAGTGAGAGGAGGCTGGCTAAAAATTTTCATTTGCCTGCTAATAAACCCAGAAAGTCGAGCGGTTCTTGTTGTAATATCGTCAATATGGTAAAGTTACGCATAATTTTGTAAATACACAACAACGTGCATCTCTTGTTCTATTGATATTTTTTATTTAGAATGTTCATGAGTTTGTTGGACGAGCATATTTTAATAATAGAGCTTGTAACTCTTATATCTGTATCCTATACCCGAAACTTTTTTGTCTCAATTTCTATTTGTATCTAATTGTAATTTATATCTGTGAATTATGCTCTTTATGTAGAATATTATAGATTCTTGTCTTTGACACCTTCTGAAGTTAAGACATATATTGCGAAACAAGAGGTCTTGGATTCGATCCCCGCACCGAGACTAATGTTTGTTAATTCAACTTATATGTTTGCTTCGGTTCAGGGTGTTTTGAGAGCTAGAAGTTTCTCGTAGTTTCTGATAAACCCGACAAAACATTTGTACCTTATTGTCGGGAGAGAACAGTAAGGCAATGCAAGTTAAAACCATTTCATACTCAATGAAATGATCTAATGTTGGGTATCCACTATCCAAATGAATACAAATTATTATAAAGTAAGCCAAAAATAAGATCACAACGGCAGCGCAGCCACCTGCTATTCTAATGTAAATTGTAATTTACTTTATTACAGGCAGCTAAAATGGTAATGTTTACACAATGTTTTATTACCGGATCAGATCGGTGGTCAACGTTGCAGGTTAATCGTAGTCGCAGCGGTTTTGTACTCTTTTCTATAATTTATTTAAGGCAAGATGAATATTTCTTAACAATAGGGAAAAGTGGATGGTAATTTTACAAACATTGCAAGTACTTCGGTTCAGTCAGTCCTAATATCTTGGTTGGTTTCTTTTATTAATTTATCCGAGTCTGTTTCACTCATAATTGGAAGTTTGATTGTAAGGGTTTAACTTTTTGTTGTCTCCTGTAAAGAACCAAGATGAAAAGTTATTGTATGGTTTTAACAAATATTGTAGATTCTAGATAAATAAATAAATAAATACACCCAACAGTCACTTACAAAGTCCTGACCCCACATTAAGATCAATTAAGTCTTGTGTCGTGGGTATCAGAAGCTACGAGGGACTTTTCGGGCTCACAAACACCCAGACCCGAGACATATACTTGTGGGCTTCACAAATATTTATCTCGGTGCAGGGATCGAACCCGCGGCCTCTCATTGCACAACCGGCGTCTAACCAACTGCGCCGCGAAGGCCGTCTTAAAGAGGATAAGTATTATAAGTAGTGTTCTGGTATGGTATTGTACATTTTGGTATGTCCAAGCCTAGCTGCAAAGTCCGTACCATGCCTGGCTGGCAGGCCGGTGCATTAACATATTCCATATATCTTTCCCCGGGGTACCGGATAGGGACCTTAATAATTTTCGTCGCGTCCAACAAATATTATGTTTTTAAAAATTTGATTGATCTATGCACCGACCTCAATCCCACCACGCTTCACCTAGATTCCATAATCACTCAATGTCGTCATCGAGGCACTTTCTTCACGGGTAATATAATAAAAATCCACAGAGATCCGTTCCGGTAGTTAGTGGTCGCGGCGTGACCACGGTAATGCGTTGCTTAGTGTTGAGTAGGACATGACTTGAAAAAGAGTTTGTAAGAGTAGCCTCATTTTTGTACTGAGCTAGTACAATGTCCCACTTCAATTGAAGTGAGGCGTACTAGATAGTTTGAAGGTATTAGTACCTCTCGCTCTCATCCTATAGTTAATGACGTAGTGTAACGAGTACCGGGACACAAAATATGAAGTAGTACATTTCAAAAAGTTGAGCCGCTCTTACATTTTGACGTCATGTACGGGACAAATGTACTACCTCTTGTATGTCCTACTCAACACTAGTTGCTAAAGGGCTGAAGATATGACCTATACTTTTTATTCGAATGAATGGCGAGATGAGCATGCCATTCGCCTGATGGTAAGCGATATGACCGCTCATGGACAGTAGCAAAACCAAACATGATGAATTACAAAGCATTGGTTGGTATTCCACTGTGCTCGCTATCCTGAGACATAAGATGTTAAGTCTCATTATGTCCAGTAGTTACTCTGGCTACAATGTTTTTCAAACCTCCTAATGTTATTAATGTTGTATAATATTTTGTCTATTGTTGAATATTTTGACTAGATTGGTAGTACCTATTATTTGTATGCTATCAATACAGTGGATAAGAACCCGTCATAGTGGCACGAAGTGTGTGGTGGCCTGTTGGTAACGGACCAGACGTTCTGCTAACATGTTCACGATGGTCGCGGGTTCAAATTCCAGGGCACAACTCTGACTTTTCGGAGTCATGTGTGTATCGATAGTCAATCACGCACTATAACTGTGAAGGAAAACATCGTGAAGAAACCTGCATAACATAACGATTTGCCAAACTATACAATTCTGGGCCCCGCGTTTGGTCCGTCACCAACAAGCCACCTAGCACTTCTGATAATAGATATGCCAAAAAAATGCAATGTAGAATAATATAAAATATAAAATTCACTATTACATGTAGCAATGTGAACTCTTGACCTTGGGGTAATTGCGACACCCCTGCCTACCGGCCGGCGGGGCAAGCTTGAAGGCGCGGGATGAGAGAGAGGCTCATCTCGAAGGCCTTTGATGCTGTGTACGGCGTATTCAAAGCATGTTAAACGATGCAGCTTTTGCTAGTTATACATTGATTATTAGATTTCGCTCGCGACATTACCCGTGTGCTTTGGTTATTGCGTATCACTGAAAAAATGTACATATCATCGATATCAATGTTACACTAGATAAGACGTTTAATACGCAAAATGTGTCCCACCTAGTTGCGGTGCATGCACCGCACATGAAGCAGTCTGCTTCGTGACAGTGACAGTGCAGTACGCCTTATCGGATACGTTTATAATTATACTCTATCTAAACTAAGAAGTTCCATTTGACATTGGGAAATAGGGATGCTGTCAAATAAATCGGTTCTTACAATATCCGATTATTTAGAGATATCGATAATATTTGTTTGTATTTCTTAATCGATTACAGTTTATATTTTCAGTTTACATCATTTCGTTTATTTTGTCATGAACATTTTTATTCTAATGAGAAATCAACAATTGCATGTCACTTTACTATTTAGGAACAAAAGGAGTGATTTATCTATTACTACCGGCCCGGCCCGGCTTCACCCGGGTGCAGACACTTTTTCGAGTCCAGTCCACATCACGCACATGCTTATGAACACATGATACATACATACAATACAATACATATACTCCAAAGTGAGGAACCTCCTCACTATGTGTGCCGTATCCTACAATACCGCCTTCATTTCCATTGTAATATCCAAATCTATTGATTAATAATAAATTAAGTTATATAAATATTATTATTTCACTATTTATTGATGTATGTTCGTTGACAGCATACCTATTATTAGCTGAAAGTTCAGTATTTTTAAAAATTATAAAACAACTGTTTTATATCTGCTCGATTATTTAAATATTTTTACCGATTATGCGTATACAAATGCGTTTGAATAGTCTCGACTCTACCGGTAAAAGACCTAACGAGGTGACTTTGCAATGACGTCTAGAAAAAAAATATGTTGTTTAAAATGGTTATTTTGCTTTATTTACAGGATTCTAGTTTAAATTTAGTGATTATGGTTTGTATATCTAGTGATAAAATAAGAATAGCTTCATAATTCCATGGATTTACGGAAAGTGTTATTGAAATTGTGTGGGTTACGTCTGCACAAAGTTATTTACGTTAAAAGTATGAAACGTCAAATGGAACCTGTTAGTTTAGATAGACTATAAGTAAATTATTTTGACTTTTCACCGTCAAACCGAAAGCAAATCGTCTAAAGTTACATTTTTGTAATATTCCAGTCAAAAAACGAAATGTAGGTAGTGTGCTTTTAAAAATACGGGGGCACTTTGTTTCTATGACATATCTCGTCATATATAAAAAACTTAATGATGAATGGTTCGGTAGTTAAAGCAAGGATAAATACAAATAAATCCACTTTTCATAATATAAATGTTTTTGATATAGTCATAGCTATAAAGAACAGGAGAGGTCTGAGAAATATTCTCTAGGTAATTCACTCCAACAATCTGAGCAATTCGTTACTCTTTTCGTTATCTCTTCCTCTTCAGCCTTGGGAGGTCCACGGCTAAACATAAGAATTTGCAGGCCGCTTATAACCGATCGGTACGAATCCTTCAGAGGTTTAAATAAAGTATTGGATTTTCTGTCACTCAACGTGATGTCGATTCTCTCAGCTGTTTCTTTACGCTATAAAGACTACATTCAACAAGCTACAATAAAGTTTAGTTCTATTCTTTATAAACACCTCACCAGTGAATATTTATACAAACTCGGCCCTAATTTTTCAAGACAGCGTTTATCTCAATCTCGAAGTCCGTCCATTGTAGCTGGATGCATTGTGTTCGCACAACACCGCGTCTGCGCCCGAGTGTTGCAACTTATTCAAATATTATAAGGTAATTAGGAACTGTAATTAGACATGCTTTGATATTTTGGTAGCGTTAGATATTAAGATTACAGGGCTGAATATACACATACATAAACATGGCTTTTCCCCAAAAGGAGTAGGCAGAGGTGCTACCAGGACACCCACATTTCGCTTTGTACGTATATGTTCCGTCCCACGATGTGATAGGGGGCAAGCCTATCGCCATATCGGGCACAAATTACTGACTCCGGGCTGATAGTGAATAGAAAAATCGAATGTCACTTTGCCTGACCCGTGATTCGAATCCGAGACCTCAGTTTTGTAGTCGTACCGTAGTACAACTACGCCACCGAGGCGGTATTCAGAGTTCTGAATAGTTAGGGTAATTGTAAATTACAGCACAAGGCACGAGCAAATTAAAAATGATTTGTATTCGTAAAATTGATTAATCTTGTCACTTTTTTACTCGGTCTGGTTCTACTTTAATTGATAGGTAGCTTTTAACTAGCTATTGATGACGAAATTCAAATTTACAAACACACATACGCACTAACTCCTGTATCAACGTAGGGATAGGTAAAGGTGCCAATAATTGCATGAATATTTAGTCAGACTCTCTCTCTCTGCATGCAGTCGGTCTCTCATTGTTGAGGATAGTGTCTCTCAATTATCTTATTGACGTCTCTCCAATGCCGTCTTCTGCCTAATGCATAGTCAGACTTGTCTTGTATAATTTCTCCGCGGTCCCATAAAACTCAGAATTGTGTTCTTTTTATAAACCCGCATACAATTGTCCCGATAATCGAACCTGCGGTCTATCATTCCACAGCTAGATTTCCATCCAGTAAACACAGAGGATATCATTACAATCCGACAAATCTTAAGAAGGTTTTCATTTTCCAACTGCGTGTGTGAAGTAGGTTGTGATAACATAACATTTTAATTATATAAAAATGTCATTGTATGGTAATTACGGCCTTACTTTACGTGAATTAGAAGTAATTGTTAATTGTCTGTATGTTGATGGTACAATATGAGGATATTTCAGATTGAGATAAAATCTATAAGACAATGGGTACCTTTTAATGTTGAAGGACTGCGATGGACAAGGTTGCATGTTTTCTTTTAATAAACAGACCTAAATAGAGGCTACGTGAAATTATAGAGTTAATTTTAGGTAAATGATCTATTTAAGAATAATGGATTAATATCAATTTATTTGTTCGATTACTTAGACATTATTTGAGGGGACTTTGGCTTTAACTAAAAGATCCATAATACTTTATCATTAGATTATGGAGGAATTCAACCTTTTTTTTACCAAAAGATTTGAGTCCCTTAAATTTATACCCAAATTACTCTGTGTTATATAATATTCTATTAAGTAACCTAAAATTATCTCGATACGAATGCCTCTTTAAAGTAATAAATACTCAGAGACAGTTAGCAACATGTTATCGCTTCAATTAATAACACCTTACTGTTTATGATCCGTAATAAATGCTCGTGCTAAGTGATGTAACAATAAGGGCTGAGAACAAGTAATAGACAATATATGTGATATAATATGATTAAATAATCAGCTCATTTTAATGTTTCATTGTTTCGAGGAGCTTTTACAAGCTGGTGTCCATAGCTCGTCGAATACTTATTATTTATGACGGCGTTAATACCATCGCGCATGCTGCACTGGTTGGCGATGCAAATACTCAACCACAAGCTACCTAAAGTAGCAAGTATAAAAAAAAATCTTTTTAGAATAATTGCATAAAAATTATTTCGGAAAGATTTGTAGAAAATGATAAGCCAACTATGAATGGACAGCCGCAATTACTATTCAATAATCACTACGATCCGAAATAATAACAGATCAAATGATAATGTAAGACTTAGACAATAGGTAATAATTTAATTTAATTAATTCTAAAGTGCTGCATATTTTCTATGAACTTTTAATCCGTGCTATAATATTTAAGCGTCGATATTCGCACTCAATATTTGTGTACTCTATAAAAGGGAAAGGTAAACACCGGCGGTCGAGGTCGCCGATCCTCGCGATAGAACCATGCGGAAAAAAATTAAAAAATGCATTGATTTGACATTATACAACTGTAATACATTGAAATAACACAATTTTTTTACGGTGTCATCGGGGCTTTGGTTTAATTTTTACATATTTTAACGTCTAGATTATTTTACAGCTTTCGGAGTCACAGGGCGGACAAAAATACGTGATATGGTAACAGGGATAGAATTCGTTAAAAGTAGTTTTATGTACCATTATGCAACTTTAATACAATTCTTCCTGCCTTTTCCAACCATTACAAATAAAGTATTATGGAGCCTGTCCTGTCCTCACACCCGCCACTGCAACTCCTGCAAGCCAGGATCAACAGTGGCACGCGTTTAATGACACCGAGAATCGAAGCTCAGCGAGTCTCCGGGAACGTCTGTCCTGTCGCAACCCGCAACGAAATCAATCATGCGGTTAAATTAATAGGAGTTGGAAATATTATTGTCATTTTCCCTCCCTAGCAAAGCGGGAGACAAAGTGACTAAAAAAATAATAAATGTTAATACACATAATAGTCATACACGTATTCTGACCCACATTGGGATAATGGTATCGTGTCGTGGGAATCAGAAACTTCGGGACACTTTTTATTGTTATAACACCCTAAACGCTTGTGACACCAGCCAAATGCGGATGTGTTGGATGAAATGTGATTTTCATTCACACTGGGAAAGCCCAGTGCCTTAGAAGCCTTAGCCAACCAAAGGGTTGGACTAAGGAGTTAAAACAATTTTGACATTAAACTTTTCGGGGAAATTCCTTACACCACATGTATCTGATATTATTCGAACTCCCAGCTAAATTTCCTTAACGATATTTTCTTTCATCGTTCAATAGATCGATAATTTACTACGAATAGGTATCAGATAATATAAATAAGTCTCATTAATATATGAAGGTCACAGTTTTTGCAATACTAATAAAATATATTGTACACAAACATGCAATTGTCACACAACCGCACCACATTACGAAAAGCGCGACAAAAACTTAATGCCGAAAGTATATGCAAAAACAGCTGACAAAAAATAATTATATCGATAATAATTTGCCCTGTGCATAAATATGCACTTATTGATTTGAGTTTCCGGTTTTATTTTAATTCGTCCTTTTACCTCGATTATTTTATATTGGTTTTTAAAAATTGGATTTGGAACGGGGCTGTCTATTCCTCTTCACTATTAAATATATTAAACATTTTAAAATCATTTTTTTAACATTTCAGAAACATTCGTTACCGTTAAATTATTTTTATTTTTGCATGATATTTTATAGAATGATATTTCTCGAACTAGAAAGCGTAACAATTAATTATATTTCAGACTACATATCTCTTATATCTAAACCTAACATTAAAAATTAACCGACAGAAAAACCAAAATATACATTGGATAATCAAAAACAATCACGAAATAACATTCAAAAATTCAAATATGGAATACGTACCTCGTTCATCCGTACACACACTTCAGAATTCAAAAACGTTCCTTATTCAAAATGTGTCCTTTTTTTTTAAGTTGTTCCTTATTCAAAAATTGTTCTTAATTCAAATATTGTACGTGATTCCGATATTTTGCCGGTCGCGGGGCGCGAGCGCGTGGTGTCGGCGCGAGGCGGTGTTTAGACTGACGGCACTCAATAGAGCTTGCTGGTGCTAGTTTATTGAATGAGCTTAGCATTACGCTTGCACGGTAAACGGGTGGTTAGAGTTGTATTATACTATATAATGAAGGAAGTATAAATCGAAAGTATATTATTCAATTTATTAAGTAAGTGTGATGTGCTTGCTCGTTTATAATATACACGATGTCAAAGACAAGTGGTTATTCACTTGGTAATGTATACAGAGTTTAATTGATGTACATATGTATGTAGTCAAAATAGAGTCGAATTTTGCCCACAAATTCGACTAGATTTTTGAAATATTTATAGGCTTTTTTTTTAATCAAAATATGTTACTAAAGTCACCTTTTAAGGGCAAAAAAAGGCCTGTACTACAAAATGTAAGTTAAAATTCAATAGTTCTTGTAGTTTCTTTACAAGTTAGTTTTATCTCGCGCTGCTTCACACGCGGGAACAATAGATTTCAACGCGTGAAGTAATGCGCGTGTTGGGCAGATCAGCCGTAGTATTGCGTTCATAGATAAGTATTTATACGCAAATCTGTTTATTGGGGTATCCATTAGCGAAAGCATAGTATTTATTTATTATTTATTTATTTTCTGTTGATCTTTGAATATTTTGCAGAAAGAAGGAAAAAAATCTATGATTATTATGTCTTCAGACAAAAAGTTTTTAATTTCGATGGTTAGAGTAAAAAAGCAGCTTGAGCCCAACTATGAAGGAAATAAAAAGTGCGTAGAACATTAGGACAGAGGTCACATTAAAATATTATAGAAGTAAAAATTAGTTGAGAGGTTGTACCGAGTAGTCACGCTCGAGTAAACCAGCGTCAAGGCGAAGGTTCCGTACAAAATTATTTAACGTTATGTAACGTTTTTTGTGAGTTTCGCTTCAGTTGCTGTGAAATTGTATTTTGATGGGCAATATTCTGTTAATTTTTGGGGCATTGGCTAATTTTGTTATTGCTATATTATAAAAAAGTATATTTTTGTTTGTATTACAGCCTCCTTAGCGCAGTTGGTTATGACGCCTGCTGTGACATTTCACCAGCCACGGTTTCCATTTATTATTATTTCAATTTTGTAACAAAGCAGTCTTACAAACATTTGCGAGCTTTAAACTATAGTTCTTCTTATCTACTCAGTTAACAGCCTCTGTGGCGCAGTTCGTTAGACGGCGGCTGTGAATCGAGAGGTCGTGGTTTCGATCCGTGCACTAAGAAAAGTTTGTGAGGCCCACAAATATTTGTCTCAGGTCTGGGTGTTTGTAAGACTGAAAAGTCTCTCGTAGGTTCTGATACTCACGACACACGTTTTAATTGATTTTAGTGTGAGGTTAGGGCTATATATTGCAGCGGCGTGCACAGGATTATGACACTGGGTATGCGGCGGAGTACTCGGTCACAAAAACTTTTTCTTTTATATATTTTTAGCATAGCCACAGCCACGCGACGGATCTCTAAGTCGGAAACTATTCCAAAAGAACAAGTCTTAGATGTACTAGTATGTACATCTTCTACGGCAACGCAGACAAAACAGCAATCGATCGTCGCGGCGGAAGAAATTCTAATAAGTAAAATAATAGTTAGGTATACGTTTCATAACTTTCAACATGAAACTTTCGAGTTACATCCCCTTTTTGCTGGTATAATTGTTGTAACTCGGGTACACACCTACCTTTAGAGTTTAGACACAATTTGAATCTTTTCACTGAATGACAATTGTGCGAACTTGTTATTTTTAATAAACACACAGTTTCAACCCAAACCTCACAATCAAATCAAATAACATTTTTAAAAAATCAACAAACGCACTAGTAAAAGCAAATCACAATTATTATAGAAACTCAGTAATAAACTGTTAAATGTGTACACTTTCAAATGTTTAGTAGAAAATTCTTTTAAGAAAAATATAAATATACTGGCGTAAACAAAATAGTAAACAATGCTTAATACATGAAAAAAGCAAAATGGCCACCGCGAAACACAAAACATTTCTGCTATTTAAACAAATAAAACCTTACCAAACAAAAATGCATAATGTGCATACGTGATTTATTAGATGTCCGTCTATTATTTTTATTCGGATTATACGCAACGAACATTTCCGATTACTCCCGACAACTGCCGAACTTCCGTAGCCTGCCGCAGGAGTCGCGGCTTTCGATGCTTTCGATATTCATGGGTGTGTGCGTTTGCGAACTGTGTACGGACACTAAAATTACTACACACATACGAACAAATCTCCTGCGGGACGCGGCGGCATGACTTGGTTGATTAGGTACATTATTTTGCAGCGCTATTGCTATTTATAAAATATTAGGCGTTTTTAAGTTATTATATTTTGTTTATTCATTTATTTACTATTAATTAAAGTCATCTAAAACGTACGAACGTTTTATTAAAATATCTGTGAATAGCAAGTAAAGCAGTGCATTTCTGCCTACAAGGAGCGCACGCCCCTGATATATTGTATGTGACGATTGTCTATATTATTATTATATATGAGGTCTAGGAGCCCATTAAACCCAAGAAGACTATTGGACCGGGAACACCCTGGAATGGCGAACAGGTTAAAAGCTTAAGCTCCCGCTTATCACCCAATCTGGTTAATAATCCTTATCCCTGGGGGGTTTGAGGAAAATATAGTAAAAATGGTCTCAGGTTATTAGGAGCGATAATTTTTACAAAGATGTCGATCACGGATGGGAGGGAGACTTCATGAAGCTGTTCAATTTCGTATAATTAGAAATGCCTGCAGTGGATGGCTATAGGGTTATAGGAGTAGGATGACCTTTTAAAAAAAAAGAAAAGAAAAGCAAAAAAAGAAGACAGTTCGTGTTGCTGAGGGAGTTTCTTGCGCCGATTCTTCTTCACAGCTACAACACGTTCCGAAGCGGTGGTAGCAGAAATTAACGATTCAAAAGATCTAGTAGAAGACTACTTGAATAAAGAATATTTAGATTTTGATGGCATAGAGATTTTTAGCTAGTAGCCGTCAATCTCTGAACAAGATGGTATAGCCTTTTTACTTCCTCACACAAGAAACTAATAAATTAGTAAATGTTGGAGCGATAAGACAGTAGTATGCTTCAAACAATACGCTAACAAGATATCGATCAAAGATGATGTAACGCGCAGATGAGTTACGTGCGGCGTAGACTCGTGATGCCGCAGCTTTTACGTGTTACGTGTACGCTCGTGATGTATAAGACTAGTTTTTATTCGCCGATTTGTTTGAATATTCCATCAGCTATACAAAGTTCGTTTTTGTATATAATAAAGCTGAAACACCCCAATGAGATTAAGAGTGAGACTCTAGGTCAAGTTCCCAGTTCAGGCAATCTGATTGGTATAGGTTTTTTGATTCGAAATGGCTCAAACGTATTTTGTAGTACAGGAATTTGTACCCGGTATTAATCAATAGGCGCTTCTTTATCCGAAAATTAGCTCGACGGACTGAGGTAAGTCCTAGTCCCATCTTTGCGTAGTCCTTCTGAGATGCTGTCACGAATTTATGCACGTATATAAGTGCCCTCACACATTTAATTGTATTAGTTGAATGACGCTTTCTATACGTCACTTTCACACATTTAAATACCTTATTATTTTATTGCATCGGATTTAATAATGTTTTAAATTACGACAATTTTGCTAGCGATGTTAATGACGAAAGTTATCAGATTACTTAATCTTTTAACGATGTGTCCTCTCTGTATTTATTTTATTGTTTGAGTAAAGACATTTTATTTGCGTTAAACTAATATAATATTTTTTTATTGCTGGTTTAATATTCGCCAGGATAAAGTTATGTCGCCGACTTTGTATATGTTAAAAACGAGTACTCTGGTGGAAAATGCTACATTGACTGGCGACTACCTCGGCCACAATTTCTCCTGGTAACCCTTGCGAGGTCCCCTAAACCACTAGGCCGTGGGCGTTTGGCAACGTCATCCAACACTTTTACTCTTATTGTTGCCATTCACAGGTCACCAAGCTTATTTTAATTTGATAGATGGCAACCATGAAATGCCTTACATCGGAATCGAACCCACGACTCAGTTGGTAGCCTATCCACAGGTATGCACACATTATTACGTTATCGATAATGGAACTTACCTATCATAAATATGTCCTGCCACAAGTAGGTTTTGAATGTAAATGTTGCGTTAACATAACATATTATAGTATATCACAACATAGCGAAATAACATAGTACTGTGTCTCGGCACTGATTTAAATAACATAGTAAAATAACATGCTATGTGACAGTGATAAGGGCGGAGTGGAGGTGTTGATAACACGTAACGTTGCGCATGCGACCGCTTTCCATCGCCGGCACTTGCAGTTACAACACGTGCACTCCTAGATGCGTGTGCAGGGCTGTACTCTACAAGGCATAGTGGGGGCATTGGGCCCTGGTGAAACCAAATGATTTTTAAGGACTCCAACAGTAATATGTGCGCTGTTGATCACTTGCTATCAGAAAAAATAGTACGTGTTCCATTGCCTTTTTTGCAATTCAAAAAAATTGTGTGTGTTAATAATTTTTATATACCCGAGTACAGAATCAAAAATACTTGGCAGAATAAACAGTATTACTTAAAAGTTTACATTGGTGACAATTCTGCAAAATTGCTTTTAATTGATTCTTGTGCTTTTAATTGATTTGCTGGCCCAACATAAATTAAAAGAGCAATTAATCTGACGAGCATAGTTGTGTCAAACTACGGAATATCACATTAGTTTGCCGCCAATCGTACTATTTACAGATGTCATAGCGCTTACAATCCGTTGCATTGCAGTTACTTTGTTAAGCTACAAAAACCCATTTTATATGATATACAAGTATCAAGATACATATGTACATACATAAACTCACGCCTTTATCCCAGAAGGGGTAGGTAGAGGCGCCACCAGGACACCCACATTTCGCCTTGTATTTTCCGTCCCACGATGTGATAGGGAGCGAGCCTATCGCCATATCGGGCACAAATTCCTGACTCCGGGCTGATAATGAATAAAAAAAAACCAATATCACTTTGCCCGACCCGGGACTGGAACCCGAGACCTCAGCTTTGTAGTCGTACCGTAGTACAACTACGCCACCGAGGCATTATTAGTTAATAATATCTAGGTACTCAACTACATCTCTGTAAAACTCATGGGTTTGCGTGTTTACCACACACGCCGCCTATAAAACTAACCAGTATGCAATCTATTTTATGGGATACTCGTTGCCTAAGCACAAATAACGCCCTATGGAACTTAAGCTCTCTTACAACAAAATAATGTAATGAAAATTCGTAATATAGAGAATAATGTGGAGTTAATAAAAGGCCTAATGAGGGGTTTATTTACCATTTGATTTTCTATTTAGATGACACTTAAGATGGATGTTTTTAAAGACATATAAAACATACATACATAAAGGCGTGACGTTTTCCCTGAAGAGGTAGGCAGGGGTGCAACCAACCCACGTTTCGCCTTGTATTAAAACCAGATTTATACATTTTGAAAATTTATTTATGTGGTAACAATAACGCAATGAAGTACTTGTAATATACTGAAAACTAAAACGTAATATTTACATAATTTGCTCTTTGTTACAACTTAGAAGTTACTTTAATATATACTCTCACTTTTCGCACAGTTCGCAAAAGCTGTGTGTTATCAGCAATCTGCTCTTATCAGATGCCCTCCACACTCACAACATGCAAAAATAATATATTGTTTATATAATGCACTGCCCCGATGTCGTAATTATACTACGGTACGATTACAACGCTGAGGTTTCTGGTTCGAATCCCAGGTCGGGCAGTGATATTGGATTTATCTATTAGTTATCATCAGCCCAGAGTCAGGAATTTATATGGTGATAGGCTCGCCCCCTATCACATCGTGGGACAAAACACGCAAGGCGAAACGTGGGTGTCCTGGTAGCACCTCTGCCTACTCCTTTTGTGAAAAAAATCTGTAGGTAAAATATTTCTTTGAAGTTTTTTTGTTGCAGCAGTAAATACAATGGACTTGGTTGTTAGTGTTGTGCAGTTCACATAGAAATTCCTGAAGTAAGATCAGGTTATCTTTCGCAGGTCGACACAACTGAAGCAGGCTTCTCGAAATCAGATACTCATAGACTGAGTTAATAAGGAGTTTTCCACGATAATATTTGGTGGTCGCTGTTCGGACAGACACGCATAACCTACCACTAAATACTCGAAAAACACACTAATAGAACGAAATGCAACAGAAAAGCTTGTCAGTTTTCTATGAGATTTATTCGGCCAAAACATTCGAGTTTTTCGTACTAAAGAGTCGAAGTTTCGAGTTTTATTTTTCCTAAGTTTTTTATATAGCTTTAACGAGTCACAGCAAAGCTCTACGTTTATAAAAATCGATTTAATTGTAGTGATTACGGCGCTGTTACGTGGTGGGCCTATGACCCGGTTCCCACGTAACCATCACTTTCCGTTTCAACTAGACGATGTGCTCAGTGCTTAGAGACTAGTGATGGCCGCTTTCGGTTCCGGCATCGATGTAAAGACGGAGCCGAAAGGTTGTGTTTTGATGTGTGTTAATTAAATCAGGGCATGGTATTTAAAACATATTGTACTAAGTATTTCTTATTTAATTATTACAGTTATTATGTAATTCATAAATGCTTACATCGCTAATATTTATATACCAGTGGCGAAGGGTGACTATTTTCAAATGGGAAGCCGATATTTCTGATGACCAGTTTTATTTAATTAACAAGTACTTATACTTATACTTTACTCCGTTATGTACGAACGATTTTGAGTGACATATTTGCTTATTAGTACATACTATATTTACATAAACACTTGCTACAAACTTGCACGGAATTGCACTGTGCTCGTTGGGTATATGGTGAATGGTGTAATGATAAATTACAAAAGATAAGCCGATAGGATTCGAGTTATATGGAGCCTTCGCCGCTGTTATATACACAATAGTTCACGATCCAGTATCTATTGAAATAAAAACTAATTTTAACGTATTTTATCTCGGATTGAGTTTAACTTTTTAAAATTTAAAATTAGTTTTATATCAATGTGTAACATTCGCGTAAATCTAAGAAACCAGAATTCAATATCTATATTACTCTATTTAAAAATATCGAAAATATTCGGCTTCTAAAAATCTAAATTAATGTCGCATTATCCCCGCACTACCGACATTTGCGAAGATGAATCGTAGCGAACATTCGGAGCGGTATGTCAAGTTCTCAGCCGGGGATCTATATTAACATACAGCGCATCTACAATAAGTTGGCGAGTGAGGAAATTAGGAACTACAAATAAAAGAAAAAAATGTCAGTTTAACGCATTGTTTTCCATATGCTTTCGTGATATATACTGCGAGCATTTATATTCGTAATGTAATAGTAAGAACATGTGACATGTCATATAATGTGAAAAGAGAAAAATATATTATTCTTTTGCACAATAGCGCTTTCGGACAATAGATCGCGGACGACCTATAATATGTAATAATCACTGAATGCAACTAATAATGATCATTATAACTACAAGTCGCTGTGAAATCCTTGGGTGTGTAATGGGTTCAAGTGATAATGATGATTGTAAATGCGCTATTTAATATTTACGTTTTGTTATTATTACATTATCTTATATAAGATGCCACAAGATGGTCAGACGACCTGGTAAAGGTGGCAGGACGTCGCTGGATGCAGGCTGCCTCCAACAGGTCACTGTGGAAATCATTGGGAGAGGCCTATGTTCAGCAGTGGACGTCCTTTGGCTGATGGATGGATATAAGATGCTGTCTATCGTTTTGTTCTCGAGGTTATGTTATAACAGTTAATCCTGTATATCTATAATAATTATTGTAAGCCGGCCTATCAACTATTTCTATGCAAAATACTATAGGATTTGTATTAGGTAGATGACTCTCCATGGTTTTAAAAAGAAGGGGCAATGCAAGCTTACTTTTTTATATTTTGCTTTGTTGCTAGAGCTTTGAGGGCCGATAGGAAATACTGAGGCATTCTCACCCAGGGCGCTAACACTGGTTGTCTGTTTCCAGTTGACATTGAGTAATAGTTTCTAATTCAGCAAATTTTATAAACGTCAGAAATTAAATACTTATGACTATAATAAGCAAAAATGTGTATAATAGCAACAATAAAAAATAAAGCGAAGTCGTCAAAAGATTATATTACATTTAGTTTACAAAGAGCAGCACAGCGCCATCTCTGGACTAATAATAGGACTGTTCCAAATTGTATTTTAGCGCCATCTAGTGAATACTAACGAACTCAATGCTCCTCTTTTAAATGTTAGGAGAATTTAGTACGAAAAATTTCCACAATGTTCTTCATTTATATTAATTACAAAATGCGTTTTAATAGCGAATATACTTAAAGCTCTAGTTGATGCTATTTTTAAAAAGGCTAGGGCATTGTTCTCAGGACGCAGTTGCTCTAACTTTGTTGTTTGAGAAGGTATTGCAGTGCAGATAGAGGGCGCTGTAGCAATTTTACGATGTAGATAGTTTTAGCGAATCTAGCATTGCCTAGAAAAAAATAAAAGAACTGACTTTAAATAAATAAAAGTAAAGGGATGCTTCGAACACTTGATATTTATTTGCCATACTTGTATATAAAACGGTTAATCGGTTATCCTATTACACATCGCACATTTCTTTAGAATACGACAATACATAATACGACAGGCGGCATTCAACGCAAACTTATAAAGAAAGCAGTTTTATTTTAATACTCATTAATTATACGTGTTGTGTCTATCCCTATCCGATACTGACACGGGCTCAGCGTAATGATTTTTGCATCCAAGGTGCATAAAGTAACTTATTTTTGAGAATAGATATTTACGGCCTTATTCATAAACAGATTTTAAACCTATTTTAGTTTTCGTATGTTTTGGCTTCTTTGCTCAAATTGAATTCTAAAGTCGTTCGAAAGGGACAAAACATTCGATAACTAAAATATGTTTCAAATCTGTCTATGAATGAAAGTCGTTAGTGTGTTTATAACAGTTGAGATTGAAGAGTGGAAACGTTAGATAAACTCAATAATAATGTGAATGAATTGCTTAGTATTAGATTTGAATCATTAAATTTGATATATGTTTCCAAGTTTCCGTAGTGTAGCGGTTATCACGTGTGCTTCACACGCACAAGGTCCCCGGTTCGATCCCGGGCGGAAACATACCACATAATCTTTTTGATTTTTTTAGATCCTATATACTTTTTTAATTTTGTTTTTATTTTTAGCGGCTGATCCAGCTTCTCCAGGGTGCAGATTCTTTTTGATTCCAGTCGACATCGGAAGCATATTATTTCGCGTACTGTTTACTTTTATGTTTAAATTCAACGTGTCTGGTCCTCTATATTGATCCCTGTCCCTTTAAATCCCGTCCTGATATTTATTTATTACCATTAAAAAGGTTATAGTGTGCCAACCTAGAGATATAGTTATATGCTATTATACCTTTTTAAAAGGAACAATCCTGTATTATTCATCATCAGCCCGTTGCAGTCCACTGCTGGACAAAAGCCTCTCCCAAGGTACGCCACAGAGCCCGGTTTGCTGCTTTACGCATCCAGTCGCTGCCGGCCCTCTTGTGCAAGTCGTCCCGCCATCTGGCCAGAGGACGCCCCACGCTACGTTTTCCAAGATGCGGTCTCCACTCCAGAACACGCTTACTCCAGCGGTTATCTGTTCTGCGACATATGTGGCCAGCCAATATGTATTATTATTGCGTAACTTCAACTGTCTACAATGCGTACGCAACGGTAGTTCTCAAAAGGATTTTTTTTTGTTATTACGCAAAAATAAAACAATTCCAACCTGTAGTCCCTGAGTTCTACAAGAGGTCAACTGAGAATGACTCTAGTGTGTTTAATGTTCATCGACAAAAATAAGACCAGTGTTATTGCTAATTGATTTTATCAGGCGCTAAATAATCAAATGGCAGGGAGATCTTGATGCGAGTTTGAACAATTTCTAGAATAGAGTCCAAAATGGAACGGTTATTGTAATTCATTCCCATATAATCAATTTCCTCTTAAGAAATTATAAAGTGGAATTACAGAACGGTTTTTTTATCGCGGTTTTTTATGAGGATTTGAACATTGTACTCGTAATTAGTGTGAAAACGAATCAAAATAAAAACAATGATGTAGATTATAGAATAATAATTTCGGAGTATTCATTTAATAATAAAATTTCGTCATCATTCCAGCTATTGCAACTATTATTTTATTGTTCTAAGAATATGCCTGTCCTTGTCTAAACTTAGTATTTTGAATTCGCCTGTCTTTATCGTTTGCATAAGAGGTTAATGAGAAAACAGTTGTTTATCGCAAACCTGTTTGTATGATTATATTCACTTTATTTTACTTGGTAATTTGAAATTTTATAATTGTTAATTCTTTGCAAAATTTCGAGTTTAAATTTTTGCATGACCGGTGTTTTAAACTTTGGCTGAAAAAACAGGGGCTGCTGGTTTAGTTGATAAACAACTATTGATTATCACAACAAAAGTTAATCAGAAATACGAGACATTTTGCTCTTTTTTTCACAACCATTATAGACTAAGAGCCCGTGGCCGCCAGACTTTCGTCATTTTATAAAAGCTAAAAGTTTGTCTGCGCATGATCAGGTATTATGAAGTTCCAATTGGGGTGGCTTTAAAAGTTATCAGCTTTAATATGTCTGACATGATGAAAGAACCATCAAAAGTGTCCGGATGCCAAGGAAACGTCTTTTTATAGGTACTTTAACAACATATACAAAATCCGGCTTTAATACTATAAAGCTTGAAAAAATATATATGACGATATCTTCAAACTTTAATAAAATGTAGTTTTGTCAGCGTTGTAGTATAAAAGCTGAAGTTTATATATGTTGTTAAGGCAACTATCAAAACATGTTACCTTGGCATCCGGACACTTCTGATGGTTTTTTCACCTTGCCAGACATATTAAAGCTGATAACTTCAAGCCACCCTGATTGGAACTTCATTATAGCTGATCGTGAGATGCCTAAGTCAGAGGCATGCGCGGACAAACTTTCAGCTTTTATAAAATGACGAAAGTCTGGCGGCCACGGGCTCTTGGTATATTAATATGGGGTCATGACGACTTATTGTGATTCATTGAATTAAGTAATGTATGGAAGAATGAATAACACGTGAAGCGAACAAGGCTCTCGGAGTAGGTCGCAAGTTAAATGCCAGGTTGGTGACATGGTTCTCAAATACCAACATATGTTTGTTTATCTGGCGCGGCAGTAACTGCACTGCAGTTGGTAATAAGTGAGATACCGTCCAAAAAAGGGCTGATTGGCAACAGAAAATCGTCTATTGACAATCGACACAATTTTGCCGGCCTTTATTAATCACCACAAATAGCAGGATATTCGGTTCCAGATAGCTACTACCGTACGCAAAGATGACATACCTTTATAAGTGAACCACGCAAGGATGTTAACTTCCGGGTTCGGCCTGTGTATATCCGTTTTGTGTAGCCGGTATAACTCTGTTAACCGGCGAAATATAACCGTAATTCAGCAATGGATTTCTTTTATCCAGATTAACCTATATTTAGTATTACATGCATTCTAGCCACTTTCTTAGCATAAAAATAGGGAGTTTATTAATTCACTCTTGGGTGTTATCCCGGCCGGTCCCAGGGTCCGCCTTCCGGCTGAATCTCCTCCATTTCACCCGGTCTTCGACATCCTCTATAGTAAGACCAATGACTCTCATATCCTTGAGATCCTAGCCAGCGCTTCTTCAGTCTACCTCTCGGCCTCTTAGTTTGGTACATGCATAAGTGGGCATGCATTAAGTGCAATGTTTTATGTTTATTGGAGTGTAGCATTTATATAACGCGGGCAGCCTTGCGGGACCGACAGCGATCTATTAGATCGAGCAGATTTGTTTCAACAACATATTACTTGGCTGTGAAATCTGAGGCTGCGGGTTCGATGTCCGCACCGAGAAAAATATTTGTGAGGCCCGCATGCATTTGTCTCGAGTCTGGGTGTTTATGTGCAGAAAAGTCTCTCGTAGTTCCTGATACCCACGGCACAAGACTTAATTGATCTTAATGTGGGGTCAGAACTACATGATTGTTGGATGTATTTATTATAAGTATATTTATGTATGCGGTCTTTCTCGCTAGTTGGGTCAGGTCTAACTAGAAATACATACGTAATTTTGAAACGTGTTATGTTTATCCCCTAGGTTTCGACATCTGGTTTGGTCGGTTTTCACTAAACCTGTAATCGTTTCAAATGATCAAAAATAAAACAAAAATGTGATAAGTATGCGTGGAGCACGTGTTTCCATGCTTGCCATACACGCTACGGTCTACCAGAGAGGTCTACCCGTGCAGGTATACCAGAACGATTGTGGGAATATACCTGTGCAGTTCTTTGAGCCTGCACAGTCGATCGGCGCAAGATCGAAAATAATTTCTTTCGAGTGACACCGTACAGTATACCTGTGTTTTACTCCGGTCGCCTGCGCAGGTCTCCTCAGTTGCTGGCAAACCTGCACAGGTAACCTCTCCAGTAGGTCGAAGCGTGTATGGCTAATGGCTGCCATACATGCTACGGTCCATCGGAAAGGTCCACCTGTGCAGATATGCCTGCCCAGGTATACCGAAATGTGTGTGGGAATAGACCTGTGCAGTTTTTTGAGCCTGTGCAGGCGACCGGCGCAGAATCGAAAATCAATTCTTTCGATTGACACCGTACGGCGTACCTGCGCAGGCATACCTGCACAGATGACCTCTCCGGTAGACCGTAGTGTGTATGGCTTACATAACTTTTACATACAGGGTATATCAAGACCGCGACCGACAACGAAGCCAGGTGGTAGTATTAGTGACTTCAGACATAAAGCAAGAAAAGATTTCGCAAAAAAAAATCGGCATCTTCTTTTTGTAATTTTTTACTTATCGTTGTATTGAGGTGATAAATACATAGTTTTCCTAAAATAATGATGTAGACATCTTTATTTTTAAACACTCAATGGTACGTAAGGGTTTAAATTATTATTTTCGCAAAAACTAGGTATTTACCAACCAAACAAAATGATTTTTAAAAAATTCTAAAGAAATATCAGTCGCTGTTTTGGTGAAATTTTTATTTGCATCGTATCTGTGACCACTAATACTAACACCTGGCTTCGTTGTCAGTCGCGGTCTTAATATACCCGGTATGTTGACTTATAACATTAGCTTAATTACGTGTAGTACAATGTGACAATGTTTTTAAATTCTAAAATGTCGTCATACTACATAACAGGTTCTGAATAATAATTTTGTGTACGCATTAAAAAATCGATTCTATTATAGTTCATCTTAGTAAGAGCTTTTGATTTCTCGTGGCTGTTATTTTGTAAGAAGATATACACAAATTATACGAACTATAGTCTGAGGCCCCGAAAGGGGTAGCTAGAGATATCGTTAGTAATAACTACAGTACGCTGTGCTTATGTATGTCGGTACCACATAGAATGAGATGCGATCCTATAGTTGCGATGTGCAGAAATTCTTGTTTCGGGAAAGAGATTGAAAAACTGTGACAACGTGGATGGTCCCACTTAGTAATCGAACCCAGGACCTTTGTTTATTTGCACTTCATAACTGAGTGTATTGAGTGTCAATAGATGATCATTTTTCGTCCCTCGACACAATTATACTGGCGTAACGGCTTGTTCTCGTATAAAAAAATACATCATATATACACCCAACAGTCACATACATAGTCCTGACTCCACACTAAGATCGAGTCTTGTGTTGTGTATCAGAAACTACCAGAGACTTTTCGGTCTCACCGATAAGTCAACAAATACATGTGGTTCACACAAATATTTGTTTCAGTGCGGGGATTGAACTAGTAACCTATCGTTTCACAGCCGGCGTCTAACCAACTGCGCCAAGGAGGCTAATATAATTTTAAAAATTTTGAAGAAGTAGGAAACACGTATGTTGCCAAATTGTCTTACAGTTTTCCGGCTCACAGATGACAATATAATGAGTAATTTGCTTGAAATGATAAGTATCACAAACATACCTAATGTAGGCCTTGAACAAAACTATCAGAGTAAAAAATCAATTTATCATTACACATATCCTGTCATTTAACCCAAACAATACAGAAAATGTAAATTACTGCAAAAAGTTTTAACCACTGCAATTTTGGACATAGAAACCAAAATTAGTTTGAACTCTGAAGCCTGTTGAGCTTCGGCATTAGGTGTAATTTTGGTGTGTCGTATTATATGTGAGATGCAGACTTTGTCTCTACAAAGTCTGTTGATATGAAAGATCCACGAGCTTCAAAGCAACGTAAGTTAGACTTCTTCGGTTTTATCTCACTCACGCTGTTTTGCAATTGCTTATTTTTATCCATATTAATAATTTTGCTTAAAATTGTACCTGTCAATTGGACTGAACTTATAGGATTGTTGTTAGAGATATTTTTGTTGTTGCATAGGTATTGGAAAGAAGCAAACAGCAATTTGATGGTAAGTGAACACCGCTGCCGATAAACATCTACGACACTTTGGTCGTAAGTGCATACCCGGCTTATGTAAAAAGAAGAGAAAGAAAAAGCAAGGCAGGAGAAGCGGTGTATTTGTTCTCCAACAATTTAGTTCTTTCTTCTTTCTTTACCATCATTATCATTTACCAAATGTAACACAACAGCTAAGCCGTAGCTTTAAGTCGGTTTTTTGTGAGACAGCACTACTAATTCGGCCAGACGAATACAATCTAAGGTAAAGAGTAACTAGTAGCCTGAGTAAATACTGGACATAATGAGACTATCTTTGAATCAGGATGGCGAGCGCAGGGCAATGGCGAGCACAGGGCAATGGCAAGCATTGCTTTATAATTAATGGTGTTGTTTGGTTTTGCTACTGTCCATGAGCGGTCGTATCGCTTACAATCAGGCGAATGACATGCTCATCTCGCCATTCATCGCAATAAAAATGGTGACTATAGTGGGACTCCGTCACAAAAAATTATAATGCAGTGGTTATTGCAATATGTAATTTAAGCGTATTTTTTATATTAACGTTCATGTAACCCTGTGATATAACCTTCAGAACCTAGACATCTCAAGAGATATTCAAAGATCTCTAATGATTATTACGTGCTTTTTTAACACAAATTGTAAGTGTTTACGCAAATGACATAATAACTCGAGTAGGGGACAAGGGTACGTGCTGGCGCAAGGTCGGACTGACCAAATATTATAATCACGACTGCGTTTTGATTTGTTGGTAGAGAAGCGGAGAAATTGGGATCTGTTTCTGGTCTTGTTTACCTACGTCTGTTCCTAAAGACGAAGGTTTTTTATTGCAATGAATGGCGAGACGAGCATGCCATTCGTCTGATGGTAAGCGGTACGACCGCTCATGGACAATAGCAAAACCAAAAAGCACCATGAATCAAAGCAATGCTAGGCATTCAACTGCGCTCGCCATCCTGAGTTATAAGATGTTAAGTCTCATTATGTCCAGTAGTTAAATATTTAATATAGCATAATGCTTATATTATGCTATATTAAAAAAGGGGTAGAGAAACGTTGTCACTTTGGAATAAAGTAGAAATAAGTATTACTGTCTCAAAGAACACCCTAGGGAGATATCTGTGGTGTCGCGATTCATTGAGAGAGTGAATTAGTCGGATTCGCAGAAACCCCTCTCCTGTCAGTTTTTCTCCCCTTTCTCCTACCATTTGAAGAGGTCATCAACGTAACTACGATCTAAGTGTTCATTTCCATGGTTTTATCGCCTCGGTGGCGTAGTTGTACTACGGTACGATTACAAAGCTGAGGTTTCGAGTTCGAATCCCGAGTCGGGCAAAGTGATATTGGATTTTTCTATTCATTATTAGCCCGGAGTCACGAATTTGTGCCCGATATGGCGATATGCTCGCCCCCTATCTTAACTAGATGGTAATGAAATGGTCGGTTGCTGGAACTACGTAATAGACAAATGTAACAAAAAATAGACAGTTTGAGCAAGTCTTAAATCGTCAGAGCTACCTTTATCACTAAACTCAACACTCCACCTCAAGTCATTTACATAACTAGGCCATGCTCTCAAGTTTAAGATTTCTTGGTCAGTAGTGTGTTAGCAGCACGCTTCAGTGCTCAGTGGTTGTCTGAGACGCGCGCACGTTTCGCCGTCTTTCAAGTGATGTGTTATTGATAAACTGAATCATATATTTTTATAAATACGGTGAGTTTTAAGATAATAAATAAATAAATACACCCAACAGTCACGTACATAGTCCTGACCCCACACTAAGATCGAGTCTTGTGTCGTGGGTATCAGAAACTACGAGAGACTTTTCGGTCTCACAAACACCCAGACCCGAAACAAATACCTGTGGATCACATAAATATTTGTTTCGGTGCGGGGATCGAACCCGCGGCCTCTCGTTTCACAGGCGGCGTCCAACCAACTGCGCCACGGAGGCTGTCATGAGGCTGTTAAGGTGTTATGAGACCAATTTGTTAGATACTTTACTGGTGGTAGGTAGGTAGGTACCACCGCAATGTTTATTTCTTCCGCCAAATAGCGGTGTAAATGCACTGTTGTGTTCCGGTTTGAAGAACATTGTCACCAGAGTAACTAGTGGACATAATGAGACTTAATCTTATCTTAGGATGGCCAAGCATTCATTTGTAATTCTTGGTTTGTTTTGCTTTAGTGAGTGGTCTCGTTGGTCTAGTGGCAACATAGGCTCTGTGTGCAAGGACCTGGTTTCGAGACCCATATGGGGAAAATTCTGTGCGAGTTTTTCAGTTCGCGCGCGAGACTACAACTAGTGCTCGGCTTAATGATAAATTTGTGGCTAGAACAAGTAAAACCTTTGCCTATCCTTTGAGGATAGAGACAACAGTTCATAAACTCATAATCTCACACCTTTATCCCAGAAGGGGTAGACAGAGGTGCCACTAGGACACCCACATTTCGCCTTGTATGTTCCGTCCCATGATGTGATAGGGGACGAGCCTATCGCCATATCGGGCACAAAACAACAGTTTTACAAAATTATAAATTTATAATATACAAGTTGGTATTCCAAATACAGGCTTAGTTTTGAAAAACATTGATGTTTTTTCCTATTTAGGCATTTTTTAATAAATTATTATCATTTATTTAATTAAATATTAAATTAATTATTTATTTTTGAGATACTAACAATATTTTTTTGGGATAATACTTAATGAGCTGGTTTAAAAAATAAACGATGAATTGTGATGACAACAAGTCCATGCGAATATACTCGTACTTGCCATTGATATTTAAATTACATTATTTTTTTATTGTTTGTGGTTCGCAGTCCTTTAATTATGGCCAATTAATTACAGACTTTTTCTGTCTAAGCACAAGTTTTCAATTTAGTAATAACATATGTTCTTCTTCAGGTCTTTCTAATGGCCCATTTTTAATATTCTAGCTCGACAAAGTGAATTCAGTACACCTGTTCATGTTTGCTTAAAGTTAATGCATTTTAAGCAAAAATACAAAACCCAGACTGCGGATATTAAAATGATTACTTTTAGATTTCTTATTACCATGTCGCGTTTTTCACACAACAGTAATTATAACAAATACAAAAACTGTCACTAAGAATAAAGCAAAGGTATTTAATATGCATAGTCGTCTAAAGCAATTCGTAGTATTCTTTTTTTTTTATTAATCCTTTATTGCACATAAAGAAACATTTACAGTATATTTGCTCTTGTGTGTCGACTTGTTTTTTATTTGTTATGTTAGCCACCACGTGTTTTTCACGTTACATTCGTAAAAAATCATGCCTATTTAAATAAATAAATACTCTCAACTAAGATCCACACTAAGATCGAGTCTTGTGTCGTAGGTATCAGAAACTACGAGAGACTTTTCGGTCTCACAAACACCCAGACCCGAAACAAATACTTGTGGTTAACACAAACATTTGTCTCGGTGTGGGGATCGAACCCGCGGACTCTCGTTTCACAGCCGGCGTCTGACGGCGTCTAAAGATAAGTGTTGCGTGTGTATAATGGTTTAAGATTGTGTTCTATTGTATCATTAAGGCATTTTTGCAACAATGCATAGGTACATTCAAAGTTCTGAGTTTTTTTATTGCGAATGGCATTACGAGCATGCCATTCGCCTGATGGTAAACGACCGCTCGTGAACAGTAGGAAAACTAAACAACACCATGAAGTACAAAGCAGTGCTTGGCATTCCCCTGCGTTCGCACTCCTGAGACATAAAATGTTAAGTCTCATTATGTCTACTAGTTACTCTGGCTACAATGTCCTTCAAATCGAAACACAACAGTGCATTTACACTTCTGTTTGGCGGGAGAAAGAGACATTGCGGTGGTACCTACCCAGGCGACCTCTCACATAAGAGAGACCTACCACCTTAAAGCATTAGAAATATACATGCAATATTATTATATTCAAATTTTGTTACGTCGTTGATTTCATTGGTGGTATTAAAAATGATATTACAGAGTATTGTATATAAAAATTCATTTTACTTTTGTTATTTCGGTCTCATATTAAAACGAATGATATTTAAATACCCATAAAAATACATGCGGATATTAAGTGTTAAATTATGTATATTAATATATATGTATGTATGTTTGTATGTATATTATGCATATATGACTATTTATTATGCAAGTATTATGTCTGTGTACTTATATTTATATTTTTATGTTTAATTAGTATTATTTAGCTTCCATTCTGTTTTATTACACTGCCCTCACTTTCTCCTTCTCTTAAATCCATCCCATGGTTGTCTGTAAGACATTGCTTTATGCAATAAGACCGCCATTTATACTTTTTTTTGTTTTTTTTTTTCTGTTTCTATATGTATTTTCTGTGTACATTAAATATTGAAATAAATAAATAAGATTGGGTGCACGAAAATATATTCACACTGGCATGACAAAGTGTCACTAAGGAGAGTGCTGATCCTTTTCGGAGACGAGCACGGCGAGCCCGGGGCGGAGATCCTCCTTCCTGGCTAGATAATTTTTTTCTATGAGGGAATCCAGAATTATTTCCTCCAAGTGCTGCTTTTTAAGCACTGGAGAAACTATGGCGTGTTCATTTTGAGGTCGCGGATATTTCCAAAGTGCCGATGGAGTAATATGAGGTTTTTAGCCGGCAAAAATCCGGCATACCTTGCTTAATTCGGGTATCCGAACGGATTTTTCCCACGGAAAAAATACCTCTTTATACCTATTTACTAAAAAATCGTGAGGAAATCTGCATACCGTGGCGATTTTGAAGAATTTCTACGGTATGTGAAGTCCGCCAACTCGCACTAGGCCAGCGCGGTGGATTATATGGCCTAACCCCTCTAAATCGTACTTTCGATGGTAGAGGAGGCCCGTGCAATACAGTGGGACGTATATGGGCTGATACAGATACATATTTACCTCTGTATAGGTTGTATCCACGAGGATATGAGTATCCTATTTATTACATTCAATGAGTTTTACAGCCTATGAATTCCCATGAGATTATAAATCAAAGCCGACAAGTAATTAGCATGCATAATTTAATTGTTACGTCAATAACTGAATTACGCAGAGCGCATATATTAACATGTCGTTATTATGTATCACACATTTTTGTTATGAATACATTATCACTACCAAGAGGAATTTTGATGATCTATTGGCGTTGAGTAAGGGTGCATCCATACCGCAGTTACTCTTTGTTGAGCAGCGTTTCCAAATGTTAATCGGCAGCTTTTGATAACAAAATGTTATTTATTTTTAGCACATGTTGCCGTGTTAGTATATGTTAAGTAATATAGCTTTTTTTTTTTGTGCAAGAGGTAAAGCTATTAAGTTCCCCTTTCGGTACCCCGAGGGAATCCGAAAGGGGTATGTCAGTGTCACTGGACTCGTGAGGGCGCAACGCGCCCTCATTGTGCTCAGCGTCCCCGATAACCCCTTTAGGTCGCCGCTTACGACAGACAGGGGATACCGTGGCGGAATTCTTGCACCCCCAGACCACAGGGCAAAAGTAAATGTGGTATTATGAGTATTGATATATACAATACTCAATATGTATTGAGTTGTAACAATCGATAACATAGTTGCAAAGTGTTGTACTACAAAAGGTATCTGCGGTCTGGATGCACCATAAAGGGTTTCGGAATTTTCGCTCTTAAAACAATCAAACAGAAACAATGCAGAAATCAACAACAATGCAGCAAAATTGTGCAACAATTTTATCGATTGTTATCACATGTTAGACAAACTTACGGAACATATAACTCACACGGCAACATGTACCAGAAATAAATTTTGGTGTCAGCTGTTGCTGAGTAACGTTGCTCAACAACAAATAACTGCAAATAATTTTATTTCGTTTCCGTTATTAACTAACTTTTGGGCATTTTAAATTCATCCGATGAAAAACGTGTGTTCAAAATAAGTAAATAGAATATTTCAAAACGTATTTCTACGCTTTTGTATTAATGTAATTATAGTATCCAAGTCGTTTTAGTTGTTTCAAGTCGTTTTAGTGTATAAATTCTATGAAGTTTAAAATTTTGATGATCATATTATTTATTTAATTACCTCGCTTCGGAAAACTAAGTAATAATACGCGTATTTTAGCTCAAGCTTTTTTTTCGATGAGTAGAATTTCCGGAGATTTTTTTGATAGTGGTAGAATAGACGTATCCGTCCGGATGACCACCATACACGAAAAAAACATTATAATATCCTATGCTAATGTGTCGAATTAGGAGTACATCCTGTTCTAAAGACTACATAATTATGAGAACCGGCATGAGATGAGGCCACTGGACACTGTTAGGATTATGCTGCACTTAAAATCTTTCCATGGAATATGGTCGCCACACACGTAACGATATAATTGTGTAAGTCTGAGTTTGCACCTGTGCCCCTAGCCGGAACATTTTGTAGTATCGTAATAGAATAGTAATAGTAAAATTTTGTATGGGAATTTAAACAGCGCCATTGTGAGCGTATTTGGAACTAACATTTCACAGCGGGAAACGTTTACTTTACTATACGAGAATTACTATACGATACTTCAAAATGTTCCGGCTAGGGGCACTGTATACTGGAAAGTGTGAGGGCGAATAACTGCGCAAACTTTGTTCAATTTTCGATTCGAGACTGGTGCAAACTCGCGTTTGGCAGGCTTTACTTTTTCGTACCAGTACAAAAAGAAACACATAATTCTACTACTTGAACTAATGTCTTACCTCTTTTGGTCTACAAATCCATTCTATATAGGTTTCAGCAACAAAATTTGTATTAAAGTCTTTTAGTATTGTAGTAAGGATGATTCCCTGACTCACCCAAATAATAATGACTCTAAATAAATAATACACCCAACAGTACGTAACATAGTCTAGACTCTAGATTTTAAATCATATTTTTTAACTACCCTAATTTGCGACTTTCACTATATGAAATTCTTCCTCCTAAAATTCCCCGTCCCACCTGCACGAAAACGCTCATTACCCTCACTTCTCCATTTATGAACTTTTTGGATAAATGTATCATATCATTTATATTTTTTTTAACTTCCCGACGTTTTGATCACTTAACAGATATCTTAGTCACGGGGCGTATCGGTTTAAAATTGTAAAATTAAACTAAATCCGCGATAAAATACGTAGAAATAGCCTTGACAGCCTCCGTGGCGCAGTTGGTTAGACGCCGGCTGTGAAACGAGAGGCCGCGGGTTCGATCCACGCATCGAAACAAATGTTTGTGTGATCCACAGGTATTTGTTTCGGGTCTGGGTGTTTGTGAGACCGAAAAGTCTCTCGTAGTTCCTGATACCCACGACACAAGACTCGATCTTAGTGTGGGGCAGGACTATGTATGTGACTGCTGGGTGTATTTCTTTATTTAAAATGACTTGATTATCATGTGTAACATTCTAAGAAACCATTAAATATTTATCTGTCAATATTTCAGAGAGATGGCGTTGAAACCGATATCCATACAGCGGGAGTACGAGAAGAACCCCGACATCACGCCGGAAGACATCAAGCAGCTCCGAGAATGGCTCAAGACACAACCTCATCTACCAGGAGAATTATTGACTGGTAAGAAACTTACTACAAGCGTTGCTATAAGATTTCCGTAGCAACATTGGAAGTGACCTGAAATAACCAACAGGAACCCTTATTATTCTTTTTATAGTGATATGGCAAATTGTCTTAGCTAATTAGCAAAATATCCCTTATTGGTCTAGTATAGGATGTCTCAACTCCACGAACCCCTGTTAAAGTTAAGAAGACTTTTGTTTCAATAAATTAAGGTGACAAATACAGTGCCAAAAGAAATAGTTTTTGAATTATCATGTGATGGGTGGATGGTTGGTGATGGACTGCCTCGGTGGCGTAGTTGTATTACGGTGCGATTACAAAGCTGAGGTCTCGGGTTCGAGTCCCGGGTCGGGCAAAGTGATATTGGATTTTTCTATTCGTTATCAGCCCGGAGTCAGGAGTTTGTGCCCGATATGGTGATAGGCTCGCCCTCTATCACATCGTAGGACGGAATATACAAAGCGAAATGTGGGTGTCCTGGTGGCGCCTCTGCCTAACCCTTCTGGGATAAAGGCGTGAGTTTATGTATGTATGGATGGTTGGTTCGGGATACTCTTCCTGCGTACATGCCCAAAAATCTATCTGAGACATCCTTTTTAAATCAGGTTGAAGAGTTTCATCTACGGACATTTCGATAATGACTGAATCATCATGCCACTATAACGTAAATCTTGTCGCGAAGCCCCTACTTTCGAATGGCGAATCCCTAGGGGCTTGCGTACCCCACTTTGAGAAACCCTGGTCTAGTAGTAGCATATTTATGGCGATCAATAATGAAAGTTGGGCAATTTAGCTAACCTGCGTGATTATTTTGTTTTGAAAACTGTGATCTGCTTTTGTCATGAAAACTTCTCATACATACATATAACTCGTCGGAAATATCTGTGAACCTAGCTGGAATGCGGTTCACCTTTCTTTTTTTATGTTCCTCGATCTACTATGTTATTTTACATTAAAAACGTTTTAAGATGGATGCGAATTCTATTTTTTTATTCTTTTTCCTATTTTAATTCAATTTGTTTCACCTATATTTGAATTTGCTGAACTTTTGTTGCAATGACGTCAATTATTCAAGTCCACAGATATTTCCCACGGGTAATACATACATACATAAACTCACGCCTTTATCCCCGAAGGGGTAGGCAAACCAGGACACCCACATTTCGCCTTGTATGTTCCGTCCCACGATGTGATAGAGGGCGAGCTTACCGCCATATCGGGCACAAATTCCTGACTCCGGGCTGATAATAAATAGAAACATCCAATATAACTTTACCCGAACTGGGATTCAAACACGAGACGTCAGATTTGTAATCGTACCTTAGAACAGCTACGCCACCGAGGCAGTCGAAAATAAATAATGTATTTTTGTGATAAATGGTGGTATATGATGTTCACTGCGTATAACGTATGCTACTGTTTTCAACCTAGCACTATTAAAATAATTAACGACAGTGAAACTTAATGTGGAAGTAAGTGGTTGTTTTCCAGATTAACATAAAACTCGGTCAGCTAAAATGTATGTTTGTTAAAGAGCTAATTTTATTATATAAATACGAATGTATGTTGGTTTGTTATGCTTTTTACGTTAATACTGTATCAATGTATTTTTATATATGTTCAGACATACGCTTTTTTCATCCTAAAAGGGTTCGCGAAACATACATAGGTACGTAATGTATTGTACATAGACAAAGTCCAGATGGTATGTTACGAATGATCGTGAGAGCCCGGTCAAGGTCGTCATATGGACGTCAACTTCGTGTTTGCTTTGACAAGTTTACTGGAAAATACCTGATGTTAATTCTGTTGAATGTAAATCACAATATTTGTTGAGCATCAAGCGTGTTAGTCAACAATTTCATGTTTTTATACTCGTAATACATGTATATAGGTTTCTTTAAGACCTTTACCTTTACCGTCAGAAAAATAAAATACACCAAGCTATATTTTAATATTCCGCATGTTTTATTCATAAGAAAAAATAATACAAGAAATATAATTCATTTGTTTGGATTTTATTCTAGACTTTTATATGCGAATAATAATATAACTATAACGCACCTAATGGATATTTCGATACGTTTTAAATAGAGTATTCAACGATGTGAGATTTTTATTACTTGCCAGTCGACATAATAATTCTCCCGTGGTTGAAACTTGAAACTGGATATATAAGTGAATCTTGAAACGCGAAACACTTTCGTGAATCACTAAGAAGTTTTCTACATCCCATTCGCCTGATGGTAAGCGATGCGACCGCTCATGGACAGTAGCAAAACCAAACAACTCCATGAATTATAAAGCAATGCTTGGCATTCTACTCCGCTCGCCATCCTAAAACATAAGAAGTATCATTATGTCCAGTAGTTACTCCAGCTACAATATCCTTCAAACCGGAACACAACAGTGCATTTACACTTCTGTTTGGCGGGAGAAATAGACATTGCAGTGGTACCTTCTCAGACGGCCTCTCACATATGAAAGATCTACCACCGGTAAAACTCCAGTAGAAATCAAAACGCTATTGCAAAAGTAATTACTGCCATTTTTTACGAGACAAGCTACGCTTGTCGATTCATTTGTACTGTGGCGTTAGCGATAATACAACAATAGCAGGTCCTACCGCCTATTCTTTTTGTAGTTTTATCGGTTTGTCATGTTTTGACCATTGAATCATTCTACCATGGAAAGAGACTACGAGGTACATTCCTACACGTAATTTCAGAAAATTATAGTCTGCCTTTCTGACGTCTTTGTATTCGCTTACGTAATTATGGTAAGCGGTTGCATTTAGAAAAGGATGCTTATGTTCATCCTATTGTAAATACTTTATAGCAAACGTGGCAGTGAGTTGCCTTGGCTTATGAACCGTACGGTCCAAGGTTCAATTCTCAAGAGATAAACAAAGAGGTTTCATTCATAATATAAAAGGAAATCCGGTAAATCCGCATCGTATTGTTAAATTGCGTAAAACAATTATTTTAACCCGAATATTGTCAAATAATGTTCGTGCCGATCTACTTTATATCGTCATTTAATGATCTCAGTCTAATGTGACTTTAATGTTTTTACGACTAGTATATTCCATGCATCTTGCGCCAAATAATTAATGTGAATTTAATTAAAATAATAAGTTTTAAGTGTTACTTTAATCTATTATATGTATATTAGCATAATTATCCTCGCAAACACAATTTTAAAAAATATTTAAAAAAATTAAAAGCCAATGCTATCCACCATAGAGATGGCACTACCAAGTGAAATGGGGGACTTTCCTCTCATTAATAAAAGCATTAGAAAGATCCTAAAATGCACACGATGGTAACCACTGTCCAGGCGGAGTATCCACCAACGCGATGTACTTCTCGCTCGTCGGATTATGCCGGCCTGATCTGGCTTACTCTGTATCTATTAGGAAATGCAGCACGCGACATACTTATGTTGGGTTTTAACTTTTGGGTACACGTGTACCGTATAAGAATACGAATGCCTTATCTAGTGGCCACTGTCGGTAGGTCTCTCATATGTGAGAGGCCGCCTGGGTAGGTACCACCGCGATGTCTATTTCTCCCGCCAAACAGCAGTGTAAATGCACTGATGTGTTATGGTTTGAAAGACATTGTAGCCATAGTAACTACTGGACATAATGAGACATAACATCTTATGTCTCAGGATGGCGAGCGCAGTGGAACGCCAAGCATTGCTTTGTAATTCATGGTGTTTGGTTTTGCTACTGTTAATGAGCGGTCGTATTGCTTAGCATCAGGCGAATGGTAATCTCGTCTCGCCACTATGAATTATTTAGGACTCGAATTTTCCAAAATCGTAATAAACGAATAAACTCTATTTTATATTTTCGGATAGAAACTCGGTATACGGATTGTATTAACCATCTCTGCTTAACCTTTCAGGAATACAGTCTTGAACTTATCATATATGTACATATGTAGTAGTTCTTTTTTATGTCTTCACACATAAACGCAAGGATTATTACGGGTCATATTAAATACCAAGGTATTTTTAATGTTACAATTACATTTTTGGTAATATAATAATTATTGTTCGTGGCCGCGGTAGCCTTTAAAGGTCTTCAGGAAACCTTCAGCAGGCCCGGCATAAGGAAAACAGCTGCGTCGCATGATCCACATTAAACAAAGGCCATTGTCAGATCATTAAATCACGATTGTGTAAATGAGTTCTTGGATTATCCGCCAGTAAATTGTAAAGAAATGAGATTAATTTATGGAATGCTTTAAAATGTTCAATATCATTTAGATTTAGTCGTTTTTTGATCCACCACCTGGTTCGGAAAGCGGTTTTCACTAGAAACTCTAGTGTATTTACTTTTATTTTTATTTATTTTATTTGCTTTAGGTATATACTAAAATGTATACAGGCGGACTTAATGCCAGAGGCATTCTATTACAGTCTACCATTGGGTGAAGCAGAAATGGAGCAAAGCAGGTTTATGGACACACATTAAATTTTCATAAATGTATTGTGATGCTTCTGTCATTATATTTATTATTAAGAGAATATCTGGACCTTACTAAATAAATTGATCTTATAGCTCGCTTTTGGGAGCAAAGATGTTATTCATGTCAGCAGCACCACCCCACAGTGAAATTCCATAACTCATCATCTTCCATAATTGTTTATTGAATATTCGGTTCAATTCGGATTTGGACGGGTATTGGTGCGATTCAATATAGATCTTGAGATACTTATGTAACTATTACTGATACAATACATTAAATTTTCATAAATGTATTGTGATGCTTCTGTCATTATATTTATTATTAAGAGAATATCTGGACCTTACTAAATAAATTGATCTTATAGCTCGCTTTTGGGAGCAAAGATGTTATTCATGTCAGCAGCACCACCCCACAGTGAAATTCCATAACTCATCATCTTCCATAATTGTTTATTGAATATTCGGTTCAATTCGGATTTGGACTGTTTGGTATGATTGTGCGATTCAATATAGATCTTGAGATACTTATGTAACTATTACTGAGGGATGCTATGCAGCTCTCTATCATGCTACGAGAGGCCGCGGGTTCGATCCCCGCACCGAAACAAATATTTGTGTGATCCACAAGTATTTGTTTCGGGTCTAAGTGTTTGTGAGACCGAAAAGTCTCTCGTAGTTTCTGATACCCACGACACAAGACTCGATTTTAGTGTGGGGTCAGGACTATGTATGTTAATGTTGGGTGTATTTATTTATTTTATTTTAATGGTACTCTCAATAACAGAGGCGTCACTCGCTTTGTATATTCCGTTCTTAATACTCATGACACAAGGTTTATATTTGATTGTGGGGGCAGGACTACATATTTGACTGTTGGGTACATTAATTTATTTATTTACACTCAACTTGCATGTTATTAAAAGATCAGGTAATATTCGTCACTGTTTTGTAATGTTTATACACACAAAAGTATCAGGTAGCTACAAGATGACCTCTGTAAGGAACAAAAAGAAGGAAAATGTTTTAAATTAATGCCATCATTAAGTCAGTGATCCTAAACTGGAAAACTTAGAATATCCTTGTGCTAGTTGCATTTTAGTTTAGTTTGGTTCACTTCGTCGACTTGTTTCGTGAGTCTGACAAGAGGCATATAAATTAACCCTTTCCGATCACAACACAAAACTCAATAATATGAACTCTGGTTAATATCAACAATAATTTGGATAAATATATACATATAAAATACTTGACTTGCGCCCGAACACTCAAACGCCACTTAAATATTAAGTTGCACTTAAGTACGCAAGTCCCGCTTAAATGTACTGACTAAGTAGGGCATAGGTAGTGAAGTGCAACTTAATATTTAAATGGCGTTTAATAATTCGGGCATTACACCACTTAATCCAAACTAGGAGTAGTCTTGTGTGTTCCGTCCTACGATGTGATAGGGGGCGGACTTATGACCATATCGGGCACGCATTCGAAATAAGTAAACATTAAGATTCATTTACATTGATTTCGATCTGAGAGCATTGTGACAGGTTCGCGTGCTGTCTCATTTTTGGTGGCGCTTGTAATACTTCTGCCTACCATCGGCTATACCGACTTGAGTTTGCATCTGTTTATATACATTTAAATCTACAAAAAATACCACTTGACTATCGTGTTTATAATTGTTTGCATATTCGATTTAACAAGTATAATGTAAATATAATATTTGCTAATATTTTATTTGCAATGATTACCTTGACTAAATCATTTTATTCATCTTAAGAACTTCAAAAGTGTACATTCCTTCCAACTTGTGTAATGTGTTAAACCAGTGTAATAAGTTGAGGCATAAATGCCCATTATACCTGTACAAGTTCCGTGCCTATTTTATAAAATAATGTTAAACCAAAGACCGTGCGTCGTGTAAACAAAGCCAAGATTTTTTCTCTAAAAGGGCAAGGTTAATTTAAATTGCATATCTAGACCAAAAACATGTTGCATAGTACCTACTAGCTCCTGCCCGCAAACTTCATCTGCGTAATTAACTTAATTTAAAATTTCCCGTCCCTTCCCGTCCCGTTATATCCCGCCCGTCCCTTCTCATTCTCACTCAAGCCACGTAATCCAGTCCCATCCCATCCCTTTGAGTATAAAAACGTAACAAATATATCGGAATTCCTTCCTCATCCCACGGGAAAACTATTTTTTTTTTGGGATAAAATGTAGCCAAGTGTTAATCCAGGGTGTCATCTACCTCCATACCAAATTTCATCGAAATCCGTTAAGCCGTTTCTGAGTTCATCGCGCACAACCGCACAAACAGTCAAACATCCTAAAAATCATTGTTTTAGATTGTATCACCATCCATGTACAGACATCGATCGGTTACAAATTTATTATACGTATAGATTTACACGTTTACGTGACTAGGAAATAATTACACCCAACAGTCACATACATAGTCCTGACCCCACACTAAGATCGAGTCTTGTGTCGTGGGTATCAGAAACTACGAGAGACTTTTCGGTCCCACAAACACCCAGACCCGAAACAAATACCTGTGGATCACACAAATATTTGTTTCGGTGCGGGGATCGAACCCGCGGCCTCTCGTAGCATGATAGAGAGCTGCATAGCATCCCTCAGTAATAGTTACATAAGTATCTCAAGATCTATATTGAATCGCACCAATACCCGTCCAAATCCGAATTGAACCGAATATTCAATAAACAATTATGGAAGATGATGAGTTATGGAATTTCACTGTGGGGTGGTGCTGCTGACATGAATAACATCTTTGCTCCCAAAAGCGAGCTATAAGATCAATTTATTTAGTAAGGTCCAGATATTCTCTTAATAATAAATATAATGACAGAAGCATCACAATACATTTATGAAAATTTAATGTATTGTATCAGTAATAGTTACATAAGTATCTCAAGATCTATATTGAATCGCACCAATACCCGTCCAAATCCGAATTGAACCGAATATTCAATAAACAATTATGGAAGATGATGAGTTATGGAATTTCACTGTGGGGTGCTGTGGTGGTGTTTTCACACAAACAATTGTCTCACTGCGGGGATCGAACCCGCGGCCTCACGTTTCACATCCAGAGTTGAATCAACTGCGCCTCGAAAGCTGTCAATAGTATCAATATCACAACATATCCCTGCAGGTGTCCATGTATAGACAATAGACTTTTGATAGATGCGACACAATGGAGAACAATTGGAGAACAATGGAGAACGTCAGATAATTTTTACAGGGAGCCCAATTTGAGCGTTTTGGACACCGGAGGGGATTACCTAGATGTTGTAATTGAATCCACAGGCTCTATTAATTATATTATATATATTATTACAAAAGCCATTAATCAATGCACACAACGATAATTGTCTAAATAAAATGAGTGTCATATCATATCATAAATCAAGTTATCACGTCCAGTAGCTAAACGATTTAATTAAAATGCTATAAATAAATGCAACAGTCCCTTAATGTGTACTTGCGAAATCAACCATCAATTATTTTTATGATACAAGCCTTATACATGACCATGCTGCGTAAATCTATGTTGATGAGATATGAGACACTGATCGTTTGTAATATTTTTTATTGCGATGAATGGCGAGACGAGCATGCCGTTCGCCTGATGGTAACGATACGACCGCTCATGGACAGTAGCAAAACCAAACAACACCATGAATTACAAGGCAATGCTTGGGCATTCCACTGCGCTCGCCATCCTGAGACTTAAGATGTTAATTGTCATTATGTCCAGTAGTTACTCTGGCTACAATGTCCTCCAAACCGAAACACAACAGGGCATATACACTGCTGTTTGGCGGGAGAAATAGGCATTGTGATGGTACCTACTCAGGCGGCCTATCACATATGAGAGACCTACCACCAGTAAATACATATATCTTTTTTATTGGCCAATATTTTTTTTCACGTAATCAAAATATAATTAAAGATTTTTCAAATTAATTTATTTTTAAAGTATTAAATATTTCCAAGCTGGTAGTGGGGGTAATTGTCAGCAATAGACAAACAGCGCACAACAAGAATAATGACGTCACTGTAATAAAAGTGCTAGTGTGAAAGAGATATTTAAAAATTCGGTCAATTATTTTAATAAACACAAGACATAGTAAATAAATGCATCTAACGACAAGTGCATACAGTGCGAAGTTATTTATAAATTGCAAACACGGAAGTAGCGTCACAGAATTCTTAGAAAAGTAATGTTGGCAATTATATTTTGCGCTTAAGTGTAATGTAATAGATTGAAGACGGAATAATAAAGGGTTTAGCGGGATCTACGCTAATGATACATGCAAACACGATTTCCAAGACCGAAGAAATATATATTTAAGTCCACAAACAATGAAACATGCACATGCAAGTACAGCAAATAGACTCGCGACGCGCTTGGGCGGCCTCTCGCGCTTGTATTCCTGGCGCGACTGGGGCGACTCCCGCGCCGTCGGCGGGGGAGCGTTAGAGCGGGACGGAGGATCGGTGCGTTCCCAACCACGCATAAATATGTAACCCGGTGTTAGCCCCGGGAAGTATGTTTGCGTTACAACCTCCCCCTCTAACCTAGACAACGCGCCCCGCGTCTAGGTTAGCTAATGTTTTCTCGGCCTACCACGCCTACGCTTCTCATTGAGGGGTAACTGGACCTCCCCAATGTACGGAGTCAATTGTGACACATGATATTTTCCTAGGATTTCCCCACTACGCACGCCCTCTAATATGTAAGTCGTGGAACTCGCGGCTTCCCGCACTCGGTACGGTCCATCCCGTCTGGGTATAAACTTCGGTGTTTGACCTGGGCCAGCGTCGTTACTACCTTGAGTTTTCATCATAACAAGGTCCCCTCGTGAGTATACCGGACCTGGTTGTCGTCCCTCATCAGCCTGATGCTTCTGGCTAGATTGAGCTTTCTCATGGACGTCTCTGGCATCGCACAACACTGCAGATAGGCGCCGCAGGTAAGGCGTAAGACTGGTAATGGCGTTGTCTTTCTCGACAATACCGCGCATGTCAGTGATGACGTCAGCAGGAGCGCGTATTTCGCGACCGAATGTCAGATAAGCTGGAGTGTAACCAGTGCTCGACGTAGTTGCCGAGTTCATTGCGAACCGTATCGCAGGTAAGTGCTCGTCCCAAGTCTTATGATCGGTACCCACTAAGATCGCGAGCTGCGGTTTAAGATCCCGATTCTTCCTCTCCACCGGGTTTGCTTGCGGATGATACTTCGGTGTGAGTGACTGGCTGATGCCAAAAGTATGGCATACCTGCTGCATAGCGTCGCTTATAAATTGTACTCCGTTGTCGCTTATGACACGCCTAGGTACCCCATATCTTAAAAACACTTCTTCGATCAATATCTTGGCGCATTCTGAACTGGTGGCCTTCTGTAATGCAAATAATTCTATCCACCGTGAGCAAGTATCTTCTACTATTAGAATCCATTTGTTCTTGTTGGACGTCTCTGGCAATGGGCCAAAAAGATCTACAGCCATAACTTCAAACCGTCGGTTCGTCGCTGGAGTCTGCAGTAGGCCAGCTGGCTTCCTATTGTCAGCCTTGTACCTCTGGCATTCGACACACTTTCTGATGTGCGTAGTAACAGTTTGCCTCATGCCAGGCCAATAATACTTTGATCTAATTCTGTTGAGGGTTCTTTCAACTCCGAAATGCCCAGCTGTGGGGGCATCGTGATATTCGGCTAATACTCGTGGTCTTTCTTGCTCTGGTACTACTAAGCATGCAGTTTCCTCTTCCGTCTCTTCTGGTGCGTATCTGTATAGCACCCCGTCGGAAACAACGTATCCCCGATCTGCCCACACTCTCCCCCTAAATGGATCGTGGTCAGATTCAAGGTCGTCGACAATCTTACGGACCTCAGGATCCTTGAGTTGGTTTTTTCGAACCTCCTTGGGGTCTCTCGACGGCAAGTCCACTTCGGCGTACCGGACGTCACATTCCGGGTCCTCTGTACTAAGTGGCCTGGAAAGAGTATCCGCTATTACGTTAGCTTTGCCAGGAGTATATTCGATCCTCAAATTATATTCTTGAAGCGTAAGGGCCCATCTTGCCAATCGGCCGCTTGGTGATTTGATGGTCATAAGCCATCGCAGTGGCTGATGATCGCTCTTTATTACCACCTCCGACCCTTCGATGTAGCCGCGGAATTTTGTCACGGCCCAGACCACTGCAAGGGCCTCTCTCTCGGTAGTGTTATAGTTCCTCTCCGCGTTATTCAAAAGTCGGCTGGCATATTCCACGGGCCGTTCATCTGGACCCTCCCCCTGTAGTAAAACAGCTCCAAGGCAATAGCCACTGCTATCAGTCCTCAAGGTGAATGGCTTTGACTCGTCCGCCTGACGAAGGATTGGAGCTGTAACAAGGAGCTGCTTAATATGCTCAAAGGCGACTTGTTGTGTCGATGACCATACCCACTTGCTGTCTTTCTTGAGAAGAGTCGTCAGAGGTCTGGCAACATCGGCGTAGTTTGGTATAAACCGCCGGAACCAGCTGGACGTTTGCAAGAATGTCTTCAGTTGCTTCGCAGTCTTTGGTGGACTCATAGCAGATATAGCTGACGTTTTTTCAGGATCTGGTTTCAATCCTCCAGGGACAATGACATGTCCCAGAAATTTCACAGATTCTCGCGCGAAATAACTTTTCTCGCGGTTTATTCGAAGCTTGTACATTTCGAGTCTGTCAAATACCGCATTCAAATCGGCCAAGTGTTGCGAGAAAGACTCGGATAGGACGATTACGTCGTCCAGGTACGTCAATAGACTGATGCCTGCCAAGTCTTTACCGGTTTTAAATCGGTCCATGAGTCTTTGGAAAGTAGCTCCGGAGTTTCGCAATCCCATAGGCATCCGTTTAAATCTGTAAGTACCAACAGGAGTTACAAACGCCGTCTTATCCCGATCCTCGGGTTCTACAGCTATCTGGTAGTACCCAGATCGAAGGTCACATGTTGTCATGTAGTTGGTGTTTTTAGCAGCGTGCAGTACATCCTCGATGCGAGGCAGAGGATAACGGTCTGCTTCGGTCACGGCGTTCAACTTCCTATAATCCACGCAGAGGCGTACTCCACCATTCTTCTTCGTGACGAGGACGACATTGGCAGCCCATGGAGATTCGCATTCTTCTATCACGTCGTCATCTAGGAGCTTTTGCAATTCCTGGACAAGGAGTTCCTTCTTCCCTTCGGACAAACGGTATGGCGGTGAAGCAATGGGTTCCTGATTCACATCAGTTTTTATGCGGTGCGATGCAAAATCGGTTGGTACTCCTTTCTTCGCGAAAAGGTGCGCCCTTTTTATGAGCAAGGCGTCTAGTTGAGCCTTCTGGCTTGATGTCAAATTAGTACCTTCATCAGCCCTCAAGGTCACCATGGAAGAGGATACTTTCATGATCTCCAACGTCTCAGTGGCAGGTAACGAATACTGAGTGATAAAGGGATACCAAAGTCGCGTATCACGATTAAAACTCCAACGCTTCTGAGGTATATCTAGTATGATCTTCGCTTTTGTGATGAAATCCCTGCCTAATAGTGTCCGCGTTTCTGCTTCAGGGAGTACAATAAAAGTGGTGAGTATGCTGGATCTCTCGAGTGTAACGGGGACATCGCATTCCAACACGGCGTGCATCTGCTGTGAGCCGTCAGCAAGGGTTAAACAACGTGACCCTTGTGTGAAATTAACGCCAGCGTCTCTAAGAATACGGTACAGCATAGGACCCGCAATAGAGTGCGTAGCTCCAGTGTCTAAAATGGCAACCCCTTCATGTCCTAACACATAGACTTTTACTAAAGGGCGTGCGTCTTCACCACTATTACTGATTTGAATGCTTTGAAAGTCGGAGGTTCTGGTGCTTTGGGTACCCCTACAATTATCACATTTAGACCGTATAACACCTAATTGACCACAACCATGACACCGTACTTGCGTATTACTGTCTGATTTACTTAAATCATTGCTACTATATTTAAAATTTTTCTTACGACAATCACTAATTGTATGCCCAAAAAGTTTGCAATAATTGCATTTCGGTCGTGTGCGTTTACCATCATCGACCTTTGGCGTCCGCGGGTGGTCGTCAAAGGTTGCACTCGCCAAATCCCCTTTCTTTACTATATCGAAGTTGTTCGACGCCGGCACGGAAGGGTTAACTGTACTATACGTGACCATTTTAGGGTTAATATTGCCGGGGCCGACACACGGGTTAACACGCGATAAATTCGAGACACTCTGGGTAAGGTTATAGCTATGCGTGGTATTGGGACTTATGGAAGATGCACTTACCTCCGCCCACGACTCCTCCACCGCCCTTACCTTAACGATGAGTTGCTCAAGGTTGACAACCGCGTCGCGAGACACTCTTTCTCTTATTTTAAAGCTTAACAATCCATAAATAATGTCCACTTTCATGACCTCGGCTAGGTCGTATGGCAACTTTGCCAGTAACGCACGCACTTTGCACACAAACACATCAGCTCTTTCACTATCTTGTCTTCTCTCGAAAATGTCCGTGAAGATCTTGTACGCGGGACGCGGGGCGCCGTACATCCCTCGCAGACGCTGCAGCGCGTCGCTCCATGACGCGACGGACGACTTCACACCTTGCCACCAAATGGCGGCATCGCCAACCAGCAGCATAGGTAGCCCCCTCAGGGCATGCTCGTCGCTGACGCACGTGCATTCTTTGAAGATCTCGACGGCGTCTATGAACGCGTCCACTTCCTCGGCACTCGCCGGTGAGCCGCCGAAGCGCGCCGTGCACTTCGACAGGTTTCCCTCGCGCCGTAAAAGGTTTCGAAGCATGTCTTCAGACATGACGATCGTGGACGGCGTCGAAGTTTGGACGGGCTTCTCGTCGTCGGAATGGTCATCTTCCTTTTGATCTCCTCGTCTCTTTGGTGGCATTTTGATCCGTGTAAAAACGGTGCGCTTCCAGCAGGCGAGTTATCGGATAGATCAGTTTTAAGCGGGCCGACCGCGTGGCGCGTAAAAATGGACTCGCCCAAGATGGCGCGTAGAATGGACTCGCCCAAGATGGCGCGTAGAATGGACTCGCCCTGTGTGTTGCTTCTTGGATTCGGCCGCAAGTTGGGCGTCAGTTTAGCGGGATCTACGCTAATGATACATGCAAACACGATTTCCAAGACCGAAGAAATATATATTTAAGTCCACAAACAATGAACATGCACATGCAAGTACAGCAAATAGACTCGCGACGCGCTTGGGCGGCCTCTCGCGCTTGTATTCCTGGCGCGACTGGGGCGACTCCCGCGCCGTCGGCGGGGGAGCGTTAGAGCGGGACGGAGGATCGGTGCGTTCCCAACCACGCATAAATATGTAACCCGGTGTTAGCCCCGGGAAGTATGTTTGCGTTACAAGGGTAATTTGTAAGTGGCTACATAACTGTGGTTATAATGAAAACAGGCAATTATATGCATAATGGGCCATCAGTCATGCGGTAATTATAAGATGAGGAAAATATTATGATGCCTTTTAGACGAGATAGAAATGTAGCAGGACTATTGATAACTTTGAATATAATTTATTTGTACGAATGCAGATTTACATATGTAAAGTATGGTTCGAACTATGTATATTACAAATTATGTATGGTTTTCTACATACATACATAAACTCGCGCCTTTTTCTCAGAAGGGCTAGGCAGAGGTGCTACCAGGACACGCACTTTTCGCCCGGTGTGTTCCGTCCCAAAATGTGATAGGGGACGAGCCTAACTCCATATCGGCCACAAATTTCTGACCCGAGCTGATAATCAATAGAAAAATCCAATATCACTTTGCCTGACCCGGGATTCGAACCAGAGACCTCAGCTTCATAATCGTACCGTAGTACAACTGCGCCACGGAGGCAGTCTGGTTTTGAAACTTGTTTAAAATACGTCATACACTATACTTGAAACTAGTTTTTTCCGCGAGTATTTTGAGTAAAAAATTTCTCACGATATTTTTTATAATATGGACACTTTTCGGAATAAAATAAGCCTAACTTGGAGTGAAGATTATAGGGCCAAATATTCATTTTTTGTAAGATTATTATTATATATTATATTTTTGTTTTTAGTCTGTAAGCTTTCCGAAAAGTAAATAAATATATTTAAAGAAACTAATATGTGTACGTTCCAGATTTGGACCTAATGCTGGTGTACCACTGCTGCGAGAAAAGCATGCAGGTCGCCAAGCAAGTGCTTGACTTGCACTTCACCCTACGAACTATGTTCACGCAGTTTTTCGCCAAGAGAGCCATAGACAACAATGTCGAGTTCTCCTTAAATACTGCGTAAGTACCATAGATAATAGAAACGAGTCTTCGTGAACACTGTGAGTATCATAGACAAAGTCGAGTTCACGTTAAACTCTGTGGATACACAATTATACCGTGGTCCACCAAAATATAATAAATAAATTAATAAATACACCCAACAGTCACATACATAGGCCTGACCCCACACTAAGATCTAGTCTTGTGTCGTGGGTATCAGAAACTACGACAGACTTTTCGGTCTCACACAAATATTCGTCTTGGTGCGGGGATTGAACCCGCGACCTCACTTTACACAGCCAGCGTCTAACCAACTGCGCCACGGAAGCTGTCGTAAAAAGCGCTGGATTAATGTCGTAAGGAAGACATGAAAGTCAATGTTCTTACGAGTAGATAGGACTAAACTTTCCCAACAAATATCTACTATATTTGGTGGGAAAGTGAAGTTTAGTAGCGTCGGGATAATGTCAGATAAAACGAACGGACACAATGTCTGAGTATACCTTAGATCCTTAGAGAAAATGCCATAAATGGTCGCTAAGTGAACACTGTCACTTATAAAAATCTATGATATGTAAATTATGCCGTGATATTGGAATGAAAAGGAATGGAATTGCTAGATTGCTCAACAAAAATGTGGTTTAATTAGTTCATCTGTAATACCAATTACCTATGAACGAACGTCACATTACTTTGTACTGTATCAGCCCATATACGTCCCACTGTAGGGCACGAGCCTCCTCTGCAATTGAGAGTACGATTGAGAGGGGTTAGGCCATATAGTCCGCCACGGTGGCCTAGTGCGGGTTGGCGGACTTTACATACCATAGAAATTATTAGAAATCGCTATGGCATGCAGGTTCCTGACGATGTTTTTCTTCACCGCTATAGTGCGTGGTGATTGACTATCAATACACACATAACTCCGAAAAGTCAGAGGTGTGCCCTGAGATTTGACCCGTGACTACCGTCAATATGTTGGCAGTCGCGCCTGGTCCGCTTACCGATACGCCACCACGCACACTTATATTACTTTGTAATTAAGAGTAAGTGCGTGTTGGCCTGTTGGTAACGGACCAGACGCGGCTGCCTACATGTTCACGGTGGTCGTGGGTTCAAATCCCAGGGCACACCTCTGACTTTTCGGGATATGTGTGTATTGATAGTCAATCACCACGCACTTTAACGGTGAAGGAAAACATCTTGAGGAAACCTGCATACCGTAGCGATTTTAAAGAATTTCTACGGTATGTAAGTCCGTCAATCCGCACTAGGCCAGCGTTGTGGACTATATGGCCTAACCACTCTCAATCGATTCTGTCGATTGTAGAGTAGGCCCGTGCCCAGCAGTGGGACGTGTATGGGCTGATACAGACAGACTGATTACAGAATTAAGAGTATTATTATTATTAATTTACTTTACTTTTTAGGTATACTTACAGTTTATTTCTATTGTGTGTAGTTGTAATGCATATTGTGTTTTATTTTAATTTTATATATAAGTTTAGAAGTGATGTTTTATTTTCTATTTAAATTTTTGGAAGTGATATTTTGCTAAATTTTATTGTTTAAAGTTATATCCTATTTTTATTTTATTATCATTCTATTTTATAGTTATAAAGTTTATGAATGATACTTGGTTTATTTTGTTAAAAATTCTAACTTTATAAGTGTTATTTTGTTTTTCTTTTTATTTTGTTTAATGTCTAATGCAAATGTATTGTCCATGTGTAAATGAGACTCACCACCTCCACGGTCAAACCGAAGCCCGGTTTCGTGGAAGAAATATTTATTTTTGTTTGTAACATTGTATTTTAATAAATAAATAATAATACAAATAATAAATAAAGCACATGGCGTTAACCTGTTTGAAATGTCGACAATTTTTTTTTGGAAAGTAATTATGCCCTCATCTTGCTATGGCTCTGACTATTTAGAGGAACGATAAGTCTCTCCTATTGTCTGATACGTGCGACACAAGACTCCATGTTGTTTAGGGCCGGAGTATTTATGTTAATGATGTCTCAAGCATCTACGCCAAAATATCTCCCACAATAACACGGCCATATAAGTGTAGGAATAGTTCGGTGTCGGGTCAAATGAAACAGAGATTACTCAGATTTTCTTCAATATAATTTTATTCTTCTATTGCGTCTTTTATTACGTTTTCATGTTCGGGCTCAACGTTTTCCAAACTGTTTTCTCTTATTACTTCCTTGCACACTTTAACATCTTAATCAATCATCGTCTAACTCTTTTACTCTTCAGTACTTCCATTCGTTATTTCTTTTACACAACACGTTCCATATCAGGCATTCGTCTAACCTTATATTTTACTCATCTTTTATCATAACATTCAAATCCTACATAAGACTATTCTGTATGTTTCCAGGTTGATCAGTGCATTTCCAACACGTTCTGTGGACGGGTACAAGGTGATGTATGCGCGGCTGCTCGACTGCGATCCTCGCAACTTCTTCTTCGCAGAGATCGTCAGGACCTTCATGATGGTGTTTGATCTGTGCCAGCATGAGGAGGGCACATGGCCTGGGTAAGGATCTTTTCAGACTCAGTTGGTTTAAAGGGCTCTAGTTCAGATATGGAAATGTTCGAGGTATTGGGTTTAAATTGGTTGGCGTGGATTATACAATTATGGATGAAGAGCTTCGATCAAAAAATACAATGAAGACGAAAAGTGTGAATGATGAAATTTAGCTAATAACCAAACAAAAACAAAATATATACCTATGACGCATTTGCAGTTTTCGGAAAAAATTAATTAAATGAGCTTCACTGGTATTTATTGTAATCTGATTAAGTTTATGCAATACTATTTTGTATTTTTCGGCTAAGCCACATAATTGTGAAGCTATAAAAGTATATTATAGGGCAATGTTTAAAAGAAAAGAAAAATGACAGGAGTTACCAGAAAATCAAGATATTATTATGTTAAAGGGAGGGACAGGGCATTTTCCAAGTAGTGTGATAGAATTTAGTGTGTGAAACCAGAGGCCGTGAGTTCGATCCCTGCACCGAAACAAATGTTTGTGTGATCCACAGGTATTTGTTTCAGGTCTGGGTGTTTGTGAGACCGAAAAGTCCCTCGTAGTTCCTGACACCCACGACACAGACTCGATCTTAGTCTGGGGTCAGGACTATGTGTGTGACTGTTGGGTGTATTTATTTATTTACTTTTGTTCATTGTTGTTTTCAGACTGGTGTTGGTGATTGACATGGACGGGTCATCCATCGGCCACATATCCAGACTCGACATTATGGTGGTCAGAAAAGTTCTGTATTTCGTGCAGGTATGTAGAATTTCTTTAGTATGTGTACTGTGAAATCCAAAAACCGATTCGCTAATGTTTGATTGTGGTCTAAGGTCTCTGAATCGAACTCTTAATTACAGAAGAGTCTCTTGATCTTTATAAAAATCAATAAAAATTTGTCGACATCTTATTGGGTATAGTTGTCGACTCTTGACATTCTTTTTTATTGCGATGAATGGCGAAACGGGCATGCCATTCGCGTGATGGTAAGCGACCGCTCATAGACAGAAGTAAAACCAAACAATACCATGAATAACAAAGCAATGCTTGGCATTCCACTGCGCTCGCCAACCTGAGTCACAAGATGTTTAGTCTCATTATGACCAGTAGTTACTCTGGATATAATGTACTGCAAACCGGATCACAACAGTGCATTAACACTGCTGTTAGGCGGGAGAAATAGACATTGCGGTGGTACCTACCCATGCGGCCTCTCACATATGAGAGACCTACCACCAATAATTAGTTCCATCAAATGCCATCGCAACTAAGTAAAATAGAGTGTAACCATCTCTGTAGTGTTTGATTGTACCAAAATGAATGATTTCGATCCTTATCCGCCATATAAATAAAATCCAGAATCAAAAATCCACTGGTTTTTCATGGTAACAATATACTTAAGCCAACTCATAATTTGAATTATTTGGCATACATTTTGCTTAAATATTATAATTAATGTATTGTAGTTGCTGCTGCTCTTCCATAAATTAAATAATTAAATTTTCTTCCAGGAATGCATGCTTGTAAAACTAAAAGAGGTTTGCTTCATCAACGCCCCGCCATTCGTGGACAAGCTGATGCTGCTGATGCGGCCGTTCCTCAAGAAAGCGCTGCTGGACATCATGAGGATACACCCCATAGGAACCACCGGCATCTACAAGACGGTGCCGAAGCACGCCTTCCCCAAGGAGGACGGCGGGGAGTATAAGGACCATAAAACAATTAAGAGTGAGTTTTTAATCCGGGATGCCAGTGGATTTGGTCGGATGCAATTATTGATATACCTTGTTTCTTGAGAGGAGCCTCAGAATTATTTCCAGTATGTACTGAAGGAGGTAGCGGTATTTTGGGGTATGTACAGATTGGAGCCGAATTGGGTCCCAAACACTATGATAATCTTCGCCGGTATGCTAATGAAATCATAATTATTGTGGCCAAAAAGCGCCTGCCATAATTCCATAGCAATCTTCTGCGAAACATGGATAAGTGATTTTGCCACCTCTTAAATAGGGTGCGGCGCAGTTGGAGTAACAATTATAGGGCGTAGTTCCCTAATATCCATGTTCGACTGCCTGTTATTTTGTTGGATATTGCAACTGTCACTAACGTCGATTGCCTCTGTCGCTTTCATGGCTAGAAAAAACATTTCTCACCATTGTCAAATCAAATCAAATCAAATCGAATCAAATCAAAATTGTATAATTTATTTCTAACTCCTGTTAATTTAACTTTGTGATAGATTTCGTTGCTGGTTAAAGACAAGTTAGACATTCCCGGAGACTCGCTGAGCTTCAATGCTCAGTGTCATTAAAATGCGTGCCTGTTGATCCTGGCATACAGGAGTTGCAGTAGCGGGTGTGAGGGCGGGACAGTAACATAACCAACCCATAAGATTTACCTCTAGTCAAAAGCAACAGCTACAACTACAACTATACACGATATTCCAGACGAGCTCCTGGAGCGATTGAAGGCCAACCAGGACTTCTTTGCGGAGGAGAACAAGAGGAGGGTGACCGAGACCCTCAGACCTGGCGGGAAGCCGGCCACCGTGGCGGATCTCTTCGGGATACAGGGCAGTTTCAAGAAACTAGATATTGATTGATGTATATAGGAATATGGGAAATATATTATTTTATTATTTATTTCATGTTTTATTTCGTATTCTGGAAAATGAAGTTTATTATTGCGAATAGTTTTATACACCCCACTCCAATTAAACATGTATATTATTACAAGATCCAAAAGGGGCTTTTCTGACCAGACCAAACCAGAAATAATTATTTATTTGTTAATCACAACCATTTAATTTATGCAAATCGAACTAACTTCCTTTCGGTTTACAACGCACTTCTCGCAAACTGTGTTAAGGAAGCTGAAAAAATAGCTACATTTTTGCTCTTCCACTTATGGGTATTTTGGCATTTACACGATAAAATCACTACAATGGACTTGATGGTAAGATCAGTGCAGTCTATTAAATAATCACTGGTCAGATAACCGCTTATTTGATTAAAAAAGGAAGACCTAACATAACCCCTCTCAATCGTACTCTTGATTGTCTCGATTGTATTTGACAGCCTCCGTGGCGCAGTTGGTAAGACGCCGGCTGTGAAACGAGAGGCCGCGGGTTCGATCCCCGCACCGAAACAAATGTTTGTGTGAACCACAAATATTTTTTTCGGGTCTGGGTGTTTGTGAGACCGAAAAGTCTCTCGTAGTTTCTGATACCCACGACACAAGACTCTATCTTAGTGTGGGGTCAGGACTATGTATGTGACTGTTGGGTGTATTTATTTATTTATTTATTTATTTATTGGAGACCCGTGCTCTGCAGTGGGACGTATATGGCTGATACAGAATATCTTGATCGATTCCTACTGATGATGTTCAATGTAACATCATGCTTCCACCACGTGCAACAATTTCACTACAAATAATTATGACAATGCTTTTTAAAATTATGGGCAAATTTAAAATGACCTCAACGGTCTGTCGCTTCGACTAATAGTAATGTTTATGGAACCTGGATTACAATAAACTATTACAATAATTGTTTATTATACATTGATAATTTGTTGGCAATTTCCTGTATGTCGCCGTATAAAAGCGGCAATGGATGGTGTATGGGTCAGAGTTGAAGCAATCCTCATCATGAAGTGGTTTGGGTTTCTATTGGTTATCATGGCCGTCGCTTTTGCCGTTGTGGTGAGTTTTTAAAATGTTACTTTTGAACATTTATAATATTTTTACAGTTGATAACTAAACAGGATAAACGCACATGAAATTCGAACCTAGGACTATAAAATTCGCACCCCATGCACAAAATATAAATAGAGCATGGAACGGCGGAGGACACCAATTCTCTCTCCTGGTCCTGGTCAAAACCTGTCGTACACAGACTAAACTAAAAACGTTACCCATCTGCCTTGGTCACTAACGGCTGGTTTCTATAATCTATCTATCTATAAAAAGAGATTTCATCAGATAATTCGATGTATTTTACGTTTCAGCTAACAAAGATAGAGAGATATAGATATGATGCATATATTTATAGATAGCTAGGTAAGATAAATGTATAGGTCAAAATTTATTTATTGAAGGGAAGAATTGTATCGACATTGTAATGGTAGCTATTTTAAGCTCTTGTTAAAGATAGATAAGATATAAAAAACTTTGTAAAACTTTTCCACCATCGCTTACGATGGTCGTATTCCGGGATACATGAATTTCCTATCCCAAACGTTATATCAAGAAACTAAAGAATCCACTATACATATGACAGTCTCCGTGGCGCAGTTGGTTAGACGCCGCCTGTGAAACAAGAGGCCGCGGGTTCGATCCCCGCACCGAAACAAATGTTTGTGTGATCCACAGGTATTTGTTTCGGGTCTAGGTGTTTGTGAGACCGAAAAGTCTCTCGTAGTTCCTGATATCCAAGACAGACTCGATCTTAGTGTGGGGTCAGGACTATGTATGTGACTGTTGGGTGTATTTATTTATTTATTTAAAACTTTATTGTACACCAGTGATATACAAAATTACAAGTTAGAAAAAGATAAAAACAAAAAACGTACAAAAGGCGGTTTTATCGCTCAAGGCGATCGCTTACAGACAACCAACCATAGGAAGGATAAGAGGGAACAACAGTTTTGGGGTACCATGAGGTGTACGAAAAATGAAATACTAAAATATATATGTTAACGGAAATGTGTGTAATCCGTCATTGTATACAATTCCTAGGAAATGTATGTAATTCCTAAAATCGCCCGGAAATGTGTAAAATAAATTACATCAGACACATTTCCTAGGAAATCTATACATTTCCTAAATAGTAATCGGAAATGTAAGTAAATGTAAGTATTTAAGATATAATTTAACATAAACTAACCTAACCTAACCTACCTACCATTGGAGAACAATGGAGAATGTCACATGAATCTTGACAGGGAGCCCGAAATGAGCTTCTTGGACACCGGAAGGGTTATTTTTAATTAGTAACATAGGTAATATGAAGATACGAGTATTATAGAATTTACCGCTATGATTGTTACCTGTGATAAAAAATATTACTCTCATTTGAACAACGTGTTTTATTACAGAAACCATTATTCTTATACATTTCCTAATACGATATTGGAATTGTATACAATGCCTAGGAAATGTATACATTTCCTAGGATATGTATGTATAAAATAATTATTGAAAGAATATTTTATACATTTCCTAAATAGCTTCGGAATTGTATACATTTCCTAAATTTCATACATTTCCGGTAACATATACATGTATAAATACCTATATACGCATATATAAAAATATATATACACATCTATACATACATACACATTTATTTATTTATGTAAAGCGTTTAGTTCGTAGTTATTTATCAGCACAGTGTACAATGGAATACAGTAAGTAAGAGTAAATGTGATTCCAGAGCGGCATCAAGCCGGTGTCGCCTGGCGCTGCGGCGTGCAACGGAGGGGGAGGTGGTAACGGCGGACCCCCACCACCACCACCACCCACCAGTAAGTCACTTACCATATTTTCACTCTAATTCGAGTACATTACTCTACGGAATTTGCGGTGTAGGGTCCGTAATGAAACATATTCACATGTACGCTAAAAATGATTGGGTACACGTATGTTTTGCAAAGGCCTCGTGCTAAAGGACTGATAAACCTCTTATCTTTCTGTGTTTTTGTCTATCCTTATCAGTTTTCCTTCCCATTCTATACCCTATCTCTATAGCTTAGTAATGTACCTATGATCCTCGACGTCTTGCACAGGTTCATGTAACACCATTTTTTATAAGATTAATATCTACAAGTCCGTAAGGACATCACATTAAACAACAAGACGATCGCTCCGAGTCAATTAAATTACTTTGTAATGATAAGGTTTACTGTGCAACGAGAGGCCGCGGGTTCGATCCCCGCACCAAGACCAATGTTTGTGAGGCCCACAGATACTTGTCTCGGGTCTAGGTGTTTGCGAGACCGAAAAGTCTCTTGTAGTTTCTGATACCCACGACACAAGACTTTAATTGATCTTATGTATGTGACTGTTGGATGTATTTATTACTATTTATTTATTTATTACAACGTAAATTAAAATCAATACTTAATCCCAACGATCTGAAAAACGCTATAGTCCACCACGCAGGGCAAATATAGATTTATCATATTTAATTAATCGTAAAAAAATCTAATTACAGACAGCACCGGATAGACTCAACATGGCCGACCAATGCAACATCTACAGTAATGGATTCACATCAACACTAACCTTGCTTTCTGTCCACTAATAAACCCTAGCACATATTACTGTATTTTCATTTAACATTACTCAGTCCGAAATGCAGTTTGATGAACGCGACCAATAATCACACTATGGCCTATCTCAGCGCCTTTGATCTAACCTAAGCTACATTACATTTTAAAACTGGGTGAACAACATGAAATAATACTTTCTCCAGTCTTTACAACCAACTACCATTGTTATCATCTTAAAGTGAGGCCCGTAATTTTCAAAAGGTTATCCATATCTAAGCATGTATCATGTCACCATAAGTCATGACTCTTTTAATGAGAAGCAGTTTACAATCAAAACTGAATGTACTATTGTATTAACCGAATGTATAAACGATTTATGTTTTGAAATCGTTGAGTACTGAATCTTACGTAGCTTAACTTAAGGTCGAAAACGCATTGGCAAAATATGTTGTCCTCTATAAAGTACACGGGGTGTTAGTACGATATACGTATAGGCAGACACTTACCTGTGACTGGCAGAAAGAGTTGAAGTATCATCTGAGTTCCTTGGCTACATTTCCGCAGCGATTCAACAGAAGGCAAACACTTTGACTAATAAACACAGACGGAACAAACTCTTATGAAAAGTAGTAAAACTGCCATGCAAGCCTGCGGTCCTTTTCTTTATTGGCGCCCAAACACACATAACTGTAACACCAACACTGATCACTTATATATTGTAGGATAAACACAATCTCACTCACACACTGCATTTAATATCCTTTATTTTTACATAATATCACACAACGAGATGCTCTGTGCATCATACAGAGGACCGCACTGTCGATTGAAGCGACGCGCTCGTGCCTCAAATCTTTTCCAGCTACCCTCTTATAGCATGATAAAAAATGCCCTTACTTACGTGCATAGTGGGCTGTTAGTATTCGATTAGGCACGGACCGCCAAAATAAAAGTCACGGGTTCCTGTGACATTTTTTTTCTAAATATTTAAAAACATCATCAGGAAACCAACTTACCTACCATAGAGATAATAATAAAATAAACATTATTATTTTTTAAAACGTTTAATCACTTTTCGACAGTAAAATTTGGTTATAAAAATAATAAAATATCTAGCTTGACTATATTCATATACTACAGTATGGCTTTTCAAAGAGTATATTCGATTTTACTTACATACAAATATTTACATTTTATGCTATAATTTTGTTATGGCAAGTATTTAAAAATATATCTACAAATATATTTCGAAGAGTAGTTTTTTTATATTTTTAACTACGTAGGTGTTAACGGTGCCCGATAGATGGCGCTTTTTACAATTGTAATTTATCAAAATATACACTACATTTTTAAGTGTTAGTAATTTCTTGGAGAGTATCAGATATCCAGAAAAAGAAATAACACATTCTATATTGTGGAAATCTGTATAATACATACTTGGACATTTACGAGCTGCTGGTCTTCTTTAGACATTCGATTTCAATTATTCAGAATTGGTATCGGAAACTTGGTTTTACATTATCGAACGCTACAGTAGCGAACGATTTTAATCTAATTTACTTTGCGGCGGTATTGTAACTAAATGAAATCGAGTGTCAACGTTTGACCAGACATTAAACTATACTGGAGCAAACATTGTGAACAAAATCTGAATCTGCTCATGTACCAACCAGGACCGCGAAAACCCCGAAAGAGAGACAGTGGTAAGAGAGACGGAAACAGTACCGCTCTATTTGTTACACATTTTGTACAGTGTCTACTCTCGTATAACCTAATGTCTGATCCGCTGAGAGACGAAGGCTCCGTTGCATCAACTAAATTTAACCTTCAAAATGTCAATCCGATGGCATCTCAAAATATGTTGAACTTGTTAAATTTAAAGTTATCGTTATGCAACCAGGCCTAAGAGTCTATGAGACCAGCTGATTCAACCTGAGCTTAAAAGACCTGTAGAGTAAGAAACTCTATAAGACAAGATAGAATGACCTGTAGAGTACCATCGAAAAGTTCTTTGGAGTAAGTCTACTGTCCAAGTTCCTGCAGGTGTTGTTTCTCCTCTTCTTCGCGGAGAAGTGCTTCTCGTTCAGCGGCGATGCGCGCGTGCTGCTCGGCGATCACTCGGAACAACTGCGCGTGCTTGGCCGCAGCGGCTGCTACAGCGGCTGATTCGCGGGGTACTGATGAGCCTGGATGCGAAAGAGAATAATATATACAAATTAAAAGATTAGGCCAACTGCCTCGGTGGCGTTGTTGTACTACGGTACGACTACAAAGCTGAGGTCTCGGGTTCGAATCCCGGGTCGGGTAAAGTGATATTGGGTTTTTCTATTCATTATCAGCCCGGAGTCAGTAATTTGTGCCCGATATGGGCGATAGGCTCGCCCCCTATCACATCACGGGACGGAACATACAAGGCGAAATGTGGGTGTCCTGGTGGCACCTCTGCCTTCTGGGATAAAAGCGTGATTTTATGTATGTATGTATGTAAGATTAGGCCAATCGACCTTGCAACGACTCATGTTGTGATCTACAAATATTTGTGTCGGTTCTGGGTGTTTTGAGATCGATAAGTCTCGTGTAGTTTCCCAGATTCAAGACAAGGCTTGTTAGTTGAGGTATCTGATCTATGTGTATGATGAAGCTAAATATCGGTCCTGACACTTATATCCGTTCGAACCAGTACATTCTTTGCTTCGTGTTTTGCTGCAACATTAAACCATTGAACCGTTTACCGGCTTTCATTCTACTTTCCTGGGTTTGTTCATCGTAGCTTGAAGAATCAATGATGTGGATTGGCATAAATGTCTTATGTGGCAGGAGAAAGCTGCCTATGGCCAATCGACACTCCATTATGTCTTAACTAGTGCGTACGGTAATTGTTATCCAGGTGGATAGACCAGCAAAGACTAAAATGAAACCTCACCGTCGGGATGTGGGTGTTGCGCATGCTCCTCAGCGATCTTGGCGTAGAGCTGGAAGTGACGGTCCTTAGCCAAGGCGACAGATTCGGAGTCGGCGGGGTGCTCCGGAGGCACGTCGTTCAGCACCGGGTGAAAGCCTTGCTTATCCGCGATGTAGTCTACTGTACGCAGTTGCTGGCGAGGGTCCAGATACGCGTACTTGCCTGGAAGGACAGAATATAGGGTTTAAGGTTGAGGAAGTTGAAATGTAACCGATAGGTTATGGGTTTGAGTGGTGAGATGGAATTCAGTGAATGCTAAAGTTGGTTTGCTTTTTGGATTATGAATGTTCGTTGGTACGCCTTCAAATGCATCTTTTTATTTAATAGTTTAGTGAAAATGTGGTAGAGGAGATCTATAAAACTGTTCTTAAAAAGGAAAGTATTAGATGGATTTCAGATTACCAATGAATACAAAAAATCAATACAGCTCCTTCGCAGGTGCTGTATTTTAGATTCAAAGTAACGGCAACTCAACGAAAATCTATTACTATAACATTATGCAGACTTAAGAACTCTCTAAGGTTATTAAATTATTTCTTACAAAAATCATTTGAATTTTAAGCAACTAAAGGCAACATTAGACTGACATATCGACGATGGATACCGTGGTTCAACATCGTACATGGTCAGCAACTTTATACCATATAACATTACAGTTACTTTCCCGTGCTATAAATAACCTCCAATTACGAAACTCGTCCACGGACATTCAAAAAAATTAAGATTCTTGGTAGAAATGGCTCATAAATACAAAGCAAAGCGGCTGGAGGCTCATTACCTAATGAACGGGATGTTTGCATGTGCGGCGCATTCAGAGCACTGTGTGAGCAGAATCTATTATATTTACTAGTTGTTTTGGAGTGCTTTGTCCGGGTGAAGTTTGAAACAAAATGATAGGTAACGAACTTAATTTGACCAGAAATAGTGCAATTTATCCGATGTTAAGGAGTAAGTATAGTGTGGCACTGACAAAAGTAAAAAAATAGATTTATAATACTTTAGCTTTACTTTCCCATTTTTCCCATAGAACTTGATGTAAGTAACTAATTAAAAATGATCTACATCCTTATCCAGGTTCCTAAGTTTCATTATCGGATCATAAATATAGTCGTCAAAAGTTGCGGACAGACAGAATCACTTTCGCATATACAATACGGATTTAAAAGTCTAGGCGACATGCGATTTACTTTAAATTGCTAGGTGTCGCTAGCGTAGTTTACTTAATGTATTATACATGATTGGTTGGGGGATAAAGTCACGTTTGCTTTAAAATCTAACATATTCTCGTAGCTGTACACTAATCTAGTTTACTAAACTGTCTATCCTGGAAATTGGAATACAATGATAAGAATATCGTAAAGAATTCAGGTTACAATTTTCTTCCAGAATTTATAGACGAAGAGTTTGTTTAGAATGAAATAGCTTTTGTACATAATTTGTTTGCAAAACTCTTTTTTATCTTTGTTACCAATAATTACTTTTATAACAAACTGTATTTTTTGATCTCTAGAGAGTGAATGCTAATAAGAGTGATTTTGAGCGCACTGTTGAGCATGGCTTAAGGAGTTGCAGTAGCGGGTGTGAGGGCGGGATAGTATAAAAAAATCTTTCTGACAATTATGACTATAATGATGATTCTCACCTCTAACAACGCCACTGCCGTCGCTAACTTCAGTGTGTTCTCTGTCCACGTGTCCAGGGTATCGTCCTGCGGTGTATGAGAACACGTAGGGCTTCGGCGGCGGGTCCGGAGTGGTCGTGGGATCGAGTTCCAAATGGGGCACGTCGCAGCTGGTCAGCGCCGCGACTGCCAGCAGCAGTAGCGTGTGGCACAGCATCTGGGAGCACCAGGTTTCTTAGTTAGATATGATGGCAAGTGAAGAGCAAAAAAAAGAAGAGGATGATTCGTGATATTTAGGGCGTTTGTCGCCTAGTTTCGCAGCTGTAGCATGTATCGAAGCGATGGTAGTAGTAATTTATAAATGTCATGCGACGAATCACATGACCGACGTGAAGCGCCAGCTTTTTTGTTATTTTTCATTCGGTCTGTAAGTAATCAGCGAGGCAATTAACTAAACCACTTTTTTGTTCTTATACTTTCATGTACTTATGATTGTTGTGAGTATCTATCTAAAAACTCAGTCACGCATTAAAGTCCTTATTCAAAGAAATTTAAAAATTCCGATTAAAAATATCTGGGAAACCTAAAGCACATTACTACAGAGGATTAAGGATTATACATGTCTCAATTCATCTTCGCAATTACAGCCGCTTCTTTGAAATCTACCAAATAGCTTACAGAACCATGCAATAAGTTTCCAAATTCCATTAGCCACAGTTGCCCTGGTATGTCAGATATAGCATTGTTGCCGGAACCGTGTGAGCGAATGTAGGCAGTAAGTACATCATCGAATGGCGCGCTTGTTGTGTGGCGCCTCGTTAGAACACGTTTTGCTGACCTTTAGAGGTTCATTGCGTCATGCCGATGAGCTGAGGCCATTAGACGGATTGTTGATTAATTTGTGTCTAATTAAATAAATAGAATTAAAATTCAAATCAAAGTAGGTCTGACGCTATCACCATTTTTCGCTTGTGTTTTGTTTTGCAAGCAAAACAAGACGAGCGATTCGCTTACCTGATGGTAAGCGTCAGGCGTGTCTATAAACAAAGCACCACTTAGTAATTATCATTACTATGTATTGCGTAGCAAAAACTTTGCTTGTCACTCTGAAACATTAAGGCCCTGTTGCATAAACTCACTTTGACCATAACTTCAATTTTGAAAATGTCATCGGCATACATTTGTGACGTATTTGACATTGCTAATGGCATTTACATTTTCAAAGTCAAAGTTAAGGGCAAAGTTAGTTTGTGTAATTGGCCCTTAGTTATAAGTCTAGCCTAGTAATCGCTGTGAAGTTGCTGTGTTTTCCAGTATCAAAAGCAATAGGCTGTATCCGAAAAGCGACAACCTTGCCTAGACAGCTATGATAGGTTTTGCACCGTCGTGTACTATGGTCACTAGATGGGCGGACACGAGTATTCTACCATTAGCCGTTTATATTATTAGCATAATTTTGTATAATTTATAGTATTTTATCGCTGTAATAATGGCCACAAGGTTCTGTTTAGTACGCTATTCAATGAATAAAAGGCGCGGTGAAGGCAATGATGTTATTTGTTACATACAAAGTTCATCACCATTATACACAAATACAGTTGTTTTCGTGGCTGTGATTGCAATTAAATAAAGGTTTTGGATTGAACTGTAATTGGTATTTAATTAAAAAGGTTGACTAGCAATGCCTCAGGGATACAGTTAACCTTATATTTATTTGTGTAAAAATCTTCGATTAACAATACAACTAATACAAAAGTATAAATACATCGACACCCATATGAAGATTATCTTCATATTATGTATGTAAGATAAACTCACGCCATTTTCCTAGAAAACGGGTAGGCAGAGGTGCTACCAAACTAACAAGCACAACTAACAAAGCCTTTAAATATCTAAGGATAAATGTAGGCTAAAACGATGATGACAATTATAAAGAGTTCGCCTTGGATTAAATTAATGTAATATATATTTTATTTTATTTCATGGAACTCGGAGACAAAAAGATTTAACAGCAGCAAGAGCAAGATGTTGGTAAATAAACGTGTTTGGATTCAATATAATAACAACACATCAAGAATTTAAAAAAAGTTTTTTTAATTGATTTTGATTATTTTAAATTTTACATCGATATGAAACATGGACCACATCAGACTGAACCTTAATTAATTTATACTAAACGAAAGGTCTTACTTTTCAAGTTTCATTTATAATTTCGTGCTGAAGGTAAATGTGGCAAGCTTTGTAAATGACGTTAATTACTTCACTAATCTAATAGATTGCGTTATTCGCACTAGGAAGTGAGCTGTTCTATTTTATAAGCCGTTAATGGTTTAGTAAAATGATGATTTACGACGTGCTACAAAGTACAAACCTCGTTCGAAATTGAAATAAGTTATTAAGTATCAATTATATTGATTGTAAGTAAAAAAGTCGAACATAAAATGATACTTTACCAAAAAGAAGACCTTTATTTAACGTTTCCTTTAAATGAAGTATGAAAAATTGGACAGACATAATTGTGTCGAATGGTGAGAGATTAGTCAGTCATAAACGCACGAATTTCCCAAACACAACTGCTAATGTAAGAGAATAGTCACAGATATGCCTTCCCATTGCTGGTCCTCAAAACCGACGGATTATAGTAAAAGTGCGTGGAGGCCTGTTAGTAAATGGATTAGATGCGACTGCCTACATGTTCACGGTGGTCGCGGGTTCAAATCCCAGGGCACACCTCTGACTTTTCGGAGTCATGTGTGTATTGATAGTCAAATACCACGCTATATAACGGTGAAGGAAAATATCGTGAAGAAACGGTGCACTATAAAAAAGGCACTATGTTATAAATACATACATACATACATAAACTCACGTCTTTTTTCCCAGAGGGGTTAGGCAGAGGTGCTACCAGGACACCCACATTTCGCCTTGTATGTTCAATCCCATGATGTGATAGGGGGCGGCCTATCGCCATATCGGGCACAAACTCCTGACTCCGGGCTGATAATGAATAGAAAAATCCAATATCACTTTGCCCGACCTGGTATTCGAACCCGAGACCTCAGCTTTGTAGTCGTACTGTAGTACAACTACGCCACCGAGGCAATGTTTTAAATAAACAAATAAACTTACAATAGTGAAGGCTTGAAGGCTCGGAGGAGACAATTAGAAAACGTTCCGCGATGCATGCTTTATAATATAAAAGATCCGGTAACATTATACGTGCGTCATTGCTACTCATCGATGATATGGTCGTGACAATGTGTTTTGTTTACATGTATAGGAGATTTAAGATACATAGGAAATTAAAACTACAGATAGTCGTAGGTGAGCTGGCATTAAATAAATAAATATACCCAACATTCACATACCACAGTCCTGACCTCACAATAAGATCGACTTGTGTCGTGGGTATCAGAAACTACGAGAGACTTTTCGGTCTCACATACACCCAGACCCGTAACAAATAACTGTGGATCACACAAATATATGTTTCGGTGCGGGGATCGAACCCGCGGCGCGTTTCACAGGCGGCGTCTAACCAACTGAGCCACGGAGGCTGTCAATTGATGTATTAATGATATAAACTACAGATGTGTCGGTTTTAATTCCAAGCTTATTTTAACCTTAAACAAAACCCAGCGAATCGGTGGTTTTGCAGTTTTGTGACATTTTCTATTACAATGTTATTTTTAAGATTTGAATAAGTGTAATTAAGTTACCTAAGTTTTAAAACATTAAATAATATTGCTGTCTTTAACGATGTAAAGTGCAGTGACAAGGCAGGTAATTTACTGCGTTAATGTATTTTAGTAAATGCCTTGTAAAAGTGCTCATAATCTTGAAATTTAAAATAAATTTCATAATTAAAATCTCTTAATATTGAATTTACCTTTTAATTACCGTAAATGCATTATGTTAAACGTCAGGTTAATTACAATAGCTGTCTTTGTCGGCGAAAATCCGTGAAGATAAAATCAATTGATTTAATCTTGTGCTAGCAAGAGCTTATTTACATAAAGATGCGCTCGTACTAGGAAAACATAATATTTATAACTATACTAATAATGTCGTCTGGCTTTGGACGGAATAAAAATATTCCGTATCAAACGTGGTATTATAAAATAAGTAAAAGCTGGCTTTCAAGATGTTGTATAGTCTTTAACGTCCGCCAACCTGCATTAGGCCAGCGTGGAGGCCTAAGCCCTCTCAATCGGACTTGCGCTTATGGAGTCCAGTGCTCAGTATTGGGCTATTATGGGCTGATACAGAAACAGCAAGCCTCAGTCAATATTGATAATACAGGGTATATCAAGACTGCGACCGAAAACGAAGTCAGGTGGTAGTATTAGCGACTTCAGACACAATGCAAATAAAAATTTCGAAAAATATGTCAACATGCTTTATGTATTTTTTTTACTTACTGTCGTATTTGGGTGATAAATACATATTTTTTCGAAAATAATGGTGTACACCTTTTTATTTTTAAAGACCCAGGGGTTTCAATTACTTTTTTCGCAAAAGCTAAGGAATAACCACCTAAAAACTATATTTTTTTAAAAAAATCAGTTATTTTTAGCGGAATTTTTAGTTACATTGTGTCTATTACCACTAAAACCACCACCTGGCTTCGTTTTCGGTCGCGGTCTTGATATACCCGGTAGATTGGACCTTATGGACAGTGTTTAAGAGACAAACAAACATAAGGCACAGCTTGAATGTATTGCTGTCAATATGTTAATAGAAGTCGTGACGAAGCAGGTAATAATCCATCCGATAATCATGTAATAGCTTTGTGGGTTTTACGCTAACAATCAAGTTAGCTTGAGGCTTTGTTAGATCTTTGATTTCTCAGTAAATAAATACACCAACAAGTCATAGTGTCTACTTACTCTTTTAATCCTACAAAGAGTATTGTGTTGATTTTGCGCATCAAAACCTAAAAGGAACTTTTCAGTCTCAGACCCGAAGCAATTAATGATTGATAGCTAAAATGTTTTTCTTAGCGCAAACATGGAAATTAGAAAAATTGGATTTATACCCGCTGCTCTATGGAGACTGCTCAAATGTTACCATGACGTTTATTTTTGTTATTTTTTAGTGCATAGCTAACTTGAACATTGACAACGCGATCTCATAGTACATTACTGGTCTTTGCGGATTAAGGATGAAGTTGAAAGATACTCAAAAACGTCTTAAATATTGAGCTGACGCCTCTATTCTTTAAGTACCCTGTTGTGAACCAATCAACATGTACGCAAACGTCAATTTTGAATTTAATCATAGGTAACCACATCTAATCCTAAAAATATTTGGTAACTATTCATAGTTGTCACGAACTATTTTTAGGATAAATATAAATATTTCATGCACAATTAGAAACCCGTCATCAATACTTGGCAATATTTTAATCTTGCAATTACGAGCAGGTGTAACACCAATAACCCAAATTAATCGAAGGTCACGCCGGCGCCGCAAAGCTCTCATAACACTTGTTCTACATACACCTCATAACCTTGTTACTGTACGTAATATTGTGAATGTTTAGTGAGGTGTCGATATGACTTTATTAACTTTTATGCATCCTAATACAATTTATAGCATGTGATTGGCTAACGGGCAGCGGTAGGCTTGTTAACCGATACAGCAATTCTGTGGTAAGCTTCACCTGACCACTATTGTCTCGGAGAAAACCAGTGAGAAACGTTTTTTGTTCGGGTAAATCGCCGAGGATCTAAAACATCTTTCCTGATGGTATCTTAGATTTACGCGAATGTTACACATCAAATAAAACTAATTTTTACGGATTTTATCGCGGATTTGTTTTGTTTTTATATTTTTTAACTTCCCGACGCGACGCGACGTTTCGATTACTTCACAGCTTTCGTGGTCACGGGGCATTCAGGTTTTGCGGTCAGTCCGTTTTATAGATATCAATCTTTCCTGATCCCGTATTTTTCCTTTTATGTCCTTTTCAATTTAAGATGCCAGTATCAGACCGATCCTAGTAGATATTAACCGGCGGTGGATCACTTTCCATCAAGTGAGTACTTTATAATATTATACATCGTCTACGATCTTATGGCCTTCGAATGGCTCCTGTCAAAATAGGAACAGTTTTTCTCTTTTAATATTTTATTTTAATGGACATGTTAATACTATTAAATTATGAGTATAAATGCTTGTTATTTATATTATGAAAACATATATCAAACAATGCATTAAATAGATATATTCTTTTAATTTCATTTGTAATTCCAAATTTCGCCACACACCAATAGAATTTTGATGAATTATAAGAATAATATTATCAAAATGCCAAATTATATTTTGAGGTTCTATCATCTTTAAAACTTTTGTTAAACGAAGCAGGTACATCTTGTAGCTCTTGTATTGTATCCGACTCGGATAAACGGATAAAATTTCTACACATTGTATATTGGATGGTGTGTTGTGTACGTGGCTAGCGTGATGAAAGTTCATGTGTGGGTCAAGGCAGCATGTGTGTAAGGGATAATACTTTACGATGCCCATTAGACGTGATCATGCTTTCGACACAATTAATCTTAGATGCTATGGTAGATGTGGACTGGAAAAAGGGAAAAAAAGTTTTGAAAATAATGAAGGGCCTGTTTGTTTCGTAACAATAAATACGTGTGGTTTTGACCCTGTATTAACATAATAGGGTATTTGACTATCATCGAATGTTTATAATATTCTGTAGGCAAACACAAGTGCCATTAAAACAAAACATTTTTGTGAAAACAGTAGTAAAGTTGCTTGAAACGTGAGGCAAATATTAGTATTTTAAATAAAAGAGTGGGGATGTAGTGGGGACATCTTACCGTCTCTTTCACACCCGTACACTAATAATGCATATTAAGATTAGTGACGTCACTAATTTCGTTTTGCATCCCTTTTCTTTTACCCTCACTACAAGATTTAAAACGTTCCTAACTCGTTTAATTCTGAACGGATTTACAAAATTATTTGTTTGCTAGATTTTGGATAGGGATACAATACAAAAAATGAGGCAAATACCCTATTATATCGTGTCGTAGATATAAGAAACTTCGAGAGGCTTTTCGGTCTCTCAAACTCAGACCCGTTATAAATATTTATAACAAAAACTTCTATCGCCATGCGGAGAACGTATTACAAAAGTATGTCCTCCCACCCATGCTAGGCGAGGGTTCACTACGACCTGAACCCTTATCAACCAGAGGGGAGACTGCCCTGCAGTGAACCGCTAATATTAAAATAAGGGAGAGCAAAGAGAATTTCACTAAGCGACTCGCCGTGCTTTACTAGTCTTTCATATGTGAGAGGCCGCCTGGGTAGGTACCACCGCAATGTCTATTTCTCCCGTCAAACAGCAGTGTAAATGCACTGTTGTGTTCCGGTTTGAAGGACATTGTATAGTAACTACTGGATATTGAGACTTAAAATCTTGTCTCAGACGAGCACAGTGGAATGCCAAGCATTGCTTTGTAATTTATGGTGTTGTTTGGTTTTCTTCTGTCCATGAACGGTCGTATCCATTACCATCAAGCAAATGGCATGCTCGTTTTGCCATCCATCGTTATAAAAATAAATTCAGTCGTTACTAGCTTACAAGAAAACCCCCGTTTTCCTACTTCCATTCACTCCAGTCCATTCAAAGGTTGTCTGGAAGATATCGCTGATAGCGATAAGACCGCCAGTTGTACTGTGCATTTAGTTTAAGTGTTTTGTTTTGTATCTTTATTTTTTTGATGTACAATTAAGTGTAAATTAATAAGAATATAGGGGCAAGTGGGCGAGATGATTTTTGTATTTATTTAGTAATAAAATAGACATATTCTGCACAAACATCTCGATTATTAATGACTCAGTAAATTCTCAATTGTGACATCACTGTTTAAGATTAATTTATTCAAATACTCCGCCTTGTAAGCGTTTAGTCTATCAAATTAAATGCGATTGGAGTTCGCAACGCTTCTTGTTTTTATTCGACATTCTTTGGAATAACCTTTTATACGTAAACTTGATTCTTGATCTTAATAAGCTATAAACGCAGTGTTTTATACATTCGCGGACTAGGAGATAATTAAAATGTTCTTTGACGAAGTTGTTTTTTGTTCTTTTTAATTAAGTTGTTTGTGTAAGGATACTATTTTTTTTTGCTATAATGTTTTTATAGGTATCTCGAAGAGTTAGAATAACAGGACAAAGGTGCCCTTAGGGTAGTTTATTAGTAAGACTATAGTAACGTTTTAAGCTATTATTTAAATATCTGGTGTTATTAAGATGTCTACCAGGGAAAAAAATAAATAAATGGAAAATCTGCCAGTTTTTATATTTCCCAGAACTTACTGATGTTTACGTGTCATTCTATCTTGCCCAGTACGTAATCAATGTTTAATAAATAAATACACTCAACAGTCACACACATAGTCGTGACGTCACACTAAGATCAAGTCATGTGTCGTGGGTATCAGAAACTATGAGAGACTTCGTTTCACAAAAGCCCAGACGCGAAACAAATATCTGTTGTTCACACAAACATTTGTTTCGGTGCGGGGATCGAACCCGCGGCCTCTCGTTTCACAGCTGGCGCGCTAATCAACTGCGCCATGCCAATTTAATTATTTTTTGTATAATCAACTACTGCAATAATATATATCTGGCCGCCTATCTGACATCTACCCTTAGAAATATAATCTAACAAAGACTATGTTAATAATACAATTGACATAAATACTGATACCTGGCCTTGTGCTAGCACGAATGGTTTTCGCAAATCTAATATTATGACGTAATACTTAAGGATTACTCACACGTGTAAGCTTGCCAAACAATCATTGTTAACCATATCCTTTGATTAGGCTGATCCTTTACGATTTACATACAAAACTTAAGTCAAGTGCCTTGTTTGTTCAAAATCTGGTCAAATGTGTGGCTTTTATGAGCAGAAGATTTGACGTTTAGTAAGTGTTAGTCTTGCCATGGATCATTAAAACTGCAAATATGTCTCTACAACTGCCTCGGTGGCGTAGTTGTACAACGGTACGACTACAAAGCTGAGGTCTCGGGTTCGAATCCCGGGTTGGGCAATGTGATATTGTATTTTTCTATTCATTATCAACCCGGAGTCAGGAATTTGTGCCCGATATGGCGATAGGCTCGCCCCCTATCACATCATGGGACGGAACATACAAGGCGAAATGTGGGTGTCACGGTGGCGCCTCTGCCTACCCCTTCTGGGATAAGGCGTGAGTTTATGTATGTATGTATGTACAAATATGTCGGCTAATAAAAGTAGTCCTAGTGTCTTATAGAAAGCCTGTGTAGGAAGTTGACATTATATTAACAAATTAATTTACTAGTGTGTTGCGTTTGGTGAACCCCAGAGATCGTAAAGCTAGTGTGAATATTCGTATCTCCCGAGAAAGATAATCGCACGCTTAATTGATTTAAAGTATATGTTTGGCAAACGGCTTACCTTACAGTAAGTATTTTATCATGATATCTATAGACTACAACATTTCAATATAGAAGGGGAAATGGAAGAAAAGAACGGGACGAGTCTGTCGATTGTCTGCCGGTGTAGTCAAGACCTACAATTCCTATAGTAGTCCAAAAACTGTATAGATACAGTCAGATTCTGACATAATGACGAGCCATGAGCCACAGTACTGGCAGCTGGACAGTATACAAAACCAATTTACGATAAAAATTTATAAAATTAATCATCGTCTTTATAATTTCACGCTCCACTTACTATGTCTCGAATTTCTATCGAGCACGCTTCGTGCAGGTGTCCTTGTGTTGTCGAACGCGTTTCGCACGAGCATGTTCCGGTTTAACAAACTCGCTGGCGACTCGTAATTGCCAAGGAGAATGGGTCTGGACATCACGTGGTAGGGGGCACGTTGGATTTTAACTTATTGTTGGGATATGTGTCCTTTGAGCCCTTTATGCAGTTTATTGAGCTGGAATTGCAGTTTTGTTGCCTCATTGGTCGGATGAGTAACAACTAGTACGGTTTTTGATAGTGATCTTCAGGTCGATAGAACGTGCATGCTTACTCTATGGTAAATAACAATTCCGCCCCTAAGCATGCATAACATTTGGATCCTAAGTATTTTGCCGATATTTTCAAATATGAAGTGGAAAAAGACGGTGAGGAAAGACAATATTGGGCTTTGGCAAACTTATCATACGATAAACGGGAGAAAAAAAACACCTTGGTTATCTCAGAGACCGTGGTCACTCGAGGCCGCAGCAAAGCCATCAAATAATATTGATAACCTAAGAGACAGTGATCCATATTGAGTCGCCCATTTCTATCTCCGGCCGAGGTGCCTTTACAACTTGACACTTCGTTGATAAAAATAGTAACATAACATAACAGCCTCCGTGGCGCAGTTGGTTAGTTGATATTTGTGTGAACCACAGGTATTTGTTTCGGGTCTGGGTGATTATGAGACCTAAAAGTCTCTCATAGTTTCTGATACTCACGACATAAGACTCGGTCTTAGTGTGGGGTCAGGGCATGTGACTGTTGGGTGTATTTATTTATTTAACTGAAAGTAACTGGTGGTACTGGTTTACTGGTGGTAGGTCTCTCATATGTGAGAGGCCGCCTGGGTAAGTACCACCGCAATGTCTATTTCTCCCGTCAAACAGCAGTGTAGATGCACTATTGTGTTCCGGTTTGAAGGACATTGTAGCCAGAGTATATACTGGACATATCGAGACTTAACATCTTATGTCTCAGGATGGCGAGCGCAGTAGAATGCCAAGCATTGCCTTGTAACTCATGGTGTTGTTTGGTTTTGCTACTGTCCATGAGCGGTCGTCTCGCTTACCATCAGGCGAATGGCGGGCTCATCTCGTCATTCATCGCAATAAGAAAAAAAAAAAGTAACTACGAAGTTAAGTTAAACTTTAATACGCAATATAAATGCTATTTAAAGCGTCTTCCATCACGCACGGTAATTACGTATTCCAAAACATGTATTGACCTCACACGCGGAAGATCTACGCATCTTTATTTTGGCAGTACATTCTGAATGTAACATTGTTTTTATACAAGGCCATCACACCCATAGCCTCAGACGTATTAGTGTAATATACATTTATTTATAACCATGATTAAGAATGTTTGAGGAAGAGCTGTGCTCAAAATAAATGACCAACAGTTATGTTAAATACTATTAAGACATAGTGACTTCTATACATCGGATGGTAAGTGCGATGCAAATAAATACAATGATTGCTAACAGGTAGATACTTATTCCACCACCACCCTTAAGGTCTCCAGGAACCTCACTACCACCCCGGTGCAAGTGCGTGGTGGCCTGTTGGTAATGGACCAGACGCGGCGGCCTACATGTTCACGGTGGTCGCGGGTTCAAATCCCAGGGCACACTTCTGACTTTTCGGAGTTATGTGTGTATTGATATTTGATAGTCAATCACCACGCACTTTAACGGTGAAGGAAAACACCGTGAGGAAACCTGCATACCGTAGCGATTTTAAAGAATTTCTATCGTATGTAAGTCCGCCAGGCCAGCGTGGTGGACTATATGGCCTAACCACTCTCAATCAATTCTCTTGATTGTAGAGTAGGCCCGTGCCCTGCAGTGGGACGTATATGGGCTGATATAGAAGGCTTACTCATTCGTACTGTTGTTTTAGTTTCACAATCTACAGCAAGACTACCAAGAACTACAATATTAAATAATGTAGATCTCTAGAATTATCAATGTCAAAACACCCAGACCCCAAAATTGTGGATATTATAAACATTTGTCTCGGCGCGGGAATCATCCCTGTAGCCTTTTGTTTCACTAGGAGCCGTAGAGATGTTAATACACTTTAATACACTGCACCGGCGTAAAATCATGCTTTCAATATATTTAAGTGTTGATAACAACATACCTCGGTAGTTATAGGAAAGTATGGCGACGTAAATAACATTATATTGCACAAATTATGCCGCAGTCGTGCTAAGTGCTGTTTTCCTGTGCTATTAAGTGTTTAACATTTATTGCTTTGTATGACATCTTTAATATGGTATATTGGAATGTTGCATTACTTTAGTAGTAGAATTAGATAAGGTTCTTTTAATCAAACAGCTTTTCAGAGGGTCCAAAATCCAACGTTTTCTTTTTGAATCTCCAATGGATGTCATCAACAACTCGCCGTGTTTATTTCTTGTCCAAATATAATATAGGCCAAGCTGATCGCCATCTGTATCTGTACCAACCCATATATGTCGTACTGCAGGGCATGGGTCTCCTCTACGATCGAGTACGATTGAGAAATAGTTATCACCATGTTAGACATTTAAACCCGAGCAACTCATACAATAGTGTCGAAATCACAGAAATCATAATTGCTTCCAAATCAAAACCGGTCCCTCCCGATTCAATCAATTTTGGCGTTACAAGACTACTCTCTTTGTTATTCTTAAGGATTTTTTACCATATTAACTTTTGGTTGTAACATAGTCTTGAACTTCTTGGTGCGCGCAACTTATTTAAAAAAGTATCCGATGTTTTTCTTAACGTATCTTTATATTATAGAAGTCCTATTTATTATATTCTCGCATTCATACCATAAAAACGTGAACGTGAAGGATATTAAACTATATAGCGGCGCGGAACGGCATAATAGTTAAACTGAGGCACGTAATGCACGCGGAATCGCTTACTACGAGTAACTTACGACACTATACACTTTCCATTTATCTAATAAACGCGGCCTTAGAGTATCTGCTTACTGGAGACGTGGGTTAAAAGGGAATCTTGCTTGGAGTGACTCCGAGAATGCAGTCATGCGTAGGCAAGGGTGTGATCGTAATGACGAGATAGAAGCGATATAGAAGTAGTTTGACCCAAACGCAGCTCTAGGATCCGAAGTTTCGTGTTTATACAATATCTATAAATCATCGTTCATTTAACAATGGAGTACAACTTAGGGAATATACAAACATTAGAGATCTCCGAAAAGTTTTCTAAGGTATAACATTAAAATCAGAAAGCGAAGCACTAACGCATGAAATGTAAATATTGACTCGATAAATGGCTTTCATGCACCTAGCATTGTACTAGCATCATCTAAAAGATCTCTGACAACCTCAATCATCGAACTACATAGCAGTTACTAATCACCCGTTCCTGTGACAGTGGTTCCACATTGGTCGACATGACCCGTTAGCAATGTAGCAATTATAAGTGCGTGGTGCCAACATATTTACGGTGGTCGCGGGTTCAAATCCCAGGGCATACCTCTGACTTTTCGAAGTTATGTATATTGATAGTCAATCACCACGCACTATAACGGTGAAGGAAAACATCGTGAGGAAACCTGCATACCGTAGCGATTTTAAAAGAATTTTTACGGTATGTAAAGTCCGCCAACTCGCACTAGGCCAGCGTGGTGGACTATATAGGCAACCCCCCCCTTCTCAATCGTTCTCTCGACTGTAGGGGAGGCATGTGCCCTGCAGTGGGATGTATGTGGGCTGATAATAAAGAGAATAAATAATAAATACACCCAACAGTCACATACATAGTCCTGACCCCACACTAAGATCGAGTCTTGTGTCGTGGGTATCAGGAACTACGAGAGACTTTTCGGACTCACAAACACCCAGACCCGAAACAAATACTTGTGGTTCTCACAAATATTTGTCCCGGTGCGGGGATCGAACCCGCGGCCTCTCATTTCACAGGCGGCGTCTAACCAACTGCGCCACGGAGGGTGATACATACATACAATGTAGCAAGACTATATACTTTAAATATTGCGAAAAGACAGTACATAAAAGCAAGGTGATAATGTTTCCCAGTTACAACTGATTAATGACACATGTAATGGAATGGGCGTGCAATGATAATCGCCGAATGAATCACAACACCGCCCACTTTCTATTGTCGCTCGTATGTTTATTGTTTTCTAGAAATGATTTATCTATTTTATTTATTCCAACTCCTCCTATTAATTTAACTTTATGATTGAATTCGTTGCGGGTTAAAGACAAGTTAGACATTCCCGGAGACTCGCTGAGCTTCAATGCTCGGTGTCATTAAAGTGCGTGCCACTGTTGATCCTGGCTTACAGGAGTTGCAGTGGCGGGAGTGAGGGCAGACAGTCTCCAAAAAAAAACTACTTTATTTGAGGTTGTTAAGTCAATAAAACTCGTTCGATGCGAACTCTGGTAGTAGGTCTCTCATATTTGAGAGGCCGCCTGGGTAGGTACCACCGCAATGTCTATTTCTCCCGCCAAACAGCAGTGTAAATGCACTGTTGTGTTCCGGTTTGAAGGATATTGTAGCCAGAGTAACTACTGGACATATCGAGACTTAACATCTTATGTCTCAGGATGGCGAGCGCAGTGGAATGCCAAGCATTGCCTTGTAACTCATGGTGTTGTTTGGTATTGCTACTGTCCATGAGCGGTCGTATCGCTTACCATCAGGCGAATGGCAGGCTCGTCTCGTCATTAATTGCAATAAAAAAAAAAAAAAAAAACTCGAAGCGATTGTTATTGGCATCCGCTCAGACAGCGAACACCATATAAACCAAGGACTTGTCATAGGACATAAATCAATAAAAATGTATACGTAAATGTGTCGCGTTTCGGGTCCATCCAGTGTGAATCCGGATAAAATCACACATAAATAAACATCACTCCTTTTTCCCAGAAGGGTAGGCAGAGATGCAACCAGGACTCCCACAGTTGGCCTTATGTGTTCCGTCCCACAATGTGATATGTGTGCCTATCGCCATATCAGGTACAAATTTCTGATTCCGGCTTGGTAATTAATATAAAACTCCAATATCACTTTTCCCGATCCACGATTCGAACCCGAGACCTCAGCTTTACCATCACATAGTAGTACAAATACGTCACCAAGGCAGTCCATAAAACCAAACCGATTTTTTTTTGTCGACTGACGAGATCTAGTCATCTTGCTTTACTGGATAGTCTATCTGAATTATTATTGCGCTTCGCTTATTCCTAGATGCTTTGTAGTCACTTGATCATGACGGCGTAAAAAAGATAAATAGCTAATTTAAAAAATTGTGTGCCAGAGGAGCTAATCTTTTTTTTGCATACATACAATACATACATACATAAACACATGCCTTTTCCGAAAAGTGGTAGGCAGAGGTGCTGCCAAGACACCCAGATTTTGAAGATGATAATGTTTCCCAGAACTAATTGATGACACTTAATCGTAAAGGCGTGCAGCGATAATCGCCTAATGATTCACTTTTTTTGCGATTACTCTAATATATTTTTCCTATACCAAACCTAATTTAAGATTATACCTAGTCATTTATATGTGGTTTATTAAAATATTATGACATTCAAACGTCTTTATTTGTTTGTACACCCAGTTAAATAAATAAATTGTCGCGTTGAATGAAATTTATTTGTTTATACGACCAACTTTTGTCGTACACGTCATACATACCTATCATCTTATAGTTATTACTTATTAAACTATGGGTTATTATTTCTGACGAGCTATAATCGAGATCGAGTGTAAGCCGGCGAGATATTAAATAGTTATAAATACAATAGTTATTTATAAAAATAAACATTTATATCCTTTTTTAAAAACGCAATGTATAAATAATACAAAATCAAACGACCTCTACGGTCAACGACACGAATGCTGTTATAAAATTTTGTACGCTTTACATTGCGGGTTTCTTTTATGACAAATATTGACTCTACTTTACAAAGATAGTAATCTATATGAACTTTAATTCGCAACAGTTCTACCTAGCCTATCAGATATCACACAGTTTAAACAAATTGCGAGCAATTTTTTACCGTACTGAAAGCACCGCAGCCTTACATAGCGTAAGTATTTACTCTGTGAGTGCACATCTCTGCACACTCATGCACTCCTGGTACCGATGTTTATAATAACGTGGATCTATCCCCCTCCCACCCCCTCATCCTACTCTCTGGCACCTATGCACATGTTGTTGTGATCGATAGGGTGTGTTTGTCTTCTTTCCTAGCAATTTTATTTGCGGGTTTGAGGTCCCACTGAAGGGCTTCTCTATGAATAAAAGCGGTTTTGGTCTTAGTGCACCCAGTTGGTCTAGTATCTATTATTATATATTATAGAAGATATTTGCTTTCACTGTTTAAAGTAAGCGATAATTGAAAACACAGGTGAATTCGAAAAGACAGGAACGTGTTTTGAGATTGAATCTACAAACTTTGGCTTGTCGGTATTGTCCGCAGCCACCTTGGCTATTCTACGTATTAATTCTAAAAATTATTTTTATGTTCTTTCATTTTATAGATTATAAGATCAGCATACTGTAGCATAAGCGCCCTCTCAATCAAACTTTTGATTGCAAATGACTCCCGCTCTTACCAGTGGGCGAATACAGGCTGTTATATTGTAATTCCTTTCTCTCTTTCCATAGAACGGCCAATTTGAGATACATTGCGCACTCTTTTAGGCTGCAAATATATTTCAAATATCTAATTTTGCTTTTAAAGAGCGCAACCTGGTGAAAACACGTCTAGTTATAACACTGTTACGAAGGTGTTGATTTCACACGGCTCGGGTAATGAGACGGTTAAATACAAACGTAAATTGGCTTTTGTAATAGTTTCTTTCGGAATTTTTTTATTTGTAGACCTACCGTTACCAAATATTGCGTTTTTAATGTTACTAACCGAATCTAGAGTTTTTTATTATTATTTTTTTGATGATTTTAGTCAGACAGCCTAATTAAACATATACGACCTTAATTATAGACAGATTTAAAACCTATTTTAGTTATCGAATGTTTTGTCCCTTTCGAACGACTTTTGAATTCAATTCAGTTTGAGCGAAGAAGGCAAAAAAATCGAAAACTAAAATAGGTTTTAAAACTGTCTATGAATGAGGTAGATACACGCTCAACCTTATAATAATCACATTAACTCGTCGATTTGCCAATAATAAAAATCACTGTCATCATTATAAAAAAATATAGTGAAATATGTAAGAACGTATGATCAATAATAACCTATGTTAATAAGAGTTACAATGGATGCAGTATACTGGTGGTAGGTAAAGGTGTCACTGGTTCGGCGAGAATATTTCGCCGCAAGATATAACCATAAGCTGGCCTATCACCACGCTGATCACAAATTCTAGCCCTATGCAATTCTAAAAAAATATTCTCTATTCAAAAAACTCGCGCATAGCTCACATGGTGATCGAACTCTAGATTTACACTTCATAGCCCACATTACTAGACCAATAACATAACACATACCAAATCCTAGAATTTGTCTCAATTCCCACCCACGCCTGACCCGGCCAATATCAAAGCGTGTCATCTCTAGCTTACACTGGCAGCCAAAAAACCAACGCAACATTGCGACAGGCTAGATAGCATCGCTTGCCTCACGCGTTGGGAAACGATATGCTCCACGGCGCGTTTTCGCATCATTTGTGTTTATGTGGGTGCACGGTTTTTTGTGCATACATTGCTTTTTTGAATGGTCAATGTGGGAAATTAAAACTGTGTTTTTGCAGTTGTTTATTTTATGTCTCTATTGCGTCTGACTGCCTCGGTGGCGTAGTTGTACTACGATTACAAAACTTAGGTCTCGGGTTCGAATCCCGGGTCGGGCAGTGATTCTGGATTTTTCTATTCATTACCAACCCAGAGTCAGTTAGTCACCTCTGACTACCCCTTCCGGGAAAAAGGCGTGAGTTTATGTATGTAGAAACTCGGTGGATGCTCTATGCAATATTAAAAAAAATTGCCTCTTGATCAAACATAAACCGCTTGAATAAACATGATATTTATTGTTTTAAATAATTTGATATATAATTTAAACATTTTTTTAAAGATAAAAGCATAAGAGTGGGTGAAGTCTGAAATGAGTTTAAAGATATGCTACCTATGTTAATAGCATAAAGCTCGACTAGACAGACTTTTCTGTCTTTTATTTATTCAATATCTGTTACAAATTCGCAAAAAACCCAGACGCGATAAATATTTGCAATTTGCACCAGTATTTGAACAAAAAATGTTAATTGTTTGTCTAAAAAATGCGTTCAAAAATGCATAAAAATCTTCACGCGTTTTTAAATGATGGGCCATAAATATAATATAAATGTTAATGACAATGAAACTATTCGAAACGATTTGCTGTGACATTCTCAGCTCAACCTCAGCGGATCGAGTCCGGTTTTTGGAAACTACCGGTTTTCGTCAAAATCTCAAGGTTGACGAAGTCAAAAGAACAGTGACTGTTTTTTTGTTATTTAATCTGTATAAGGCATATTTGTAAAAAAATGTGATGTATACGGTGGAATCCAAAAATGGAAATAAATAAATCTACAAAAAATGTATCTTTTGAGCTGATAAAATGGAATAAGAATTTTTTTATTTCTCATTTTTGAAGCTCAATAAATTAAAAAGGTGTTTGACCTTCTGACATATTGCCCACGGGAAATCCCAAAGACTAGGTTTGCAAAATACAAATAAAAAAATAAATTGCAGCCAAGTATTGTAAGATTAGTGTGACCAGGTGCAACGCAGTCACTTTGCCATACCGTGAACTTTCTCGATCAAAGCTAACGTTAGGCATACATGTCAACTTTTGTACTGATCTTCAGCCGGATACGTCCTCGTAAGGTCGCAATGGACATTGCAGTCGTGACCTCGATAACGACCTGTTTATAGCCAATTCAAATATGGAATGTGCAAAGAACAAATCACGACGCGCCGTGCGTTTGTGCTCATTAAATTTATTATATTTAAACTTTTGTTTCTTTTACCAACCAGTTTGTAAATGGTTAACTAATCTTTGGCAATAAAGTGTTTTTACCACTTTTTTTGTTTTTTTTTTTATATTTGTGCAAAACATCGTAAATATACCTGAGTTTAAAAAGTGATGACCTAATTGGAATAATAAGTCGGAGGTATCAGGTTCGCCCCTAAAACACTAAACTTTTTGAAATTACGTGCCTGTTTATAGTTAAATAGCGATGCTTGTTATATAGGAAAACACCGAAAGTTTTGCATACCTCAGAGTTGTTTAATAATATTGAACAGATGTAACAAAACAAAACTAGTCTAATATGGTGGACTGAAGCTTCACGCTGCTTTTCTCCGTGATTGGCAGGGTGACATGTTAAGTATCATTTATATCTATAGATTATTTATGAATTATTACTTCTACAAGCCTTATATAAACTATTGGTTAGTATAATATTTGAAAATTTTAAAAATATATTTGTCCAATTTTTATTATATTGCCCACATTTGCACCTAAGTAGTAAGTGCTTGTCAGGCAGTAATTTTTATTAAATCGAGACATAAAGATGTTTGTTTGTAACACATTATCTTCCAAATGGAGGTATCGATTTTTATATGATTTTAATGCAGGTTGTAATAAATATTTATGGCGGTCTGTTGCATTGACCCTTTTAGGACCTTCAAATCCGGGAAAAGCCACAATTTTATACATAAAAATATCATGCAAAATAAATTATTACTTTGACTGCATGGAAAGCAACTTCAATGAATCCGATAAGGATTTTTAAATGATTATTGTACGACAATCACAATGTAGACCAGACAGAGTCTATCCACATGAGATCACATCTCGCTTATCGATTAAATAATGCCAAACTAATTGAATTCGAATGTAGATTCGATTCTGTTTGAATCTACAACCCGAAACAACACACTTATGTCACGGGTCATTATCTTGGCTCCTTTACACTATATAAGTATACGAATATTCTTTCACCAGAAAATGAAACTCCGACAATCTCACGCACCAAACGAAACGTAATTGTCGTCAAATTGCTTCACGTTTCTGTGGGGTAGTAGTATCACCCCGGTGGAGCCAGGCCATGCGTACTGCAGTCCTGGCTGCAGCGTGGCTTTATCACTTTCTGCCACCAGGTAATGCATTGTCGGCATACAATACATAGTGTCACCAACACAATTCGTTTTCCGCTGGTTGAAATTATACTAAGGATAACCACCAAATTATTGTAATTTAGGTGTACATTTGGTATTAATTCGAGGAACCGGACGGTACAGGAAAGGTTAATCGGCTGAGATAGTAATTTGTACGAGGACGCTAAGGTACTAGGAAAACAGATAGATAAGGAAGTTAACTAAGGATTTTAAAATGAATATTCGGAAATCTGTGGTTTTTAATGCTACTAAGAAATCCTACGTCATTCTATTTGAAGGTGGTCATTTAAATTTATAGAATACCACAAATGTTTAGTGTAATTTAAAACCGTGTCACTTTAAAATAAAACTATTTTATACGGATTTTATCGCGATTTGGTTTAATTTTTACATTTTTTAACTTCCCGATGTTTCGATTGCTTTTCAGCTTTCGCCACTTTCGTGGTCACGGGGCGGACTGCTGAAACACCACGAAAGCTGAAAAGCAATCGAAACGTCGGGAAGTTAAAAAATGTAAAAATTAAACCAAATCGCGATAAAATCCGTAAAAACAGTTTTATTTCAATGTGTAACATTCGCGTAAATCTAAGAAACCATTATGTGTCACTTTATTTTTAACGAGCGATTGGTTAGTTGGTTGAAGACCGATCTGCGAATCCGGAGAAAGATCAAACATATATTACGCACTATTGATTTTATGAAAGTTATTCGGCGACGATCGCATGCGAAACTGGAGGCCGTGAGTTCTAATCCAGGGCAAACACTACTACTTCTACTTAAAATACGAATGTATTCATAGCTACTTATCGCTTGATTTCACGGAGGTGTAAGATTTAAAAACCCTGCATACCTAAGAATTTTATACAAATATTTTAAAGATAATATGTAGGGTCTACCAATCGCATTAGAGCACAGTAAATTAAAAGATTTCATCCCGAAAAGGTTGTAGCACGCAACAAGTCGTAATTACTTAACACAAGTTGAATATATTGAATTACCATAGTAGAAGACTGATTCTTCGGAATCTCCGTTTAATCAAATAAAGGTTGTCGTATTTCCTGATGCCATTTCATCAATCTCCTCCGAAGTTCGACGGTAGCTTCCAGAACTATCAAGTATTTATACTTGCGAAAAAGTCGATCCTTGGTGTGTAGTCCGAGGTCAGTGGTATGAACAGGAAGTCGAACCTGTTGCAATGCGATCTACATTCGTCAAACTGCAGAATGTGGATTTACTTTCGATTGTACATGTCCTTCATACACTTGTGTCACGTGTTCTTCCTTTAATCCTTTTACTGAGGCGTGAAGAAACAATTGAGCAGACTCGTATGATTGTCGAATTCCAAGATGCACTCGTTTGTCACCATCAGCGTTTTATTTAGTTCTGGACGATATTGTATTTGTTAGTGCGGCTTCATTGGTCTAGATTCTAGCACCAGGTTGTACGGGCTGTGAACCCTAAGGTTCAATGCTAAGGCCGGGCGACACACTTCTTGTGACTTCTTTGGTGAAAATTTTTTACCTAGCGACGTTATCGTCGCTAATAGGAGAAGAGCATAAGCTAATCTCCTATTATATCGTGAGACCGATATGAATTCGTAAATGATGGATGATGCTAGCAGCATCTTTGATTTACTCCTTGGGGATGGACGCGTGATTTAGCATACCCAGTGAGGTACGAATATCAAGTTGGCTCTGAACCCAGATCACGTCAGACATGCATGGGTTACTATGGCGGACGTTACAACTTTTTATACGATTTTTAAATTGTAAGTCGTTGTGGAAAAATTTAAAGGAGATTGGCTCGGTAGTAGACTTTGTATACTTAGTAACTTTACGGCGGTAATTTCTCGAGCTGATACAAAATTCCTACCTCCAGCAATTAACATATGCTTTAAAAATAATACAGTCTTCCTCATTTTGCACTAACCTCAGCTGAGCACGAGTTGTGCGTCGCATACGTAATTAGAGCCTTGATATTCGCTGCGGATAATCACAAATGCCACGACGCCACGTATGGCAGTGTGAAAGGTTAAATCGCTATCCTAAAATCTCAAGCTAATTAGCAATGGCATCTCAGTTTTTTTTGCTTTGATTGCTAATTGGTTTATTTGGGTGTATCGGTTGTGAATCTTGAGGATTTGGGTTCAAATTCTAGGTTAGATTAATCAGTTTGTTTGGCATTATCGGTTTAGAATTTTTTTGGTAAGTTGCCCAAATTCGTAATTTGTTACCGGTATAGGCTTGCCTGTTATCATATTTAGAGAGAATAAAAGTCTCAACGTACTATAGATGGCTCGATATCACCTCTGCCTTTTGATTTTTGGGGATATAGGCTTTAACTTATTAATGTATGTATGTTTATCCTGCAACAAATGAGCCATGATATCTTCAAAGTTTTTTAGTTATAGAATAGACTAGCGATCTAGGGGTTCTTTACTTATTAACCTATGATACTTTAAGCGCAGTTTTAAAAATCCATTCGTGTGCAGATCATTGGTTTCAATGACGAGATGAACATTTCTTACTAAATGTATTCCATTAATTCGACACCATTTCACTTGTCGGAAATAGCATTTTAGCAAGTTTTCTGTACCACAATAAAAGACATTATTATTAAGACTTGCTTTCTTGCCCGTTCTTCTCTACGAAAAACCGCTTAGCTATCTAAATTATGTTGTAAATTTTTATGGACTTAATAAATTATTTTCGTTCCATTTTTCTTGTGAATGTAGAAACGATATTTGTAATTATCCAACTTCAGGTTTTTATTTTAAGTATTTTGGGCCGACAGAATGACTACAATGCACCTTATAGTGCAGTGCAGTGCAGATAGGGTATCCATCCTCATGATAAATGATTAAGTTCCGCTGGCCATCACAATAATGCCGATCGGTTTGCAGGCCGGCACAATAATGCCGATCGGATTGCAGGCCGTCACAATAACACCGATCGCATAGAATTCGGGTATACATAACCCGAAACGGGACGCATTTATGTGGATCACTATGACGAGTTATAAAGGTAAGGCGAACTTTATCCGGATAGATACAAAATACTTGTTTAATTGGAGTGAGTTTCCATAATTTATACAAACAGTAGGATTTATACCAAGCTATTCACGTCGGCGTAATCAAAAAGTGTGTTCACAATACGGAAACTTATCAACTATAGTCATTATACCAGCTTATGAGGTATTTCTATTTGCACTGACATAACTAGTCAATAAGACTATTTTTATCGGATAATCTCTAGATATTATGATTACATCAAAATCATATAATGGAATTTAAAGTAATTTCCTATTTGAGAATATTTTGACGTTCTATGGTATGAAGAGTATTTACTGTTTCAAAATATAAATGTACATTTAAATTTAACAGTGTTGTTGGAATGGCTGTTTCATCATGTTTGAAGCTATCGTGTTGGCATGAATACAAAGATTCAAATCGCCTGAACATATTTACATTTGACGTGGATTGTAATAGAATTAATAGTTGAATAGACTAAATTCAACCTGTTGCGAAAGGCTGATATCGAGCTTAAGAAACTGAAAGTAGTGATAGAAATACGGCTGTTGAAAAAATTACGGAATTAAATAAACACCTATTAGAAAACAGGTACAAATAATAAAAAGCTAAAAATATGGATTCCTAATTCATGTCATTAAACACCGACTTAGATTTAATAGACAAAATACGAGGAAGTTGAATATTGCAAGATGTTTACAGAATTCTTTCGAAATCACAAATTCCTTACTTTACCACTCAAAACTCAATTAAATTTACACAAATATAATTGACTACATATTAAGTGAATAAAATAGAGTATTTAGTTAGTAAAAGTGTATTAAACTTACTTTTTATCAGCTGATATCACCCACACTCGGTGCGCGCGAGCAATTGCAAAGTACTGCGGTGGACTGGCGCGAAGGTGAGCGAGAATAGTGAAGGCTTGTAGCGATGTGGCGTCACTCGATTGTGTCCAATCGAGTTGTAATCGATGTTACCTAAGCTAAAACAAAGTTTTAAATTTGTGGAAATTATTTTTTTCATGTTTTAAATATATTTTGAATATAAGGGATTATAATGTAGGTGCCAACGTTAATTAATTATTTATTTTTATTTACCAACGTTTTATATTGATATTTTTCAATTCAATTTTAGGCCATTTATCAATAAGAGTTTATTTTTCTTTTTAGTTGACTTTTTAACGTATAACCTGTCGGAAATATCTGTGAACCTAGCTGGAATGCGGTTCACATTTCATTTTTTTGTGTTCCCCTATCTACTATGTTATTTTACATTAAAAACGTTTTGAGATGGATGCGAATTCTATATTTTATTTTTTTTCTATTTTATTTCTAATTTTTTTCTAATAATTTTTAATGTTTCCTTTGTAGTAAAATTTCGATCGAAGCGTCTGCTAATTAATTGCTGATTCATACTGTGATTATGTTGAATCTATTATAAAATCATCGAAATATGACATTTCGATTATTCCATAGTAGCAACTCTACGAATTCTACTAGAATGGGCGGTTGTACGGGTCATTGATTCGAGAACATACACCGGTGTTGCTAGAGTAGAAAAGGTAACTTATTTATGACAACTCCAACATTGATTGTCAATACCTGACAAAAATGTTTGCTGTTAAGTTGAGAGCTCCCACTTAAACTGAAATTTTTATATAGTTTTTTCTTAATATTTATTCCTCATACCTGGAAATGAGTAGATCCCTAGGAGGAAATTGTCGCAATTAGGCATACAATTTTTAAGAATAGTGGAGTCTATTAAATTCGATTTCATTGTACTTCTGAGATATTATTTGTATATACAATTTCTGCTAACCCGATAACTTTCTTATTCATCGTCATAAGCCACTCATACGCCGGCAGTCTCTTGCCCTGTGGTCCGGGGGCGCAGGAATTCCGCCAAGGTATCCCCTGCTCATCGTAAGAGGAGACCTAAAGGGGTCATCGGGTCGCTGGGCACAACGCCGGGGCGGGGCGCCCTCACCCATAAAGACTCCGAAATATGCGATATACCTCGTGGCCTGATCTATGTCATGGACGCCCAAAGCATCTTAAACGGGCGTCCAAAAACACCCGAGTGTGGGGCCCCCTGTAATGGAAGGACCAGCAATGGTTTTGCGCCGTGCAGTTATGCGGACGTAAATAAGGGCGCTCTTCGCCATGAGCTGTCTGGTGCCGCCCAAAATGCATGTGACAGTCACCGAGGGATTTTTAGTCAGTATGCTGGCGTAGGTATTGTTAGGGACTCGGTCACAACATCCGCAGTGTGCCGGGCTGAAAGGTCAGTGATACTGACATACCCTTAAAGCCTTCCCGAGGTACCGAAAGGGGAGCTTAATAAATTTTACTCTTGTACAGAAAAATAGTTACAGTATAACGGTTTCTTAGATTAAAATTAGTTTTATTTAAATTCAAATAGTTTTATTGTTTCCCAAACGTATTCTCGAAGCAGAAGAAGTCTTGTCGCAATATAATGTTCTTCAAAATATTTAAAATCATTCACAGAAGCTTTAATTGATGGACCGGTTGGCAGACTAGCCAACAAGCGTTCTAACTATTGAGATTGGTACTAACACGGTTGCTAACATGCATCATTTCAATGTATTATGAGAAGGTAATCATAGATGGCGCTACAAGGCGTGAAGATATGAAGGTAAATAATTGTTGTTCAGTTGTATTGCAGTTTTACACCTTTGATAACAAATGTAAACTGAATTAATAACTGAATAAAAATGGGATTTAATTACCGGTAATGATCAAGTAATTGTAATATTGTCGTGTGATATATTTGCTATAGCAGCTCGATCAAAGTGGCCTCACTATGAACAGTCTCACAGTAAACCGACCTGAATTATAGTTCATACATTTCGAATAAATTAAATTTAAATTAATATAATAAATAAACGCCCAAACCATTCCTTGTGTCTGCTTAAGCCTATTCCCTAACTATCATTAAAGCCTACAGCCCATTTTATAGAATCAGAATTTGTGAGTATATGTAGGTGGTATAGTTCAGTTAAGTTCGTGGTGGCCTGTTGGTAACAGATTGGACGAGTCTACCGACATGGTGGTCGCGGGTTCATATCCCAGGGCACAATTCCGATTTTATGAAGTCATGTGTATATTGATAGTCAATCACCACGCAATATAACGGTGGAGGAAAACGTCATGAGGAAACTTGCATACCAGAAGGAAATCTAAACAGAGTTCAGATATCTTCAGGTGATCCACTTGTTCGTTTACTGGCTGGATAGAAAATAACCTTAAAGTTAAAAAGATTTAATTCGAGGATTAGATTACAATCGAATCATACCTACATACATACATAAACTCACGCCTTTTTCCCAGAAGAGGTAGGCAGAGGTGCTACCAGGACACCTACTTTTCGCCTTGTATGTTCCGTCCCATGATGTGATAGGGGGCGAGCCTATCGCCATATCGGGCACAAATTCCTCACTCCGGGCTGATAATGAATTTTTTTTTATTGCAGTGAATGACGAGCCGAGCCTGCCATTCGCCTGATGGTAAGCGATACGACCGCTCATGGACAGTAGCAATACCAAACAACACCATGAGTTACAAGGCAATGCTTGGCATTCCACTGCGCTCGCCATCCTGAGACATAAGATGTTAAGTCTCAATATGTCCAGTATTTACTCTGGCTACAATGTCCTTCAAACCGGAACACAACAGTGCATTTACACTGCTGTTTGGCGGGAGAAATAGACATTGCGGTGGTACCTACCTAGGCGGCCTCTCACATATGAGAGATCTACCACCAGTAGAAAATTTCAATATTACTCTGCCCGAACCGGGATTCAAACCCGAGGCCTCAGCTTTGTAGTCGTACGTAGTACAACTACGCCACCGACAGTCATCATAATCGGTCCGTGTAATTGTTTGTTTAATTAATATGCGCATTATCACCTCGTAATACCTGTCTGTACCTTCATGTCAGATAGATGACGGAATGCATACATTACTTTGAACCGATTTGGCTTGGTTACGCTATTGGGGCTTGTAAAAATTATATCTATATCTATATCAGCCCATATACGTCCCACTGCAGGGCACGGGCCTACTCTACAATCGAGAGAATCCATTGAGAGTGGTTAGGCCACATATTCCACCACGCTGGCCTAGTGCGGGTTGGCGGACTTACATACCGTAGAAATTCTTTTTTTTTTTAAATCGCTGCGGTATGCAGCTTTCCTCTCGATGTTTTCCTTCACCGTTAAAGTGCATGGTGATTGACTATCAATACACACATAACTCCGAAAAGTCAGAGGTGTGCCCTGGGATTTGAACCCGCGACCACCGTGAATATGTAGGCAGCCGGGTCTGGTCCGTTACCAGCAGGCCACCACGCACTTTTGAAAATTGTAAAAATTGTAAGTAAATAAATATTTAAAGCTTTTTTTATCCGTAGAGACAAAACCAAATAGAGGAAGCTCGTTCGAGAGAATACGACGCAAAGAGGTGTTATCTGCTTATGACTTGTATATGTTTTTAATTTTTATTGCGATGAATGGCAAGACGAGCATACCATTCGCCTGATGGTAAGCGATACGATCACTCATGGACAGTTGAAAATCAAACACCACTATGTATTGGTGAGAATGAATTGGAACCAAAGCATTGCTTGCCACTCCACTGCGCTCACCATCCTGAGACATAAGATGTTAAGTCTCAATAACTAGTAATATTGTCAATCAGTCAGAAATCAATCAAAAATATCTGAATAGTTCTCAAATTAAGGGTTAAAGGTAAACTTTTAAATAATGTTGAATTAAACTCCGTATTAATAAACCAGTTGTTGTACACTGCTCGTCATTACATAGTACCTAATTGTAGAATAGTTTTGCTTTCATGTAAATGAATACAAATAAATACACCCAACAGTCACATATGTACATAGTCCTGACCCCACACTAAGATCGAGTCTTGTGTCGTGGGTATCAGGAACTACGAGAGACTTTTCGGTCTCACAAACACCCAGACCCGCAACAAATACCTGTGGATCGCACAAATATTTGTTTCGGTGCGGGGATCGAACCCGCGGCCTCTCGTTTCACAGGCGGCGTCTAACCAACTCCGCCACGGAGGCTGTCACAATGATCTTAAATGATATTATAATTAATTTTATCTCAAGAATCTTAATGTTACAAACTATAGCGTTGAAACAAGCTTTAACTGGCCGAATAATTTTAATTATATTTTTTTCGATATTTGTAAATGTCGCATGTGTAATGATTAAGAGCCGTAGACCGAGTACGGTTTTTGAATCCCAAGTAGTACAATAAACTTTTTATAGGTTTTTGGAGTCAAAACTCATGTTTGTTGGACTGGATAAGTTGATGACGTCAGAGAAACTGTGTAAAGAATATTTTGGGTACTTTTTAAACACTTTGGGTTATATTATTGGAATTTTAGTAAAGATCCCTATTTAAAAAAAATATAATATAGCCTAAGTCACCCGGGGATAGTGTAGCTTCCCAAAAATGAAAGATTTTTTCTAATCGGTTCAGTAGTTTCAGAGCCTCTTCTATGCAAACAAACAAACAAAATGCCTTTTAGCGAGTATTATAACAAATCGTAATTGTAATTGAATATTAATTAATGTTAATAACTGTTAATAACACGCTAATGCACATGTAATATCCGTGCGATTACAATGCCATCTATTATTCGATACCGTAATTAAAGTTGACAGGAAACACAAAACGTAATTACCCTCTTTTTTTCCGTGACTGGCGTTATTGTTAATGGAACCTGTAATAGGTGCAATAAAAAAAAATGTTTTGTTATTTACTGCGTTTATTAAGATGTAACTTGAAATTTTAAAAAATAATTAGGGATTTAACTAGAGGTCTATCATACTAGCCTTATAACAGTTGATAGACTTAAATTATTTTTCTGGTTCGACTTATCCCGAATATACATGTATTTTAAGCTATCTTGCTGAATGATTTTTGCTGTAATTACAATCGCCTGTCTGACTGATGTTAAATCTTTCAGGAGTGGGTCATTTAGTCCAGAACGATGGCTTAATAGGGTTGAGAGACTTGATGTAAATAAATACACCCAACAGTCACATACAGTAATATATTTCTTCCCAGCAATGTTGGTAAAGATTGCAGCATACATCCAGCTGATCATTTTATTTAATATTAGATTTTTCTGTTCATTATCAGCCCAGAGTCAGGTATTTGTGCCCGTTATGGCGATAGACTCGCCCCCTATCACATCGTGAGGCGGAGCATACAAGGCGAAATGTGGGTGTCCTGGTAGCACCTCTGCCTACCCCTTCTGGGAAAAAGGCGTGAGTTTATATATGTATGTATTATTCTTAACTAAAGGACAAAATGTCCATGCGCTAGCCCCTCGCAGGATAGGAAATATCAATAAGTTATGGTATATTTAGTTACATTAGTCGATGTCCGACTCGGTGATTATGCCAGACGCCTGACCATAAGAAACAGCACTCGAAACATTGACTAAGCACTGTATGGCACGGTACTGCGCCTGTCATATTGAGACAAACAGATTATTTATTTAATTTTATTACCTACAAAGTAGTCCTTTATGGGTTTCTTTCTTTCCTTCTACATTACGAAATCAAAAATATACATTAATATACATTTCATTCATTTATAAGGACCTAAGTATGTAAAATTATGTTCAAATAAAATACGATTTGAATTTGCTACATTGCTACATACTTAATTGTTGATTCGCACAACAATGGACCATCGTCTTATTTATAAAGTTTAATTAATTCATTTAATGTATGTGTATTTAATATGTCAAATGTGTCAAAATGATAAAATCTAGCATAAAGTTATTTTTATTTAAATATATTTGACGTTTCCATTGTATTTAATATCTCTTATGTTTTCATATTAATTCTTTCCATCTTATTAATATACATTTTTTAAAACTATTTTAGTTATTGAATGTTTTGTCTTCTTTGCTCAAACTAACTTCAAATTCGTTCGAAAGAGACATAACATTCGACAACGTAAATAGGTTTTAAAACTGTCCATGAATGAGGCCGTATATGAATAAATACTTACATCCAACTGTCACATACGAGCTGCGCCATGGAGGCTGCCTGGTTGAAACTTACATACATACATACATAAACTCACGCCTTTATCCCCGAAGGGGTAGGCAGAGGCGCCACCAGGACACCCACATTACGCCTTGTATGTTCCGTCCCACGATGTGATAGGGGGCGAGCCTATCGCCATATCGGGCACAAATTCCTGACTCCGGACTGATAATGAATAGAAAAATCCAATATCACCTTGCCCGACCCGGGACTCGAACCCGAGACCTTAGCTTTGTAACCGTACCGTAATACAACTACGCCACCGAGGCAGTCACAGTCAGTGGAGTGCAGTCAGTGGTTGAAACTTAATATTCAGATTTCAGATATACCGGGATGTGATCAAATAAATCATATTTTTCTCCGAGAAGAAGTTAGGAGTAGATACCCTAGCAAAGTAAAGAAGCAAAAAAAAATTACAAAATTGTAGCTTCTGGCAGTTAAGTCTCTGCTTATCTCCTTGTATAGAAGCTGGAAATTGAACATTTAAGTGGATAATTAAAAATACAAACACGCCTTATCGATCATTCCAACGTGTATGGGGGTGCCAGAGAGTAGGATGAGGGGGTGGGAGGGTATACCTCCACGTTATTATAAACATCGGTACCAGGAGTGCATGAGTGTGCAGAGATGTGCACTCACAGAGTAAATATTATTGCGATGTAACGCTGCGCCGCTGTCAGTACGCTAAAAAACTACTCGCAATTTGTTTAAACTGTGTCATACGTGACTATGACAGGTTTGACGCCTCTGTGTCAGGAATTGGCGGAGTTTAGTTTCGCATATTTCGTTTCTACTAGTCTAAGAGGTAGCAACGTTTTTGAGAGAGAATTTCAGGTAGGCCAGTTTTTAGATATGCTATCTCTCTCACTCTCCCGGACGTCATACAGGCTATCTGGCTGGCGGTAGTGGTTGCGTTCGTCAGTGCGCAGCCTACCTGTACCGGTAAAATATTGATTTTTAAAATCATTTTAAGAAGCTTTTTTCCTTTATTATTATTTTTATTGAACTTTTTGCAACATGAATCTATTATTGCCAGATATTTCTATTGTTGTTTAATCTGTGCCAGACGCTAATTTTGAATTAAAAATATATTTTTTTCAAAGTATTTCAGTATGGCTGAAATTTTTATATGATGTTATTTAAGTATATAAATACCTAAAATTAATTTGCCAGACAATAATTCGATTGTTAAACCTTCAGCCAGACCGATCTAAAAGTGAAAAGTGATTGGGCATGTTGAAAGAGTACAGACAACAATCACGTGTTATTTTTAATTTTTTTAACAAAATTGTGTTACAATGGCTAGCGAAACATTAAAATGTGGTTTTTGTAAAGACAGAAATGGAAAAATAATAACTTTTGTTGAAGATAAATTAAAAAAGTGTAAAGAAGAAGCAAATACGTGTAAATTTTTTACTGTAATATAATAGTGTATAGTTACCGGAGCAAGTTAATGACACTGATGGATATCACAGAAATTGTTACAGCAGTTTTACAGCTCTAATGACAAAATATCGTAATTTATCTGAAATTAATTTCTCGTCAACAGTAGATCTTCCCAACACATCTAGTTAAACTTCGTTATCAAATACTGCAGTAGATGTTAGCGAAACCCTGCCAGATAATACGTCTCAGAATTCACATACAGAAGTTAATATCCAAGAAATTGACACTTCTAATGCAATTAACAAGTGCTATTCATACCGGGTTGAAAGTAATAAGGTTATTAAAACTGTTGAAGATGTACTGTCTTGCGAAGAACAAGAAGAAGCCGATTCTCAAATAATAATATATCACATTTGTCAAATAAATGTCGATGGCGAAGTTGTGATACACTGCTCAGACACAGATATTTTAATAATACTTCTTGGTAACATGGATCATTTGAATGAATCACTAAAATCTAGGTAAATTTGGGCGTGGGGAATTATGAGCGATTTATAACCGTCAATCAAGTACACGAAATTCTAGAGAATTCTTTATCGAAAGCTCTACCGTGCTTTCATGCACTCACTGGATGCGACACCACGTCAGCTTTTTTCCGGAAAGGCAAACTTCGATCTTTAAACTGTTAGAGCAATCAGAAGAGTATCAATTAGCCTGTCAAAATATTATAACAGATGATGAAGAATTGCTGGATGAGACATTTAAGATCTTAGGGCCAATTGCACAAACTAACTTTACCAATACCTTTGACTTTGAAAACGTCAATCCCATACATTAGCAATGTCGAATACGTCACATAAGTATGGCGATGAAATTGTCAAAGTTAAAGTTATGGGAAAAGTTAGTTTGTGCAACTGAGCCTTACAAATATTTACGGAGCTCGTGATTCTTGGAACGTCAATGAAGTTCGGTTTCATCTGTTTTCAAACACTTATCGGTCTAAAAAATCAGATATTAATTTTGAAAAACGTAATTTTGATCCGTCAAGCCTAACACCATGCAAAGCTGAATCGTATCAGCATTTACTACGAGTTCGTTACGTTACAAAGTTTTGGAGAAATGATCATTTACAACAACCAACATCCCTATCACCTCAAGCTTCCGGCTGGACTATAAATATGATTTTATCTGGCTTGTTGGAGAGCAATTGCCATCATTAGTTGCCGACATTATTATTAAAAGTAAAAATTAAAAATAAAATACTAATAAATTTATTTGCCGAAAGATTATAAAATTTTTCATTCTTTTACAGATAACAGATAATTACTGAAGATGATGATGATGATGATAATTATCAAGATGCCTCCGTTTTTTTTGTGATAAAATTATGGATTAAAAAATATAATTTATGGTTTTTTTCATCCTTGAGATTGATTATTATCTTATTTTGTGCAACGATAAATAATTATTTTGATATTATATCAATCCACACATTAATTCAATAGGTTTTAATTAGTTCTGTGTAATTTATTCGACAACTATTCCTAGATCAATCAAAATGATACCACATCACTTTTCACTTTTAGATCGGTCTGGCTGAAGGTTTAACAATCGAATTATTGTCTGGCAAATTAATTTTAAGTATTTAGATACTTAAATAACATCATATAAAAATTTCAGCCATACTGAAATACTTTGAAAAAAAATATATTTTTAATTCAAAATTAGCGTCTGGCACAGTTTAAACAACAATAGAAATATCTGGCAATAATAGATTTATATTGCAAAAAGTTCAATAAAAATAATAATAAAGGAAAAAAGCTTCTTAAAATGATTTTAAAAATCAATATTTTACCGGTACAGGTAGGCTGCGCACTGACGAACGCAACCACTACCGCCAGCCAGATAGCCTGTATGACGTCCGGGAGAGTGAGAGAGATAGCATATCTAAAAACTGGCCTACCTGAAATGCTTGTTTTCCAGACGTTGCTAGCTCTCGTACTAACATATCAGAATACATATTCTGTATTAAATCCAAATGATCGAGCACGAACAATTAGTACAAAATAAAGCTTATTTTGAGTATTTCTGAAAACTAGGTTGTATGCCGCGAAAAATCAATATGGGCATGAAATAAGCCCATGACTTTACTGTTACGTTCCTATTTCTTTTATTTACTTCACCATTAAAGATGAAAAATGAAAAGGAATAATAATTCATGATAAATCATGACTGCCTCGGTGGCGTAGTTGTATTACGGTACAGTTACAAAGCTGAGGTCTCGGGTTCGAGTCCCGGGTCGGGCAAAGTGATATTGGATTTTTCTATTTATTATCAGCCCAGAGTCGGGAATTTGTGCCCGATATGGCGATAGGCTCGCCCCCTATCACATCATCGTGGGAGGGAACATACAAGGCGAAATGTGGGAGTCCTGGTGGCGCCTCTGCCTATCCCTTCGGGGATAAAGGCGGGAGATTATGTATGTATGTATGTAAATCATGAGGAGACATACAAGCTGGAGCCATTATGCGAAAAGTTTTAATGCCATGATACAAGAACAGTTTGTGAAATACATGCAGTGCTAAGTATTCCATATTATAAGAAGGCTATAACTTACACAGTAATGAAATAACAAAGTATTTATGTTGATTTAAAAAAGGTAAATTGTTGCTGTTTAAGAAAACGTCAGTCTTTTTGCAGTGTTCTTATACCAATGATCGGTAAAAACGCACAAATTACATCCGTACTCAATTTTTTGCGACAAATTTTGCACGTAATGGAATCTATAAAAACATAGACATACACCTAGAGTTTTAGAAAACCGCTTTCCGAACCGGGTGGTAGTTCAAAAAATGACTGAATCTAAACAATGTTGAACATTTTAATGGATTCAATAAATTATTTTCATTTCATTTCATTTCATTTTCAATTCATTTTCATTTCATTTCATTTCATACAAATATAACTCTAATATGACCTTTAGGTTTTTGCAATAAACAATTAATAATCATCTGAAATTTTTATGTAAAGGAGATTCAAACCATGAAGAAGCCATCAGGTCGGTACCCGTGTACAAAGATACTGTGACCATGTTAAGAATTTGTGAAAAGTTTATTTTTGTATGTATTTGCATAAAATATTTACACAACCATGTGTATCTCATTGTAGTCTGAGTTCACGGACACATGAAGTGTGGTTTTGTTGTAATAACACGTAATATTTGCATGTACAAGCGTAATAAAATGGTCAATTTTAACTCTGAGTGTTCCTTCCAATTTTGTATAAAATTTTTCGCCTTGATTATTTTACAGATTTTCATATCTTGAAAGTCAAAGGGCGTGTAAAGCATTTCTTGGGTTATGTATTTTTTATTCTATGTAAATTTAAATAAGGTACAATTTACAAAAATATTTAAATGTGCTATACGCCTTTAGAGTTTCGAAAGACCAAAAATATCTATATTTTTTAGGCACGTTGATAGTGCCTTTATAAGACATAATATTCGTCAGTGGAATATATTGGAACCGTGTTTTGTTTCTACTTCATGAATGGTACCACTGTTTTTAAAAGACTGATATTAATGAAGTATTATTTAGCGACTTATGATAAAGCACTTTTAATTAAGAATAACAGAAAAGTAATAATTTGTGATAGGTTATTCACTGTTGCTTTTTTATTGCGATGAATGGCGAGACGAGCATGCCAATCGCCTGATGGTAAGCGATATGACCGTTCATGAACAGTAGGAAAACCAAACAACACCATGAATTACAAAGCAATTTAGTAACAACCGTATACATCTTGTTATTTTGCAATGTAAGTACAAAACTAGATCCTAGCTTACAGGAGTAGTAGAAGCGGTGAGGGCGGAATAGTAGTGGCACTAATCTATAATAAATAATAAATACACCCAACCGTCACATACATAGTCCTGACCACACACTAAGATCGAGTCTTGTGTCGTGGGTATCAGAAACTACGAGAGACTTTTCGGTCTTACAAATACCCAGACCTGAAACAAATATTTGTGGTTCTTACAAACATTTGTCTCGGTGCGGGGATCGAACCCACGGCCTCTCGTTTCACAGGCGGCGTCTAACCAACTGCGCCACGGAGGCTGTCGATCTATAAAGTATTATCTATGTCTATGCGATATCTATCAGTCTAACTTACCTTTCATTCCTCCTCTTGTTAACGTTTCAGAGTTGTGTTCACTGTATAAATTTAATTTAGAATCATTACCAGAAAAATAATAATATTTCACCCATAAAAGATGTTTATTATTGAGCATAACACACTTCTGATCGCATTTATATATTTTTTGGAAGTTAAAAGAAGCAGGTATGTGTTGTTTTTGCGCTATTTTCGGACTGTTCAAAAAATAAAAATATTTTTGTGACCCTTCGTGTATTGGACCGTATAATACGCTTTAAGATCTGTGGAAAATTTTGAACGGATCTTTATACCTCAAAATATCCATGACAACATACAATGCATACTACACATACAAAGAAAAGACATTTGGTCTCCAGAAATTAACTATTGAACTAGTTATGCTCTCTCTCGCCGAACGAAAAACGGTGGTAGGTCTCTCATATGTCAGAGGCCGTCTGGGTAGGTACCACCGTAATGCTATTTCTCTCACCAAACAGCAGTGTAGATGCACTATTGTGTTCCGGATTGAAGGACATTGTAGCCAGAGTATATATTGGACATCATGAAACTTAACCAAGCATTGCTTTGTAATTCATGGTGATTGTTTGGTTTGGCTACTGTCCATGAGCGGTTGTGTCGCTTATTATCCGGCAAATGACATGCTTGTCTCGCCATTCATTGAAATAATATTTAAAAAGAAAAACGAAACACACCAGCAAAGTCGATATTTCACATTGATGATCAACAAGATATTTGCACCATTTTGGTCAATTCGAACCATTTGCACATTAGCTACCGAATCAACAGGTAATCACGAGGGTATAAATCTTTGACATAATACACATTTCTATTGTAAATAATAGTTAAAAAACATAGTCAGTAAAAAACCTACGCCAGCGTGGTAGACTATATGTCCAAAACCCTCTCAATCGTACTCTCGATTGTAGGGGAGGCCCGTGCCCTGCAGTGGGACGTATATGGGCTGATACCGATACAGTAAAAAGAAACGTAACGTCTTATTTATTTTATTATTTATATTTATTTTATTTTAATACATGGAAAACTTACAGCTAATAACAAAAGAAGTAAACAATATAGTAAATAACATAAAGCCAATGAAAAGTTCTCACTTACAGTAACAAAATGAGAGAAAAAAAAATTTCAAATGTGAGCAAAAAAAAATAAAATAAGCACCTTATTAACTAAAGAAACTGTGGCTCAAGCGCCTCCTCGCTACAGACACGCCTTATTTTTATTTTATAGAGAGATACAAAGTTGCTCGCTTCTAGACAGTGAAATGCATACAACACTGGAAATAATACACGTTCAATATAAATAAACCTTGCACTATGTAACAGGTTCTGCACCAATTTAAATACAACTAGTTAATTTGCTCTACATTACAAGAAAGTAGGCGAAGGAAAGAGCGAAGGATATTAGTAAATTATTTTAATTATAAAAACCTTTATGAGCAATTATGTTTTACCAGATTTTGCTGTAGATTGACTATTACTATATGTATTATGATGGACTTGTTTTTTAACTGACAAGTACGCTATGACCTTTTTTGTTCCCGTGACAATTTGTATGCAAAATTTCATAACAACAAAAAGCAAAGAAATAGAAAAACAAATGTATAAAATCTAATTATATCAAAATCTAGTTTGAATTATTTCCTGGTCAAAGAATTTGAACGTCGCAAACAGTAATCTAAAAAACATAATGTTAATATATTCTGATTCAACCTTGGTACATATTTTGACATTAGCTCCTTCCTCTTTTGCAATACTTCGAAAAATCTCCACTTGAAGAATAACAATTCTTCTTCTTCTTCTTTTCAACTACAGGAAGTCCACTGCTGTACATAGGCCTCCCCCAAGGATCTCACATAAATTGGAACCCCAATTGGAATTTAAACGTTACCACCATACATTACTACTGAACCACTAACGCCCGAATACTCAAACGCCAATTAAATACTAAGTTGTTTTGACAGCCTCCGTGGCGCAGTTGGTTAGACGCCGCCTGTGAAACGAGAGGACGCGGTTTCGATCCCCGCACAGAAAAATGTTTGTGCAAACCACGAGTATTTGTTTCGGGTCTGGGTGTTTGTGAGACCGAAAAGTCTCTCGTAGTTCCTGATACCCACGACACAAGACTCGATCTTAGTGTGGGGTCAGGACTATGTATGTGACTGTTGGGTGTATTTATTATTATTTATTTAAGTACCCACGGCCCACTTAATCAGTACATTAACGGGACTTACGTAGTTAAGTGCTACATAATATTTAAGTGGCGTTTGAGTATTCGGGCATAAGACAACTAAAACGAAATCAAGCATAACTAAATTTCCTGTTTGGGATCGATCAGATGACATACAATCGATGTTTCCTGCCAATGCTATGTAATAAAAATTTCCTGCCTTCATAACAAGGATATTTTAATACATTAAAGATAATGAGAACGATTAAGACAGGTCATTTGCGACTGCATTAAAATTGCAATGAATGTAGTAATTATGTAAATTAATATATACATATTTATAAGTTATAAGAACATATTATAAGTAATAATTTTGGACCACTGCCTCGGTGGCGTAGTTGTATTACGTTACGGTTACAAAGCTGAGGTCTCGGGTTCGAGTCCCGGGTCGGGCAAAGTGATATTGGATTTTTCTATTCATTATCAGCCCGGAGTCAGGAATTTGTGCCCGATATGGCGATAGGCTCGCCCCCTATCACATCGTGGGACGGAACATACAAGGCGAAATGTGGGTGTCCTTTTTTTTTTTTTTTTTGGTATCGGGTTGGAAAATCCTCATGGACATCCTCCACCCTGGGGAGGTGCGGAGGGCGGAGGGGACTGTCAGACTCTTACTGACTAAAAACCAACCCGTGTTCCTCATGTACCCGTGTGTCGGAGGGTCGGGTATCGCCGAAGCATTCGTCGCAACCCCCCGACGGGTATTGGCCCGCCATAGTCAGGCGGGCCCCGTCACCCACTGCGGCCGTCACCCCGGCCGCAGGACTCCACTACGAGGCGCGCGCGGAACACGACGCCGCCGCCTCAAGGCCTGCTGCTGGTCGGACGACAAGACGCCCCGAGTCTGCCGTCCACAGGCCGCGCCCTACGGTGGCCGGAAATCTGCCACCCTACGACGCCCAGTGCGTCTGCTGCGGGAGGGGAGAGAGGAGGCAGCCTCTCTCTCCCTTTCCGCCACCTCCTTTGCGAGCATTACGACCTCGCAGAAGGTGGCGACAGCTCTCCATCCTGACTTGCTCCCGACCATGGTTGACACAACAGCCGGGAGCGAGAGGTTTCCCGCAGCACCAACGGCCGCGACCAAGTCACGGCGCTGCTCAGCCCAAGCTGGGCACTCCGCCAACGTATGCAACGCCGTATCGTCGCGGCGATCACCACAATGGTGGCACTGGGACGTCGGCTCCCGGCCTAGTCGACACAGGTACTTCCCGAAACACCCATGTCCGGTAAGCACCTGCGTCAACCGGAAGCTTAGGGCGCCGTGGCTCCTGTTGAGCCACTCCTCTAGTACGGGCCTTACCGCCGCTACAGCGGCGTGCCCCGCCGTGGGTAGCGCTAAGCGCGTCTGCCACTCCGCCACTAGGACCTGGCGGAGCTCTGCCCTGCGTGCCTCTACCTGTCGAGGCACCAGGCGCTCGCCCCTCTCGACCGCCTCTACACGCCACCAATAGAGCGACGTGAGGAGCTTTGCGTCGAGGTCCCAGGGCGAGGATCCGGCTAGGAGGCTCGCTGCCTCAAAGGAGATCGTACGGTATCCCCTTATGATCCTGACGGCCATCGCGCGCTGCGGCCTTCGCAGCGCGGCGACATTGCGGGCCGTCAGGGAGAAATGTGGGTGTCCTGTTGGCGCCTCTGCCTACCCCTTCGGGGATAAAGGCGTGAGTTTATGTATGTATGTATGTAATTTTGGACCACTGGAATGGGAAAAATTAAATATGTGGGGTGATATGTTCCCACAGGGATGACGGTCACCGTCCATTATGGTGGAAAATCCAACACAATGCCGTAAGTAAGTGTTCCACGTCTTTGACCAGAACGGCACAATTGTGTCACCCAGCGAGAGATGGTCACCACTGGCCAATGGAACTCTGTTATGACTGGTCACTTTGACGTTCTTATTGTTATTTTACTTGCCGAAAAGATCCCATTGCTGAACAAAGGCCTCTCCTAAGCTCTTCCATTCATATATGTATCTCTATTGAGAGCAATTTTCGTCCAGTCTCAGCTATATCACAGACGGCCTCAAGGACTTCGTTTGTGTTAAAAAGAAAACAGATAAATAATCCACATTAGAAATTAGACACACAAACTAAATTAAATTAAATTCTGGTAAATATGAATATAAGAATAAAATGAGTTTCGCGCTAAGCTCAAGTGGTTACCTATACGGCTTCGTCGGAATACTCACATTCTTTCTCTTCTTTACAATATTTTGTTTAATCCTCTCACCCCTTCTTATCTTAAAGAACGATTTATTTTTCTCCATGACTCACATTTGAGATCCTTGAGGTCATCTGAGAATCTTAAGCTGAGAATGCCTGTGCACACCACGACATTTATGGACAACTCTTTTACTGTCAAAGCAGTTCGATTGTGGAACGCGCTTCCTGTTGCGGTGAGACAGGCTCAAACGCTGTCGTCATTTAAGAGGCTAACTAAAGAGCACTACCTTTCTCTTTAAGCAGACTTTAGTGCTATTTTCTTCAAGTCAATCATTTGGCTATTTGTAGTATATATGTATATGTATGTTTATATTTATTTGTATATATGTAAATTTATATATGTATACATGTATTTATGATTAACTGATATGTATGTATAGTATGTTTGTGTATTTATATATGTTTAATAACTAATATTAGCTTTAATTCTTTATTTTATACACTGCCCGTTCTCTCTTTCCTTCTTTTAAATCCATCCCATGGTTGTCTGTAAGACATTGCTGTAGAGCGATAAGACCGCCATTTGTACTTTTTTTGTTATTGTTTCTGTATTGTGTATTTTTGTTCTTAATTGTGTACAATAAAGATTTAAATAAATAAATAATATGTTTTACGTGTGAGAAATTTTCTTAACAATGAATGATCTTAATGTCTTTGTGAATTAGTAGAAGGCGTGGGTATTATTATCGTCATTTATATTATAATTATAATAACTCAGAGTACTTAGAAATTCTAATAAAATTTGTATGCCGAAACCACGCACAAACTACAATAAAAAAGTATCAGATATGAAGGAGCACAAATGTATAACAATTTGCCAACAATGATAAAAGAAACCGATAGCTTCCATGTTTATAAGACAAAATTAAAATTATTTATCCAAACATCAAAGCTTTGAATGCGGCGCTGGCAGCAAGTCTTGGATTGTGAGTTGACATGTGGGTATTTTATTTTGTTATCGTTCCAATATTAGCAAATTGTAACTGTATTACCCACATTAATAAATTATAGATTAGTTCTGTCCGATACTAGCATAATTTTCCCTATAGAATTATTGTATCTCATGAAGTGAAATGTAAAATTTCTTTTGAGAATAAAGTTTCTTTAACCACAATAATCTGATAACGAGTGCATTAGATTGCAGTGTCAATCAACGAACTTACTTTATTTAATGACTAGCTTCTACCCGCAAACTTCGTCTGCGTGGTTAACTTTATTTGGAATTAGCCATCCCGTCTCATTCTCACTCAAGGCATGTAATTCAGTCCCATCTCACCCCTTTGAGTATAAAAGCGTAACAAATATTTGAATTCCTTCCTCAGCCCACGGGAACGCTAAATTTTTCGGGATAAAAAGTTTCCTAAGTGTTAACCCAGGGTGTCAGCTACCTCCATACCAAATTTCATCAAAATCCGAAAAGCCGTTTCTGAGTTCATCGCGCACAATCGCACAGACAGGCAAAAATTCTAAAAATCATTGTTTTGGGTTCTATTACGTTAATAAATAATCGTATGCGATAATCGCATGACATAACCACCATAGATCATCGTGTTCTGACAAATGTTTACACGATGCAACTTTTTCATATCCTTACGATAATCGTATCTTTGAGGCGAGAAACTCTCTCTGTGTGAATGGGGCTTTACGATGATTTCTACAAGACAGCGGTAACACCAGTAGAGCCCATTACTGCGCCACTCCAAGATTACTTAACATCTTGTTTTATAGTACTAGTTACCAGCAAAACTCTAAGATCCTGCTCATATATCTAATGTACATTGGCCAATTCGCACGTAAATATACGTGAAGTTGTAGTACGAACTACTAAGCCCGACAAGATCGTTTGAACAGTTTAATAAGAATCAACATATTGCGGTGCGCGGTCGTGTGTGTTATTCATCGTAAGTTTATTCAGTGTATTTTGGTGTTGGTGGTAAAACGCGGGATTTTGTGTGTGTTTTGACGGTTCAATAATGGTCTGTTTTTAGTAGTTTTATGCAAATTAACTAATAATATGTTAAGTGGTCTTTATAGACCCCAGGGGCCAAGGGTAACGTGAAAGCGTCTGTGTTAGCGGAAAATATTACAGTAATGGCTCGATGATAGATACTTGAATTTTAATAGGCGGTAACTTTATTTTAAATTTTCTAATTATAATATTTCTGTAGAGTAGCCCTTACGCCTTGTGTTAAAAAATGTTTGAATTTATGAATGAGCAAAAATATAATTTGAATTGAAAAAGGAATTGATGCAAAATCAGAAAGTATGATAGGATATAGATACGAGACAAAATAAACAAATTTTCAAATCATATTTTTTAAGCAGTAGCATTATTTACGTCAAAATCGTGTTTAAAGTAAACATTTTAATATTAAGAACACTGGTGAATTCAAGGAAAACCAAAAAAGTATAGAAAGGTACGAGACAAAACAGAACTTAGGTACTTAAGGATGTGTTTAAAGTATACTATTAAATAAGGGTTTGATTATAAGCTCAATGGTAGAGAACATATGCGGTGAATATATGTATGTTATGTAACTCGACTGGTCTCTCATATGTCAGAGGCCGCCTGGGTAGGTACCACCGCAATGTCTATTTCTCCCGCCGAACAGCAGTGTAAATGCACTGTTGTTTTCCGGTTTAAAGGACATTGTAACCAGAGTAACTACTGGACATAATGAGATTTAACATCAGATGTATCTGGATGGCGAGCGCAGTGGAATGCCAAGCAGTGCTTTGTAATTCATGGTGCTGTTTGGTTTTCCTACTGTCCATGAGCGGTCGTATCGCTTACCATCAGGCGAATGGCATGCTCTCGCCATTCAAAGCAATAAATCAACTAAGCAAAGAGAATTTGGTGTCGAACCTATGGAACCAACTCGTATAAACATGACCGTCAAGTATGTATGTATATTAGGTAAGGTTTACTTCAAGATTGCGAGCCATTTGGATTTTAGTCAGCTTCGTGGGCCCTTGCAATTTCACTTTACGTAAGTTTGAAGTTTGTCTAGAGTCGAGCGCGATTTCTCGCGTTTTTACGTCACTGTTAACTTTGCTAAATTACTTAACACGAGACCGAATGTGTGCGTAGAGAGAACCCGAAACATGTTAGTTATGAATTCGTTTCTAACTATTCTAATAATACTTAATACAATGCATCTAATATTGAGAATGCTAAGTTCTAATAAAGATAAATAATTTAATTATTTAATTCACCCAACAGCGACATACATAGTCCCACATTTAGATCAATTAAGTCTTGTATCGTGGGTATCAGAAACTACAAGTGATTTTCCGTTCTCACAAACACCAACAAATATTCGTGAGCCGCACAAATATTTGTGTCGGTGCGGGAATCGGACGTGCAGCCTTTCGTTTCACAGTTCTAACCAACCTCGCGTCTAACCAACTGCGTCACGGAGTCTGTATGTTGATACAGGCTTCATTCGAAACGTGACACACTTGCATAGATGACTAAAACGATTTTCCCACTGCCCAAACTCGATCTCCGGACAATTCGTCCACTGCTGGAAATAGGCCTCTCCCAAGGTACGCCACAGAGCTCGGATTGCTGCACATCCCGTCGCTGCCGGCCCTCTTGTGCAAGTCATCCCGCCATCTGGCCAGAGGACGTCCCACGCTACGTTTGCCAAGACGCGGTCTCCTCTCTAGAACACGCTTACTTCAGCGGTTATCTGTTATGCGATATATGTGGCCAGCCCATATATACCGTGTGAATTTCTAGTTTTTTTTCTAGTCTATACTGTCCCACTGCAGGGCAAAGGCCTTCCTTTCCTTCTTCTACCTCTCATTATCCAAAACTTTGTTACAAATTTTTACATAATGAATTTTAAATAATTTTAGATAACGAATTTTTAGATAACTTTCTTCAAATATTTACATAACGAATAGAAAAATTCCAATACCACTTTGCCCGACCCGGGAATCGAACCCGAGACCACAGCGTAACGTAGTAAAACTGCGCTACCGACGCTTACGTAATACGATATACTTTATACATGAACCTTGAACCGAATGGTGCTAAAATAAAAATGATTAAGTCTCAACCAGTTTACTCGCTTCGGTTAAGGACAAGCTAGTTGACTGTATTATATCAGATGTTAAACGTATCTCATTGAGTAGAGGTGTTGTGTGTACTACGGATGGTTATTATTGAGTGGATTATACCATATAAGATAATCAGAAATGTGAGTTGAATTTATTTATATTGTATGGCTATGTCAAGTGCGTGGTGGCCTGTTGGTAACGAACCAGACGCGGCTGCCAACATGTTCATAGTGGTCGCGGGTTCAAATCCCAGGGCACGCCTCTGAATAGTCGGAGTTGTGTGTGTACTGATAGTCAATCACCACGCCCTATAAAGGTGACAAGACACAAGACTCGATCTTAGTGTGGGGTCAGGACTATGTATGTGACTGCTGGGTGTATTATTATATAAAAAAAACAGGAAACAAGAAAGTGACTATAAACTGCACTAACCCTCAGATGTAACGTAAAAAAACTTAACCGTGCAAAACAAAATAACTAAAAACGGGCCGTCTTCGTGACATCAATCTGTTTGGGAAATTATCACAGCTTCTCATTCATGTGTTAAAATGAGGTAATTTTTCACAAACAAATATTATCCGAGATCTAAACGAATGTATTCTGTTTGACGTAGTTTTTCGAGTAGAATTATACGTATATGTGAATGTTAGTATAATAATAGCAGCGGATACGTAAGTGAACTTTATCATGCATCTTTGAACTTGAAAAATTTGAATACCGGTTGCTAAATATCAAGTTGTGACGCGGAAGTGTTGTTATATTTTTTGTATATACACGTGTTCTTGTGGCTTTTAGATTAATAATTTTATATTAGAAAAAAAATCCATTATTTACTTTATGTTGTTGAATGAATGCGATAGCTGCGTACCACCAATGAAAAGATTGTCATTGTAATTGTAGGTTTGTGAATTATCTGATAATATTTTTATTTTCACATACATACATAAACTCTCGCCTTTATCCCCGAAGGGGTAGGCAGAGGCGCCACCAGGACACCCTCATTTCGCCTTGCATGTTCCGTCCCACGATGTGATAGGGGGCGAGCCTATTGCCATACCGGGCACAAATTCCTAACTCCGGGCTGATAATGAATAGAAAATTCCAATATCACTTTGCCCGACCCGGGACTCGAACCCGAGACCTCAGCTTTGTAGTCCTACCGTAGTGCAACTACGCCACCGAGGCAGTTAAAACATAAAAACTAACAATTCTAAAAATCTTTGTTACCACGTTATTTCTGAATGGCTCAATATGTTAATGATACAGTATCTTGTTTCTATCAGGAATTCAGAAGTCGCCTAATACAAGTAACTTATTTAGGACTACAGCATTCTGTTGGACGTAGACTTACTGCAATAGGTCATAGGCACTTTCTGACCGGACTGATAATGAATAGAAAAATCCAATATCATTTTGCCCGACCCGGGATTCGAACCCGAGACCTTAGCTTTGTATTCGTATCATAGTACAAATACGTCACCGAGTCTGTCAATTTAAATCTTCAACCTGGAAAAATCCCACGATTGCTGTTAATGCCTCAACTATATGATACTAGAACACAATTATGTTTTATTGTATAATATAAATATGTACATATCGTAATTAACACTTATAAATACCGTATTTAATGCTTTACGATGCAACACCGGCATGTATCGTAATCATTTGTTCAATAAGCAGTTTAATCAGTGAGGTGATACAAAATGATAATAAAATAATCCTCATTTTTTTATTAAATGCACTTGAACGGATTTTGAGTCGGCTTATGAGTCGGGAGATGATTGATTATATGGCTTTTACGGAATATTTTTTTAAAAGTGACTAGGATCACATTATAGTACATCTGTTGAAATCTTTCTTTAGGTATTTAAATCTTAGGTACTGTAGGGCTACACCGACTAGGCCAGCGTGGTGGACTATATAGCCTAACTCCTCTTAATCGTACTCTCGATTGTAGAAGAGGCCCATACCCTGGAGTTGGACGTATATGGGCTGATACAGACAGATATAGATACTGTAGACCAGTTAATTGATTGTATCGAGGTACTACTGATAGAAAATTGATGTGAATAACAGCTTTGATGTTACATTTTGTGCATTACATAAGACTGCTGGAGGTCGTATTAGTGGTGTTAGAGTAATCGTATACTTATAGATACGAACAAGTATATCGGGTTTCGAGTACAAACTTTATATCTCTAGTCAAAATCAAAATATTCTTTATTCAAATAGTATTTTACAAAATCTTTTTAATCGTTAATTACTGCTACCACCGCTTCGGATCGTGTTGTAGCTGTGAACAAGAAACGGCGCAAGAAACTGCCTCAGCAACACGAACTGTATTATTTTTAGTATTGTAGTATTAAGCAGGCGAGCATGCTGATGCCGATTTCATCAGCGGTATGTCACCGGTGGATATTTAACTAGAATCCACGGTACTTACTCTAAGATTCATTGTAGTCACATCTTCGTTCAAAAAGCATGTTGAAAAGAACCTGTTTTAATAAACCAAATTCTTGACATTAAAATATTTATAATCCTGTTATGTAAAAATATATTACAACACTCAAAGAAATACGAGTTTTGCATGACGTGTCCGAAAATAATAGGACATTTAGTCTTTTTTTTCTTCGAGTTTCTTTATTTAAGTTTATTCGTCGCTTTATAACTATTTATATGGCAAATATTAGTTTTGTTTCTGTTTTTAACACGCTTTTAATAGCTTTGCCTGTATGTATATTTGAAACGGAATTTTTGAAGTCGATTTCCGAGTTGTTCAAAACGTGGGATTGACTTGAAATTTTTCATACTTGTCAAGGACTAATGACAATACAATAATTTAAAAAGTATGTGACATTATCTTAGACAAAACTTTCAGCACATAATTTAAAAAAAAAATGCATAATTTGCGCACAGCTGCCTTCCTTCGATAAGATATCCGTAGATAGCCGGATTTTAGTACAATAAATAAATAATAGTTTAAAATTAAAATACCCAGTAAAATACCCAGGTATCTATACTGTCACCACCAAGCCGGCGTAATTATACCATCAGGTTCATCGTCACTTTGTAGGGCCAGTATATAAATATAAAATATATTTTTGAGGTATTTTTTCTTCAACTCTTATATGCCGGACACGTGCCAATGTTATCTCATTAAAAACATCTGTAGTTACCCGCAAGCCTTTATGAATCATGATACGAATAAATTAAATCGACGCACCATAAAACTAAAGAGTCTAGTTATAGATAACCTTGCCATATTTACTGTGAATGATTGACTGATGTATAATTAATTTTAGTTGCATAATGGTTTCTTAGATTTACGCGAATGTTACACATTGAAATAAAACTATTTTATACGGATTTTATCGCGATTTGGAGTCCGCCCCGTGACCACGAAAGCTGTAAAGTAATCGAAACGTCGGGAAGTTAAAAAATGTAAAAATTAAACCAAATTGCGATAAAATCCGTATAAAACAGTTTTATTTCAATTTTAGTTGCATTTTGTCAGAATTTACTAAAACTGCCACCGTTTTCGGTCGCTGTCTGAATAAACCTGGTGTAAAAATTGTTCAGAACACTCGGGGATTCTCACGATATTATATGAATTCATTAACACATCCCTTAATTTCGCATTGGAGATTCGTCAACTGCTCGATAAAATATATGTTTTTAATACATAAATACTATTGAAACGAGTCCGCGCCGTGACCACGAAAGCTAAAAAACAATTGAAGCGTCGGGAAGTTAAAATGTAAAATGAAATCAAAGTCGCGATCAAATCCGTAAAAAACATTCCCGGAAATCTAAGATACCATCATAAATACTATTTAAATTTTTTTTATAACTAAGCAATGACTGACACCATAATGACTATAATATCACCAAAAACAGTAATGTGTGTGGTAATGGTTAGAAACGGTTAATTTAAAACCGGTTTTACACAAAACTTACGGATTTATGTTTTTGTAAACCATATTGCGGCCTTGACTACGAAAAACTTGTTTAAATGATACATGTTGCTAGCTTCGTGTTGGATAGTATTTTGAAGCAGCATCTTAGAATATTTAATACGGTATAGGTATAACATAATCCACTGGTTGTAGGTCTCATCATACGTGAGAGGCCACCTGAGTAGGTACCACCGCAATGTCTATTTCTCCCGCAGTGTGATTGCATTGTTGTTCCGGTTTGAAGGACATTGCCAGAGTAACTACTGGACATAATGAGACTTAACATCTGTCTCAGGATGGCGAGCGCAGTGGAGTTTGGTTTTGCTACTGTCCATGAGTGGTCATATCGTTTACCATCAGGCGAATGGCATGCTCGACTCGCTATTCATTGAAATAAAAATAAATTAGGTTTTCGCGATATAGCCTTGACGATTGTTATAGTGACATGGCTAGGTGGCCGTACTGAATGTTATGACGGGAGCATTCCATTATTTAGCAATAAAAACAATTTAAACAGCAGATTATAATGATATTTTAATACCCGTAAAATCAGCCATGGGTGAAATCAAAATTTAACTTTAATGTTATGAATAATTATAAAGTATAAAATAATGGCATTGAACTCAAGTAGGTATAATAATATGAATCGTCGCGCGTTTTCAAGATAATAATTTTAGTTGCTTTTGGTATTCCGGGATAATAACGATCATTTTTCTTTGACGTCAATAAAATAAAAATCATACGCCTGATTGTTTTTACAATGTTCTAAATATACTACGCCGATTCACATGCTTAATGTATTAAAAGTAATTAGCTCATTTATTTATAAAACAATGTAAGGTTATATAATTAATAATATACTTGTTTTTATGAGATTGATGAAAAGAGCGATACAGACTTTTTCCAGTTTGAATATTTTTTTATTTGTTTCTGTTTTTTCCCCTTCTCTCTAATCTCGTTAGTTACGACTTCGACTTTAAATATTATCGTATTAATGTTTACGAATAATGTATGATTTCTGTTATTATTAATAATAAAACCCTGTTTTACATTCGTAGCCGATGAGTAGGCTAGTCTATGTCATATATGTACCACATTAAGATTTTTTATTACCTCTCTTGAAATATTTGGTGTTAACATATTTTCTAAATTGCACTAACTTTACTCATCGTCGGATTAATCGTAACATTTTTAAGAACAAGAAGCCTATTATTTTTCAGAAAAATGACAGCGGACGTGGTACAACAGTTTCCTTTGGAAGAAGAATACAAGAAGAAGACGTTTATCAGTCCAGAAGACATCAGAAAACTGAGACAATGGCTGGACACGCAGCCCCATCTGCCTGGCGATTCCATTACTGGTAACACTTTTACTCCTTCCTGTATTTCGGTCTAGAGGCACATAACATGTAATCATTGGCTTTTATTTTTGACTGCCTCGGTGGCGTAGTTGTATTACGGTAAGGTTAGAAAGCTGAGGTCTCGGGTTCGAATCCCGGGTCGGGCAAAGTGATATTGGATTTTTCTATCCATTATGAGCACGGAGTCAGGAATTTGTGCCCGATATGGCGATAGGCTCGCCCCCTATCACATCGTGTTACGGAACATACAAGGCGAAATGTGGGTGTCCTGGTGGTGCCTCTGCCTATCCCTTCTGGGATAAAGGCGTGAGTTTATGTATGTATGTACCACGGGGTAAAACTTATAACAAACACGAGCTTCTCGCAATTAGGTTATTTGAAATAGTTTTAAGGCAACTTGCGTATGATTTGGTGAGGATTAAATTAATATTATAATATAGTTAATATAAGTTTTTAAAATTTAAAATATATAATATTTTGCTTCGACTGAATTTACGCATGAAGTAGTATGGCGTTGGGTTCGCTTTCTATCGCATTTTGGGGCAGAAATAAGGCACTAATACAAAATTTAATTCATTTATTCCGAAACATTATTCTATTGATCGTAATTTGAGAACTAATAAACGCAGTGTAATCATAAGGATAGTCTAACTAAAAATGTTTGAAGTCAAACGATGGAGGCAAACCGTTTGTCTTGATGCGATGCGTTGATCTTCTTGATCCAATTCTCATGAATCTTTGTGTTATGATTAGCAGTAAATAGTCACATACATAATCCTGACCCCACAATAAGATCGAGTCTTGTGTCGTGAGTATCAGAAACTACGAGAGACTTTTCGATGTCACAAACACCAAAACAAACCTGTGGTTCACATGAACATTTGTCTCGGTGCGGAAATCGAACCGAATAGTTTAACAGCCGGCGTTTAACCAACTACGCCACGGAGGCCGTAAGCCTATCTATGGCTGAAGATAATCACAGAAACAATAGAAAAATCATTTGACAGTTGACATTAGTCCTTATTTAACCTCATGAAGCATTCGCTTATGTACAAGTTATTACAATTGTATACGGTATATTGTAATTGTATAGCGGTAAATAAAAGTCTCAGTGAGTTAATTGATTTAGGCTCAGAGCATACTCCTGTTAAGGTCTCTGAAACCATAGACCTAACAGGGGGTGACTCACCAAACTGCCAGCCAAACGTAGCTCTGGTGAGCCATAATAAAGTAAAAAAATACATTAAAATTAATAAATTAATAAAAAAATTAAAATCTGTCAAATCCAAACAATTAAATCAAACCAAAATCTTGGAACTTAGGAAAGAACGTATGGCTCTAGTTGCTAAACTACAAAACTATGAAATAAAACTAGAGGACAGTAAAAATATTTATGAAATAGATACTCAACGGTTACTTTCTGACATTCATACTTTGGAAGAGCAATTGAGTTTGACATACAGCAAATATTTAACTCAACAAACTGAATTTCAAACCTTGCTCAAAGTTTGTGAACAAAATAATAATTCAGTTGTAAATGATTTTGATATTTTCACTGACCAGCCCGTACCACTGAGTAACCAAACTATAAATGTAGGAACTGATTCAACTGTAGTAAATAACTTGTGCCACCCGACAATTTCTACCATCCCATTTTCGCCCAGTAATTGTCCTAATGTTCCAAAAAATACAAATAACTCATTAATATATTCAGACAGCATAGGAAAGGGTATTGGAGTCTTAATTAATAAAAGTATTAGTCATCCCTTCATAAACTACAGTATGCCAGGGGTGCCGTATAAGTATATTATAAATACTCTTTCACAAAGAGACTATAATGAAAACTCAAGCCTAATGATCTTGACTGGGAATAGTAATAGGTTAAAGAAAAAGGACATTACTGATAGTTTTGAAACATTATTAAAACTCAAATGTCCTAGGATCATATTGTGTGCCTTCCCATATCTGAATAATGTGTCGGATAAATTAAATAATCACATTCATGTGTTAAATAGTCACATGCAATTCTTAGTAAGTCACTATAGTGACAAATTTACATTCTTTGACACCAATATATTTATTGGTAAAGTTTGCAACCTGACTAGGGATACATTGTATCTACCAAATAAATTTTTACATTTACTTGCTACACCTGTAGCTAATATATTAAACACAGTCATATGTAATATGACGAAGTCCTTATGTACTACCACTTTTAGTAATGTTACTAAAATAAATGTGGTAAATAATTTAAACTATTAAATTTGACAAAAGAGAATGGTGATAATTATCTAGTATTATCTCATCAAAATATAAACCGCTTCTCTGGCAAAATTTTGGAAATAGAACTTTTTAATGACATATTTAACATTAGTGTATTATGTTTCACAGAGACTTGGTTGAAGGCACACCTTATGAATTTCAATGTGAATGGCTTCAGGGTCGCCAGCTCATTTAATAGAGTATCGGCGGAAGGTGGAGGTGCGTTAATTCTAGTTCGCGATCACATCACATGTAGGGAAAGAAAAGACATCTCCTGCCTCTCTGTTGAACGAGTGTGTGAGGTCGCATGTGCAGAAACAAATTTATATGTCATATTATGTGTCTATAGACCTCCTTCATCAAACATTACGACTTTCTTGTCAATAATGGAGGATATTTTAAATAAAATTGAACATAATAAAAATGTTTTAGTCTGTGGGGATTTTAATATAAATTTATTGGTTGATTCGGTTGATAAATGTAGGTTTGTGTCTTTATTTGGCTCATTTAATCTTACTTGTTTGTTTTTGGAGCCTACTAGAATAACGCCTGAAACTTCGACTTGTATTGACAACATTATAACTAACTTCGAAGTTCTTGAAAAATGTGTTAAGATAGGTGTTAGATCTGACCATAAATGCCAGTTAGTAAAATTAAATCATGTTGTAAATAAAACCGAAAGATTAATAACATATAGGCCGTTATCAAAGAACATCCTAGGGAAATTTAACAATAGTATTCAATCAAAAATAGGGAATTTAACACTTGATGTCAGTCCAAGCGATATGTACTCCTCATTATTTAATATTATATGCAAAGAGTTTAACCAAATATGTACTACGAAAACTGTTAAAATTAACGATAAAATAAAATTTTGTGCCTGGGCGACCACAGGCATTAAACGTAGTAGGGAAATATTGTATGAGTTGTATGACAAAAGGTCCTATACACCTGATGTCAATTTCAAAAACTATGTGAGCACATATTCAAAAATATTTAAAAAAGTTTGCAGGCAGGCTAAATCAAATCATATAAGTGAAAAGCTTAGATTGTCCGACAATAAAATAAAAACAACCTGGCAAATTATTAATACTGAAAATGGAAAAAATAGAAAATTTGACAACAAAATTGCCCTCCGCATTAATGATGACCTAGTTTCAGATAAACTTATTATTGCCAATTATTTTGATAATTTTTTCACTAATATACCATTAGAATTGACTAAAAATTTAGAATCATCAGCAGATTTAGCAGAATCTTTTTTAAAGGAAAATGTCTTTGAAAATATGGCTACTTTTGATTTTGAAACAGTAACCAGTTATCAAATAATAAAAGCTTTCAATCAACTCAAAATGAAGACTACAGAAGATATATGGGGACTGTCTGTTAAAGCTATAGAGGCTATTATTGTTGGTATTGCTCCGATATTGGCTTCTATTTTCAATTCCTGCATAAGTGCCGGTGTTTTTCCCAACCTAATGAAAATTAGTAAAGTTGTGCCCATTTTTAAGTCAGGTTGTTCAAATAATCCGTCGAATTTTAGACCCGTTTCTATACTACCAGCTCTTAGCAAAATTTTCGAGAAAATTATGCTTAATCAAATGCTAGCACATTTTGACAAACATAAGATATTACATAAGAATCAATTTGGTTTCACAAAGGGTCGCTCAACTCAAGATGCTGGGACGTCTTTAATCACATCGATCCTAGAGGCCTGGGAGGCATCTCAAGATGCTCTGGGAGTATTTTGTGATCTCTCTAAGGCATTCGACTGTGTTGACCACCAAACACTTATTATGAAGTTACGTTACTACGGCGTCAGTGGTACGTCGCTTGATCTCGTAATGTCTTATTTATCGGGTCGTGAACATAAGGTTTCTTTGAACGGGATCAATTCGGTAGGATCAAAAGTTAAAATTGGGGTTCCTCAGGGTTCCATTTTGGGTCCCTTTTTGTTCCTAGTATACATAAATGACCTTCCTTACATGGTACAGAAATGGTCAGACATAGTTTTATTTGCTGACGACACATCGATTATATTTAAGGTCAGCCGGAAAGACAAAAATCTTGATACTCCGAACAATATTCTGAATTTAATATCGAATTGGTTTTCAGCTAACAATCTGCTTTTAAATGCTGGAAAGACTAAATGTATTCGCTTTGCATTACCAAATGTGGCAAGCGTAAACTCGCGTATAGAACTAAATTCAGAAACACTAGATTTAGTTAGTTCTACAATTTTTTTAGGGATTACTTTAGATAAGAAGTTGCAATGGGGTCCTCAAATAGAGAGATTATCAGGTAAACTTAGTACTGCAGCCTTCGCTGTCCGAAAGATAAGAAAACTTACTGACGTTGCAACGGCTAGGTTGGTATATTTTGCATACTTTCACAGTATAATGTCCTATGGTATTCTACTGTGGGGATCGGCTGCTGATATTGAGTCCATATTTATTTTACAAAAAAGGGCAGTCCGCGCTATTTACGATCTTGGTAGTCGCGATTCTTTACGATCTGTTTTTAAGGAAAGTAATATACTAACCGTGCCATCTGAATATATATTTCAGAATATAATGCACGTTCGTAAAAATATCAATAGGTTTTTCAAGGTTAGTGACACCCACAGTATTAATACGAGAAATAAAAATAAATTAGCTATACCCTCCTTTAGATTAGAAAAGTCTAAAAAATCTTTCGCGGGTAACTGTATAAAATTTTATAATAAACTTCCCAATTCGATAACGCATCTGCCGGACAAATTATTTAAGACACATATTAAAAGCATACTTATGACTAGGGGCTATTATAGTATTAAACAATATATTGAGGATAAGGAAGCCTGGCATTAGGTGTTTTCTTGCACTTTGCGACCTCCTGGGGCACTGAGGTATTCACTTATTACATTCTCATTTTAAAATAACTAAAATATATAAAATAAATAATTGTAAAATAAAAACTAATCAAAATGAGACAAATTAATTAATCAACAAGTTTATAAAATAAAATAAATAAAATTAAATAATGAATAAATAAAATACCTATTTAAATTATATGACGACCGATCGAGAAAAATAAATAATAATAAAAATAAGCAAGGCAAGCTTTGTAAGACAAGTCACAAATATTTATTTCAGTAATTTGACCAAAACCAAGCCCACTGAGTTTGACTCGCTGGATCTGCTCAGAACTGGGTCGCGCCGCGTAGTATCCAGTGGTAAAGTTAAGCCCGCTGAGTTTGTTCGCCGGGTCTTCTCAGTCGGGTCGCGTTGGATCCGGCAGTAAGCCTAAAATTACGGGACGTTTTCGGAAATACTCATGGTCGTTATTTAATCAATTGGACCCAAAACAAGCCCACTGAGTACTATTCGCTGGATATACTCAGAATTGGGTCGCGTCGCGTAGTTTCCAGTGGTAATGGAAGCCCACTGAGTTTGTTTCGCCGGGTCTTCTCAGCCAGGGCCGCGTTAGATCCGGTGGTAACATTAAACCGCTACGCACCGCTTTAATTTAATACTTATGGTCCACTTAGACATCGATTATCGTAAATAATGTATTTCCTAAGGGAAAAAAATTTACCATAAAATACTAATAAGTAATATAATACTTAATATAATAAAATTAATATAAAAATTACAACGAATATCTTGTAAATAGAAAATAAGTACTATGTGTATTGACTTGTCATAAGAGCTATTTAATTGCCTACGTGACCAATAAACGAAAAAAAAATACAAGTTACAAGAATAACACAGTGTTTCAAACAGTAGTATAATTAGAGCAATTAATATAATTGTACGTTCGCGTTATTCCAGTTCTGTCACAAACGGGTTAAAAAATCGCTAGATAAACGCTTTTAAATGATTTTTTCTTACTCTACTTTATTCTTCTCAGTAATTAAGTATTATTAGTATCATGACTCGTTATTGTGATAAATTGTAGAGGTTTTACATACATACATAAACTCACGCCTTTATCCCAAAAGGGGTAGGCAGAGGCGCCACCAGAACACCCACATTTCGTCTTGTATGTTCCGTCCCATGATGTGATAGGGGGCGGCCTATCGCCATATCGGGCACAAATTCCTGACTAGGGCTGATAATGAATAGAAAAAGTGAATATCACTTTGCCCGACCCGGGATACGAACGCGAAACCTCAGCTTTGTAGTCGTACCGTAGTACAACTACGCCACCGAGGCAGTTTTGAAAATAGTATGAGGAGGAAATATTACACTACAAATTACACATTGCTTGATAGGCTGTGATCATCGTTTATTGATATACAGCAAAAGAATCGTAATTGACGAGTTATAAGGATTTAAGAATCGTAATTGAGGAATTATAAGGATTTAAGAGCCCGGCCCATGGATGAGGCTTAGAAGGTGTTAGTAGTTATTGCATTGCTCCGATAATATTACTAAACAAATACAATGTCAAAACGGAGCTGTTATTTTCAATAGGTCGGTACGGATATCGGTATATCCGCCTGGATAGCAGTTGTCGTAGTAATAGTGAAAAATCGTTGCCTCCCCTCATCACATTTTAGGCAAATCGATCACCACTAATTGTACTATGTCAGAATTTCAATGAGACCTATCTCCATTTCCAGATCTGGACCTGATCCTCACATACCACTGCTGTAACAGGAGTGCGGAGGTGTCCAAGCAAGTCCTGGACCTCCACTTCACGCTGCGAACGCTGTTCACCAACATCTTTAAAGACCGCCATCCTGACGAGAAGATGATGAAGGCTATGAGGAATTAGTGAGTTTTTGTTCTTCTGTGTTTCTTTGATCTATACTTTTTTCTGGCTGGGCAAAGTGGCCATACTTCTACATGTGTACGTGCAATGCTTTCCGGATAGAGAATGGAATAGAAAGGAACTGATATATTGGGCCTTTCGGCATATTAATGGCATTCTACATCAATGTTTTTTTCTCGATAGGACGGAAGGATTCAAAATTATAGGAAGAAGGGATTCCGTTAGTCGTTAAACTTCTTTATGTGAATTAATTGACTTACGTCTTGACTTAAAGCTTTGAGAGAAGCTGTTAACATACATAAAAGTCAGAGGTGTGCCCTGGGATTTGAACCCGTGACCACCGTGAAGCATGTTGGCAGTCGCATCTGGTCCGTTACCAACAGGCCACCATGCTCTCTTTTCATTCATTCTTATTATTTATACTAGGTATAATAGCTTCTTGATTTATCTGTTTAAGAAAATCTCAACTCATAAAATATTTTAATTAATGAGTCATGAGGTGAACTCGTGTTCAAATAAAAAATTCTTTATTTGTTTAAGAGGTTTTACGGTAGCTAATCTTAACTTCAAACAACTGCCGTTCTGGTGATAAAGTTGGGTAGTGAATTAGAATGACGTCGTAGTTAACCTGTTATGTTATAAATTATTAAAAATTTACGTTTTGACGTGTGAGGACTTCCTTCTCATTGATTTAAAGAGTTTTTTCATGAACGATATGACACGCTTTATGGTCATGATGATGTCAGAATGCATAACATATTAAGGATTTTAATGTGTGGAGAACTTACTGTATCTGATTTTTTTTATACAACTAAGGAGGCGAACAAGCATACGCTTATGATGTTATCCCACACGGGGTAGGCAGAGGTGCTACCAAAACACCCACGTTTCGCCTTTGCGTGTTTCGTCTCACGATGTGATAGGGAACGAGCCTATCATCATATCGGGCACAATTTTCTGACTCCGCGCTGATAATAGAAAAATCCAATATTACTTTACTGACCCCGGATTCGAAACCGCAACCTCAGCGTTGTATCTTACCGTAGAACAACTGCGCCACCGAGGCAGCTATATAAATAAATAAAATTTATTGTGACTTGTGGAATTATCTCCTAGGAGCTGTTTGTTGCGAAAATAGTCTTTATTTTTACCTTGTACGTTCAATGGACTACTTACTCGATGTAACACGGAAAATCTTGATTATATTATTATTATCCACAATGATATAATTGCAATATATTGTACCTATTTTTCCTTTTGTTCCATGAATAGGAACTTATCGTGAATGAAATCGTGGAAACACGGACTTACTTTATTACGTTTCCCAAATTTTATAAACAACAAATGATGATCCTAGGCTGCGGCGTTGTGTTGTCACTGAATTATGGGTTATTACAACCTCCATGGCGTATTGGTTAAAAGGCGCCGTAGGTTCGATCCTCGCACAGGGATAAATGACTATGTGACTCAAAAATATTTACTTCGGATTGCGTTGTGGGATCAAAATATTTCTCGTAGTTTCTGATTACCATGACAAAAGATATCATTCTGTTTTTTTAATAGGTGTATTATTTTTATGTATTGAACCTATTATTGATGATTTTTCCAGCCTCCTACTACCTCTGGAGACGCCAGCTTACGACAACTCATCAGTGATTTACTGCCGGCTGTTAGACTATGATGCGAAGAACTTCGTCTTCCACGAGGCTATCAGGTATGTGGAGAATTCACTATCTCACTCTCTCATTAGAGAGCATCCCGCTCTCACACCCGCTACTACTTTCTGTAAACCTGGATCGACGGCACGTATTTTGATGACATTGAGAAATGTAGCTCAGCGAGTCTCCGGGAGTGTCTAAGTTGAACACTTCTTCTACAATAAAGAAGTTGAACTTGGAATCAAATTATACAGGCATTCAAACCATAGCCTCTTCCTTGGACTGTAAATATCATGCGTATTTGAATTAAATAAAATCAAATCTCTTTTAAGGGTTAAATCCGAAACCAAGGTTTAAATGCCATCGCCATTTCTTTAAGATAGTCGGTCATTTATTAAGTGGTTGCGCAACTGTATTTTCTGTTCGCGAAAAATGTGCTGTATGCTTCTGAATATTTAAGTAAAACAGTATGTTATATCTTTGAAGCATTTATTATGTTATTTTCATTAGTATGCAAGTTTTATTATACTGTTAAGATATGATCTACGACTGTTTCCCTCTATCTTGATGTGTGTTATGACGAGATTTGTAAAAATATATTAAGGTAGCGTACATGTAAGTGCGTATTTGTGTATGTAAATTAAATGTCCGTTGTAACATAAAGTAATGTTTAAGCGAAATCTGTATTTTGTAGGGCTTGTAAATATTGATAAATATTTATACTATACATTACAACGTCCCATTTCTACAGTAAATTCTGTTCTAGTTGCTCTAAAATGTAATGCTTTTGGCTGTAAGCATAGAACTGTGGCGGCGCCTATCGATCTTCCAAAGCCATGTAAAAATATTAATAAACAAAATGCTCGATCTGCGGCGCTCTATCGTTTTTTACACCCTTGACGATAGTGCAAACGCGTCCCGTTTTCGCTACTATTTTGATAAAAAGAAAGATAGAAAGAAAGAAAAACGATTTATTAGTCACAGACGCAACATGAATCTTAGACAGAAAAAAAAACATTAATAAATAATAATAACAAAAAATAACTGGTCGCGGCTGTGACCGATAGGTATCCACTCAGCTAAATGTTGTGAAAAACTATTTCGTTTATAATAACTATGCACTCAATATATATTTTTTTCATTCCCTTAATTGTCCCATGTTGTCGTCACGCCTCTCGTTTCTTCAAATATTCATTCCTGCACAGTGATGTAGAATGAAGTGAACTAGTTGCTCGATAACCCATCATAATTTAATAAACCTAAATGAAGTCATATGTAGTCTGCAATCATAGTAATAGCAGTCACATTGCCAGTAGAAAATTGACAAAGACGACGCTGATTCTATTTGCCGCTCACTATAAAAACATATATAATAAATCCGCGGCAAAAACGAGCAAATTCCCAAGGCGAACGAGTTTTACATTAATATTTTTAAAATTATGTACCTTTAATTAAGCTGGCAAAAATAGCGTCACAAAACCAGCAACGTTTTGAAATTCCGCGGCTAGATATTATATAAAAAGCGGATTAATTTGAAGACAATTAATTCAAAAATGTGCGACATTTTTATTTTTGAATGCATTAAGAATTTATTTATTCGGAATGAATACACATTCATATAATTGTAATTTTTGCTCGTAATATATATTTGATTTCGTAGTTCACATTAAACAATGCAACTGTATTAAGCAGGGTTTGCAACAGAATCAACCCTCGCAAAGTGTTATTCAACCCTCTATCGATTTTTGGGAGGTAAATGCTGGCACAGGTTAAATATAACGAGTAGTTATTGGCTGTGTACTGGGACTTTTGGTAGAGCGCTTCAGATAATTGTAAAAGCTGTGACTGTGATTACTCCTTCGTAGTTATGCACTCCTGGTATTCGAATGTCTGGGAAAACGTGACGTGATCGTTACGGCTTTAGAATATCGATATCGTTCATTTTATTAGCTGAAGAAAAAAAGGAACATCTCGCTGCTAAATAAACATTGTCAACACTTCGATGTGTCAAAAATATTTTTCACATTATTAATTATATCGTCGTCAGAAGTGCCAATAGTAATGTCATTTGAATTTATTTATATAACATAATATAATTACATTAATTATTAAACCATATACACTGCATTTCGATTGAGAAGGGTTTAGGTTTTATTATACATTGGCGTACTTTTCATTCTTTTGTTTTCCTTCGCAATTTTAAGCATGGGATAACTATTTATAATCATATGTTAGTGTTAACCAAGGTCTAAACAAGTATTTAAGGTAGTTACATTGTGTCACTATATCCGGTATTAAAAATAGGAATAATTATTACTTTGGAATACTGCCTCTGTTTTTCTTCGCACATGGTTTCAGTATATTCAGTTACGGATCACAAAACCGTAATGGAAAGAGTTACGTTATACTGAAAATACCAGTACTTTATGCTGCGTTAGTATTTATTCTGTAGCAATGCTGACCTCTTCACGTTTATGTGTTCCTGGTAATATTGCGGCATGATAGGGCTACATGATTGGTCGAAACGATTTGACTGGCTTTTCAATATTGAGCTGGTCCGTGATAATTATAAGTACAATAAGGTAACTTTAGACTTATAACTATTTTCATAAAATATCTCATGTTTTAGTTTGAGATAGTGAATGCTTAAATTGTGTAAACTTTCGTTTTTTTTTTATTATGAAACTATCTACTTATTGATAAGTAATGTATTATGTGGGTTAATTCGTTTATATTGGTAGAATTTAGTTTTATTCATCACTCTCAAAAGTAATCATTTTTAAAAATACATTTAGAAATCAGTAAGCATGAAAAAGCATAACTTCAGGAGAGTTAGTGCGAATTAAGGTAAAATACGATGCTAACATATGACTACTGCAGTAAAAAATTTAAAAAGGTATTATAATAAAATATAGGCGCGCCTTATTTACGCATGCGCATTACCCTTCTCGTTCCCGATCACACAGCCAAAATACATTTCAAACGTTTTATTCACTTCCTCAAAAGCGGTACTACGGCACGTACCATTAGTAATTATCCTGTGGCAATGCAGATCGCTACGCGTTTATGCTCTCCTGGTACTGTCGCGTGTTTTCGTGCCTTCCCGTGACGTCAGCATTCCCGAGCACAGTTATCGAAGTGTACGGGATAGATTAACTTGTTAACACAATATTTTAAATTTGTAGACATTTTCTTTTGGGTGCTATTGTTTGATTATTATTTCAAAGTAAGGTGAAATATTAAAGCATACAATTTTGTTTTCTAATTAAATAGCGGATCAGGAAACATGGACATAACTTCCCTTTGAAAATGAAATTATGAGGTCTCAAAAACATATTAATGACAAGTATTAAAATCCGAAAACACGAGCTATCGGCGGGCCGCTTTGATATTATAATTATTTATTTACAAGTACTGGCCTAAGCACTACCTAACGGCAAATTCACTTAATTTTATTACAATACATTATGGATTTATTGCCATTTTTTTACTATATACAGACGGGATAAGTTGTTTTCCCATCGGGTGTTAACGTAAAAAAATACAAGTAAACTGTGTTACTAGCCCTGTGTTACCCCTCTTTCGTATTACACCAATCATCGCCCACTTTTAACGCAGGCGTCCTGAGCCTTTACCCAAATTTATACAGCTTAGCTATTTAACACGAAGTCTCATTGGAGTACTGATTTGCGTAAACTGGAACGCTGTAGTAATATTTAAACTATGTGAACTACACACTGGTGTGAACGTATGCATTCCTAGTACAAAAGTTCATTTTTCACGTGATTTAGCCCTCGATCAATGACGTAATTTATAGCCCACCAAAGGAAACACTGAAATGATACTTTGACAGATGTCAGTGATATGGCAAGTTTCGTGTACCGATTACTGAATAATTTAGTCTTTGGTTATGAATACTCCTATATCCCTGGGCACACAACTGAAATGCACATCGTTCTGGTGAAGTATTAATGGATTCCATAATATTAGTCTAATATCTTATTATACTTTGTAGTCTACAATGATAATTACGAAGTTAAAGTATTATTAAGAAGTCATCAAATCTGTGTTTCAGTCGATTTATGATAACTCTTGAAAACAGTTTGTAAACACTCTTGAGCCACAAGAGTGAGATGGGCTTGCAATACTTCAATAAGGTGTTATCCCCTTTTTTGAAAATCAATACCACCTCACTCCTGCTCCATGGCTCTAGCGTTGTTTTCTCGAGCAGAACGGAATTAAAGAACCTCTGAAGGACTTTCAGTAACGGCTTTCGGTCCGCTTTCAGAAGCCCTACTGTAATTCCGTCCTCGCCCTGCGCTTTGTTGTTTTTAAGTTGTTCAAGAGCCATCCGAATCTCAAACAGACTGATGTCCGGGATGTCTTCGCTGTATTGCCGAATCAACTCAGCTGAGCATTAGCTCGAGTCATTAGACGGACTTGGTAACCAATCTATAAAGCTGGCCGTAGAACATCTTGATTTCCCTCAGAATCTCTGGCTTGGTCGACAATACGCTACCGCCATCCATTTTCAGTTTACCACGCAGGCCTTTAATCAAATCGAATCAAGAGTAATAGTCTAAGAGGTAGCAACGTTTTTGAGAGAGAATTTCAGGTAGGCCAGTTTTTAGATATGCTATCTCTCTCACTCTCCCGGACGTCATACAGGCTATCTGGCTGGCGGTAGTGGTTGCGTTCGTCAGTGCGCAGCCTACCTATACAGGTAAAATATCGAATTTTAAAATCATTTTAAGAAGCTTTTTTCCTTTATTATTATTTTTATTGAACTTTTTGCAACATGAATCTATTATTGCCAGATATTTCTATTGTTGTTTAAACTGTGCCAGACGCTAATTTTGAATTAAAAAAATATTATTTTTCAAAGTATTTCAGTATGGCTGTAATTTTTATATGATGTTATTTAAGTATCTAAAAACCTAAATTTAATTTGCCAGACAATAATTCGATTGTTAAACCTTCAGCCAGACCGATCTAAAAGTGAAAAGTGATTGGGCATGTTGAAAGAGTACAGACAATCACGTGTTATTTTTAATGTGTATAACAAAATTGTATTACAATGGCTAGCGAAAAATTAAAATGTGGTTTTTGTAAAGACAGAAATGGAAAAATAATAACTTTTGTTGAAGATACATTAAAAAAGTGTAAAGAAGTTCTGCAAATACGTGTAAATTTTAAACTGAAATACAGGGTATATCAAGACCGCGACCGAAAACGAAGCCAGGTGGTAGTATTAGTGACTTCAGACACAATGCAAGTAAAAATTTCGCAAAAAAAATCGTCAACTTTTTTTTGTAATTTTTTACTAATCGTCGTATTTGGGTGATAAAAACATAATTTTCCTAAAATAAAGATGTAGACCTCTTTATTTTTAAACACGCAATGGTACATAAGGGTTTAAATTAGTATTTTCGCAAAAAATAGGTATTTTCCACCAAAACACGATGATTTTAAAAAATATATAAAAAAATATCTATCACTGTTTTGGCGAAATTTTTATTTGCATCGTGTTTGGAGCCACTAAAACTACAACCTGGCTTCGTTTTCGGTCGCAGTCTTGATATACCCGGTATAATAGTGTACAGTTACCGGAGCAAGTTAATGACACTGATGGATATCACAGAAATTGTTACAGCAGTTTTACAGCTCTTATGACAAAATATCGTAATTTATCTGAAATTAATTTCTCGTCAACAGTAGATCTTCCCAGCACATCTAGATCAACTTCGTTATCAAATACTGCAGTAGATGTTAGCGAAACCCTGCCAGATAATACGTCTCAGAATTCACATACAGAAGTTAATATCCAAGAAATTGACACTTCTAATGCAATTAGCAAGTGCTTTTCATACCGGGTTGAAAGTAATAAGGTTATTAAAACTGTTGAAGATGTACTGTCTTGCGAAGAACAAGAAGAAGCCGATTCTCAAATAATAATATATCACATTTGTCAAATAAATGTCGATGGCGAAGTTGTGATACGCTGCTCAGACACAGATATTTTAATAATACTTCTTGGTAACATGGAGCATTTGAATGCATCACTAAAATCTGGGTAAATTTGGGCGTGGGGAATTATGAGCGATTTATAAGCGTCATCAAGTACACGAAATTCTAGAGAATTCTTTATCGAAAGCTCTACCGTGCTTTTATGCACTCACTGGATGCGACTACACACCAGGTTTTTTCCGGAAAGGCAAACTTCGATCTTTAAACTGTTAGAGCAATCAGAAGAGTATCAATAAGCCTGTCAAAATATTATAACAGATGATGAAGAATTGCTGGATGAGACATTTAAGATCTTAGAAAAGTTAATTTGTCATATTTACGGAGCTCGGGATTCATGGAACGTCAATGAAGTTCGGTGTCATCTGTTTTCAAACACATATCGGTCTACAAAATCAGATGATAATTTTGAAAAAACAAAATCGTAATTTTGATCCATCAAGCCTACCACCATGCAAAGCTGAATTTTATCAGCATTTACTACGAGTTCGTTACGTTACAAAGTTTTGGAGAAATGATCATTTACAACAACCAACATCTCAATCACCTCAAGTTTCCGGCTGGACCATAAATATGATTTTATCTGGTTTGTTGGAGAGCAATTGCCATCATTAGTTGCCGACATTATCATTAAAGGTAAAAATTAAAAATAAAATACTAATAAATTTATTTGCCGATAGATTATAAAATGTTTCATTCTTTTACAGATAATAACTTATTACAAGACGATGACATTTCAAAAGACGACGATGACAATAAAAATGACAACAGTGCTGAAGATGATGATGATGATGATAATTATCAAGATGCCTCCGTTTTTTTTGTGATAAAATTATGGATTGAAAAATATAATTTTTGGTTATTTTCATCCTTGAGATTGATTATTATCTTATTTTGTACAACGATAAATAGTTATTTTGATACTATATTAATCCACACATTAATTCAATAGTTTTTAATTAGTTCTATGTAATTTATTCGACAACTATTCCTAGATCAAGCAAAATGATACCACATCACTTTTCACTTTTAGGTCGGTCTGGCTGAAGGTTTAACAATCGAATTAATGTCTGGCAAATTAAATTTAGGTTTTTAGATACTTAAATAACATCATATAAAAATTACAGCCATACTGAAATACTTTGAAAAATAATATTTTTTTAATTCAAAATTAGCGTCTGGCATAGTTTAAACAACAATAGAAATATCTGGCAATAATAGATTCATGTTGCAAAAAGTTCAATAAAAATAATAATAAAGGAAAAAAGCTTCTTAAAATGATTTTAAAATTCGATATTTTACCTGTATAGGTAGGCTGCGCACTGACGAACGCAACCACTACCGCCAGCCAGATAGCCTGTATGACGTCCGGGAGAGTGAGAGAGATAGCATATCTAAAAACTGGCCTACCTGAAATGCTTGTTTTCCAGACGTTGCTAGCTCCCGTACTATAAGGCCAACTGCTGAAGCCAAACACGTGCCAACTGAAATTATTACCAGGGATGCATATGACAGAAAGAGTTGGTCCGTCACAGACAACAAGTTTTGTAAGCTTCCGAATAGCATCGTTCTCAGTACACCAAGAAAATCTATTGCGGTATTATTTAGGCTGTGTATCGCATGCGCAAGAAATAGGCACCGCCCCTTATGCCATCGCTTTTCAGGAAAATATACCGTCACAGATTAACTACATGCTCTCGAACATTTGCTTCTAGTGTACTGATGCTTTTGGAGTCCATTTTATTCTATGTTATCTTGTCTGTAGCATCGCACGTCACCATCTGATTATGCTGTCCTAGTACAAAAAGTCCCTTGTCACGTGTTTCACGTCGATTGGCTTTAAACCTGAATTCAGATAATTTGGAAACTAAATTATGCCCGTTTTCAGTAGGTGGTTATTCGTAGCTAGAGATCACCATTCCTATGAAAAAATATGAATACCACCACTCCTATGAATGTATTTCAAAAGCACCGTTTTAAGATTTGTTTTGATTTTAATTTCGCAAGACTATGTCGCAAAAATACCAATTGGCTCGCTAAAATAACATTGAGATTATCAGATTCTATATACATTATTTTTATGATCGTACTAGTTAAGTTGTTTTGCATATAACACCTTTGAATAGCTCTAGGGGAATATGGGTGGGTAATTAATATTACACACGCATAAAGTACTATCGCATGTTGGAGCCTTGCAAAAATCCTTGTAATATTTTAAAGCTACGTCTTCTTTCATCGACTGCTGAAAAACACGAAAGCGCCTGCGTCCGAAGTAGTTGCGCCGAAAACGTGCGAACTGAAATTATTACTAGGGATGCATAAGAAAGTGAGGGTATTCTCAGTCACAGAGTAAAAGTAGTACGGGCATTGTTTAGGTTCAACCACAGTGCGCAAACATAGGCGGCTGCAATATCATTTACGCTGTGTAAGGTTTAGGGCGCCTGCGGGAGAAGTATTCGCTGTCCTGTATACATGAAAGAAAGAAAAACTTGTTTAGAAGTACATATTCGTTAGGTACAAAAGGTCACAAAGCTAGAATAAGTGAATTAATAAATATGCATGTCGCATCATATATGTGACATGTGGGTGACAAATCAGCTAAATATTGCACTGCGGCGAGAACCAAAATACAACGCTGATTTTCATTGGTCACCCAGATTGCCATATGGACGTCACCTACTTAGCAAAAAATGCTACTTATTCCTATAACAATAATGCTTACGATACACAAAAATAAACTACAAACTATATAACTAAATCGCTTTTCAGGAAAACATTGAACTCACTACAGACTAACAACATGCTTTCGAATATCTGCTTTTTGTGTACTGGTGCTTCTACCTTGATATTATTTAGTCTGCAGCGTCGAACTTCGCTACATGTTTATGCACTCCTAGTATAAAAAAAACCCATATCCCGTTACTTCGTCGCTTGATAAAAAACTGAATTTGAGTTCTTTTAATTTATATTTTCCCTATTTTCCGGCGGTGGCTTTGCGTGACTAAAGACCATAATGATGAAATTTTCGTCTTACAAACTCAAATAATCTTAAGGGTTGTCATTTTTATTATTTAAAAAAAGTTTTTTTTAGAAAAAAAGGAACGTAAAAGTATTATTAATGATCAATTGTGTCAGATATAAAATAGTGTCGCTTGGAGGGATTAAAGAAAATACCTTGTAAACATAAAGATGTGTCTTGTATCGACTGAAAAAACGCACTAGCAAAATCGAAATTATATTATTTAGGCTGTGTGAAGTTAGGGCGACTGCGCAAAAAGTAGTCGCCGCCCTGTATACCAGCGCTTTTCATGAAATTATTGATGTCGTCACAGCTACGCTACGTTACGCTTTTTTTTACAATCAAATGCATTTATTTTCGATTCATAAGTTAGATTTTCTAAATAAAGCGTGTTTTTTATTTTTTTACACTATTATTTATTTTCTACATTTTAGTTTTTTTAGTAAAAAATTTTTTTTTCTTATTTATACTAATATTCATTTATGTTTATGGCTATAGATAATGGTTGGAAATTAATTTTAACATCAATTCCTGCCTTATCGACTATAGATAAAAATTACATAAATTGTCAAAAATCTTATTTTACAAATTGAATAATTAAATAATCTTATCAAATTAGTGTATTGTCATCGGTCCTCGATAAATCTACAAAGTTTGAATGAAATCTGGCCGTTTAAAGTGGGTCAAAATTGCACCCAAGTAGTCGGTTACAAACATATAAGTGAAGCTAATAATATAAAGCGTGTAAAAAAAACCATATTACGAGTTAATTCGTCGCTTTATATAAAAACGATCACGATCCACTCCATCTGAATCACGCCAAAATTATACAGGAAATTATTGTTTAGTACGTGATAAGTCTGCATTTGTACTTTTTAATATCCCATAGAATATTGATTATAGGTCTGACATCCCACCATGAAACCCATGTAATGTAGTATCGCTTGCTGGAGCGTTACAAAAACGGATAATTTGAAGCTGTGTCTTCGTTTCATAGACTAAAACACGAAAACGCCTGCGTACGAAGTCCGAAGTAGTTACGCTGAACACGTGCGAACTGAAATTATTACCAGGGATGCATAACTGTACGGTAGTATTCGCGTAAAACAATATCGCATGCAAGAGCCTAACAAAATTCCTTACAAGCTCTTTCTTTCAGTCATTGAAAAACACGAAAGCGCCTGCGTCCAAAGTAGTTGCGCCGAACACGTGCGAACTAAAATTATTACCAGGCATGCATAAGACAATGAGGGCATTCTCAGTAACAGATTAAAAACTATTAGGGGAATTGTTCAGCTTCAATCTCAGTCCACCAACAATCTAATGCAATACTAATTAGGCTGTGTAAGGTTTAGGGCGCCTGCGCGAAACGCAATCGCCGCCCTGTATACCATCGCTTTTCATGGAAAAATTGAAGCCGCCACAGACTAATTAAATGATCTTGAATATTTGCTTTATATATAGTTGTACTGTTGCTTCTCGTTCGATATTATTTAGTCTGTATCATCGCACATCACTACATGTTTATGCACTCCTAGCATAAAAAATCCCATTTCATGTGTTACTTCGTCGCTCGATATAAAAGCGAATTTATCGATTTACAGGCCATCGTTTTACCTAAAATGATTGATAAGTTACGGTGTATACGTTTGAAAATCATTGAGGGAAACAAAATTACTTGCAAGCTCTTTCATTGACTGAAAAACAGGAAAGCGCCTGCGTCCAAAGTAACTGCGCCGAACACGTGCGGACTGAAATTAATACCAGGAATGAATTACTATACGGTAGTATTCTTAGACACAGATTTGAAAATAATACGGGCATTGTTCAGCTTGAATCTCAGTGCCCCAACAGAATCTACTGCAATACTATTTAGGCTGTGTAAGGTTTACCGTTTAGGGCGCCTGCGCGAAGAGTAATCTCCGCCCTGTATACCATCGCTTTTCATGAAAATATCGATGTCGCCACAGACTAATTAAATGCTTTGTTAATTTGCTTTGGATGTAGTTGTACTGTTGCTTCTCGTTCGATATTATTTAGTCTGTAAATCTGTATCATCGCACATCACTACACGTTTATGCACTCCTAGTATAAAAAAACCCGTATAACGAGTTACTTCGTCGATCGATGATACAAAAGCGAATTAGAAATATTTTTCATGGCATTGCGCCTTAACATGTATATAGAAATAGGAAGCTTTATTTTTTTACCACACCTTGGCACTTAATTTGGTAAAAATAACATTGCAGTTTAGGATCATCTTTCTCATATCAGGCTCTTCGTAAACGTAATATGAAAATTGATAAACAGCTACATTATGTTTTTTCGCAGCACAGTAATCAATGTCATTGATGTACAAAAACGTGAAACAAATATTGTCTTTCCTTGCCAGTAGCCTGATAATGCATCCAAACCGGTATTAATTTTTGTTGAGCAACATTGTGCAATAATATAAATACATACGTACATACATAACATTGTGTACGATAACATAAGGTAACAATGTATAACTTTTGTTGCTACTTGTTATTATTCGCTGAATGTTTTTATTCGCGTCCGTACCGCCAATAACAAAATAACAAAGAGTATTAACATTCTCTAAGAATATTATTGATTATTGCCATTAGTTGACTCTTTTTCAAAAGTTAGGCAACATGTAGATTGTAAGTACTTACATTAAAAAACACATTTCATTATCATATGTTGCTGAGTAACATTTGAAATCTCAAAAATAAGTAACTGCAGTGTGAATGCACTATTTTATAAATAGATTATGTTTCATGTCGATTTACAGGCTATCGTTTTTCCAAAAATAATTGAGACGTTGCGGCCTATACGTTTGAATATTTCACAGGAAATTGAATAAATCCGCGAAAACAATATGGCATGCAGGAGCCTAACAAAATTCCCCGCAAGCTATATCTTTCATTGACTGAAAAACACGAAAGCGCCTGCGTCCAAAGTAGTTGCGCCGAACACGTGCGAACTGAAATTATTACCAGGGATGCATAACTAAACGGTAGTATTCTTAGACACAGATTAAAAAATAGTACGGGCATTGTTCTAGTTCACTTATTGTGCACCAACCAAATCTACCCCAATGTATTTAGGCTGTGTAAGGTTTAAAGCGCCTGCGCGAAAAGTAGGCGCCGTCCTGTCTACCAAAGCCTGAAAATATTGAAGTCGCCACAGACTCACCGCATGCTGTAGAATATTTGCTGGTTGTTTAGTAGTGTACTGTTGCTTCTCGCTTGTTATTAATTAGTCTGTATCATCGCACATCACTACATGTTTATGCACTCCTAGTACAAAAAATCCCATATTACGTGTTACTTCGTCGCTGAATTCGACACTGTAGTTGAATAGTTTTAGTTTAGCCCTGTTTTCAGTAGGGTGCCTTTGCGTGACTGAATATCATAATAATGAAATATTTGTCTCAAAATCTCTCATAGATTGTGCGCTATCAATTTTATTGTCAAGATCAATCTGAAAATATGATATACCGCTCTCTAGGTACATTAATTATAGAAAAAAAAGAGTGGTATAAATATTAACAATGATTGTGTCAGAAATAAAGCACGGCACGATGATACCCATACTATCCATTTTTCAAAAAAATGTTGGTATTATAAAAAAGAGTGTGTGTACTTATGTACACGCGTTAGAAGTTATACTTCTTTGGTGTATAGAAAAAAAATAAAAAAAATGCAGTAGTGATTAACGATAAATATTAAATTTATCAAAAAGATTTTATTTAAATAAAAAAGGTTTTATTAACGCAAAAATATGACAACACAGTTAAAATATACAATCATTCATCATTAAGGCAATGAATCAAATATATTAATAAACTAACGGTCCGTCCTAGTTTCGCCTGGGTGCAGATATCTTTTGATTCAAATCCACATCAGATAGATGTTATTTTTCGTACAAACTCTTGTATACCCTCTAAACCTCTTGAAACCTAAACTCGACGTAGCTAGCTTACTGTCGCTTCTTTTTTTTACTATGACCTGTCCTCCTCAATCCCGTCCCGTCCCGTCTGTCAAGTCACATCCGATCCGTCCCGTTCTTTCTCTTCATTATCCATCCTGTCTCGTCCCGTGCTTTTACATTTCGTCCTATCCCATCAAGTGAAATCTGTCAACTATCCAATCCTATCCCGTCCTTCTCACTCTATTCTATCCCATCGCTCTATACCCAAATAGTGTGCCTTACGATTTTTTGACATTAAAACTTCAACGATTGCGGATAAGGAAAATCGGATGAGTAATACGGACGCTTCAGCGATTTTGGTTTCCATACAACATGTCATTCCTTATTTTATAATTCCATGCTACAAACACCGTAATTAAGTTAAAATAAGAGTAGGATTAAATGGACGACTCAAGCTTTTGTTTTTCACGTTATTATATATCGAAACACCTCAAATATCAAATCCGCGTAAAGTGATATAGCATGCAGGGGTGTCTCAACATTCCTCGCGATATTTTAAGCTGTGTCTCTTCGCTGATTGTAACCACGAAAACGCATGCGTCCGAAGTAGTTGCGCCGAACACGTGCGAACTGAAATTATTACCAGGGATGCATAAGACAAAGAGGATTCTCAGTCACAGATTAAAAGCAGTACGGGCATTGTTAAGCTTCAATTTCAGTGCACCAATAAAATCTACTGCAATGTATTTAGCCTATAGTGTGAAGTTACGACGCTTGCGTGGGAAATAAGCACCGCCCTATATGGCATCGCTTTTCAGGAACACACAGACTAACTAAAACCCATTCGAATATTTGCTTTTGTATACTGTAGCTACTTGTTCGGAATTATTTAGTCTGTAGCATCGCGTGACACCACATGTCTATGCACTCCTAGTATAAAAGTCCCTTGTCACGTGTTACTCGTCGTTGAACTGAAAAACTGAATTTAAAATGATTTTGAATATTTCCCCTGTTTTGATCTGATCATAATACTGAAATCATTCCATCACATCATCCGATGCGTTCTTATTTTGATTGTAACATGGATGTTGCTGAAAATATCTATCTAATTCAATTGTATCTGACTTTATTTATTATAAGGCAATGCGTTAAAACATGTAATTAATATTGGTCGTGGCGATGTTGCTATTTCCTTCTATCCAATATGATTATCAAACATTAAGTTACAACGCTTGTTCGAGACACCGTAATAACACTAATAAATGTTTGAAACTAAAGGAATAATAACGGACAATACTTCTTGCATCAAAAGTAAGCCACGATCGGTCAAGGTACCTACATTGTTGTCATTTATCAGGAAATTGTTTATGTGTCGATTTACGCGTTCGAATACTCCATAATAAAACTAAAACTAAACCTGCGTAAATTAGTATCGCTTTCAGAAGCTTTACAAAATCCATGGAAATATTTTTAAAGCTGTGAAATTATTGAAACGGATTGAAAACATGAAAACGCATGCGTCCTAAGAACTTGCGCAGGCCTAGCCGAACACGTGCGAACTGAAATTATTACCAGGAATGCATAAAATGGAGAAGGTTTTCTCAGTCACAGATCAAAGAATAATACAGGCATTGCTCCACTTCACTATCAGTGCACGAGCAAAATCTACTGCAATATATTAAAGCTGTGAAATTAAAAGCGCCTGCGCGAAAAGTAGGCACCGCCCTTTACGCCATCGCTTTTCAGGAAATGATGCCACAGCTTAACTGCACACGTACTTTGAGTACCTGATTTGTGCACTGGTACTCCCCGCTCGCTTCTGCAGATATATTTAGTCTGTGGTTCTATGAACTACAGCATGGTTATGAGTTCCTGGTATAAAAAGTCGCTTCGCACGTGTTACTCCTTTAGTACGACGTATAATTTCAATTGTTCGGATGTCGCATTGACGTATCAATGGATTGAATCAACTAAGAAGAAACTAATGAAATAGTTAGCCATTCTAGCATCATCTCAGTGAACCTCATGAATTAAATAGTTGTATGTGGCAGCTGTCGTTTGTGAAGAAAAATACCAACGATCCTTTACGAAAATCAGCCACGTATCACAGAGCTTTTTGAAATTGTCGGAAGATTAATAATTATTCCATATGTTCTTTATTCCATCCATTTTGTATCGAAACTTCGCGGTGTTGCGGGTTTTTGTGGGTGGCAATGATCGCTTTTTAACATGTTATTAGAATCTTGCTCTTTCGTCGCACCGGGGTTGTTAAAAATGGAAATACTCATTATTATTTCCGCCAGGTGCGGAGTGAGTCACGTTGTTACCCCCATGTTCGTACCAGGGAAACATAATAATGCAATAGTTGCCCTGCCACAGATGATATAATAAGGCTACGATGCATAGAAGAGCTTTCAGCATCCTTACAAAATTCCTTTCAATACACTTAGGCTGTGGCGACCAGTGAAAAACTTCTAGCGCCAGGACTGAAAAAAAAAGATTCAGCAAAATTGCTAAAAGAATGAGTGCAAATTAAACGATTTCACAAAATTATATTTAGTCACATGAAATAATGTGATGTGTCTGAACTCATCATTTAGCAGCGGTGTCTTATTTTCGAGTTTCACAGAATCAGTACTATATGGTTCACAACGCGCTAAAACAATTCCGAAGCAACTACACAGCCTAAGCCTACGCAAGCATTGCGAATGTTTATAATAATTAGGCATTTGAGTAAATTTGTCTAGTCAATTTTTAAATTAAAAAGTTCGTCGAATAAAATACAACATCAGCAATTAAAAAAGGACTGCTATATGGATAAAATTTTATCCAATTGTATAATTTATGTCACGGCTTTTTTTTTTAACGATTTAAAAAATCGAGCGCGTAAAAGAAACAAAAAAAAAATATTCCGCTGGTTCAACACGTGACAACTGAAATAAGTACCAGGAGTTCATAAATGTGTAGGATTCTATTATGTTACAGATTACATGTTATTACAATGTGGTACGGCTTCAATGTCGTTGAACTGATACAGACAGGAGTAAAACTTACTCCGATGTGTTTAGGCTGTAGACGCGTAGAGTAAAATGCTGATAGCGCGTGCGTACTAGATAGGATCCGCGTTGCAATGGCACTGCTTTTCAGGCGAACGCTACTGGAAAATATAACTGAAAATTAAGAATTGATTGCTATGAAGTTGTTGCTATTAACGGAATTTCCATTATAGGTGCATGGTTTCGATCTTTTCAATAGTTATCAATTGAGCACTTTTTGTGCTGTGTAGTTGTTGAATAGTCACAAGAGTAAGAATATCTGAAAGCGTATCAAAGCAGTAATTGGCTGCTGTGAATAAAGGCGAGATACAATTCCAAGGCGTAGTAGCATCAACTAACATTGACAATAACTTTGATGATGTCAACGCTATTCATATTTTAGCATCACAAATGTGTTTGAGTAGTTGAAGTCAAAGTTCATCCTTTTTTATTAACAGAAAAACTTTTTTCAGATTAGGCACGTCTCAAATATTCGGTACACAGTTAGTTTCCATTCCTTATCTCCAAATTTAATTTGCTGAAAACAAAACAGGGCCGAAAGCAGAACACGTGGCAACTGAAATAATTACCAGGGACTCATAGACGTGTAGCACTGTATACAGTTACAGACTAATAAATATTTGTTCGGATTGACGCAGTGTCCTCTACCAGTACATTGGTAAACTAGTACATATCCCTCCCTATATTTTTAAGCTGTGTATGGCTGCAAGGCGCCTGCGTGAGAAACTGTTCACGCCCACGCAAAACCAATGCTGTGGGAATTACGGATGCCACAGTCTGACTATAGGTACTCAATAGAATATTTTCTACCGATGTGTTTAAGCTATCTGTGCCCCTAGCCGGAACATTTTTGCAGTATCGTAATAGAATAGTAATAGTAAAATTTTGTATGGGAATTTAAACAGCGCCATTGTGAGCGTATTTGGAACTAAAATTTCACAGCGGGAAACGTTTACTTTACTATACGAGAATTACTATACGATACTTCAAAATGTTCCGGCTAGGGGCACGGTTATGGTATGTATAATCGTTTTTCAGGATACTGCTGACATTACCACAGCTTATCGACATTATGCAGACCAAAAATTCGCCTCTTGTATACCGGTATCTTTTGAGTGTTATTCCATGCAAGTTATTAATTCTGTGGTATAAAACGTCTCCGTATGTGTATGTACGCCTGGTAATAAAAAATGCTTGTCACGTGTTACGCCGTATCGTGGCTCAAATTTTAAAGCCACACTTTTTAAGAACAGCATATTTATTGTCTAGCACAGAAAGACTTTTCAATAAATCAAACTTGGAAAATTCTCCAATCGCTATTTCAAGATTGATAAGAAACAATCATACTAGAAAACTATGTCATTTCGGTAACGAAATAACAAAATTATTATACAGGTTGGATCCCGGCACCGAGTGAAATATTTGTGTGATCCACAGGTATTTGCTACGAGTCTGGGTGTTTGCGAGACTGAAAAGTCTCTCGTAGTTCCTGACACCCACGGCACAAGACTTGATGTTAGTGTGGGTTCAGGACTATGTATGTGACTGTTGGGTGTATATTTATTTATTTATTTAATATTTGTAAACACGATGGCCTACGAAATCACAGTAGCCAAACTCATAATTATTATTCATTGATTTAGTTGGACAGTAAGTTGCAAGAGGGTATTATATAGAATGGATAAACAGTATTAGAATCACTAAAGTAGGTTCCGTTCGGATCATTTAATCCATGAAAACCGATCGCTGAAACACGTGCCAACTGATATTTTCACCAGGGCTGCAGACACAGCCAGTAGTGTACAATGTCACAGACTAAATATTAGTACGGGATATTCCAGCTTTCCCCGGAAGCGCAGAACTCTCTCGCAACGTATTTAGGCTGTTATGAAATGTAAATGTGCCTTTTTTTGTTTTTGTTTTTAATTATAATTCACAAAACTGATGTACAATCTAGCAAGATACAAGAAAAGCGTTTGATAATAAATCTGATTGTCATCTACTAGATGTGAATCCATCATGCATTTAAGAACACACTCCACATTACGAAAATAAATTTACAGTCTCAATATTTACACTAACGGTTTTATACTGTGATCAAATTAATGAAGAATAGGCAACACAATATAATAAAAACTTAGTAATCAAAAGTCTGATTTTGGACCTAGTTGAGGCTATAGAACCGCAATGCCTTCGTGGAAATAAGGCACGCCTTCCATGCATTTCAGGAAACATAGAATACTTCATACATCTATACAGGGTATATCCAGATTGCGACCGAAAACGAAACCAGGTGGTAGTATTAGTGACTTCATATACAATTCAACTAAAAATTTCGCAAAAAAAACTTTTTTAATTATCGTCGTGTTTGTGTGATTAATTCATCATTTTCCTAAAATGATTATGTTCACCGTTTTATTTTTAAAGACGCAATAGTACGCAAGGGTTTAAATTCCAATTAAGCAAAAACTATGTATTTACCACCCAAACACGATGACTTTAATAAAATTGCAACAAAGAATCTGTCGCTTTTTTTTCGCAAAAATTTTAATTGCATTGTTTCTGTAATCACTAAAACTACCACCTGGCTTCGCTTTCGGTAGCTGTCTTGATATACTCTGTATTTCATCATTTCGGAAGTTTTTTTTTGTATAGTTATAGTTATTGTATAACCTGTGTTTTCTCATCTTACGAGTATAGTCTAGTTTGTAACTAAATTTTTTTTAATAGTTTTTTTTTTATTTAATTATACAATCGTAATACAACAATAACGTAGGTATAAATGATATAAATTTATACAATATATCTGACCAAAATATACGATAAATGGTCTATAATAGTAAATAAAAAATACAAACCCATAACATTCTTTAATCTGAATGCGGTGTGAGTCACGTTGTGACCCCCATGTCGATACCAGGAGTGCATAACCGTGCAGTGGTATGCATTGCCACATGACAAATACTATCGCGGCGTATTGCAGCGAACGCTCCAGTATCTTATCATACTCCTTGCAACGATTTTAAACTGTGTACCGGTGGGGAAACGTAAAGACGCCTGCGTCATAACTACCCTGCGTTCAAGGCCACTATAATCAATATGGTTGAATGCAATACTGGTTGGAACAAGACTTGTATGCAAATATGTGTTCTTCTTCGTTCAGGTTTAAGGCTCACTTATAAAATATGAAATCTGTTTGAGTTATTTAAATAATAATTGTAAAATTCATTTTTAAGTACGCTCTATAAAACGATGCCATGATTTATAATGAATGTAAAATTTTGATTCATCATACCTCGATGTTTAACAAAATTCATGTCACAATATATTTTTTCTTTATTAGGTTTCATATTTTTATTTATTACATTTTTCATCTCTACTTTCTCATCCAACAAAAAAAATCAGTAAATACGGCATTGTACTTAGCTTACAGTGAAAACCAACCAAAAAACAAATATTCTTAAGCACTGAAATAAGTTTCTGAAAAAGAAAACAACTGCGAATCGCACAAAAGCCCAACACGTGCGAACTGAAATTATTACTAGGGAATAATAGGCTTGAAAAGATCTACACTGTCACAGCTTAAAGTATTAAAATGGCTCTACAGAACACAACATTGTACTGATAAAACCTCTTTTCTATTTATTGAGACTATGTCCAAAGATAAATGCGCATGCGTGAAATATAGGACCGCCCCATTCCGCCTTCGGTTTTCAGGAAATTGCTGATACCACGGTATGGCTATATGTCAGTATTTAATTATCGTGTGCTGGCGCTCCATATGAAAATTTTTAAGCTATGGTTCTGTAATGTCCAGCTTTCTTATGTAGTCCTGGTAATGAAAGCCGCTTTTTCACGTGTTACGTCCATTTCAGTAATGTTCAGAACATGTTCAGAATGAATTTAAATAGTTCAATTTCATAGCAAAATTATACATATTTTTTTACATAAGCGCGGGTACAATATGTTTTAATAATTATATTTTTTTAGTAAGCTAAGGTTTATTGATTTACTTCAAATAAGGGCTTAGAACAATTCATTGCCCGCCTATGAAACAATGACTTATACAGGGTGTACAAGAGAATGGCGCACCTGCTAATATACATTTTAGTAAATCGTGATTACGTCTAGATTATGATGCATTTTCGTAGCGTTCTCTGATAATAACAAAGATGCCAAGAAATCAAGAATTACCATCACACGTGCTTCCCCTTAACATATTACGCCAAAGTGATTGAACCTTACAACTGAACGGGTCGCTCCACAACAGATAAGTAGGAATACTTCTCCATAGTAGGTGATTAAAACTACATGATTGCCACGCCACTTGGTGTACATAGTTAGGCAATAAGAATTTAGCATTGAACGAACCGTAGAATATGGTATCTAGAGAACATAGGCAGAAGACCTACAATAATTCAAGCGTACTTCTTAAGTCCCACTAATGATCACAAAATAAATAATAACTAACCCTATAATTTAAGTCGTAAATAGGTACCTTAGGTAAGGAGGTATGTGCTGGACCTGCCAAAATCCAACACGAAAGCACTGCCACAATTTGATAACATACAACACTTTTACGTTTATAATTCACTTCATTAGACACATAAAATGTACTATGTGTACATAGAGCCGTCGCTCGGTCTTCCCATGCAACGTGTTTGATTCAACTTCGCGTAATTTTGCACGACTCACTAAAGTATTCTACCGTTTTAGCCACGAACCCATCATCATTGCAATGCCCGAAATACACTTAGATATTAAACTAACACTTCACAATAAATACCATGGGATATTCCGTACATACGTCAAAATTGATAAAATTCAATCAAAGTAACTGAAAAAGAGTTAATAACACTAATATACACGACAAATACATGTACACCCGAACGAAGTCCGAATTCAACTAATAAAATACAAAATATTTTTTTCGAAAAACGAAAGATAAAGGCTTGTTCACATTAGACACCTTTACACCTATTTCAGTTCATAATATTTTTTTTCCAACATTGATACACGTTTTTACTGTTTTGACTAATTTAATATCATAATATGCTATTTCTTAAGTAAACACCATTTATTCGGCTACAATGATTTTTTTAAATTTCGCTTGTAGTATGAGATTTTAGTACATTTTTATCACTTTATAGCAACATCATTATTAATATTAATTAAATCATAAGCAAAGGCAGTCTTGTAACTGAATGGATTAAATTATGTAACTATTTTAACACATTTAAATAAGATTAATATCTCTAGGGAGAGTAACGATCATTTTATCAATCCATTATGATCTTCCGTTTTTACGTAACTCTAATTATCTAAGTACCTAACCAAATTAAGTTGTACTAAGTGTGAAGTGTGAACACACCCTAACGTGGCGGTCATCCTTTGAGTAACGCCAAACAAAACACCGCCAATGGTATTAGTGTCACTCAAACTCGGAAGCGGCGAGCTCAAAGGAAGAATAATCGAGCCGCGCTAGTTCCGACAAAGTTCCGACGAGTACACAGTGACCTTCGGCTTCCTTTAAGAAATGGGCCGAATTCTGCAATCATTTTAATATCTTATTTTTTATTTATCAGTGTAATTGCGTAAAATGAAATTTTAATGAATATTAATTACTTAGATAATTTAAATAACGTATTATTAAAACGTTTGATATTAATAAATTTGCATGGTACAACATGGTTTAACCGAGGACCAGCGTGATTTAAGAAGATACCAATCTTAGAGTTTAGATTTGTGACACCTTAAGGAAAATAATGGCAAAACACTCGATCCATGCACGATGCAACTATACCTACCTAGTTATTATGTTGTGAATTTGTTGACGCTATAAATCTAAGTACGCCCCTGTTTAACTGTTTTATTTCTTTGAAATGAAACAAAAATACATTTTTGTAAAATTAGAGAAGGATAAAGTATACAGCTGAGAGTTAATGACCTGGCCTATTTGTAAAATATGTTAAGGCGAAGTCTATGAAATTTTTGTTGCTGATAAAAAAAGTTTTCGTGGTATATTTCGTTAACCATTTAATTAACAACGAAACGAAAAAATACGTATATGTTAAAATATTGTTCTTTACCCATTTCAATTGTTTTTTTGCGAAAATGTGATGATAATACTTAAAACTTTAAACGGTCATAACCCCAAAACGGATAAGTATTTTCCAAATATTATTCTTTTATTATCATATTATTATTATGCCCTTGCACCCAACTTAGCTAGTGCGCCATTCTCTTGTACACCCTGTATAAAGTTTTTGATTTAACCTAACTTGTAGGTAGGTGAATGCTTTGGTTCGAGTTTTACTATTTTTCTGTGGTCTCTTGGATTTTATTTATTTCTATATTGTAAGGTTTTTTTGACAAGGTATTAGATATGCGGTGTTTTTTGATAACGTGAAGATATTTTTGTGTTTTTTATTCACGCTGCTACACTCTAGGATAACTGCTGTAAATCATGGCTATGCTAACAAAAACATCTCATGCAAAAACACCCACTTCCATTCAAATATTTTTGGAATAACCAAATTTATCCCTACGGCGATCAAACTTGCATGGATTAGGAAAACAAATTATTGTACCTCCAATCTCTACATAACGATAACAAAATAGGAAATACAACACAGAAATTCTTGAAACTAATAACAAAAAAAAAAATCGACTATCAATTGGACCCCAGTCACGTTGTAGCCCCCACGTTATTACTAAGGTCGCATGAGTATGCAGTGATGTACACAGTCACAGAATAGATAATATAGTTACCCAATAAAACTTTTCCTTCAGGAATCTGACAAAGTTCCTTGGATATCATTTAAGCTATGTCAGTAGTGTACAGGTTACTTATATAGGTCGTTACCAAATGAAACAACATAGCCAATACTCAGCCTCGCTTGACGTCCGGGAGCAGAATGCGCGCGAAGTACAATGGCTAGCGCCCTCTAACTTTCGCCAGCCAAAACGTATAATAACCAAAGAATATGATACACTACAAGTAGGGCAGTGAAAATCTGAGGGCGCGGATTGGACAAGATTAATACACCCTCCCGAAGTGATAACTTGTTTAATAGATGATAAAGTTTTTTTTATACAGTAGGACTGGCAAATGTGCAAACAGGTCACCTCATGGTTTTGTAAGAGAATGAATATAATACGGGATAGTGGTCAGCGGTGTGCGTTTGGCTGTCCAAACTTAGATCCCTGATCATCACTGGATAGTTACAGGCTCATCATTAAATAGAATATTATTTTTTCTGCCCTTATCTTACACCTGTGGTCGGTCGGCACAATATTTCAAGTGCATCAAGTTACGCTGTTAAATATTTTCGCCCTAATTTAATAAATATTTTACAAAACTTGAAAATGGTTTCTGATATATTAAAATCTTTTGAATTTGTCATACTTTTACAAAGAACGGTTTTTGTACATAATTGTATCGGAAATGGTAAGTTTTATGTTATAATTCCTTTTGAATCCATTTTGACAATCCCGTATTTTCTACGAACTCTGAACACGTGCAAACTGAAATTAATTCAATTATTTTATGAAAAGCTGTTTTACTTTCATGGCATTAACCGGACAAATCAGGGTGGAATACGTTCGAACTGAAATTATAACCAGGAATGCATAAGCGTAGTGTATTGTGTATTGTCCGTATTTCATCTCAGTGTCCTAGCAAAAGCTCTTGAAATAAATTGCAGCTTGTTCGTAGGGAAATTGCAGAGGCACCTGCAGCGGGAATTGGTTCGCCTTATACTGGCCAGTAATTAATTTCAGTGATGGCGTAACACGTGCCAACTGAAATTATTCCCAGGAGATCATGAGTGCAAAGTGGTAGATACTGTCACAGATAAAATAGTTATACAGGATTATACAGGGATACCAAGACCGCGACCGAAAACGAAGCCAGGTGGTAGTATTAGTGACTTCAGACATAATGCAAATAAAAATTTCGCAAAAAAAATCGCCAACTTTTTTTTGTTATTTTTTACTTATCGTCGTATATGGGTGATATATACATAGTTTTCCTAAAATAAAGATGTACACCTCTTTATTTTTAAACACGCAATAGTACGTAAGGGTTTAAATTAGTATTTTTACAAAATCTAGGTATTTACCACCCAAACACAATGATTTTTAAAAATTTCTAAAAAAATATCTGTCTCTTGTAGTGTATGCGCGTACGAGGTTGGCGGGCATTCGGCTGCCGAACGTGGCCGAGTGAACAGCTTAACCGTTGAGTGCGGATATACCTACACCTCATGAAGTATAAAGTGTGTTTCATTGATTCCTAAACTACTACAAGTGGCGACGAGGATAAAAGTAACCAAAATTATGCAAAGAAATAAAAAAAAAAAACAACAAATTATAATGGAAATAAATGCGCGACAGATGGTTCCATGCGCATGGCTGACATGTTATCATAATAATTAGTAAGTATTACTTATATAGTAAATTAGAATTATGAAAACGTATATCACGAGTATTAATGGAAGAAGTTTCCATATGTTTAAGGTAAGACTAACATAGGTATGTTAGATATTTAATAGCTTACCAATGAAATACATACCAAGGTTGCTAAAAAATAATAGGAGGGTGATCGTTTTTATGAGACCCTGCCCACGTGACTGCTATGATATAGGTGCATGATGTACCACAGCTAAATAAATTACAATTGATAGTCATGCCTTTATCCAGAAGATATAACACGAGCATGTTATAAAAGGGCCACGCAAGATTAATGATTGTTGAAAAAGTGATTGTGTCGGTGTTCAGACTGATAGGTCACTAATATTACAATAATAATATAGTTGTGCTATATTGATATGCATCAAGAATACCTATTGCAAGGACTTAGTTGTCTATAATTGTATTAATTACTTTTATAAAGTATAAACTTGTATTTGTCATGTAGGTATGTGATTTTAAGTCAATATACTTTAGTCTAATAAGACGAGTTATGAGTATATGAATATAGTATTTTTAAATTACTGGGAAATATTCATAAATAACATTAAGTAATATTACGCCTAAAAGTGGTATATTACAACAATATTCATCATAATCCTGGTTCCCGCCTTTTTTCCGTGAAAGGTTTTAATTGTCGAGCAAAGGCCCATAAACTATACAGCCAACAGCCACGGCTAGGAGGAACGCTGCTCGGTAAGAAGTACCATATCATGCGGTAAAAATAAAAATAAAGTTTGTGAACATAATGTTATTTTATTATTGTATGATTTTTGTTTCTATTGGTGATTCTTACAGTATTGGGCTATAATACCAGTCGTATTTAATTGAAAATTATAATTATTCATAATTGGTAAAAAAAAAAGAATTGTACTGATCGAAGTAATAAAAAAATAAATTGCACAGTTCATGAAATTAAATAATTTGCCCTGGATATTTCTATGAATTTCTGTGCTATCAAGTCCACAGCATTCGAATATTTTAACGAAACTACTGGATTGGCGCATTTTTAATGATTCTAGCGTATGGGACATTTTCAATAATTTACACATCAAGAACGTCTTCAGAAGATATTTTTTTTTTTCTAGTGTTTGTTATTTGGTTGAAATTCGATTAGGAATTAGGAAGCAGTTTTGACAAAGCATTGATTATATTATGAATGGGGAATGCTTTGTAATAAAATATAAAAATAAAAACTGAGTATGGAAAATTTAAAACCTGAATGTTTCATGGCCTTAGAATAGGGTGTGGCGATAGATATAAGCTGCTCCAATTAATAATTATGGGCAAGATGGAATTCAAGAGACGCGCTGGACGAAGGAAAAAATCGTGGCTGCGAAACATCCGGAAGTGGACTGGTATCAGCACCATTCAACAACTATTCCACCTGGCTAAGGACAAGGAAAAATACAAGAAGCTGACGTCCAACCTTCAGCACTGAAGAGGCACTCGAGGAAGAAGAAGAAGAAGAAGAAGTAGAAGAAGAAAGAAGAATAGATAGGGTATTTGACTATAAGGGAGAAAAATCTAAAACAACAAATAGTACAGTATTAACCAATCAGAATATGTCAATTTTGATTTACGAATTCAAAAAATACGATTTTTAATTAAATATTTCATTTTTTGCAATATTCCATTTTCATTCATCTGTCATACAAATATAATATGGAATGGTAGCCGCCATGATGGCTAGCGATATGACATAAAACCGCAAGTAAATAGTTAAACTAGTATGTTAACAAACAAGTTCGAACATTATTCTTCCTGTACATTATTTTAAATAAAATATTACTAGAGAGTAATTCATGTTTATTGCAAAAATTCACTCTTTACTAACAACAGTGTTGTTGTTTACATAGATTATGTGCTCGCAGAGCGACGTAATCAAACGAAACATTGCGTCAAGTTTTTCTTACATTTACGCGCGGAAGTTTAAAATGCTAATGGATTTTTAGAGAACTTACCGATCAATAAAATAAAAAAAAAAACTATAGTTTTTACCTCAGATTTAAGATACTTTTAAAAATGAGTGGCGGCCTCTATTGGGTCTTTAGATTATGATCATAACCCTTACAAAACTTATGATAAATTCAGAAAGTAAAGAGCAGGGAGAAAAATCCTACTAGATTCCAAAAGAGATGAAATAAAGATTTCGGGGTAGATGAGAACTTCACAAGACAGGTTATTACTGCTAGTCTTTCGAAAGAGATTTTTCGAAAAGTATAAAAAAAGAAACTATACCTGAAAAAGAAAGAGAAGAAAAGCTCATAAAAGGGATTTTTTAGAAGTTTAACTTATGTTTGAAATTATTTCTGTTGTTACATTTCTATGTACTTACATTAATTGAAAGTGAATGTTTTGATACAAATTGGTAATCAAGAACGTAATTATTATTAATTAATTCTCATTTTTCCTGTTTTTTTGTAAAATATGAAATAGATTTAAAACATCAACTAGAACCAATCTAATTATTCATAGTTTCGTGAATAAAACTATTCATAGGCTTAAAATGATCCTAAACCGATTTAACAACAGGGGCAACTAAACCAATGTTGACCAGTGTTTGAAAATGTGTTCTATTATATTCTCAATGTTTCTCATATGGTATTTTTTGTACCTCTCTAGTTCTGACAAATACTACCTACCTATCGAATGTCTGTAGAGCGACACAATCCAAAATTAAAAGGGCAACGTATTCAGAAATGAATAATAAATGGCCATGCAAATTAAATAAGGATCTCTTTAAAGTACCTCTAAGTATACAACCTACTTACTAGAGACATTTAGATCCACGAAATGAATACACTAGTCAGTGCAACTAGTAAAAGGCTATGCAAATGTAATACTATTACTGAGTATCAGTACAAGCCATGCAAATAAATGACTGCCTCAGTGGCGCAGTTGTCCTAAAGTACGATTACAGCGCTGAGGTCTCAGGTTCGAATCCCGGGTCGGGCAAGGTGGTATTGGAATTTTCTATTCATTATCAGCCCGGAGTCAGGTACCCCATATGGTGTTAGGCTAGGACCTTATCACAATATGGGCGGAAAAAGGCACGAATTTATGTATGTATGTAAATAAACGAGTCTTTATGGAAATGACTCATGCATTATCGAGACTTCCCAATGTAACTTATTTTAATAACAAACTACACCTTCATGTAGTCGGACTAGCTAGCACTACAAAAGTTTTACTAGAATTAAATCGACAAGTGGGAAAAGATCTAGAGGGATTAAGATATTATATTCTACCGATAGATGAGACCCGTCATATAAACTGTTTATCCCGAATTTACCAACGACAATAACGATATCCAATTCAATCATTTGATGGTGGTCAAAGAATAACAGAGCATCGCAGATTTATGAGAAGGTTCATAAAAAAAAAATCAATGGACGAAATGTTGTTTATGTGTGTAAGAAACTGAGTTTCTTGTTCAATTTATCATGCCTCATAATTAATCATTTTTAAATATGTCCACCCTTAGCAACTTTTGTGCACTGCTGGACGTAGGCCTCCCCAAGTGAGCGCCAACCATCCCGGTCTTGAGCGGCCGTCATCCATCTGCTACCCGCCGCTTTCTTCAAGTCGTCGGTCCATCGTGCTGCAGGACGTCCTACACTACGTTTACCTAAGCGCAGTCTCCACTCCAATACATGTCTGCTCCACCGACCATCTGTCCGGCGGCAGACGTGGCCCGCCCACTTCCACTTCCACTTCCACTTCCACTTCAGCGTGCTAATTCTACTAGCAATATCTGTGACTTTAGTTCCCTGGCAACTACTATTTAAGCTAGTTTATGCCTATTTGATCAACTGATATGAAGGTTTCATTAATAATTATCTATGTCTAATATAAGCCGTCTCTCTTGCTCGAAGGGCAATTTTCTGGACGAAAATGAGAGTAGTAATTGTTGGAGTCTCCTGGTGCTTTAATGAGCTATAAAAAAAAAACAAGACATTTGCTATCTAATTGTACTGCAAATTATATCACTTACTTCGTGTGCTTTAATAATATTTTCATTTCAGACACTGTCGGTTTGACGGAAAAGCCTTTTAAGTGTATCCAAACGAGTGTACTGCTATGGCGATGTGGACTGAATCGTTTACGGTACCTGGACCGCACCTATGTATAACACATTAAGGAAGAAGGATGTTTTACCAAATGTAACATTGATATATCAATGTCGGCATCGGCCTAGACGGCAGATATATTGCTTTAAAAAATAGACAATTATTTTGTCTCGTAACAAAGTCGGGTTTATTAAATATACCTTTTCCGCCTCATAAAGCTAGAGGAAAGAGAAAAGTAAAAAAAAAAAAAAAATTAAGCCGATAAAAATAAACTCAAGCCGATAAATTCAAAATAATATATGTACATAGTAGAGCAAACAATACCAAATCAAATAGCTAAAAAAATAATTGCTGGTTGGAAAATCCAATAGTAAATTATATGTATTTAACTTCCATGAGTAAAATAGTTTACCTAAGTTACGAAACTTAGTTCATACTCCATTTCATGGTACATATTCCAAATACTCCTGGTCGGCATCTAACCAATTGGACCCAAAACGAGCCCACTGAGTCTTATTCGCTGGATATACTCAGAGTAGGGTCGCGCCGCGTAGTTCCAGTGGTAATGTAAGCCCACTGAGTTTGTTTCGCCGGGTCTTCTCAGCAGGGCCGCGTTAGATCCGGTGGTAATATTAAATGGGTGCGTGTCGTTTTATTAATACTTATGGTCCACTCAGAGATATATTATCGTAAATAATGTATTTCCATGATTATTTTTACCAAAAAATATTAAACAATAAGAACTGAAACTGAAAACTAAATATGACAAATAATCTGAGTAAACAATTAATGTTACTTAAAACATTATACAAATAGAGAAAAGTATTTAAAAAAAAAACTTTTTTTTGAAGGGAAATAAGATTATAGCCAAGTTTAATACGCACAGTAATTAAATACAAACAATAAATAAATAAAGTAAACACAATAAAAGACAATTAAAGTAAAGGCTGATAATATTACTATCCGGAATAATGAAACTCGTAAAGAATATCGCCGAAATATTATAGATTTAAACATAGTAAATAGTTCAGGGTCTATAATTATCAAAGCTAATATTCGTAATAATTCAGTTGACGAAATATAATAAATTTATTAAAAAATTTAAAATAAAGAAGGGATGTAGTGTATGCGCGTACGAGGTTGGCGGGCATTCGGCTGCCGAACGTGGCCGAGTGAACAGCTTAACCGTTGAGTGCGGATATACCTACACCTCATGAAGTATAAAGTGTGTTTCATTGATTCCTAAACTACTACATCTCTGTTTTGGTGAAATTTTTATTCGCATTGTATCTGTAACCACTAAATCTACCGCCTGGCTTCGTTTTCGGTCGCAGTCTTGATATACCCGGTATATCTCCAGAAACGTTTCGAAATATTTTTGGTCATGGTATAAGTAGGAGATGACTAATACCTGCTCAGTTAAATCCATGTTGAGTTTCAGTGGTGGCGGAACACGTGCCAACTGAAATTTGCACTAGGGATGCATGACTCGATAGTAGTGTAATGGATCACAGTTTAAACATTAGTATGGCATACCTGAGTTATTGGTTAAGCTCACTAACAAAACTTGGCGCAATATACTTAGGCTGTGACAAAGTAGGATGATTCTTTGAAAGCGCATGCGTGTGAAACAGGCCACGCCCAACCGCGCCCTAGGTTTTTAAAGAAGAAGTAAGTAGGAGACGATTTGACTTAAATTAACTTTTGGCTTTTGGCTATATTGTAAAAAAATCTTTTATAATTTTATCGTCGTATTTGTGTGATAAATCATCATCATTTTCCTAAAATGATTATGTTCACCTTTTTATTTTTAAAGACGCAATGGAACGCAAGGGTTTAAATTCCAATTAAGCAAAAACTATGTATTTACCACACAAACACGATGACTTTAATAAAATTGCAACAAAGAATCTGTCGCTTTTTTTGCGAAATTTTTAATTGCATTGTGTCTGTAATCACTAAAACTACCACCTGGCTTCGCTTTCGGTAGCAGTCATGATTTTTTTTTTGTATAGTTATAGTTATTGTATAACCTGTGTTTTCTCTTATTACGAGTATAGTTTAATTCGTAACTAAAAAGTTTTATTACTAGTTTTTTAAAATTTATTATACAATCGTAATACAACAATACGTAGGTATAAATGATATAAATTTATACAATAATATCTGACCAAAATATACGATAAATGGTCTATAATAGTAAATAAAAAATACAAACCCATAACATTCTTTAATCTGAATGCGGTGTGAGTCACGTTGTCACCCCCATGTCGATACCAGGAGTGCATAACTATGCAGCGGTATGCATTGCCACATGACAAATACTATCGCGGCGTATTGCAGCGAACGCTGCAGTATCCTATCATAATCCTTACAACAATTTTAAACTGTGGGTCGGTGGGGAAACGTGAAGGCTCCTGCGTCATAACTACCCCTGCGTTAAAGGCCACTATAAAAAATATGGTTGAATGCAATACTGATTGGAACAAGACTGTATAAATGCTAAAGGCTTGTATGCAAATATTTGTTCTTCTTCGTTCGGGTTTAAGGCTCACTTATAAAATATGAACTCTGTTTGAATTATTTAAATATTAATTGTATAATTCATTTTTAAGTACGCTCTATAAAACGATACCATGATTCATAATGAATGTAAAATTTTGATTCATCATACCTCGATGTTTAACAAAATTCATGTCACAATATATTTTTTCTTTATTAGGTTTCATATTTTTATTTATTACATTTTTCACCTCTACTTCCTCATCCAACAAAAAAAACAGTAAATACGGCATTGTACTTCGCTTACAGTGAAAATATCAACAAATATCCTTATGCACTGAAATAAGTTACTGAAAAAGAAAACAACTGCGAATCGCACGAAAGCCCAACACGTGCGAGCTGAAATTATTACTAGGGAATAATAGGCTTGAAAAGATCTACACTATCACAGCTTAAAGTATTAAAATGGCTTTACAGAACACAACATTGTACTGATAAAACCTCTTTTCTATTTATTTAGACTATGTCCAAAGATTGCGCATGCGTGAAATATAGGACCGCCCCATTCCGCCTTCGGTTTTCAGGAAATTGCTGATACCACAGTATGGCTACATGTCAGTATTTGATTTTTGTGTTCTGGCGCTCTATATGCAATTTTTTAAGCTATGATTCTGTAATGTTCAGCTTTCTTATGTAGTCCTGGTAATGAAAGCCGCTTTTTCACGTGTTACGTCCATTTCAGTTATGTTCAGAACATGCTCAGAATGAATTTAAATAGTTCAATTTCATAGCAAAATTAAATACATAATTTTTTACTTAAGCGCGGGTACAATATCATTCATCCACGACGTAATTAAAAAAAACTAAAATGACTTTTGAATGTCTTATTTAAAAGTTTTCTTGAGTTTCTCATGAAGTTATTGTAAATTAACATTGATAGTAAAGTAACTTACATAAATATTAAAAGATTTCATCAGAATGATTGGAAATACATTATATTTAAACCTCAAACTTTTAAAACGTTCTCCTGAAAAATAGCTAAGACGTAATTAAGTCATTGTTCTATTGGATGAGCGATATCTTTTAATAATTATATTTTTTAGTAAGCTAAGGTTTATTGATATACTTCAAATAACGGCTTCGAACAATTCAATGCCCGCCTGTGAAACCCTGACTTATACAAAGTTGTTGATTTAACCTAACTTGTAGTTGGGTGAATGCTTTGGTTCGAGTTTTACTTTTTGTATTCTGTGGTCTCTTGGATTTTATTTATTTCTATATTGTAAGGTTTTTTTGATAAGGCATTAGAGATATCTGCGGTGTTTTTTGATAATGGCCAGATAATTTTGTGTTTTTTATTCACGCTGCTACACACTAGGATAACTGCTGTAAATCATGGCTATGCTAACAAATATTCTCATGCTCAAACACCCACATCCATTCAAATATTTTTGGAATATCAGATGGATCAAGAAAACAAATTATTGTACCTCCAATCTCTACATAACGATAACAAAATAGAAAATAAAACATGGAAAATTCTTAAAATTAATAAAAAACGTTCAACTATCAATCGGACCCCAGTCACGTTATAGCATGAGTATGCAGTGATGTACACAGTCACAGAATAGATAATACAGTTACCCAATAAAACTTTTCCTTCAGGAATCTAACAAAGTTCCTTGGATATCATTTAAGCTATGTCAGTGGTGTACAGGTTACATAAATAGGTCGTTACCAAATGAAACAACATAGCCAATACTCAGCCTCGCTTGACGTCCGGGAGCAGAATGCGCGCGAAGTACAATGGCTAGCGCCCTCTAACTTTCGCCAGCCAAAACGTATAATAACCAAAGAATATGATACACTACAAGTAGGGCAGTGAAAATCTGAGGGCGCGTGGAATAGACAATATTAATACACCCTCCTAAAGTGATAACTTGTTTAATAGATGATAAAGTTATTTTTATACAGTAGGACTGGCAAACGTGCAAACAGGTCACCTCATGGTTTTGTTAGAGAATGAATATAATACGGGATAGTGGTCAGCGGTGTGCGTTTGGCTGTCCAAACTTAGATCCCTGATCATCACTGGATAGTTACAGGCTCATCATTAAATAGAATATTATTTTTTCTGCCCTTATCTTACACCTGTGGTCGGTCGGCACAATATTTCAAGTGCATCAAGTTACGCTGTTAAATATTTTCGCCCTAATTTAATAAATATTTTACAAAACTTGAAAATGGTTTCTGATATATTAAAATCTTTTGAATTTGTCATACTTTTACAAAGAACGGTTTTTGTACATAATTGTATCGGAAATGGTAAGTTTTATGTTATAATTCCTTTTGAATCCATTTTGACAATCCCGTATTTTCTACGAACTCTGAACACGTGCAAACTGAAATTAATTCAATTATTTTATGAAAAGCTGTTTTACTTTCATGGCATTAACCGGACAAATCAGGGTGGAATACGTTCGAACTGAAATTATAACCAGGAATGCATAAGCGTAGTGTATTGTGTATTGTCCGTATTTCATCTCAGTGTCCTAGCAAAAGCTCTTGAAATAAATTGCAGCTTGTTCGTAGGGAAATTGCAGAGGCACCTGCAGCGGGAATTGGTTCGCCTTATACTGGCCAGTAATTAATTTCAGTGATGGCGTAACACGTGCCAACTGAAATTATTCCCAGGAGATCATGAGTGCAAAGTGGTAGATACTGTCACAGATAAAATAGTTATACAGGATTATACAGGGATACCAAGACCGCGACCGAAAACGAAGCCAGGTGGTAGTATTAGTGACTTCAGACATAATGCAAATAAAAATTTCGCAAAAAAAATCGCCAACTTTTTTTTGTTATTTTTTACTTATCGTCGTATATGGGTGATATATACATAGTTTTCCTAAAATAAAGATGTACACCTCTTTATTTTTAAACACGCAATAGTACGTAAGGGTTTAAATTAGTATTTTTACAAAATCTAGGTATTTACCACCCAAACACAATGATTTTTAAAAATTTCTAAAAAAATATCTGTCTCTGTTTTGGTGAAATTTTTATTCGCATTGTATCTGTAACCACTAAATCTACCGCCTGGCTTCGTTTTCGGTCGCAGTCTTGATATACCCGGTATATCTCCAGAAACGTTTCGAAATATTTTTGGTCATGGTATAAGTAGGAGATGACTAATACCTGCTCAGTTAAATCCATGTTGAGTTTCAGTGGTGGCGGAACACGTGCCAACTGAAATTTGCACTAGGGATGCATGACTCGATAGTAGTGTAATGGATCACAGTTTAAACATTAGTATGGCATACCTGAGTTATTGGTTAAGCTCACTAACAAAACTTGGCGCAATATACTTAGGCTGTGACAAAGTAGGATGATTCTTTGAAAGCGCATGCGTGTGAAACAGGCCACGCCCAACCGCGCCCTAGGTTTTTAAAGAAGAAGTAAGTAGGAGACGATTTGACTTAAATTAACTTTTGGCTTTTGGCTATATTGTAACAACACGCAAGTCCGTAGTGCATTGTGGGAAACAATCAAACCTCAAGTGCTGCTACAAAAGGCACACCTTTGACATTTCAGATTTGAATTTATATACTAAAAGCTACACTTTCGCTTATCAGGAAAATACTGCCGCTACAGCTTCACTACATTTGAATATTTGATTCTTGTGCACTGAAACCCTATACGTATTTTTATTCAATGTGTGACACCTCCAGCATTTTAGACAGCCCTAGTACTAAAAACTTCCTCTCACGTGTACCATATCGTGACAGAATTAATAGTTGAATATTCATTATTATTAATATTCATCTTTATTGAGTACAAAAAGCTTGTCTTGCTTGTTTTTAAGAGCTCGTCAAAGAAGTTTTATTCCATACATAATCAGTATTCACGGACCAAAGAAACGATCATTTTTGTTCATATTTTTTCTGCCCCTATTTTCTCACTTGTCTTTGTCGGCTCAATGTGGTTTCCAAATGTTGCAAAATGATTCGGTTTATACGACCAGCCGATTGCGTGGCGTCAATCCTTTTGGTAGTGCATCTCTTTGTATACCACGCTAGTTTAATGCGGTTGTAAGATTATTCTTACTATCGAAATTCTTGGGAATAAATGATAGGTATGCACAATTCGTCATTATCTTTTTTTGGTTGGTTCAAGTATCGGGCTCAAACCTGCGCCCATGCATTTAATAATGTAGTACATTTATATTATTATACTATTACTAACTTCTTTATCTAAACGAGTTTACTAAAACATTTATAACCGCAAATTATTTGTTAGAAGTAATGGCTTTTTAGTGCGGCGCCTATCCCGCGCAGGCGCCCTCAATTTTATACAGCCTAAAAATATTGCTCAAGATTTTGTCAATGAGCTGAAGGGAAGCCTAGACTATTTCATGCGAATATTTAATCTGTGACCAGAATACCTCTATCAGATCCTAGAGTCCTGGTAAATATTTCAGCTCGCACGTGACCCCGTAGAAACGATATATTTTTTCTCTTCGGGGAATGAAAACAAAATGAAATGTTTCTTTAGCTTACTAACCGTGTACCGAATGATGAAATATTAAAACCAGGTATTATTTTAAATCTTTATAGTGTAAGATTGTTGAGCTATACTATAGAAGTAATCTTGGACTATAGCTCAACCTGGATGATACTATTTTTTTAACCTATTTCATCCCACTGCTGGGCAACGGTCTCCCCCCCTGTCCCGACATAATTCGCGCTCTAACGAAATTTCAGGATACCAATGACTCACAGAAAACACAATAACAAATCCTCGATAGTACTACCTTCATTCTTGTAACTCGAATCCTTAGCTGTTTTTTGATACTTGTATCGATTTCCGACTGTTGAAGGTTAAATTTTCAGTAAAAAGAAATTTATAAGTGATATGCAATATTTTGTTATTTAAGGTATTTCCGCTCGGAAAAAGACTGTGTCACGGATATAATATTATCATGAAAATATGATCTTAAAAGCTACTCCATGATATTTCAAGAAAAATGGTCTTTTTATTCCAATTAAATGAAAAAACGCTTTAGAACGAGGGCCAAACACGTGCCAACTGAAATTATTACCAGGAATGCATACCCTTGCAGCGGTATACTATGGTCAGTTGGTCACATATTAAATAATACTATGAAATAACCAAGATTTCCCTTCAGTACGATGACGAAACCTCAAGTAATGTATTTAGGCTGTGTGAAGTTAATCGCGCCTGCGCGAGATAGGCGCCGCCCTATTCCCGCTTTTCATGAATTTGATCAGACATTGAATGTTTCAGAAAACAGAGGTCTTACTCCGTTCAGTATAGTCTTCATGCGTTGTATTATAGGTATTTCTTTCATTGATCATCGGTAGTAAATATTCTGTGATTGTTATTATGAAACCCATTGCAATTAAAAATGAATTTGAATTTGAAATTAACAAATACACATGTTAATACTTAATTTTGTTTTCAAAATTGCCTTAGGCTCTCATCTCAATCTTAAAATTCAATACAATTTAAATTACCTATTAACAAAATAAGATTCGTTTTTTTGTAAACTTTCTAAGTTCTCTAATTTCATACTAACAAAAGTGTGAAAAGAAACGATTCTGAAAAAAAGCCGAACACGTGCGAACTGAAATTATTACCAGGAGTGTATGATTAGACAGGAGTATATTCCAGTCACAGATTAAAATGAATGGGAACGGAATAGTCCGTGGAATAGCTGAGATTTTGTAGTAGTACGTTTATAAAACGCTACGGATGTATTCAAGCTGTGTGATATTGGTAGGGCGCTTGCGTGAAAGAAGTGTGTGGTGGCCTGTTGATCAGCGAACATAACGTGGCCGTCTTATATGTTGCATTAGTTTAAAAAGTCCAGAATTTTACAAGACTAAAATGTGGGGAATAGAAAATAAATCAATTCTTTATTTTACTAGAATTTAACTAAACAAATAACAATATCCCTATATTTTATGCTTTAATCCCTTTTGATAAAGCTCTTCACACCGCAAAAGTAACGAAAAGAATGTGCTTTATTACGTAAGAATAAATTCAAACCAAAAAATAGTTCCTTGATCCCAACCATAAAGATGAAATGAAATCGTATGTCAAACGTAGCGTAGCTAGTTGCTGAAAACAACTGGCTACTATTGCTGACACGTGTCAACTGAATTTTTTACCAGGGTTGCATGAACAGACAGGAATTTGCAACAGCCACAGAATACATATTGTTCGGAATAGCCGATTTTATCCTTCAGTACGTTAGCAAAAGAGCATACAAATATTTAGGCTGTGTCGTAAACTGAAACTTTGAAAGCGCCTGCGTGAAAATAAGTTCCACCCCCATGAAGTTACCGATGCCACAGCTTAAAATATACTCGTACGTTTAAGTATTCCAGACTACTGTTATCTCCTGTTGTTTCTATGGTATTTAAGCTGTGGTATTTCATGCTACTACGTACTTATGCACTCCTGGTACTGGAAGACTGGTCACGTGTTGCGCCGTTTTGGTGGCTTATATACAGGGTATATCAAGACTGCGACCGAAAACAAAGCCAGGTGGTAGTATTAGTGACTTCAGACACAATGCAACTAAAAATTTCGTAAAAAAATCGTCAACTTTTTTTTGGTAATTTTTTACTTATCGTCGTATTTGGGTGATAAATACATAGTTTTTATAAAATAATGATGTACACCTTTTTATTTTTTAAGACGCAATAGCACGTTAGGGTTTAAATTACTATTTTCGCAATAACTAGGAATTTACTACCTAAACACAATGATTCTTAAAAAATTGCAAAAAACAATCTATCGCTTATTTTGTGAAATTTTTATTTGCATTGTGTCTGTAACCACTAAAACTACCACCCGGCTTCGTTTTCGGTCGCAGTCTTGATATACCCGGTATAAGAAAATGGTGAATTTTTCAAATGTTATTTTCATCATAATATTATGTTTCTAATTCGCATTTTCAAGTTATAAAACCACACAAAACCAAAAAATAAATCGGTTTTAAAGTATATTTTGATATCAAAATTCATATTTGATTTATTAATACAAGTATGACTTAAGCTCGTATTTTATACCGTTGTAAACTTGTAGTATAGTCAAATATTAACTTATGTTTATTTCATCCATAAAATCCATCTATCAGCCAAAGGAAGTCCACTGCTGAACATAGGCCTTCCCCAATGATGGTCAAGGTGGTCGGACGACCTGGTAAGGTTCGCGGGACGTCGCTGAATGCAGGCTACCTCCAACAGGTCACTGTGGAAATCGTTGAGGGAAGCCTATATTTATTTATAGTAACATAAATAGCTCTATTGATAATTATTCAATGTTATATTACATCATGTAAAATAATATTACAAATGGGTACGAGAGAGAAAGTTGTCGTTACTGTTTTTATTTAATCATATATGTAATATATCTTCAAAAACTATACATTTCAAAACGGCATCTATAAAAGAAATTATTTTATAAGAGACAAGTTCGCTGAAAAATGAAAATTTTATGATATGAAAAAAGAAAAGAGCGGTTAAGGTCAAGAGCAGAACACGTGCCAGCTGAAATTATTACCAGGGTTGCATAACTGGATCTAGTATCCAGTTATGCAATACTATAAGTCACAGACTATATCGCTCATCCAATAGAACAATGACTTAATTACGTCTTAGCTATTTTTCAGGAGTACGTTTTAAAAGTTTGAGGTTGAAAATATAATGAATTTCCAATCATTCTGATAAAATCTTTTAATATTTATATAAGTTACTTTACTATTAATGATAATATACAATAACTTCATGAGAAACTCAAGAAAACTTTTAAATAAGACATTCGAAAGTCATTTTCGACTTTTTGTAATTACGTCGTTGTTCCATTGGATGAGCGATATGTACGTAGTAGCCGTAGTTTTCTTTCAGTACGCCGCGCCAGTAGTATCTGGTATTATTGTTTAGGCTTCGCCAAAGATTTAAATATTCAAAGCGCCTGCGTGAAAATAGGCTCCACCCCCAGGAAGTTACCGATGCCACAGCTTAAAATATACTCGTAAGTATATTTCCCACTACTGATAAGTGATACCTCCTATTCATTCAATTTTATTTAAGATGTGGTATTCAATGCTACTACGTACTTATGCACTCCTGGTACTGGAAGACTGGTCACGTGTTGCGCCATTTTGGTGGCTTATAACGGCCTCTTATAAAAGAGGGTAGTGAATTTTTCGAATGTATTTACTCATATGTTTAAAATTTATGTTTTCAGATGATACAACACGAAAAAACTAAATAATATTATATCAATTATAAAGTATCTTTTAATATCAAAATTCATATTTGATTTATAGAAATAAAAGTATGAACTTAAGCTCGTATAATATGTTGTAAATTTGAAGATTGCGCAATGATTGGATGAAAGTTTGAGAGAGTTTAATTTATATTGCACTATATTTTTCCACGGCGTCGTTTATGGTCAAGTATTAGGCTATATTTCTTTGTCTGTTTCGTCTTGACGAAGACACGCGCGCGTGCAGTAATCGCAGAAGTAAAAAATGCAATTCAGGTTAAGGAATGAGATATTTATTTAGTATTATTGTGCAATATAATTGACCGTTTGGATTCAAAGCGCCTTTCAATTCTTTCGTCACGTGCACAATCTCTCAATACTAGGAGAGCATAAGTGCGCAGTAGTATAAAATACCACAGATTAAATAACTGAAACAATAAGAGATAGTAGCAGTACTAAAATTCAAATGCACGAGTATATTAGTTTAAGCTGTGGCATCGGTACCTTCATGGGGGTGGAGTCTATTTTCACGCAGGCGCTTTGAATGTTTCAATCTATGGCACACCTTAAATATTTGTACGAGGTTCTGATCTGTTACAGCAATGTCCTGCTATTCAGTTATGCATCCCTGGTAATAATTTCAGTTGGCACGTGGTCTGCCTTAGACCTGACCCGCTCTTTTTTTTCTCAATTCAGAACATTGACATTTTTCAGCGTAGGTAGGTACTTGTTTTTGAAAAATGTCTTTCATAAATGCCGTTTTAAAATGCATTTTTTGAAGATATAAATGATTAAGAAATCTAAAAACTTGTATAAAAAGACTTTAATTAAAACAGTAACTTTGCCTTACCGTTTCGTAGCTAGTTTATATATTCATCTGTTCTGTGATGTTTACAATATTATAATTTTACGTAAAATGTTTGTTTTACAGTAGAAGAATTTATAGAGGTGTGGCAGCACATAACTTCACGCACGCACGATAAGCACGTTTGATCTGATTTAAAATTAGGCACATATCGCACCTATTACAATTAGGCATTGTATTTCCATTTTCCACCCTGGCCTAACCACTGGCAAATTGGTGACCCCGACGTGATATTTACCTTACAAGTAGATAATACTTGACAGTTTACACTACAAGTTTACAACGGTATAAGATACGAGCTGAATTTCATACTTGTATTAATAAATCAAATATGACTTTTGCTATTAAAAGATAGTTTTTAATTGATGTATTATTTCAATTATAAAGTTTCATTTAAAACGTTCAGAACTTCGTACAATAGTTAAGGTATGCAATAGATTTAAAAATTCAAAGTGTCTGCGTGGAAATAGACATCTATTACACTGATTTTCCTGAAATTATCGATGCCGCAGTACAAAAATATTCTCGTACGTTGAAATATTTTGGACTGCTGGTATCTCCTACTTATACAGTTACATAAGCTGTGGTATAGCATGCTACTACGTATGTATGCACTCCTGGTACTGGAAGACTGGTCACGTGTTGCGCCGTTTTGGTGGGTTATAACGGCACGGATAAAATAGGGTGGTGATTTTTTAGAATGTACATAATATATTTATAATTGATGTTTACAGATTATAAAACCTCAAAAACTAAATAATGTATCAATTATAAAGTATCTTTTGAAATCAAAATCATATTGATTATTAATAATACAAGTATGATCTTATACCGTTGTATACTTGTAGTAAAGACAGTCAAGTGTTATTTTCTAGTAACGTAAATACCTCTATCAATTCTTCAACTATTACAATTTATATATTACGAAAAAAGTTTATATTGTAAAACTTAGAACAGATGAATACTCGTATATTAAAAGAGCTACGAGAGAGTAAGGCAACGTTACTATTTGAATTTCAGTCTTTTAATGATAATAGTCTTTAATGATAATACTAAGTAAAACATATTTTTAATAACGAATCAGTTCGAATCAAATATTAAAATCGTCAATAAGTCTGTTCTGAATACAAAACACGAACCCTCGGCGGTTTCAGTGACTGAAAAACGGGAATGTGGGCGTGGCCTACTCGTGACGTAGAAAGACTTCAACTTTCCACAGTCTGACTACACTGCAAAAGATTTTTCAACCTACTGAAAGTGAATTTCAGCAATGTCGTTCTAATTTTCAATCTGTGACAAAATACACTACAGGGCGCCTATGCATCCCTGGTAATAATTTCAGTCGGCACGTGTTCTGCCCTAGACCTTAACGGCTTATTTTTTTAAAATTCCAATAATATGTCTGTTTTCTTTGTGTGTTTCTGTTTTCTTTTCTAGATATATGTTTTTATTATGTTTATTTTTATGTATTTTCGTATAACATTTAGAAAAGTCTATTCAATTTAGTAAGGCACTGAAAGTAGTGATTATTGAAATGAGAAAATTATTAACATAAATACAAACCATAGTGGTTTCTTGATGTTATCTTCTAACAAACATATTTATTACTTTGTTAAGCATGTTAAATAAATTAAAAAAAAAAAAAAAATTTACACGATGTCAGTATTAATTATCCACTTGTCATATTTTACGACAAGCTTTTATGATCATATAAATTATGTACACCTAATTAGGTTATAAGTCGATAATTAAAATTTTAAAGGAAAAAAATTATGTTCTTCTTTTTAGAGTATTTAAATGAAATCGTTTTTTTTTTTTTTTGCTTTTAATTTATTTTTTATTTTTTAGTTATCGCTGGCTAGGTTTCTGAGTCTATTCATATCATTCAACGCATCATTCTAGCAAGGTCGTTTGCCGGTTAATTTCGAAATAAAAAGCTTCAAAAGTCCGTCTTATTGGATTAAGAGTGATGTCAAAATATTTTTCGAATTATTCTCGGTAAGCCCTTTCATTTGATGATACCCATATTGCAGAAGTGCATAAAAATAAAAATAAAATACTTACACCCAATTATAGTTAATATTAAAGATTAGTTAATATTGAAGTTTGCGCAATGATTGGACAAATGTTTGAAAGAGTTAAGTTTTATTGCACCATATTTTTCCACAGCATTTCTCCAGTTTTAGGCAATATTTTTTTGCTTATTTATTATTGTCATCTCGAAGATAACACGCGCGCGTGCAAAAATAGCAGAAATAGAGAATCCAAAAGCTAAGGATGGATAATTTTATTTAGGGTTATTGTGCAATATATTTGACCGTTTGGATTCAAAGCGACTTTCAATTATTTCGTCACGTCAACAATCTTTCAGTACTAGGAGGGCATAAGTGCGTAGTAGCATAAAATATCACAGATTAAATAATTGAAGCATTAGGAGATAGTAGCAGTACATGAAATTCAAACATACGAGTACCTGTATAAATTTAAGCTGTGGCATCGGTAAGTATATCGGTAGTATTTCATGCGACTACGTAGTACGTACTTATGCACTCCTAGTACTGCAGGACTGGTCACGTGTTGCGCTGTTTTGGTGGCTTATAACGCCAGTGGGAAAAGAGGGTAGTAAATTATAAAAATGTAATTCTGTAATTATTTTTTTGAGGTTACAAAACCTAATAAATAATACAATTGTGCGTGTATATACAACTGAAGTGTATGTTGTAGTAAAAAAAACATGAAATTACTAAAATAGTTTAAAAACTGCCTAGTGCCTACATACATATGTAATGTATACTTGAGAAGTGAAACTTGAATGTAATTTGAAATGTTTTGTAAGTGGAGAGAGAATATTTATAAATAACCTATCCGCTTATCGGAAAATTCTATGTTGGACTATGTCATAGTCTTGCTTTTTGTACTGCTGAATTTTGTTATTTTTAGATATTATTCAACCTGTGATATTGCATGCTCAGTGCACTTATGATCTCTAGGTACTTATAGCCTTTGAGTACGTGTTCTTCACTCTCAAGCATTTGAGAGGAATTTATAATTATTTTTATTATATTTTTATCATAAGAAACGTCCGTCAGACTTTTTATGTTATTACCAAATTGTCATTATTCGGATCTCGATCTCGTGTGCCATTGAAACATTCAAAGAACCTGCGTCAAAATAGGCTCCATCCCTATGAAGTTACCGATGCCATAGCTTAAATTAATATTATACTCGTACGTTTGGATTTCATCTACTGCTACAATCTCCTATCGTTTCAATTATTTAATCTGTGGTATTTTATGCTACTGCTTACTTATGCACTCCTGGTACTGGAAGACTGGTCACGTGTTGCGCCATTTTGGTGGCTTATAACACCCTCTTATAAAAGAGGATGGTGAAATTTCCAAATGTAGGTATGTTTATAATTAATGTTTTCAGGGGTTGCATAACCCCAAAAACTAAATAATATATCAATTATAAAGTATATTTTAATATCAAAATTCATATTTGATTTATAGAAATACAAGTTTAACTACCGGCACGGAACTTGAGCGCTGGCCGTTACTTGCGCAGATGTCGATTTTTGGGTCTCTTTAGAGCTATGATGAAGTAAGCGGGCGGGGGCATTATCGCATCGGCCAGTGATTGGTTCACTACGCAACGCCATATTGTTGTTATGTCTAATTCATTCATTACGTTTGTTGCACGTGCTTTACTAAGACTAAATTATACTTGCTTGCATTTTAATTAGCCCCGATTTATTATATTCTGCTTTCACTTTTCTATAAATACATTTTTTTTAGTAAGTGTAAAATTCAAATAATCGCTACATAGTATAAAATATGAATACATATATATATATATATGTCGCAGAATCATACAGATTGCGATTTATATGGCCGTCGTTGCCGTCCGACATGATGATTCTTATTAATCAGTCAGTGCGCACGTTTGGCGCTGTTCCGGGCAAGATTACAATAGAAACAATTAAATATTATGAAACCGATCACAGACTCTACTGACAGACCATTCAGCGTTACCAATGGCAACCGATAACTTACAAGACGTCCATCATGTCGGACTGTGTTGCAATTCCAATAAAATAAGTGACCTGGGTCATCATTGCGTATGGCATTCATCCTGCGTGGATCAAACTTGTGTAATCTCTAACATATATATATATATATATGAAGAAATGGTTACCGCAAGGACCAATATTGGGCATCAGTTCATTCAAGAAAATGATTTGAGGGAAGGTGTCGCTCCTATTTCACCGTAGATAATTGTATAAGGAAAATATATTTGTGAAACAAAAATAAATGTAATTTTATATTTCTAATTCATTACGGCTCTTCAAACAAAAAAAAATATCAAGTACAGTTGGAATTAATAGTTTTTTTTGTTGTTACAGTAATTGTTATTTTTATTATTCCACTGGTGTTCACTTACTTTTAATTCAATTTGTTTTAGATTTAGATTCTCTCTCAATATTAATACATTCATAATATATCTCTTAATATATTCATAATTCTAATAAAATATTTCTTTCATCCCATACAATAAAATAATAATAATATATAAGTAACTAAGAATAAATTAATAATAATAAATCGGTATACATTTATTTTGTCCTTAAGTTCACGATGCGCAAAGCAATCCCCACTCTGTCGCCGAGCGCTCAAGATCCGTGCCGGCGGTTATATGAACTTAAGCTCGTATAATATGTTGTAAACTTGAAGATTGCGCAATGATTGGACGAAAGTTTTTTAATTTTTATTGCACCATATTTTTCCACGGCATCGTTTATGGCCCAGTATCAGTCAATATTTTGTGTCTATTTCGTCTTGACTAGGACACGCGCGCGTGCAGTAATGGCAGGAATAGAGAATCCAAATTTTAAGGAAAAAGGGTTTATTTAGTATACTAGCATTTGCCCGCAACTTCGTCTACGTGTTTAAGATAATGTAGACGTTATATCGCTAAAACTATGCCATTATAACCTTTACGTAAACTTTTAACAAAAATCAACGTGCAGCATTTTTATTTCCAATTCTGACTCTGAGTTTAGATTATCGGATCAATGGGTCCGTCAGTTGTCGATTCAGAGACCAATCGGATCAATAAATAAAAAGTTCAAAATGACGGCCAACTTTTTCAATTCTGAATGCAAATTTAGATTATCGAAACTCAGATCGATTTTGAGACCAATTGGATCAATACATAAACGGCCTTAATCATATACAGTTTTAAAACCTATTTTAGGTATCGGATGTTTGTTTTCTCGCTCAAACTGAATTGAAAAGTCGTTCGAAAGGGACAAAAGTTAAATATTCATAAGAATAACTTCAGCAGTTTAATTTTCTATACAAATTTTTCAACCTTATTTTTACTCCTGTAGGGTTAAATTTAAGTAAACAGAGTAAGCACTTATTTTTGATTTTAGATGTGTTATTATAGTGTCAAGTTTGAAATCTCCAACTTCAACGGTTGCGGTTTTCCATACAAATTTATTTTACCCTTTTCACCCCCTTATGGGTTGAATTTCCAAAAATCCTTCCTTAGTGCTACCCTACGTTATAAAAGAAATCCCTGTGTAAAATTTCAAGTTCCTAGCTACAGTAGTATCGGCTGTGCGTTGATCCGGCAGTTCGGTTCTACAAAACTTCAACCCTTATTTTCGTCCCTTTAGGGTTAATTTTAGATAAACAATATATGCAAATATTTTTGTCTTAGAATGAATAACTTAAGTGCCAAGTTTGACAATTGTAACTTTAACGGTTTAAATTTTCCCTATATCACTTTTTAACCCTTTACACGCCTTTAGGGGATGAATATCCAAAAATCCATCCTTAGTGCTACCCTACGTCACAATCGGAACCCATTTGTAAAATTTCAAGTTCTTAGCTTCAGTAGTTTCGGCTGTGCGTTGATCCAGCAGTTCGGTTTTACAATACTTCAACCCTTATTTTCACCCCTTTAGGGTTAATTATAAGAAAGGAGAGTATGCAGTTCTTCTTATTTCTAGATGAGTAACTAAAAAGTCAAGTTTGATATCTGCAAATTCAAGGGTTTCGGTTTTCCATACACCAGTATTTTACCCTTTTCACCCCCTTAGGGGTCGAATTTCCAAAAATCCTTCCTTAGTGCTACCCTACGTCACAATAGGAACCTCTATGTAAAATTTCACGTTTCTAGCACCAGTAGATTCGGCTGTGCGTTGATCGGGTAGGAAGGAAATCACCCAGTTTCTAAACATTTCAACCCTTATTTTAACCCCTTTAATGTTAATTTTTAGACAAATAAAGTATGCAATTATTTTTGTTATTAAATGAGTTATTAAACTACTAAGTTTGAGAATTGTAACTTCAATGGTTTAGATTTTCCATACAACAGTTTTTAACCCTTTTCACCCTCTTAGGGGTAGAATTTCCCAAAATCCCTTCTTAGTGCTACCCTCCGTCTCAATAGGAATCCCTGTGTAAAATTTTAAGTTCCTAGGTCCAGTAGTTTCGGCTGTGCGTTGATAGGTCAGTCAGTCAGTCAATCAGGTTCCTCTTTTATATATATATGTTAACGGAAATGTGTGTAATCCGTCATTGTATACAATTCCTAGGAAATGTATGTAATTCCTAAAATCGCCCGGAAATGTGTAAAATAAATTACATTAGACACATTTCCTAGGAAATCTATACATTTCCTAAATAGTAATCGGAAATGTAAGTAAATGTAAGTATTTAAGATATTAATTAACATAAACTAACCTAACCTAACCTAACCTACCTACCTACCATTGGAGAACAATGGAGAATGTCACATGAATCTTGACAGGGAGCCCGAAATGAGCTTCTTGGACACCGGAAGGGTTATTTTTAATTAGTAACATAGGTAATATGAAGATACGAGTATTATAGAATTTACCGCTATGATTGTTACCTGTTATAAAAAAATATTACTCTCATTTGAACAACGTGTTTTATTACAGAAACCATTATTCTTATACATTTCCTAATACGATATTGGAATTGTATACAATGCCTAGGAAATGTATACATTTCCTAGGATATGTATGTATAAAATAATTATTGAAAGAATATTTTATACAATTCCTAAATAGCTTCGGAATTGTATACATTTCCTAGGAAATGTATACAATTCCTAAATTTCATACATTTCCGGTAACATATATACTACGCACAACAATTAAAGGATATTTTTTTTGATCCATTTTTTTTGGTGTTTTTTGAGAGTCTGTATCTTGGAGAAAATTGATTGTTAAGAAATTCAAAAACTAAAACTTTGAAGCTTGAAATGTCTATTTTGCAGATCTGTGCTCTATTTCTTAATGGCTCGCTTAGTTGATAAGGAATCGTAAGAAAACCAACGAGAAAAAAATAATCCAATTTTTTCTGGATTTCAAAACCCTGCATTTACATGGGTAGTGTTTTTTTTGTGACATCATTATAAAATTCCCGTAGATAATTTAATTGCCTTTAATTTGATATACCAGTAACCTCCGTGACATGATTTGCAGCTGACTTATGGTAAATCAAAGTAAAAATGGCCTATCACACTTTGACATTGGATTACTCCATGAATATCAATCATGGGGAAAACAAAATCAGAATTTTAGTAACTTCAAAACATGCTTTATAAGATGGTATTAAAGTCTTATGATAATAAATAGTATTTCTAAGTAAAATTGTTGACTGAAAAAAAAGGCAAAAATACGGTTATTTATGGATATTCGGAAAACACTGCGTATCTTTGGATAAAAGAAACGAACGAAGGATATCGTCGGTAACTTTTCAACCTTAAAGTATTCTAAAGACACTCTGAAAATTTCAAACTGCTCCGATTTGATTATCTTAGTGTTCGGAAGGTTTGAACTTACTGTGTTCGTCAAAATTGTCGTAATAAGCATTTTTCGTATGTGATCGATTTTTGTCACTTCAGAATGCTTTTTTTGGTGATTATCCATATTCTTTTAATCAAATAATTTTTTCTAACGTTTTCGCTATTATCCGCAATTGTAAAAAAAATACTGGCACTGTTTTACTATAAATCCGACGACGCAACCTCCCCGTAGTACGCTTTGGGTAACGCTAATGCCGGCGGTAAAACAGTGCCAGTATTTTTTTTACAATTGCGGAGAATAGTGAAAACGTTTGAAAAAAGGATTTGATTAAAAGAATATGGATAATCATTAAAAAAAATATTCTCAATTTACAAAATCATTAGCATGCGAAAAATGCTCATTACGACGATTTTTGCTGAATACAGTAAGTTTAAACCATCCGAACACTAAGATAATCAAATCGGAGCAGTTCGAAATTTTCAGAGGGTCTTTAGAATACTTTAAGGTTGAAAAGTTACCGACGATATCCTTCGTTCGTTTCTTTTATCCAAAGATATGCAGTGTTTTCCGAATATCCATAAATAACCGTATTTTTGCCTTTTTTTCAGTCAACAATTTTACTTAGAAATACTATTTATTTTCATAAGACTTTAATACCATCTTATAGAGCATGTTTTGAAGTTACTAAAATTCTGATTTTGTTTTCCCCATGATTGATATTAATGGAGTAATCCAATGTCAAAGTGTGATAGGCCATTTTTACTTTGATTTACCATAAGTCAGCTGCAAATCATGTCACGGAGGTTACTGGTATATCAAATTAAAGGCAATTAAATTATCTACGGGAATTTTATAATGATGTCACAAAAAAAACACTACCCATGTAAATGCAGGGTTTTGAAATCCAGAAAAAAATTGGATTATTTTTTTCTCGTTGGTTTTCTTACGATTGCTTATCAACTAAGCGAGCCATCAAGAAATAGAGCACAGATCTGCAAAATAGACATTTCAAGCTTCAAAGTTTTAGTTTCTGAATTTCTTAACAATCAATTTTCTCCAAGATACAGACTCTCAAAAAACACCAAAAAAAATGGATCAAAAAAAATATCCTTTAATTTTTGTGAGTAGTGTAGATTATTGTGCAATATCTTGATCGTTTGGATTCAAAGTGCCTTTCAGTTATTTCGTCACGTCAACAATCTCTCAGTACTAGGAGGCCATAAGTACGTAGTAGCAAAAAATACCACAGATTAAATAATTGAAACAAACGGAGATAGCAGCAGTACATAAAATTCAAACGCTCAAGTATTTTAATTTAAGCTGTGACATCGGTAAGTCGATGAGAGTGGAGCCTATTTTCACGCAGGCGCAGCGCGGCACCTTTGAAGTTTTAATACGCAAAGCGCCTGCGTGAATATAGGCTCCACCCCCATGAAGTTACCGGTGCCACAGCTTAAAATATACTCGTACGTTAAATATTTCACACTACTGATAAGTGATACCTCTTATTGATTCAATTTTATTGAATCTGTGCTATTTTTTTGCTACTACGTACTTATGCACTCCTGGTACTGGAACACTGGTCACGTGTTGCGCCGTTTTGGTGGCTTATAACGACAGTGACAAATGAGGGTAGTCAATTTTAAAATTGTATATTCGACATATGTTTTTGAGCTTAGAAAACCTGATCAATAATACAATTCTGCGTGTATTTACAAAAAGAGTGTATGTCATAGTAAAAAAATATAAAATACTTAAAATAGTTTTAAAACTGCCTGGTGCCTACGTGTGTACATTTGTACGTGTAATGTAAGTATACTTGAGAAGTAAAACTTGAATTAATTTTTTTTTTATTATTTATTTTTATTAATGCAAGACTTACAGTTAAATAGAATTGAATAAGAATTAAAGGAAATATGCATAAGAATTTCAAAGCTTTACAAGTGGAGAAAATATGTTTATACCTGTGTAGCATTTAAGAGGAAATTGTTATTATTTTATTATAATTTTTATAATAAAAATACGTTGATAAAATTTTATTTTTAATTAATTCTCAAATAATCGTTTATTCGTTATATAGTAAATAAAATGAATTTAATATATGTAAATAGCAAAATCCTCGTACAAATTAACTAACCTCTACTCTCTAACCTCTACTCTCTACTACTAACCTCTAACTAACAACTATATAAGGAGTGTCACAGATTGAAACATTCAAAGCGTCTGCGTGAAAATAAACTCCACACCCTCATGAAGTTACCGATGCTTGGACGTTTGAATTTTGTGTACTGCTACTAACTCATATGGATTAAATTATTTAATCTGTGGCATTTCATGTTACTACGTGTTTATGCCCTCCTGGTACTGAGAGATTGTGCACGAAGGCGCTTTGAAACCAAACGATCAATTATATTGCACAATAATACTAAATAAAATTATCTTTCCATAATTCTTGGATTCTCTATTTCTGCCATTACAGCACGCGCGCGCCCTCGTTAAGACGAAACAGAAAAAAAGATTGTCTAATACTGGACCCTAAACGATGCCGTCGAAATATATGGTGCAATAAAAATTAAACTCTCTCAAACTTTCGTCCAATCATTGCGCAATCTTCAATATTAACCCGATATAATAATGATAAACACGCTCAACAGTCACATAAATAGTCCTGACCCCACACTAAGGTCGAGTTCTGTGTCGTGGGTATCAGAGAGATTTTTCGGTCTCACAGACACCCAGACCTGAAACAAATACCTGTAGATCAAATAAACATTAGTTTTGGTGCGGGGATCGAACCCGCGGTCTCTCGTTTCACAGCCAGCGTCTAACCAACTGCGCCTCGAAGGCTATCGATATGATACGCCATAGATTTAAATATTCAAAGCGGCTGCGTGAAAATAGTCTCCAACCCCACGAAGTTGCCGATGCCACAGATTAAAATATACTTGTACGTTTAAATAATTCACTCTACTGATAAATGATACATCCTATTGATTCTATTTTATTTAAGCTGTGGATTTTCATGCTACTACGTACTCATGCACTCCTAGTACTCGAAGACTGGTCACGTGTTGCGCCGTTTTGGTGGCTTATAACGCCAGTGACAAAAGAGGGTAAGTACCCGCAGCCTCTCGTTTCACATCCGGCGTCTAGCCAACTACGCCACGAAAGCTGGCAATATTATTGTGCAATTCGTATTATTGCGCAGTAAAATTGAACGTCTCGGGGCAGCCAAAAAATATAAAACTTAAAAAAAAACAAAGAGCTATTAAGGTGGACTAGGGTGGAACACGTGTCAACTGAAATTATCACCAGGGTTGCATAAATGAATAGCAGGACATTAATGTAACAGATCACATATAAAACGTATTACCCGAAGCTTTCAGAACTTCGAACAACTATTTAAGGTATGCTACAGATTGAAAAAATTAAAGTGTCTGAGTGAAAATAGACTTCGCCCGCACGAATTTTCATGAAGTTATCGATTCTACAGTTTAAATATTCTTGTACGTTGAAATATTCTAGACTACTTAATCTTTGGTATTTCATGCTACTACGTACTTATGCACTCCTGGTACTGGAAGGCTGGTCACGTGTTGCGCCGTTTCGGTGGCTTATAACGACGGGAGGAATATTATTTAATAATGTATGTTTCGTTCAATCATTGCGCAATCTTCAATATTAACCCCATACAACCAATAACAAATACACCAATCTATTGATTTTTAATTATTATTATATTGGGTTAATATTGAAGATTGCGCAATGATTGGGCAAAAGTTTGAGAGAGTATAATTTTTATTGCACCATATTTTTCCTCGGTATCGTTTTGGGTCCAGTATTAAGCAATATTGTTTTTCTGTTTCTTCTTCACAAGGACGCGCGCGTGCAGATCCAAGAATTATGGAAAGAGAATTTTATTTAGAATTATTGTGCAATATAATTGATCGTTTGGATTCAGAGCGCCTTTCAATTCTTTCGTCACGTGCACAATCTCTCAGTACTAGGAGGCCATAAGTACGTAGTAGCAAAAATACCACAGATTAAATAATTGGCACAATAAGAGATAGTAGCAGTACATAAAATTCAAACGTACGAGTACCTACATTAATTAAGCTGTGGCATCGGTAACTTCATCGGGGGTGGAGCCTATTTTCACGCAGGCGCTTTGAAAGTTTCAGTCTATGGCACACCTTATATTTGTACGAGGTTTTGATCTGTTACAGCAATGTCCTGCTCTTCAGTTATGCATCCCTGGTAATAATTTCAGTTGGCACGTGTCCCTAACCTTAGCCCCTCTTTTTTCCAATTCTGAACATTGCAATTTTTTCAGCGTACGTGTTTTTAGCAAAATAATATCTTTTATAAATGCTGTTTTGAAGTGCATCGTTTTTAAAGATATAATTGATTAACAAATCTAATAACTTACATAACAAAATGTGTGTGTGTATTAGTGTACACACGTAAGAAGTGAAACTTCTTTATGACATCATTTTTCGAAAAATGATCTACTATTTACAAATTTACCGAATTGGTAAAATAAAGCTAAATTAAATAAAGTTTAAGTTTAGGAGGGGGGAAATTTTTGAGGGAATTTGGGATTTCTATCGGGGCCAATTTGTAGCCCTCACCGAGACGGTTCCGAGGATACCAAGCTCGGTGGGGCCACGACCTTTATTGGCCGAGATAGGTTTAGGGGGGGTGAGGTAAAATTTTTAGGTGGGGGTAGGAGCGGGGGGGGGATTAGGTTTCGTGGGGGGCTATTGGGCACCTTAAAATATTTTTGGGTGGGGAAAGTTGTGGAGGGGGAATTCGGGAATTCTGTTGGGGCAGGATTGTAGGCCTCACCGAGCCGGTTCTAATGAACCCAGGGTCGATGGGTCTGCGATGGATATTGGCGGAGATAGGAATAGGGGGGGTGAGGTAAAAATTTTAGGTGGGGGTAGGGGCGGGGGGGGGGTTAGGTTTCGTGGGGAGGCTATTGTGCACCTTAAAATATTTTTGGGTGGGGAAAGTTGTGGAGGGGGAATTCGGGAATTCTGTTGGGGCAGGATTGTAGCCCTCACCGAGCCGGTTCCAATGAACCCAAGGTCGGTGGGTCTACGATGGATAATGCCGGAGATATGAGTAGGGGGGGTGAGGTAAAAATTTTAGGGTGGGGGTAAGCGGGGGGGGGGAGGTTTCGTGGGGAGGCTATTGGGCACTGTTTTGGATTTAGGGTGGGGGAAGGCCAGAGGGGGGGTAAGGATCAAATTACAAAAAAGTGGGTGGGACTTAAAATTTTGGGTGGGGCTTGGAAACGGTTGGGGCTGTGGCTTACTGAAGTGGGTACAGAATGTGTTCTAATGGTATACACTGTATTATGTCCAAATGTGGGATGATACACTAGTGTGGGATTCGTACTAAATACAGTTACAATACACAGGATTACTACTAAGTATTACTAATTTACTAAATAAATAAAGATGGCGCGTAACGCAAAAATGTGACTTAGAAATAAAGATGGCGCGTAACGAAAAATTTTTCCAACCCCGATAAAGAAGTTTCACTTCAAAAATACTTAAATTCAAACAGTAACGTTTCCGTTCTCTCACGTAACTATTATTATATATTTATCTGTTCTGTGATTTTTATAATATTATATTTTTCGTAAAATGTAAATTGTAATAGTTGTAGAATTGATAGAGGTATTTACGATACAAGAAGATAACACTTGACAGTCTATACTACAAGTATACAACGGTATAGGATACGAGTTCAAGTGCATACTTGTATTTTCAATACAACAAATATGAATTTTGTTTTTAAAATAGGAGATAACAGCAGTTTAAAATACTTCAACGTACGAGAATATTTATAACTGTGGCATCGACAACTTTTCATGCTGCTGGTATTTGCTATTTTTTCAATTATTTAATCTGTGGTATTGCATGCTACTGCGTTTTTATCAATGATTATAGAATATAGAGGATAACGCATAAGGTCCGGTGACACGGGTCACTTTGATATTTAAACATGGCGGCGGCTCCGCCCCTAAAAATAGTGATACGCTAGTATCAAATTTTCTATCGACATCGATGCATCAACAGTGGCATAAATACGACTCAAAAACTTTGATTTTACGTAAATATCAGTGTATAAATTTGTATAACATTTTTAATTGTAGCTTTACATGTCAATTGGGTATAAACAGGGGATTTTAGGATTTGACGGTAAAGTCATTAAAAATTAAATCCGATAAAAATAGGTCGATGTTTTGATATTTTTTTCATAGTATGATTTATTTCATGGGTAAGTTTTACCTGATGATTGGATTGGATTTGTGTCAAATAATACACACGTGAGATAAAATACAACTTTATTTATATCTAGAATTTGCTTGCACCATTGCAGTTGCAGCATTCTTTGCTAAAATCAAAAATACCTATCAGGACATTTAATACATATTAAATAAAATAAAATAACATAGGTAGATTTTTATTGCTATTATTTGACGAGGAAAATCATTATGTCTCACTTAAAATTCAATCAATGAATATGAAAGTGTTGGTTAAGATAAACAATTATAGTAATTAATAATAAAATATAAAACTATTTCTGTTCATTAAAGGGTTCTTCAGGACATTAGACAATATACTACCAATTGTCAAAATTATCTTGCATGTCATTTTTGTTGATTAACAGTTCTATTATTAATAGGATTATTAGGTAAAATATCATAATTATTACAATTTCACTTATATTGTTGGGAAGCTGTTATCTTTTAGTCTTGGTAAATTAATTTGTTTTATGCATGCATGATGCAGTCTTTTTCAAAATGTAAAGAACAAATAAATGTATTTATTGGAGGGTTCCAATAGTGTCTTCCGATTTTTTGTATCCATTTTGTCCTGGTTTGTATGTTTATAGGTAATCTTAAAATATTTTTAATTTCACTTTGTTTATCGTTCTGAATATATATATCCTATTATTTCTTTTTTTGAAAAATAAACATCAAAATATTTAAAAATGATAATATCGATATGAATAATTTCGTATCACATCCCTAAACTTGTGTGTAAACAAACAATACGGTTGTTATTCGTACTACTTGTATAAATAACGCTTAGAAGAGTCTAAAACTTAATCAACAAGATCCTTAAACAATTATAAATGATAAAAACAAACCCAAAATGTAAATTTAGACACATATTTGTTATTATTTCGTAAAAACAGTTACTAACCTATGAAAAGAAATGTTGGGGTCCTTTTTGCTTGAACTCGACTCGCATCCTTTCACATAACACCGAGGAATTTTAAAAACTTTACAATTAATCTAATAAGCAAACTTAACAAACTTAAGACACGAGATTAACAATAAAAAAATCGAAATTATTTGATTGTGCAGATTTGTTTACTCATAATGACAGATAACGCCACAGTTTGACAGGAAAGAAAAATGGCGTCATTTTGGGCCAAGGGCGGTCCCAGTGTGGTTAGTGAACAAAATATTGCCATATTCGGAACAATGGAGTTATTATTTGTCTCTTTCATTAAGGGACAAGTTAGCTTTGTGTAAATGAGACAGATACATAAATGTACAATTCCGCGTCGATACTCCTAACATAACTATAACTTATTATATAGTACTACATTTGTGCGTCATCCTCTTATATTCTTTAATCATTGGTTTTTATGCACTCCTGGTACTGGAAGACTGGTCACGTGTTGCGCCGTTTTGGTGGCTTAAACGGCAGGGACAAAAGAGTGTGGTGAATTTTTTAAACGTACTTAAGTTATAATTAATATTTTCAGATTATAAAACCTCAAAAAAATTAAATAAGTAATATATCAGTTATAAAGTATATTTGAATATCTAAATTCATATTTGATTTATAAATAATACAAGTACGAACTTAAGCTCGTATCTTATACAGTTGTAAACTTATAGTATAGACAGTCAAGTGTTAACAGTGTAACATAAATAACTCTATTGATAATTATTATTCAACGTTATATTAACATGTAAAATAATATTACAAATGGGTACGAGAGAGAAAGGCTTCGTTGCTGTTTTTATTTTATTATTTATATCTTCAAAAACTATGCATTTCAAACCGGCATCTATTAAATACATTAAAAATATTATTAATATAAAACAAGTTCGCTGAACAATGGCAATGTTCTAAATTGAAAAGAAGACAAGTGCGGTAAAAGTCTAGGGCAGAACACGTGCCGACTGAAATTATTACCAGGGATGCATAGACGCCCTGTAGTGCATTTTGTCACAGATTGAAAATTAGAACGGCATTGCTGAATTTCACTTTCAGTAGGTTGAAAAATCCTTTTCAGTGTCGCCAGACTGTGGGAAGTTGAGGTCTTTCTACGTCACGAGTAGGCCCCGCCCACACTCCTGTTTTTCAGTCACTGAAACCACCTAGGGTTTCTGTTTTGTATTCTGAACAGACGTAATTCTTTATTAAAAATATTCTTTACTTATTATTATCACTATATTGGTATGTGTCACTAAGGTTTATGGCTTTATATTTTTCAAATTATGGAATTCGGAAACTGATTGCTTTCATTTATATTTCAATTTGTTGCAATTTTGATGTTATTATCTATTAACAAAAGCATCTGTTTTTGTTTCTAAATATCAGCCAACGCCAACTCACTGCTGTATATAGGCCTTCTATTTAACACGCCAAACTTTCCAATCCATTGTCTTTCAGTGACACACTCTGTTTATTCCGTACATACTTACGTGTCAAAAATATTGGGAGAGTATAACATAGCGTTTTGTTTTAATTTTATTTTATTTTATCATTTACGGAAAACTTACAGCTTAATTACATAATAACAGGGGAACGACAATATGAAAAGGCGATTTAAAGTTTTCGCAAATAGAACACAGTACAAAATTAAGAGGGTCAATAGGAAAAATATATAAAGTTATCGTCACATAGTCCAAATTATTTTGATCTCATTAAATTAGGGCCGAGTTGCCAATGATCAGTCAGTGCTTACATTACATTTATGCAGAAATTTGAGTGCGGTAATAATTTAATTCATTTAAAAAAAGGGATTTAGTTGATCTATATCAATTACCGATAATTTTTTAATCAGCTTTCTACAAAAAAAAATATTTTGCAGTATATTTTCAAGCTGAGACACAAGTATTGAATATGTCCAAATCAAATTCACGCGAGAGGTCTTCAAAAAGTCTACACGCTCGTATGAGAAACCTACATATTTTGTCTATATGTAGTGCTAACGCAAGGACATACATATAGGTTATACATACGAGTATTATGTATTGATAATTATTAAACAAAATCTATTTTCTATTAAATTAAACTCTAAAATATCCCAATTATATATATTTCGTCCATAAATCATACCGACTATAAATTCAAAAGCATCGACATTAAAAAACACAATACGTAACTACTTGTCATCTTACCCCGAGGAGCCGTATCACAAAATGGCGGGGATCACGTCACGTCTGTACCCCCACGATTACACCAGGAGCGCATAACCCAGAAGCGATAGTCATTGTCACAGGATAAATACTTTCTTCATGTTATGCATGGATAACTGCAGTGTCCGATGAAACTCTATGTAATATATATTTTATACAGCTGCTCTATGGCTGTAAGATCGATGGCGCCTGCGTAAGAAATGAAGAGGCTAGATGTATTGGAATTACTGCTCTGAGGATCAATAACACTCTTGAATGAAGACCAGTCAATGAAATGGGTTGCCACAAATAAATTTTAAGTCGGAGTAAACGTTGCTCTGCTGTGTAAACACGGCAGCTCGCGTTAGTCAGAATCGAGCTCTGAAGTTCGGCGAGTTTCTTATGAAATAAATTATAAAAAAAAATACGAACTGGTAAAATGTCGCTATGATTAATTATAATTGTTGGTTATAGACATCGCAATAGGTTAAAAAAGATTTTTTATTTATAGGCAAAGGCAAGCCAACTAATTAATTAATATATCATTATTACTAATCTATCGATAGCACGAAAGGCCTATGGATTACATTTATAATAATCTTTTTTACACTTCCGTAGTAATTTTTAAGCTTCATAATATAAATACACAGTTACTACTTTATAAATGATTTTTTTATATTCTTTAGTAAACTTTTTAATGATAAAACATGGCATGTATTTATTATAAACGTAGGGCAACAACAGCAAAAATATTAAAAACGTCATTCTTAAAAATAATTAATTGTTATTGAACATTTAGCGTCTACTTACAATTTCCAAAAAGATATTATTATTATTAATTACTTTAAAAAAAAGTTGTAACAAACACGTAACTAGGCATACGAACTCCGAATATTAGTCATCCCTATTTTCAGTAGGGATGATATTATCGTTTAAACCACGATATCTATTACCAGGAGTGCATAAACACACAGCGATGTATACATTCACAGTATAATAAATATTGCGAACAAATGAACCGTCGATTTCAAGAGTCTGATTGAATCTCTTACAATATATTTAGGCTGTGATCGGTGATTGGAAAGCTACGCATGCGCGAGATATAATAGGGCTTCCCTAGCTTGTCGGGAAATTTACAACCTTAGTTTTGAGAGAGCCGAGAGGTAGATTATTGTAATTGACTAGGGTAAATAATTTGGCTTATAATTATCAATATTTGTAAAATTGGAATCAATGTGATTACGATTGTCCAATGGCAACAAATAGGTCAAACAATTTAAGTACCATTTGTTTTTGATATAACTCTTCTATAGTTATTTTACCCTGGTATTCATTACGTTATTATACTGGCATTGTCAATGAATATACATATTATACTATTCTATTTTTTGCGTGTTCATTGATTGGGTATTGGAAAGTTACTAAAGACATTATCATTCAACTCATGAAATAAAGTTGCCTACGTATGCTCTAAGTGCTAGCCGACCTATTCAAATTACGAGCTATAATGCACAAAGAAAGTCAATATGAGTCTCACAAACATTATCCACTAAATCTGTTTGCAACTGATATCCAATTCCCCGCCGCCAGTTTGTCAATACCCTACCTCTTGCTGATCACAGCTTAAATATATCTCCAAAGATTGTCTTACGCCCTAATACTGGAACGACATTCAAATAATAAGTTGCTCTTAACAGCGCACGGCTCACTCAGCCAGTACATTTAATCGGGATTAACGTAGTTAAGCGCAAGTTATATTTAAGTTGCGTTCCAGTATTTGGGCGTTATACACTTACGCCCGAATACTGGAACGACATTCAAATAATAAGTTGCTCTTAACAGCGCACGGCTCACTCAGCCAGTACATTTAATCGGGATTAACGTATTTAAGCGCAAGTTATATTTAAGTTGCGTTCCAGTATTTGGGCGTTAGACCTCTTACTATAAAACCTCGCACTAATATTTATCCTGTGACATTATAACCTGCTGCGCGTTCATGCGTTCCTGGTACCAATTTTCAGATAATCCCGTGTTCAGCCCTCATCCCGTGACAACATTCATGATGGATACCACCCCTAACAAAGGGATGAGCCTCAGAAATAATTTCGTACGACAACTTAGTACACAGATTAAATAGGACATTACTAATAGTCTAGTTAGGCTTTTGAACGGTGATGCGTGTAAATAAATGTAGTCCGTGTCCCATAAAGCTCTTGTATCGATATACTCTCCTGGTACGCTACATCGATACCAAAGTGATTTTAGCTGTGGTTGGATAATAGTTATTATCCATTTCCTCCGCAACCAACAATAATCTATTTTCCTCACAGAGAAATAAAGATCATTCGAATAATTTTTAGACCTAATTTATTGTCTATATTATAGAAAAGGATTTTTAACCGACTTCAAAAAAAGGAGGAGGTTCTCAATTCGACTGTATGTTATTTTTTTTGTAATGCTTTTACGTTTCTGAAAAAAATGGATATAAAACTTCTACTACAAGAAACATACATTCAACGTTCAGGTTATAGAGCTTTAATTTGTAAGAAACATGAATGAATTACGTTTTAAAACCAGAACTCTATCTTGACGCTTATTCCTCACGCAGGCGCCTTGATCCCCTACCACGCCCTATCACACAGCTTAAACACATGGCGAGGGTTTTGCTAGACCACTGTATGCATTGCTACATTACTATGTACGAACGTTTAACCTGTGTCGGTGCATACCGCTATTATTTCATGATCTCTTGGTACTCGGTATTGGAAAATCCACGTGGCTTGACGTTTCCCGCCACACCTCTATTGATTTGTCGCACCCGGTCGCAGCCCTTTCACGAGTAGTTCAGGGGAGAATGTGTATTTAAATAATAAAACAACTTTTTTGTTCACCTTTAAAAGATTATTGACATGATTGTATCGATTGGTATGAGATTGCTGTCTGTTGCAATTCGATACTCTGGACGACATTATCACCAGGTGCAATGCAGTCACTGTGCCGTGCAAGAATAAAAAAAAACATTGTACCGATCTGTGAATTTATTGTTCAGTATTGTTGTCATATGGTGTGGATATGGAAAGGACGGGATAACGTTATTCTACTCAATTATTGAAATCTGTAAATCATTTACAAAGAAATAAAACAAATTTTAGTTTCAGTAAATTTTAGATATACAATATGAATTTCACATTTTGTCTAGGATTCGAACTCGCATCTAGTGCACGAATGTGTAGTATAATTTCGTCATGACAATAGACCGGGAGCGTGGCCTCTCCTGTAATCCGGCGCCTCGGAGGTCGGGCTCGGAGGATGCTCTGAGGTCGGGACTCACTGGTGCTGAGCGGCCATGTTGACTGGACGTCCGCGCTAAGCCTGGTATTAACATGGATCCCCCGGAGGAGTCTGGGGGATGCAGGTTCACTGAGGAGAGGCGAACCGGGCCAGGGGGGAAACCCAGCAGCCAAAAGTCTCCGTATCGGGCAGTAGTGGGATAGCGGCCGGGAGTGGGCTCTCAGTGACAGCCCGGCCGACACGAGCAGACCCGAACCTTTTGTCTACACTTGCAATAACTTTCAGTTAGTACGATAATTTATAAATCTAATTTAATTGCTATTTTACTAACTACACAACTGTTGCGGTAAATAATCCTCTTTTTTTAGCGTCACTGGATAAGTGATAACGTAACGTGAGAAGTTTGATTTATTATCTGACTTTTCATCGATTTGCTATAATATTGTTCAATAGATTTATTGTCTGATTCATTTAAGTTTTACTGCATTGGAAAAATAGTTTATATGCAACATAAGTAGACAAACATTACAAAACACAAATTGAATACAATTTATATTACAGTACAGATAATAATTCGGTCTAAAGTAATTACATTTGTCTCAATTAACAGTGATCTTCTAATACCTATACAAATAAACCTGTGTGTGAAATTAATAGAAAATCCTGAGATCGTGTTAAAAATACTAACAAGGTCATTTATGCCGACTTTCAACCCTTCTGTAGAAAAAGGAATGATTCGCGAACGTGGGTGCTGCAAATAATATCAGCTTCAGTGCCCAAAATCCGTTTTCATTTATACTATCACCAACGGAATTCACATTTACTACTATCGTCTGGAACGTTCCGCCCTCGTCTCACGCAGGCGCCCTGAGTCGCTGATCACAGCCTAAACAAATCGTTCAAGGTGTACTGGGATACTGGATATTGTACTACGAAACGTCAGACTTATATTTAACCTATGACCATTGGAATCCTGCTATACGTTCATGCATTCCTGGTATTAAATTCAGTTTTTCTTGCGTTCAGCCCTCATCCTGTAGCGTCATTGAGTGTGAAACCACCCCTACGAAGGAAGATTCCGCATTAACGTCATAGTGAATTTACAAAGGATAAGTACTTAACATTTATCACTTTCATTACAGTTTTAGAGCTGTAACGTACGTAATAGCTTGATTAGTGGCAAAAAAGTTCTACCTACATCATTATGCTCTCCTTGTACGCCAAATATTGATTTGGCAATTGTGCCAATGTGACGTGAGTCGTAAATATTTGGTTATAAAGAATAACATACATAAACTCACGCCTTTATCCCACAAGGGGTAGGCAGAGGTGGCCACCAGGACACCCACATTTAGCCTTGTATATTCCGTCCCATGATGTGATAGGGGGCGAGCCTATCGCCATATCGGGCACAAATTCCTGACTCCGGGCTGATAATGAATAGAACAATCCAATATCACTTTGCCCGACACGGGATTCGAACCCGAGACCTCAGCTTTGTAGTCGTACCGTAGTACAACTACGCCACCGAGGCAGAAATAATTATTGATAATTATTGATATTTTTTGTTAATCAATTTCTACAAATATATTGTTTACTCTTGAGATACAATAAAACTACTGCTGGTATATCAAATAGATTTAACAGTTTCATGCATCTCCGAACAAAAATGTTTAATGAAAATATTATAATTTATAAGATCCATTCCAGTATACAAAGAAAAACATAAGAAGAGTAAGTGGTAGTCGTGTCCCTATCAAATTAAGTTTATTCTTTTATATATCTCGAAACAATGATTCATGTTAATTTGAAAAAAACAAGTTACTTGAGAATTAACGGTTTAATACGCCGGAGACCAAAGTTAAGTTTACATATTATCGTATTAAATAAATTTAAAAGTACCAATCCATACTCGCGTTTATTTTAACCCAGGCGTTCTGAGCCGTTCCCCTCGTATCACACAGCTTAAATAAGCCGCGATGCTGTTGCTAGACTACAGCTTCGTTTGCAACGTTTTGTCACACTGATATTTATCCTGTGTCGGTGCACACCGCCGCTGTGTTATGAGCTCCTGGTACTTGATATCGGGTAATACACGTGGCTTGACGTTTCCCGCCACACCCCCTATTGATTTTTTGCACAGACAGTACGCCGCTTTAGGCGGACGGTGTGGGTCATCATCTTTTACAAGCATTCCTATTATTTTAATATCCGCCATTGGTGCTTACTTTTTCAAACATAGAACCTGTTTGTGGTTCAAAATAATATTAGAATTGTTATTTTGGCAAAGTTGCAATATTATTGTACCATTTCTTTTTGTAAACTCCAACAAAAAGAAAGTTTATAACAAAGTTTCTCTCGTTATTCTCGTTGTGGTAGTAAAACCTTGCCTGATCATAGGCATCTCTAGTGTTTCGCGTAATCCGAAAATTTGATTTAAATTTCACATAACTTAGAAAATATTTTCAGTAATGTTTTTCTTGTACTATCAACAAGTCCAATATACACACGTGTACTGACTACTAATGTCTGGAACGTTACGCTCCGCCCTCGTCTCACGCAGGCGCCCTGAGTCACTGATCACAGGCTAAATTCACCATGCAAGGTGAACTGGGCTACTGGATATTGTACAACCAAACATTAGACTACTATCTTAGCTGTGACCTTTGTATCCTCTTAGACGTTCATGCATCCCTGGTATTAAATTCAGTTTTTCTTGTGTTCAGCACTCATCCCGTGACTTCATTGAGTGTGAAATCGCCCGGAAGTATGAATGAAGGATTTTTTCGCATCAACTTCCTAACACAGACTAAATATAAACCATTTATCAGTATTCCAACAGTCGTTTGTTGTTTATATGCAATAATTATGACCGTTTTTACATTACAATGATGGTGTTTAAAATTATTTCCAGCCACATCCCGTCACGCAGGAAAAATATGTAAACAATATGCTTGTTATTATTACCCCAAAAACATATTTTCATTTGCACACCTACTGCTAATATCCACAACATTTCGCTCCGCCTTCGTCCCACGTGGCGCCCTCAGTCACTGATCACAGCTTATATACAACATGCACGGAATACTGAGGTACTGGATATTGTACCCGTACACCCAGCACTAATATTTAACCTGTGAGCATTGTATACTACTTAGGGTTCATGCATCCCTGGTATTCAGTTCAGTTCTTCTTGTGTTCATCCCTCATCCTGACACGTCATTGAGTGTAAAACCACCCGGATTTATGAAGGATTTTTTCGTATCAACTTGCTTACATAACACAGAATAAATATTAAACATTCATCAGTTTACCGAGGGTCGTTTGCTGTTTGTATGTAACAATTTGGTCTGTGTCAAAAAGGCTCTACATTATTATGCTCTCCCAGTACTCTACTTCAATTTCCAACGTGACGTGAGCCGCAAGTATTGGTTCTGTAGAGAATAATTAGATAATTATTTTAAAATTACTTTCTCCAAATAAATATATTTTTTACTACCGAGATACAATTAAAGTACTTTTGTCATGTCGAAAACTTTTAATAGTTTATACATCTCGAAAAACAATAAAGGCCATGAAAGAAAATATTAGAACTCCATACCAGTATCGAAAGAAAATTGTATAAAGAGTCAGTAAGTGGTTTTCGATCCTATTAAATTATTTTAATTATTTTAAATATCGTGAAACAATGATCCGTATTAATTTGGAACAAGCAAATAATTTCATAATTAAAGCTCTAATACGCCTGAGAGCAGATTAAAGTTAACGAGCAAAAGGTTAATTTGATTTAAAAATACACACATACAAATAAATGATCTCGATTCCCACGAGGCGTTTTGAACCCTTCCCACACAACACAATCTTATCACACAGCTTAAATACATTGCATGGATTTGGTAGACTAATAAATGCGTTGAACATTACGTCGTTTTAACATTTAACCTGCGCCGGTGCACCGCTGCTGCGTTATGAGCTCCTGGTACTTGATATCGGATAAAACACGTGGCGTTGCGCGTCCCGCCACACCCCCTATTGATTTTGTGCACAGACAGCGAGAATCCATTAGGCGGGCGGTATGGGTGATTATTTTTTTAATAAACACTTCAATACTTTCAATATCTGCCATTAGCGCTTTCAGTAGTAATCGTATATAACAGAGTATACTGATTCTTCGTTATGGGTTACTTCGTTTCGTTTCTCTCAGCCTTATTAAATATAAATAAAACTTATTCGTATTAAAATATATCCTACTTGCAAATCATAACAAGTTATTAATAAACTGCTCTGATTTAAACCAACTTGTAATTTTTGTAATAATCACTACATTGTAAACTGGTTTTGAAACGAGCAACACTAGAGTTTCTTGCCCGTTCTTCTCTAGTGAAAACCGCTTTCCGAACCGGGTGGTACATACATACACATACATACATAAACTCACGCCTTTATCCCCGAAGGGGTAGGCAGAGGTGCCACTAGGACACCCACATTTCGCCTTGTGTGTTCCGTTCCACGATGTGATAGGGGGCGAGCCTATCGCCATATCGGGCACAAATTCCTGACTCCGGACTGATAATGATTAGAAAAATCCAATATCACTTTGCCCGACCCGGGACTCGAACCCGAGACCTCAGCTTTGTAACCGTACCGTAATACAACTACGCCACCGAGACAGTCGAACGGCGTAGGCGAAGGCGAACCGGGTGGTAGTTCAAAAAATGACTGAATCTAAACAATGTTGAACATTTTAATGGATTCAATAAATTATTTTCATTTCATTTCATTTCATAAGTTTGGTAGCTTTTTAGTCGCAACTTGCAATATTATTGTATCTAATTTGAAACGTATGCTTTCTCTTCTACAAACTGGAACTAAAGGAAAGTTTATAACAAAGTTTCTGTCCTTTCCCAGTTATACTAAGCCATTTCGCGACTTTCAATAACAAAGCAGAAACTCGTTGAGTGGACGGAAAAAAATATATTTTAGATAAAAATTAAAATATCAAAATAAAAGCAGTAAATAAAACCTACTTCTAACCAATTTTTCACGTTACTTATAACAATGAATACTACGAGTATTATAGTACAAAAATACAATTTTAGGAGCGTGACTTTTCATTCATAAATAATTGAACTGGGACTCGATCTCGCAACTAATGCACTGATGTGTTGGATAATTTCGCCGTGTCTCTCGACCGGGAGCGTGGCGTCTCCTGTAATCCGGCGCCTCGGAGGTCGGGCTCGGAGGATGCTCTGAGGTCGGGACTCACTGGTGCTGAGCGGCCATGTTGACTGGACGTCCGCACTAAGCCTGGTATTAACATGGATCCCCCGGAGGAGTCTGGGGGATGCAGGTTCACTGAGGAGAGGCGAACCGGGCCAGAGGGGAAACTCAGCAGCCAAAAGTCTCCGTATCGGGCAGTAGTGGGATAGCGGCCGGGAGTGGGCTCTCAGTGACAGCCCGGCCGACACGAGCAGACCCGATCCTTTTGCCCACACGTGCAATATAATTTTATTAGCACTATAATATATTCAAACAGCACCGATAAAATTCATCATCTCTCTCTACTCTTATGTACAACTCATATTGCGCATAAACGGTAAACGTATCGATTTGCTATTATAATACTTTTAAAAAAACTTATTGACTGGTCTAGTTTTACTGCAGTTCAGTTTACCTAATGAGACATTTGCGCAGACTTTCAAACCTTGCAAAGAACAAGGTAAACATAAGAAAGGTGAAGTTAAAAGAATTCGTTGCCAAAACTTAATTGTGAGTGAGTTTAACTTAAAAACGCTGCTGTTCTAATAACATATTACCTTTCAATTTTTAACCTAAAATAAAACAGGAGAATTGTTCTTTCAGTCGAACTAAATTTTATCCACTTGAAACAAAGTTAAGGTGACGTAGTGCATATTGATATTAAATATATCAAAGGCAGACCAATCAATCGCTGCGTCTATTTCTCACGTCATCAAACCCGTTTATTACAGCTTAAATACATTGCGAAAGTATTGTTGGACTACTGAAGGCTACGTTTCTCTGTACTAATATGTAACCTGTGCCCATGTACACCCCTGCTGTTGTATGTGCTCCTGGTATAAGATATCGGTAAAAACACGTGGCTTGACGTTGTCTGTCACGTTGTATTGGCTTTGTAGATACGAACCATTAGGGATGGGGTGTCTTTATAAAAAAGCACCCCTTAAATACACGCGTTTTGCTTACCTGCCTTTTTATACGTATAACCGGTTCATGGTTTAAAGTTTTGTTACGATTATTATTATCTTTACATACTGTGAGTTATTTATTGCAAACATAAAAATAATATTTTACACTTTATTAATTGTGTCAGGAGTTTACTATTATGAATCAAATGAATGTATAAAAAGAAATCCATCATGGAATCCATGAACTGCAAAAGGCTCGGGTCTGCTCGTGTCGGCCGGGCTGTCACTGAGAGCCCACTCCCGGCCGCTGTCCCACTACTGCCCGATACGGAGACTTTTGGCTGCTGGGTTTCCCCCCTGGCCCGGTTCGCCTCTCCTCAGTGAACCTGCATCCCCCAGACTCCTCCGGGGGATCCATGTTAATACTAGGCTTAGTGCGGACGTCCAGTCAACATGGCCACTCAGCACCAGTGAGTCCCGACCTCAGAGCATCCTCCGAGCCCGACCTCCGAGGCGCCGGATTACAGGAGACGCCACGCTCCCGGTCGAGAGACATGTCGATTTTATCTAACATATGCGTTCAGTAGATGCAAGTTCAAATCCTAACAATAATATATTATGTAGTATGTACATACGAACGGAGAAACTCATATGGTATCATTCTACTTTTTGTATTTTATTATTCAAGTTATAGAGAGTTCAAATGAGTGGGGTGCTGGCCTACTGCGTCTCGGCAGACTTAATTTTTTATACTGCTTGGGTACCCAGTTTTATTAGTTATTATTAGTTTTCGGCCCGCCTGATGTTATGCAGATTTTCGTCACGATATAAAATACACTTTAGTGTTTAAACATATAATTGATGTTTTTGTTGACAAAACTTTTTCACTTTATCTCAGTGCTATCGCTGAAAACTGCATTACTTAATGGCTTTTAATAACTGGAATATCACGGAAATAGTACTACAAACATTCCTTTTAAAATATTTGAGAAATAACTGATTCCTATGATCTAAAAAATAATTTAATGAAATATTGGTTTGATGGTTCCCTAACTCACGGCAATGTTTAGTAAATTGTTATAGCTCTGTTATCTATGTAGATTTATCATTTAGTTTGATATTACTACTAGTTTTGTTTCGCTGTTTTGTATTCTTGATCATTTAAATGTTTTACTGTTTTTTTTTTCTTTTATATTCTTATTTAAGCAAGCTTTATATTAGTTACATACTTGCGGAAACATGTATTTTGTGTTAATTGCATATTATTAGATAATAAGTCTTATTGGTAACATTACTTTCCTTTGACTTTGTTTTCCTAAAAATAAATAAAATAAAATAAGGTTACAAAAAAAACTAGCTTCTTATCAAATAGTTCGTTGTGGGTTTTAAAGTATGCTGTTGGTATTTAAAAAGTTATTCGTCTATACCGCCCGGCTAAGGAATTTTTACTTACTGTTTGTGCACAAAATCAATAAGGGGTGTGGCGGGAAACGTCAAGCCACGTGTATTACCCAATATCAAGTACCAGGAGCTCATAACACAGCGGCGGTGTGCACCGACACAGGTTAAATACTAGCATGACGCAGTTTTGCAGCGAATTCAGTAGTCTACTAGTTAAACGCTTGCAGTGTATTTAAGCTATGGAAAGAGGGTGTGATGAGTTCAGAGCGCCTGCGTTGAAAGTAGACGCGACGATTGTTTGCTATTTTAAAAATAACATCCATATAAATAAACTTCTTAAAACTCGACGTTTATATAGGTGTATTAAACTTATAACTTTAAGGGCCTCTTTCACCATCTTCAAGTAAATCGTTGATTAGGCTAATCATCAGTAAAGTCATCCGTAACATCATGTGTCGATTTCACCATGCTTCAGTAATACTAATCCTATGATTACATTAATAAGTAACTTACTGGCTGCATCGTCTGCCGATTAGCGTATTTACTTAATGGTTATAATAAGGTTAAATTCTCAACCTCCTTTTTTATATTTTAAGAAAAAAACTCGTTGACACTTTAGCGGGAGGCAGGGCGAGGAACATTTGACGCAATATTGAACGAATTATTCGTTCAATTTCTTATGTCATTCACTTAACCAGCACTTTACTTTATTTTCAATTGTGAAATCGACGGAAGATACTCTGCACATTTGCTTGTCAAATAACGTCAATCAAAAAGTAAGTAATCAACGGTTTACTTGAAGATGGTGAACGAGGCCCTAAAACTACCTTTGTTCTTTTGTTGAATATTAAAATGACACATTTTGGCGAAAGATAAGGAACTACGGTATTAATATAATAAAAATATTTTTACACAGAAAAGACACTTTATATTTTCAGTGCTTAAACGACCTCCTATTATATTTTTCGTCCGAGACGATAAAACTGTTGCATGTACTTGAAATAACAAAATTAATTTCTCGGGAGTAAAAAAAATATTTAGAGTATAAAATTATTAAATTCGTCTCTACAAAACCAATATTTACCGGCTCAAGTCATCTTGGCAATTGAAGAAGAGTACTAGAGCATAATAACGTAGGGCTCTTTTTGCTACAAACTAAATTGTTGCATACAAACCACAAACGATTGTTGGTACACTTATAAAGGTTTCATATTTATTCAGTGTTACGTTAGAAAGTTGATACGAAAATCCTGCATACTTCCGGGCGGTTTCACACTCAACAATGACTTCACGGGAGGAGTGCTGAACACAAGAAAAACTGAATTTAATACCAGGGATGCATGAGCGTATAGGAGGATACAAGTCACAGTTGAGATAGTAGTCTAATGTTTGGTTGTACGATATCCAGTAGCCCAGTTCACCTTGCATGGTGAATTTAGGCTGTGATCAGTGACTCAGTGCGCCTGCGTGAGACGAGGGCGGAGCGTAACGTTCCAGACATTAGTAGTCAGTGCCCCTAGCCGGAACATTTTGCAGTATCGTAATAGAATAGTTATAGTAAAATTTTGTATGGGAATTAAAACAGCGCCATTGTGAGCGTATTTGGAACTAAAATTTCACAGCGGGAAACGTTTACTTTACTATACAAGAATTACTATACGATACTTCAAAATGTTCCGGCTAGGGGCACAGTACACGTGTGGGTGTATATTGGACTAGTCGATAGTACAAAAAAAAAACATTATTGAAAATATGTTCTGTGTAATGAAATGTGAAATTAAAATCACATTTTATAATTACGCGAAACACTAGGGATGCCTGCGATTAAGTAAGGAAATTGAACGATGTGCTATAAAACTAATGGAGCGATATGCTATGCACTCGAAGTAAGAAATAATGGCGATTAATTTAAAGAGTTCGTGCTGCAAAAAAATAAATGAAACATTATAATTGCACGTGTGAGCAAAAGTGCAGCAAAAGGCTGGGGTCTGCTCGTGTCGGCCGGGCTGTCTCTGAGAGCCCACTCCCGGCCGCTAACCCACTACTGCCCGATACGGAGACTTTTGGCTGCTGGGTTTCCCCCCTGGCCCGGTTCGCCTCTCCTCAGTGAACCTGCATCCCCCAGACTCCTCCGGGGGATCCATGTTAATACCAGGCTTAGTGCGGACGTCCAGTCAACATGGCCGCTCAGCACCAGTGAGTCCCGACCTCAGAGCATCCTCCGAGCCCGACCTCCGAGGCGCCGGATTACAGGAGACGCCACGCTCCCGGTCGAGAGACACGGCGAAATTATCCAACACATTCGTACAACAGACGCGAGTTCGAGTCCCAGTTCATATTGAATGAATAAACATATTCTACCAACGTTCTACTCTGTGGTTCTACCTATTGCACTTATTATTATGGATTCAGTTGCATTTTTTACACCCCCGTTGTCATAATAATGTATTTTTTTAATTATTATGTATTTGCCGTCTTTTTATTTGGAATAGATCACTTGGTAGTTAAAATATACTTGTGGATAAATGAAATGTTGTATTTTACTTATTTACAATGATGTGTACCTACACGTAAAATTTTTAAGCTTCAAATCCTGCTGATATTCTAAGAGACAGATTCAATCAAAATCAAATCAAATAATTAAAAATTCAAAATTATGTAACAATAATTGGAAACTCTTCGTTCATCACAAATGAGTTTATTATTTTAATTTAACTTTAATTAATGTTTTACGTTTACAGTACAATTGCGCTTGAATACATACAAGTAAAATGGCCCAGTATTGCTTTTATAAACGAAAGGCAAATGGCAATGTCTTATGTCTTAATTTGATGTTGTAACATAATATAGCAATTTATGGACTAAGCAAAAGGTCTTAAAATTTTTAAAATAGAGCTTGAATATTAAGTTTTCTTTACAGAAGCGTGTTCATGGTGCTGGACCTGTGGCAGTACGAGTGCGGCACGTGGCCCGGGTTCGTGATCATCATCGACCTGGAGAAAGTGACATTGTCTCATCTGGCCAGGCTGGATGTACAGACAGTACAGCAGTTCCTTTATTATTTGCAGGTAAACAATATTTTCTATTTGTGGATTAACTAACTGATTATATAACCTTCAAAAAGTAGTACCTTTAAATAATTATGCACAAAGCATGGATGGTGAAGACGTCGTTACATCACGATAACTAGGTAAAACACAACAAAAATATTTACTGAGATCAATGATTCTATTATAATTATATCCACCTAAATAAACACAACAATGAAAACTGCGTAAAACTTCGACAAAACGCACGCAAGTTTTGGTCCACTTTAGCGCAATCCAGCATGATAGTGTCGACCAACGACAGACAATAATGCTATTTACAGGTCTCATAAATAATCTATCTAAGTAAAATTACACTTACCATTACAAGCAGTGCAGGACCACATCTGTAAAAAAAACAGCATTGAAAATTCATAAGCTTGAATCTCATGATCCTAATATTACAATTTGCAGGAAGCAATGTTGGTAAAACTGAAAGGCTTGCACTTCCTCAACGCACCGTCATTCATGGACCGTCTGATGATGATCCTCCGGCCGTTCATGAAGAAGGAACTCATGGGTATGCTCTCCATCCACGAGATAGGCTCAAAGACCCTTGACAAGTTCGTGCCCATGGAAGCTCTGCCGAAAGAAGCTGGTGGACAGTACAAGTCTTTTGCCACTGCCAGAGGTTCGTATTCGGTTTAATTTTATTTCGGACAAAGAGCAGAAATTTTATAAAAAGTTAAAAGTGACTTGATATTTACTTTGTAGGGAATATGTAAGTCCCTCAAATATTGATACATGGTCATTAGCCATAAAATTATAATCCAATCATTCTGCATGACAGATTAAATAACATGTTGAGATTCATTCATTCAAAATCAAAACACAGTTAATTCCACATTTGTGTTGTCTTCATTCTCAGATGACGTGCTGGCGAAAGTCCAGGGTAGTCCAGCATACTTCGCTGAAGAGAACAAGAAAAGAGTGAAGGAATCCGCACGACCAGGCAAACCTAAGACAATCACCGACATCTTTGGAGGCATAGAAGGGTCTTTCAAGAAACTCGAAATAGATTAACGGCTCTTCTGTTTTGACAAATCCATTAGGTTTTTGTAAATGTTTAGCCATTTTTATTGTTTAAGTTTAATGTATTAAGTAGGACAAAGGTGTTACTCAATAATTATCCCCCTTTTTTTTGTCTGACTTTCTTTCCTTGTGCCTCTATTGAAACAAATTTACAACCGCTTTAGCATTATGGGTATTCATAATAAGATGATCTATCAAAAAGTGTGCTGTTCACTCGTTTGCCGGTTTTGTTCTAGTAAAATTTAACATCTGCAAATTATCAACGGGTATGTGATATGTTAAATGTGATTATTTTGTAAAAATGATAAATAAATAAATATGTTTGTCTGTTTTTTAATGTGCAATAATTTTATATTGTTTCGCTAATGATACCTTGTGCCTCATAGCTATCAATGATCATCATCATCAGTCTATAACTATTCACTGTTAGATTTAGGCCTCCTCAAATGTGCGTTTTTCTTCTTGTCTTCGGTTGTCGCCTCCAGCATCTGCCAGCGACCTTTCGCACTTCGTCACTTCACCTAGCTAGAGGGCGTTCTACAATGAGCCAAGACGTAGTCTTCACTCAGGAATCGATCTTTCAATTGGAATAAAAGCCTGGAATCTCAGACTTAACGTCATTTTATAAAAGCCGAAATTTGTCTTCGCATGCGTCTAACATAGACATCACACAAGACAAGACGCCGCGCCGTCTCCACTCCAGATTCTATCTTCCAATATGTGACGTACATTGTTTGTACTCGTATTATTAATGTACTTTACATTATTATGTTTACAAACAGAATGTTTTTTATACTTAATCAATAATGTTAAATACACTTGACCTATAAATATTGTGAATACGAAAGGTTTATTAACAAAACCATTTTATTGTCAACACAGTATTTATTGTAACATATATGAATAGTAACACATTTTGTATAATAGATATTATTTTAAATCCTTTTTTGTTTCAAATTATTGTGCTTATAAATACCTATATTAAGACCATATTAAAGTATTTATTTTATATCTGCTGATCATTTAAGCTGATTCGTTCATTAACTCATTTGATAACTTAGAAATGATTAACACTGTTCATCTATGAAACAGTTTTTGCATATTGTAATCAGCTGATTGCATTTTTATCAGTCACGCAATCATATCTTTGGCCCAATAAACGCGCCATGTTAACATATTTAATTATAACCGTGTATTTATAATTTGCATGTATTTAACATCAATACCAGGAAGTATCAAAACTCGTGGAGCATCCAAACCTAGATTATATTTCAAATCTGTAATTCCTAAGATATCCTAAAATATAAAGGAATATTAAAACGAAATAAACAAACATTGAAAATCATTTATTATAACAACATGGAGCCATTATCCGATACATAATTCGATCCCGTTATACTCTTAGCTTTATCACTAGCTAAGAATAGTATCAAATCAGCAATTTCTTCTGCTTCAGGGACTCTCTTCAAAGCGGTCATGGCTATGTAATCGTCCCAGGTGCCTGAGAATCCACTATTCACCAGGATATCAGTCTTCACTGGCCCAGGACTAATAGTATTGACCCTGACTCCATGAGGCGCGAGTTCCAATGCTATTTGCTTGGTAAAATGGTTCATACCCGCTTTGGACACCGCGTATGCGATTAAGCAAGGCGCGTCCATGG